>CM052883.1:139925095-140012271 GCA_028534135.1 Potos flavus
TGACCTGAGCCGAAGGCAGACGCTTAACGACTGAGCCACCCAGGTGTCCCTGAAAATATTTATTAATCTTCTATTAAGTTCTGGGCACTGAGCTAGGTACAGAATCTGTATTTAGTGGTGAAAAAATATACATAGTTTCTGCTCTCATGGTGGCTACAGTTGACTTATGGATATTTACCCTTTTAGAATATAAATCATCATTGTAAATTGTTTACTGATAACTTACGATATGCCAGGCACTAAGTTACACAAATATAAAAGCAGGAGCTGGGTGCTATATACCTCCTCTTACTTAACTCTAGAACTCTACAATAGAGAGGCCTCTAGCACTAACCACAAGGGATCAGTGAGGTCAGACTCCACAAGCATGACCTGTGGTACTTTTGCTCTGCCAAGACCATGAACTGAGAGTTAGAAGACTGGGGTAGTAAAAATTGAGCTACCTAAGCCAAATATTAACTTAGTTAAGCTAATTAACTTTTCAGAGCCTTAAGTTTCCTATAGACCCAGCAAACTTTATTAGCAAAACTTGGGCTTCGAAGGTAGACAGGTGTTGTTCGAATTCTGGTTTTTCTGTTTACTAGCTGTGTAACCAACTCATAATTATATAATAATAATATTATATAAAAAATATTATATAAATATATAAATATATAAATATATTTATATATATATAAATATATAAAAAATATTATATAAAAATAATAGCCTCCTTACAGGGTTATCGAAAGGATAAAAGTGAAGTAACCTACATAAAGCGTGTGATGTTTATTCCCTTCTTACTGCACCTGTCCACCACATAGGATTGTGATTGCCATTGAGACAACAGATGAGAAAGGACACTGTAGACAATGAAGGGTCAACGTTACACCACTTATTGAGGAGTATTTTTGAAGTTTATGTAGTTATTTAATATAAGCTTTCTTTGAAATTTAACATGCATACAGAAAAGTATACATAGTATTAGTGTACAACTCAATGAACTTTTACAAAGTAAACACATCCATGTAACCAGAACCCTGATGATAAAATAGGACATCCTAGAAGGCCCTATGGCACCGTTGCTACCTCACCACGAAAATAATTATCCAGACTTCTAATGTCATAGATTAGTTTTTCCTACTTTAGAATTTTTTTTTAAATAAATGGAATCGTACAGAATATTTTCTTTCATTTCCGGCTTGTTTTCCTCCCATTGTGTTTGAGAAGTTGATCCATTTTGTTCCATGTAGCTGTAGTTCTTGGTTTTTTCTGTTTTATGAATATACCACAATTTATGTTATATTCTTTAGTTGATGGACATGAGAGCTGTTTCTAATTTGGGGCTTTTGTGAGTACTGCTGCCATGATCATTCTTATACATGTGTTTTGAGAACATATATGTACATTTTGTTGCATATATATCTTGGAGTGAAATTGCTGGGTGAAAAGGCATACATATGTTTGGTGTTTTTTTTTTTAAAGATTTTATTTATTTATTTGACACACAGAGAGAGAGATTACAAGTAGGCAGAGAGGCAGGCAGAGAGAGAGAGGGAAGCAGGCTCCCTGCTGAGCAGAGAGCCCGATGTGGGGCTCAATCCCAGGACCCTGAGATCATGATGTGAGCCGAAGACAGAGGCTTTAACCCATTGAGCCACCCAGGCGCCCCCATATGTTTGGTTTTAATGGTTACTGAAAAATAATTTTCCAAAGTGATTGTACCAATTTACATTTTCACAAACAGAGTATTTTTTTTTAAGATTTTATTTATTTATTTGTCAGAGAGTGCGAGAGAGCACAAGCAGGGGGAGTGGCAGGGAGAGGGAGAAGCAGGCTCCCTGCTGAGCAAGGAGCCCAATGCAGGGCTCCATCCCAGGACTCTGGGATCATGACCTGAGCAAAAGGCAGCCAATTAACTGACTGAGCCACCCAGGTGTCCTGCAAATAGAGTATTTTTAACACCGGTAAAATTCTGTTAAATCTATAGTAATATTTTACAAAAATACAGTTTGACTCATGAGAAAAATGGATATATATAGGTTTCTCTTCTGTTGACATCCTCCTCTATGTTCTTAGATTACATGGAATAGGGCCTTGTTTCCATTAACTTAGTTCATGGGGAGGGGATTGTTTACTGGAAAGCTTCATATGCAAGTGGAATTAGAGAATCTGAACTGTAGCTTTAGAAAGGTTATAAGAATGAACAGTGGTCAGGCTGTGGGATCTTGAATGTTTGGCTCTTTGGACTTGCTCCTTTCTTTAAGGTGTGCTGGTTTCCTGAGGGGCAGTCCATTCTCCCTGGGCTTGGGTTCAGCAGGCAGTTACCAAAAGTACTACTCTGAACCAGCATCCATTCTGTCCCTTGCCATGTGCTTTATTAAATATTTGATTATCACCTGTACTTAAGGGGAGCTATTCTTTGCAAGTGATTTTCAGGCTTCTGTCTGAACTATGTATGGTTCCTAAGCCAATCAGCCACTGGTAGCTACCCGTTCCCACCAATTCCCAAGGTGCAGATGTATATACCAGCTAGCCTTCTAGATTCAGGGATTGATGGAATAATCTTTGTTTATACTAGATGCTAGATGAATTACACAGAATCATAAGAAAGTCATTAAGAAGATCTTAGCAACCATTATTTTGAACTAACAACATGAGATTTTTTTTTTTACAATAAACATCTTTCTTAAAAAGATTTTTTTATTTTTTAAGTAATCTCTACACCCAACGTGGGGCTCAAACTTAACAACCCTGAGATCAAGAGTTGCATACCCTACCAGCTGAGCCCGCCAGGTTCCCCTACAGTAGACATCTTAATGCAGACCTCTACTAAGACTTACTAATATTTTTATGGATCTTTACAGCTTTTTAAAAATATTTTATTTATTTATTTGACAGAGAGAGACACACAGAGAGAGGGAACACAAGCAAGGGGAGTGGGAGAGGGAGAAGCAGGCTTCCTGCTGAGCAGGGAGCGAGATGCAGGGCTTGATCCCAGGACCCTGGGATCATGACCTGAGCCAAAGGCAGATGCTTAATGACTGAGCCACCCAGATGCCCCTGGATCTTTATAGCTTAAAAAACAAGGGGTAGGGCTTATCATTTTGTGCTAACTTAGTCTCTGCTGGTTCAACTAGTCTTAATGAAGGAAGGAATGTATAACATGGGGAGCAGGGAAGACAGGTCTAAACAGTTCTGTGCTTAATGGATAAATGAATGAATAACATGATGTTCCTTGAAGGACTCAGGCATGAAAACCATCCTTGAAACTGCCACCTCTTGGAGTTACTTTCTCGAATCCTTTATTGGTTCAGTGGGTTTAGTTGTAATGTGGGACATGATAGCCAAAAACTTAGACTCTTGCTTCTAGCTTTTAGACTTTCCTTTTTTTTTTTTTTTAAAGATTTATTTATTTGACACAGAGAGAGAGATCACAAGTAGGCAGAGAGGCAGGGAGAGGGGGAAGCAGGCTCCCCGCTGAGCAGAGAGCCCGATGCGGGGCTCGATCCCAGGACCCTGAGATCATGACCTAGGCCGAAGGCAGAGGCTTAACCCACTGAGCCACCCAGGCGCCCCGCTTTTAAACTTTCTACTCATGATAGAAGACTGATCTATTTTACCTCATCCACATTCTAATATTACAGGTAATTTCCCCTGGATATTTTCTTGGCCCAACTTATGCTTAATATTTTTAGCTAATGCCCACTCTGTCATCATCTAGGTGGTTTGCAGAAGAACATATGGCCTATGCAAATAATTTCTTTACTTTACACTCTTTATACAGACCTGTACAAGTATTTCCATAGCACTTTTGACCTGGAGGTGAAACCGTTACAAAAGTGTTGTGGTTGGAAAAGGTTGGGCTTCTGATGAGTTCAAGTTGCTCTTCAAGACCTCTTTCCACCACAGGCACACAGCTGAAGATCCTCCTTAGAGAATCCGTTAAAGGGAACTTGACCTAGTCTGTGGCTTAATTTATATGTGTGATACTTTTCTGAAAGTGAAGTGATTAATATTAGTCAGGGCATGCATAGGACCAGAAAGTCTTGTTCTAATAAGTTATTAAACTGACCGGGTAATTAAAAATTAGAACTAAAATGTCATTTCACTGCTGTATTCCTATAAATTAAATTAAAATTTAAGCATTATTTAAGGCTTCACTGTAATATATTTAGCATTTTTTTAAAAAGCAAGTCTAGAAGCTGAGCCTATTTCTATAAATGTTCTGCTCAGTAGCCTTTTGTAGAAACAGTAGATTTTAAACATTTGGTTCATTTAAATTACTCTTCATTTTGCTTTCAAGAAAGATTGAGAAAGGTTATAGGGAAGTTTAGTGGATTAGTCATTCAATTCCTTGATGGATCATTTACATGTACCAATGCCAGGGAACATTTAACTGATTAAAATGTTCTGAATGAATTTGTCATTTGAGAGTACTCTTTGAATAATGTCTTTATTATATTGAATGTGTCCTGCTGATATTATTTAGGCTTGTTTCCAATATTCATAAGAGGCTCTGGCTGACTTAACCATAGAATTATATGTCTAAGTCAGGTGCATTATGTATTTGGTTAAAGAAACTTTATAGCTCTTGAAAGAATTACAGAAATGTAATAGTATTATTTTTAAAATCTAGGGTGGTTATGTTTAAATGATAAATTTAAGAATGAGATGATTAAATTTACAACTTTTTCTGGAATTAAACTTTTACTACTGGAGAGAATAGATTCTTTGAAAAAAACACCTAATACTTAAAACCCAAGTATTTAAACATATATTGCTCTCATATACAAACAACTAAACTTACAGCATTGTTTACTGGCATGAGCATCTCCTACATCTTTTTGTATAAGAGGATTCTTGAGAGAGAGTAGATTTGCCATGTTAGACTGATTATTTAAAATCTGTTTCAGAGGGCGCCTGGGTGGCTCGGTGGGTTAAAGCCTCTGCCTTCAGCTCACGTCATGATTTCAGGGTCCTGTGATCGAGCCCCACATCGGGCTCTCTGCTCAGCAGGAGCCTGCTTCCCCCTCTCTCTCTGCCTGCCTCTCTGCCTACTTGTGATCTCTCTTTCTCTGTCAAATTAAAAAAAAAAAATCTTTAAAATCTGTTTCAGGAGTGCTTGGGTGGCTCAGTTGGCTAAGCGTCTGCTTTCAGCTCAGGTCATGATCCCAGGGTCCTGGAATCGAGCTCTGTGTCTGGCTCACTGCTCAGCGGGGAGCCTGCTTCTCCCTCTCCCTCTGCTCCCCTGCTCCTGAGCTCTTGCTCTCTATCTCAAATAAATAAATAAAATCTTTAAAAAAATTAAAAAAACTCTAAGTTCTGTTTCCAATTTCAGATTCGTAGGAAGGTCCAGTTTAGCCAGTGCACATAAAAGTACTTACTGCTCAATTAGCTGCAGAACATGAAAGGAGATCATGAGGCTATTAACATGTCTGGAAATAGTCCCTTTCTAGCCTTTGATTCCTAAGATAGCCTAGTGAAAATAAAATATTCAGTTAAGATAGTGTAGGGAGGTGAGTTTTTAAATTATTTTCTTTTTAAACTTTCCTTCCTTCCCACTCTCACTTCTGCCCCTTCTTTATTTTTTCCTTTCCTCCTTCACATTCAAGCACTTCCTAGTGCTAAGTGATGAGAGCAGTGAGGAACATACTTTATCCCTGCATATGCAATGAGTGAAAATGATGGGAAATTTTAGCAAATCCACCACCAGATTTCAAAGGTAAAGGTGTACTTCTTGTATGGGGGTTTGATGTGACCTGCAGCAGAAGGTGCCCACTCTATTGAAGGGGAAGTCTTGAGAGACTGAAAAGGAGTCCACACTTTGTTTACACCGTGAGAGTCTTTCTAGGCCAGTGCTCTTTATTTCCTTCATTCTTTTTTCTTCATTACAGAATATTTATTGACTGCCTAACTTATGTTAGACACTAAGCTAGGTCCTGGGGTCCTATGCAAAAGATTAAAATGTTGGAGGGGAGACAGAAGAAGACATTAATGAAAGACTCATACTAATATTAATATACATAATGTGATGGAAAGTACGGGGTGTCCTGAGAATGTGTAACAGGTGTGGGAGGTGGTCAGGGAAGCCTGAGACTCGTTAACTGGGCAAAGGAGACAGAGTGAAAAGCCTCCCGCACATCCCCTAAGGAGGGGGAGTCCAGGCTGGCGGCCAGGAAAGTGGATTGTCACACACACTATGCCAGAAGATGTGGGGGACTGACGGCCTGTTTCCAGCTGGGCAGACATTGCAGATTTCTTCAACTCGGGCGGTTCCTTTTCTGTTAAGATGGGAATATCCACATTTATATAACACAGCCCATGTGTGTACATAATAGCTGCTTAATAAATATTTAGTGAAGTAGGGGAGCTGATTAAGGCACTTAGGCCAACAGTTGAAGGATGCTTACCACATTCAGAGATGATTCCTGGCTGTCTAGAAAAGAATCCTTTAAACAAGAGAGAAGAGAGAGGCAGTTTAACAGTTTCTCTTTCAAAAGAAGTAGCATAAAAGGACTGGGGTTGCTAATAGTGGGAGTGAGATGGCTCATGACAGAAAACACAAGAAAATAAAGTTAGTGATGTTATGATTCAGAAGTATGTTATTAGCATTATTGTTAACAGTGACAATGGCATTGATTTTATGAAGATGGGCAGTTCTTTTCTCCCATTAAATATCAAGGGGTGTGTGTGTGTGTGTGTGTGTGTGTGTGTGCGCGCGCGCGCGCGCGCACACGCGCACGCCTGTGTGTACATGCATAATTGAGACCAAATGAAATTTTGGTAAAAGGGGGTAGGGTTGCTAGATTCAGTACATGAAATATAAGATGCCTATAAATTTGGATTTCAGGTGAACAAAGAATAACTTTTAGTATACCTATGTCCCTAAAATTACCCTACAAGATGGGCCTTTTCTTCTACAAACTTTGGGGGTGAGTTGTTCATTTCTCCATATTTTAAACCATTGCACATACAATGTTTATATTTAGCTTTTTCTCAGTTCATTCCCACCACATATATTTTTAGAATCTGAATTTTTTCCAATAGTCTGGAACCTTTGCTGAGGGTGTAGTAACATAATGAAGGATCCCTTTCCTGGGAAGCCTGCTGTCTTATAGCCAAGACTCTGCCTCCTTGTTCTAGGCTTCTATCTCTCCAGTATTAATATTTCAAGAATGAGGCTGTAAGATTTTGCTGAGTGTGGTGCCCTTTGGAGCATTGAAGCTGAGGGCTGCCTTTACTGCAAAAGCGCCACAGAATGATCATTAATCTGCCTTGTAGAAACTGAAATGTGACCCCACAGACTCTTACCACTTTTGAAAGACATCTGCTGCTGCTTCTTAGGAAGATCTTAGATGAGCTGTGGGAACACCTATAGCTCTGCAATACCAAGCAGACAGTTGTGTAGATACTGTGGAAGAGGAACAGATCCATGAAGATAAAGATTAGAAGGTAATCTACACAAAGGGAAACATTTGTTGCTTTGGATGGCAGGATTTTAAAATGTTTCTCAATATTGATGGTGATGATGTTGATAAATGAAAAAAATAGAATCAGATTAGGACACATAGAAGCCGCTAGGTTATGCATAACAGTCTGTTTTTCTAAAGAGGAAAGTAAAAAATTTAAAAGCAGGGATGTTGCTATGAGGATTGATGTGTCAGATGAAACGCTGTCCGTACAAATCTTTTATAAGCCATGACATATTTATACCCCTACAATTTAAAGGCAGCACATTATTAGAATTAATAAATGCCCTAAAGTGAGTGAGCTTTTTTGCTTTAACTGTTAGGACATTTTGAATGAAAATGGTAAACCATCAAAGCCAGCAAGTGGCATTTAAGATCAGCTGGGCTCTTATTATTTTGCTGAGGCTCAGAGAAGGGAAATGATCTGTTTTAAGGTCACCTGGCTGGAAGAACCTGGTATAGAATCCAGATTCCCAGATAAGTTCTCTAGTTCTCTTCCTACTTCACTTGGATATCAGTTTTGAAGTTTCCACTATGGGCCTCAAATCTGTGTTGTCGAAACTTTCATACAAGGAACTGGTTACTTAGAATATTTCACGTACAGCATAGATTGTAGTCCAAAGGGATTCCATGATATATTAGTCTCCTGTGGCTGTTGTAACAAATTATCACAAACCTGGTGACTTAAAACAATAAAAATTTACTTTCCCCAAACTCTAGAAGCCAGAATTCTGGAATCAAGGTGTCAGCAGGGCTGTACTCCCTCCAGAGGCTCTTGGGGGAATCTGTTCCCTGCCTCTCCCAGCTTCTGGTGGCTGTTGGCCTTCCTTGACTTATGGCTTCATCACTCCAAGCTCTGCCTCTTTCTTCACATTGCCTTTTCCGTGTGTGTCTTATCCGCTTCTGTCTTATCTCTCTTATAAGGATACTTGGGATAACATTTGGGGCCCAGCAAGATAATCTAGGATGATCTCCTCCTCTCAAAAACCATCTATTCATATCTGCAAAAAGTACCATATAAGATAACAGACACAGGTTCCAGAGGCCTGGCATCTTTTGAGGGTCAGCATTCAGCCCACTATATGCAGTAAGTAAATAAAAGTCCTTGGAAGCCTAGAAATTAAACCAAAAAATATCCCAAATCCCTCTCATTCATCAGTATGGATTGCCTACTACCTGATAGTTTACTAACTGTTTAGGTATATTACAAAGTAGTTTTGGAGGTCAAGAACCCATGAAGAATAGCTGGAATTACCAGTCCCAACAGTGACAACTAATATACATGTATGAGATTCAATACCTGCATTAAAAATACTAAACTTACAATATTACAGGCAAAAGGGAGCCCACTGATATGAATTTCACTGAAATGGTACAAACAAAAGATGTAAATTAAATATCACTATTTCTCAAAGTAAAGGAAACCATTGTATTAGTGGAATGTTAGCCCTCTCTTTTATGAGTCAGTCATACCAATTTCATCAAAAACCTTAAAAAATACGTTTAACACCTGGATGTACTAAAGATTTGTGTAACTGTTTTCATTAGGCAGTTGTTTTAAGTTCAGATTGTACTACTCATTCTCTACAACTATTGATATTTCCTAATTTATTTATAATTACATCCTGCTTACCTCCAAGAACCATATAAAGTGGCTTATCATGAAAGATATATGTAGTTGGAAATAAAATTTCAAACAGTTATAGAGGAAAAGGGACATAAATGTGCCTCCCAAATCCAGGCAAGTACATTCATTGAGAATGAGTGCTAATACTTATTTCTAAGCTTCTTGGCAGCCAAGACAAAAGGAATCTCCAATAATATAAATTAGTACTTGTTATTTGTGTTTACTTTTACTGCTTCTCCCCATCCCAAGCTGAGACTGTTATAGAAATATTAGTGATCACCTCTAGTCTTAGTTATTATCTCCAGAAGCAAAGTTTTATTTTGATTTGCAATCACAGTGAGCTCTTCCAACTTTTACATACTATGTTATGTTTGTTTGAATAATTCTTTGGGCCTGGTTTTAGATTGTATGTAGTGATATTAAAAAACCACTATGTGATAGTGAGTTCTATGCCTAAATGATACTGTCATCATCATCATCCTTTAACTGTGAACATTTTATTAGGATTGGTGCTTTTCCCTTGAGGTCTTTCTTTGTTTCCAGTTGAATCCCATGAATTGACTCAAATCACCTTTTGAGTACACAGAGACTCTACTTATGTCTACTACCATGTTTATAAATATTACACTGGGAAGTCACTTGCCGTTTTATTCAACCACAGCTTAACTGCAAATCTGTTGACTTTTACTAAGGAAATCTGAGAAAGCATTCCACAGGTAGTTTGAACTGAAGACAAATATGGGCACTGATTAGATAAATTATAGATAAATGGGTAAGGAAGCTGTGAGAATGAATATATAGGAGATGAATCATGAGTAAATACCAGTAAACCAGCCCAGCTGAGGATTCGACATCTATGTGGGATGTGTGTATCATTTTTTTATAGCTGAACGAAATTAAAACAATGCTTTGTGTGAGCATTAAACTTTTCTCTTTCGGCTGAATATCCTGAGGATTTGGCATAATAGAATTACTAATTTTCAGATGAGTAGTTCACAGCTCTATTGAGATCTGAATGTTACCTATGGCCAGGTGAGTATGTGAGACTGTGAAGCAATGAACTCTTTCCATTGTGGCCATAGCTTTTGCCCCTAATTCCTCTGGCCTGTTTCAACCTGTGTATCACTGCTTCCAGGCTGAACGAGGTGAAAGAATGTTGATGGATCATCACGTCTAGAAAAGCATCTCAGAGCATATTTCATATCAACAATTGGTTAACAAAGTAAGCTTTTTAATTTTCTGGAAGTAGCACAGTTTAATATAATGAACTGGTGTGCTACCTATGAGGACATGCTCTGGCTTAATGATTTGTTGGCTGTCTTAGAAAAGTTTGGGTTTAAAAGAAAAGTGGTATTTGTTTCAAAAGAATGCAGGTTCTTAGGGTTTAACTATAGTTTATTAGGTTACAGCTCAGCTCTGACTCAAGTGTGGGACTGCTTGAGTTCAAATTCAAGTTGCTCAATTTACCATCTTTGTGACCATGGTCAAGTTAGTTCGCTAATTATCAGTGTATTTATCTAAAAATGGGAAGAGTGATTGGACCACAATTTACAGGGTTCTGATTAGAATATATGCTATTCTGTGTAAAACAATGATGAGCACAGTGTCTGGCATATGAGGAACTCTCAAAGGCATTAGCTCTTTTTGTTATTTTTGTTGTCGATTTATCTTCATTATTATCATGTGGGAAATTTTGTGCTGAATAGTAAATGATACTGGATTTTTTTTTAGAGAAGGTGTGATAGCATCTGTAGTGAGCACATAAACATTCTTGCATTTCTCCAAGTGCTTAATTCATTTAAATGAAAGACTTATGAGTTAGTTCAAATGTATAAGCAGATTAGCCTTTGCATATAATTCACTTAATACCAGCTCCTGTATGTGGCAGTTGGCTTAATCTTGATATCTGGGAAGTATACAGAGTGGGGGGTCTACCTATGCAAATTTCTTTCCTTTTTATTTCATCAATTATGAAAACATAGGTGATTTTACAGGAATTTCTTTCCCCCAAAGAATTTTGAATCTCATGCAATTTTCTATAACTGTAGCCAGTAAAGTTATCCTTATTGCTTTTTCTGGGGTAGTCACTGAGTCATTTTGTCTCAATGTTTTAGAACTTATTGTCTGCTTTACCCTTGGCACTTACATGTTCAGAGGTTCAGAAGAAAATAAAATTAAGGAACTCTCTGATTCCCACCCCATTAGAAACAGGGCACCCTCCCCCCCTCCCCACTGCTACCACCAAAAGTGACAAGATGTATATATTGTTTTCCTTTTATTTCCTCAAATCTGAAACCTCGGGGAGATTATGGCTCATGTTAGGCATCTTACAGTTCTTTTGTGCCTCTCTCTCTTTCCCTCTCTATCTATCTACTTATCTAATCTGTATCATTTGTTTTAGGTGCACAAAGAGGAGTTAAATAGGACAAAAGCAGAGTAAAAAGTGTCTTTGGAAGATATATTTTACAAGAGAGGGAAATGGTAACTACTTAGTAAAAGAAATATAAAACGTTATGTCACATAGCTTAATTTTTCACAAATTCTTCACAATTTAAATGATCACTTGAAAAATCAGAAAGCAGGGGCACCTGGGTGGCTCAATTGGTTAAGCTTTCGACTCTTGATTTTGGCTCAGGTCATGATCTCGGGGTTGTAAGATCATCCCCCATGTTGGGCTCCATGCTGGGCATGGAGCCTGCTTAAGATTCTCTCTCTCCCTCTGCTTACCCGCCCCCGCCAAACAAATAAATAAAATCTTAAAAAAAGAAATCAGAAAGTAAAATTTATTTGGCCTAAATCTAGTTAGTTTATAGTAAATCTTGTTGGTTATGGTGAGCAATCATTTAACAGCTGTTAAGAAATATCTAGGTAGGAGATGGGGGACTGTTTTTCTGCGTGGAAATTATTTATTCAACAAATATTTATTGAGTGGACTAGATACTGTTTTAAACACTAGTAATACAAATGGCGAATAGAACAATGTATAGTCCAATGGGGGAAACAGAATGTTCTAAGTTAACAAATATATATATATATTTGTGTGTATACACACACACACACACACACACACACACACACACACACACACACACAATTCTCTTTTTGAAGGGAGACTTATCTTACAACTTTACCTGATGTGATCTTTCCAAGATTATGATGGATTTTATGTGTTGGAAAACATTTATGTGAAATGTATAATGAGTCAAACATGTGGATTAAATTTTTTTTACTTCTGAAATTGCTACTATCCTGTATAATATCCAGTGAAATAGCGACACAAATGCCTTGCTCAGTGGGGAGGCAGATGCTGCTAGGGAGGAACAGATGAATAGTTCCAGTTGGTAGCAGCACATTTGAAGTTCTGCTTGATCAATGGAGTCTTTCACTTCTGGGGTCAAGGTGGTAACAGCCAATTAATAGGAGAGCAGGCTGGAAAAAGAATTAAAGATCTACATGCTAATATTACTTGTGCTGCTCGCAAAAAGCAAACTGGTTTTGTGTGAGAAAATTGTTCTCCTCTGGAAAGTGCTAAAAATTTGCTCCCCCTGGAGCTTTCTTGGATACTCCTCCCTTCAAGTCCCACATGATTATCTTCTTTCTGAGAAAACCTTTTATAAACGGCAACACTCTGTGCCCCTGTAAATACCGGAGGCTGTGGCCTAATGGAAATGTTTTGGGGTCCTAGGTAGTTCTGAATTTAAATCCCAGCTGTGACTCTTTCTAGGTGTGTGACTTAAACAAGTTATTTAACTTCCTTGATTGATGGCTTCCTGGACTCTAAAATAGGGGAGAAGAAAACCTCCCTTCTAGGATTGTGTGAAGTGTAATGGAGTGACCATAGGTAACGTACTGTGTCTGATACTTAGTTGGTTTTGCTTCATTCTTGAGGCTTAACTCCAAAAGCACTTGAGGTTACAAAGTTTCTGTGAGGTTATTTCATGTTGTTTCATCTGTAGGTCTCATTTCCCCCATCGTGTGGTGAGAATCTTGAGGGCAGGAAACATATTTTATGCTTCCTTTCTACCTTCTGTTGCATCTTGCAGAGTCCTCAGCACCGAGTCAGCACTTAATTGATGTTTATATTACCACTTCTGGGCTGTCTTTTGAAAAGTTGCTTAAAATTAGGGACTGTGAAGGGCATGGAGAGTGGTGCTTTTCACAGTGTGCTTACAGATTTCGGTGGGGGCTGGTAATGGGGGAAAGCCAGTGGCACCACATGAAATCAGCTCTTAAAATCATGATGGGGAATAGGAAAAGAAAATGCACCATATTGTTTGAGAATCTCTGTGTGCAGACCAAATTGCATAATGTATTTTATTATGATTAAAACCACAATGAAGTGGGTGTTATCTATTTAGCATGCTCCAAGACACAATGGGAATTCACCTTCATAAAGAACAATAGTCATGGGGCCAAGACCTTGGATTCTGGCCAATTTTAAACATCTGCTTCCTCCTTAGACAGTCCGGAATTATCTTATGGGATTCAGCCTTAAAACTGGGCTGGGGAGCAAAGGGCTTGTTTCAGTTCTGTCTGAGGAAACCCGGGTTGGCTGAATGTGTTAAAATGGCAATGCCCTTGTTTCACTTAATCTGCAGAGGCTGGATTGTGTCCTAAAATGCAGTTTTTCCAGGCTCTCTAGGCACTGTAGTTATTTACCATAAAGAAGGACTCTAAGGAAATACTTCCACATAGTGGACCCCTGATACCTTTTTTTGAAAGGAGTGGGGTGGGGGTGGGGGGTGGGGTGGGGGGGAGTCCTCTTTGCAAATCTCTTTGTAAACCTAAGGAGTTTTGTTTTGTTTTGTTTTTGGCTTTATTCTAGCACAGTGTAAAGATATGGACAGACCCCTGGAGTATGTGGTGATATTATTTGATATTGGTTTGTTGGTTTCTCAGCTCTAAGGAAATATTTGCTTCTGGCAATAGGGATGGATAATAGTGCTCTTCTCTTTAATGCTTTAGGGATAACATAGTTGTCCAAAATGCTAAACTTTATTCTGCAAAGTTATAACCCAAAACAGATTTTAGGGTTTATATGTATTCCCTGAGCAACACTGGTCAGACTTCATTCATTCAACAGTAAACATTTATTTACGGGTACACATATGCTGTTCTAGGTTGTGTGGGAGTTTCAAGGATCAATGAGGTTCTATTTTTGCCACTTAAGACATTACAATTATTATATAGACACTATAATTTCATATCTTGAGGCAATTGATGGTTAAGAATTACTACAATGAGTGGTAAATATTTTTACACTAATATATCCTTTATGTGGCATCATGACAAATTCTGAATAGATGGATTTCTCTAATTAACTTAATTTCATTATTCCTAGAGGCTTTAACATAATTTCTAATGATAGTATCATAAATAACAGGACTACCAAATACAGTTTTCAAGATTTCTTTGTGGTTCTTTTTATCCTTAGGATATTTCCCACTAGGATGTATAGTCAAAATTGTTGGTATTTTAAATTCAATTTGATACACAACTAGATTAATTTGTTTCAGTTTGTTTTTATTTCTAGGGACTGCTTTATTTTTTCCTTTTGATTTAACCTAATTTTTTAATGATCTAAAACTTGTACATGGTTCTGTAATCAAAATTATAATACAAGGTACATTTAGAGAAATCATTCCTGTCTACTCTCTACACCTATTTAAAAAATTTATTTTTAAAATTAATTTTTATTTTATTTTATCTGTTTAGTTTGTTTCCTTTTGTAAATAAAAGCAAATATATACATATACATATAAAAATAAAAGATAAATATATGAATATATATATATTCATAAATCCCTTTCCATTGTTACACAAATATAGTATATTAGACATAGTCATTTGGACCTTGCTTTTTTCACCTAACAATAGATCTTGAACATCACTCCATTTCTTTTTACAGCTGCACAGTACCACATTATGTGGTTACCTAATATTTTATTCATTAGGTTGCCTATTGATAGACATATGGCTTGTCATATCAGACTTTAAATAATATTTCCCAAGTAGGAAAGGAAATAGGCTGACCAGCCGATCAGAATGTCTATCCGGTAGGTGCTTATATTTCTCATTGCAGACATTATACTTAATATAAATCAGTTTTTGTGTGAGTTGGAATATCATCTTTTCAGTTTTGGCACAACCCTGAGGAAAATACTGGAGTCCCAGACTTTTGCCCCCAGTGCAACTAGTTACCAAGACACAATGCCCGACAGGGGTCTTAACCTGGATAGTTGGGGACAATCCTGTGTACGTGTTAAGAACCTGGAAGAAAGAGTGTTTGGGGTTTCATGATTATCATTTAGGACTTCTCTTTTCTGAAAATTAGAAAAACGTTAGATTGTGAATTTTTAAAATGGTGTTTAATAACCTGTTTAGGTGACTTGTTCTGAAGCCATTGGACCAAAAGTTTTGCTCAAATTGAAAGTAAAGTAGAGTTTATCAAATTTGTGATGAGGTCATTTGTTTGTTTTTTGTTTTTTTTTTTGTAGTCAATATTTAATTGGTTCCATCAGTGACTCCAGCACAAGTTTTCCTGAAACAGAGACAGAATCAAGCAAACTAGCGGTTCATGAGGTGTTAAGGATGACCAAGGGGGCTCCCAAAGTCACTACCCCACTCCACATACCCAGTGGCCCAGTAGAATAGGGGTTGGGCTGATAGAATATGAAGAGAGAAAAGGAATGCTGGGTGAGGGAAATACAGGCCCTGGCCCTTTACTTCACCAGGGATGAAAAAGAAATGCTGGAGATTCTCCCTACACAAAAGGGGTGAAACTAACAGTCAGGTTCTCAATCTCATGTAGGGAGAAAGAGATGAGCCCCTTTCCAACTGTCTTGTATTAGGAACCTCTCCCCAGGTGGTCTTCTTCTTTTTTTTTTTTTTTAAGAGGGAGAGGGAGAGAGAATCTTAAGCAGGCTCCTTACTCAGTGCAGAGCCTGATGGGGGGTTTGATCTCACGACCCTGAGATCATGACCTGAGCCAAAATCAGGAGTTGAACGCTTAACCAACTGAGCTACCCAGGTGCCCCTAGAGTCTTTTTGAAAACTTCCCTGGGCTGTGTCTGAGATCTTAGTAGAGGTGACTCTGCGGGTGGTGGTGTGTATGTGGACTTCACGGACTCACGCAGTATTTGCCACAGTGTTCTATAGGGAACAAATATATACTGGGGAATAGAGTTCTATATGGCAAGGTTTCTCAGCGCCTTTAATAACTAATGTTTATGTGAATTCTCAAGATAAATATAAAATGCTACTTTTCACAAACTTTTTTCTTTATGGGGCCTTTTTTTTCATGGTTCCCATTTTAGAAAAGTTGGATGTAATAGTTAAGCTTTTTGTAGTTATGAATGATTTAGAGAGTGAGATGGAGGGAGAGAGAATCAATTGAACAGGGCTGTTATCATTCCTGTGTTACAAGGGATGAAACAGAGGCTCAAGTGTTATCGATGCGACTGTCATAGATTGGAGGCAGTTCTTCAGTTGAATGTTGGTATCATCACCATATGTAAAGATTTGAAGAAATAAAATATCTGGAAAGAGTTTAGTAATTTTCTTAAAAATATCAGTTGGTGTGTGTAATGTAAAGTTTTTCTAGCCTCTCTAGGACTTTTTATTTTAAGAGTGAAAAATTGTCCAAGCCATGTAAAATTTCAGTAGGAATGGGATTGGGATTCCCACTGGCCTTCCTTTTTCTACGTGGAATTTTAGATGAATGTATACATGTCAGATGGTAGTTCCTGTGCGTCAGGATGCCTTTTAATCAAAGCCCCGAGGGGAGGATTTATCCTGGTTTTAATTTAGCAGAGAGAAGAAATTATTTTTATCCTTTAAACAGTTTCTTTTTTTCACTCTGAGTATTTCCAATTCCTTACTTTTTTCCCCTCTGACTGAAGTAAATCTAGTTATCCTTCACGTGACACTAGAGGAGAGGGGTCACAGTCATTTCCTGATACATAAACGTTCTCTACCTCATATCACTGTTGACCTTTTTCTATTCAAGGAGAAAGGTATTAATTGCCCGCTTTCTCACCAAGTTCCTTAATGTTTGATGTTCAGAGTTGTTATAAAAGCAAATTTGAAGTTTCATAGAATTATTTTCTTTGATTGGAGCGATAAGCTTCTGATGTGGCTTCTACCTGTCCTAGTCTTACAAACTGTTCTATCTCGGAACTTCCTTTTACTTTTTACAGAATATACATTTTGAGTCTATTCTAAGAGAAGAGATTGCAAAGAAATATATAGTGATTTTCAAACATTCCAAAATCGGGTATAGTTAGATTTAGATGAATTGAATAAATAAATGAAAAAATAAATGCCTGACAGTTTTTAACCTGCTTATTTACAGTGTAGCAATGATGAAGTAACTAGCTGTACTTCGGTCTTCACACCACGGTCATGAAATCTAGCTGGTGTTTAACTCTCTGATGCTGAGACTAACTCATTTTCTGAAGACTTTTAGTCTGGAGGAAGGTGATTCTTCCTGTCTGGCTTTCTGGTGGTTCTCACAACCTCATTATTTCAGGCTTGTTCCATTGCTTACTTCATGTCATTGTAAAGCTCCAACACTAGAAAGATTGATTTTCGTCTGTCTTATCAAGTTCAGAAAATGTAATTGTTTTAGAGTATAATTTAAAGATTTACACAAACCCATAACAACTCTTCTACTAGATGGCATCATTAGAAATTATATTTTTCCTATAGTGAGCATGAGAATTGCATTCTGTTTGAGGTCTAAATTACTTCGGTGGCAGGCATTTTTGTGTACTGTTATTACTGTATCTTTGAGGAACAGTCAGAGCACCAGGACAAGCAGTATTTTGGACAAATGATCTAGGGATATTCCATGTGGGCCAGTAGCTACACTTGGCATTACCAAATGGAGACTTGACATCACCAGGTGGAACCCTTTGCCAGGGATAGGCTAGTGGAAGCCCTCTGCAGCCAATGCTGGAATGGCTGATCACTGCTTTTGTTGAGGATGAGAGAAGTTGAGAAAGGAGCAGAGAAGGTGGTAACAGTTTTTAATAGCCTTCCCCTGCTTGTATGGGATCCGTGTAGTTATTGAATGTGTGTGTACCAATACAACATACTAGCATATTATTATATGATGGTAATAGTAGTAATTATCACTTACTGGACCCTTACTATATGCTTGATACACATAGCAATGCCTTACTTAGTTCGTTATTGTAGTTAACTTCCTTAACTGCTCTGTGAGATAAGTGCCCTGTTACTTACTGCAGCTTAGAGAGTTTAGTGCAGGAACTTAGCCAAAGATTTCCTCTTTTTGCTTCATTTTACATTTTGTTCAAAGGTTCAAAATTAGCAAATTTAAGTAGAATATCAGTTCCTTAATAAGGTGCCCTAAAACATGATTGAACAAAAGCCTGTACATAATATCTTAGTTGCTTTACTAATGTAATGTTCAATACATATTTTCTAATTTTTGTGATTGCATAATTGTTGAATTTTTAAAAATATAATTTGTTTTTAATATGATGCATCAATATAGTGATTTTGGGATTGGCGCCTGGGGTACAGTTATCAGAATCTTTTGAGTAAGTGGGTATTTAGTTTAAAACAATATTTTTAGTATTATAATTGGTTGTTTTTTAATTATGATATCTACTTTATTTAGAAATATCAGCAATGCTAAAGGAAGGGGAAGTTTTATATTTATCAACTATAAGGATTAACCATTCAACAGTATTTTTCATTACCTCTTCTTACACATCACTTTTGGTTTATATTATTGTTATTCATATGTATGTTTTACTTCCCCCCACTGAACTGGAAGCTCTTTAAGGTTTTTTGTTTGTTTTCCATTTCATGGGCTCTCAATAAATATTTGTGGCACAAATGACCAAATATTTACTTGTTACTATTAAACTTGTGTCTCCCAATATGTTGGGTGACAGTCAGAAACTGATGATAATTGGTGTATAGGAAACAATTGGAGAGCACAAATCCTATGGCATTGTTATGTAAGGATGGAACCTATAAACTTAGGTTATCTCTCATTCTTTGGGCATGTAAATGAATCTGTAAAATTCAGTTGGAGGTGAAGCTTATTTCTGCGTGTGTATTTAGAGAGACAAAATATTGATTCTCCTCCTTGGAAAAAAAAAAAGTTAATGACTAAAATTTCTTTGTGATCTCTATGACAGTTTTATCACATATGTCTCCAAAAAACTAATTATTTTCTGAGAACAAATCTCTGTGCTAACAGACTGTGAAAACCTATCAGTTGCTTTTCTTTTCCTTTCTTTTTCTAAACCAAAAGCCAAAAGAAGCCAGCCTTTAAATATTTGGATGTTTTTCTCAGAGATATGGCTTTACTAGGCAAACACACTGGCATTAACATTTGTAAAGCAGGCTCAAAATAAATGAGATTTTTAAAAAAAAGCCAAACTCATCCCTATGTGAATTGTCATTTTAATTAAAGCTTCTGTGTGTCATCAGTGACAGGAGATTGCCCCAGAAAGATAAAGACTGTGTCTGCCTTTGGCTTTCATGAAGGCAAGAGGAGTGTGTAAGAAACCAAAGAGCCAGATAAATTTGCCATTACGTTAAAAAAAATAATTTGCTAAGCATGAGGTGAACCACATGATTAGTAGATCAACATCCTTTTCTTTAGATTATTACGTTTTCTAATCTAATTTATGTGTAGATTTCTTGGTTTGGGGGTTTAGGCTAGTGTGTCCTAGACTCTGCTAACACAGACTGTTTTGTGGAGATAAAGGAATCTGGAAACGGAAATCACTTTTTTTTAGTGGCTTTTGAGTTGAAATTTTATTTATTCAGGTTAGTACAAGGTTGTGAGATCAAATAAGAACATACTTGAAAGAACTTTGTCAAATGTAAAATGGTACTTCTTATTATCTTAATTATTATTATGTGGACAACAAAGTAAAATGTCTGTGTTTGTTCAACCCCTCCTTCTGACCCACATAACTCTGCTAGGAAATTGGGAATTTTCTTTAGTGTATCTGTTTAAAAGCTAAGAACTGGGCCTTGAGGTTTGCTGCTCAAGGAATCTTAGCCCAAATTTTTACAAAATTAAATAAATATAGGATCATCAGGCAACACACAAAGAGCAGTATCATCATTCCTCTCAGCTTTTGGACCAAGTTGAAAATATGTCCTATTCTAGAATGGGTAAAATTTGAATCTTGTTAATGAGAACAGAAGAATAATTCTAGCGATGAAGACAAACCTAGAATCTGAACCTCAGAGATAAAATGCAATCGGAGAGCCACGTTTTCCAAAGAATTGCCCCTTCACTGGAAGGAAGCTAGTTAGAAGGGCCTGGAACTAACTGTCTTCGAGGTCTCTCCATATGAGAGCTCTGTGAAGATGGAGATTCAGAGATGGCCGGTGTTCTTAAATGAGACACATTTTACTGATACTGTTTTCTCATAGGAGTCATGACAATGTAAGCCCCTCTGAGGACAGCATCGGAGTTTCTGTATTTCCTTCATGCACACCCACGTTTCTCACACAACATACATGTGTCTGAATGAGTGAGTACTGTTATGCTCACACTGCCAGAACCTAGAACTCTATCCAACCTTATCTTACTTACCTTTGTGCAATGCTGGAAATCACCCATCTTTCCTGTTTGACACTTTCCTTCTTAACTTAACTAATTCTCCTTTTACTTGATGCATTGCTACTTCTTTCTTTCTCTGAGTCCCAGTCCCCACTCACCATGCTGACTTTGTCCTATGATTCTGTTCCAGCCCTCTTCTTTAGATGTCTATGTATTAGAATCACCTAGGAGCCCCGCTACTGCTCCGACCCCCCATAACACTGGTGCGTGTGTGTATGTATGTGTGTGGTGTATACCTTTGTGAAATGTTTACAAGTTACAGATTTAATGTCTCTTTGTAACTCAGTGTCTATGTCTAAAACCAGAGACATTCTTTTATATAACAATGATCAGAATCAGAAAATTAACATTAATAATACTACTATCTAACCTATAGACTTCATTCAAATTTTGTCCATTGTCCCACTAATGTCCTTCATAGAAAAAGGAAAAAAACAAAAACAAAAACAAATTTTGTGGTCTAGGAATTCAATCCAGGATCACAAGTTGTGTTTTGCTCTCATGTTTTGTAGCCTCTTTTAATTTGGAGCAGTTCTTCAGTATTTCTTTGTTTTTCATGACCTTGACATTTTTGAAGTGCACAGGCCAGTTATTTTGGGTTTGTCTGATGTTTCCTAATGATTAGATTTAGATTATATATTTTTGGCAGGAATATCACAGAAACGATGTGCTCTTTTTAATGTCTCCTCTCAGGGGCACATGATATCTACTTGTGACATTGCTTGTGGTCACTTAGTTAAGTGCTGTAAAATTATTCTTTTCTTCTTATATTAATAACTATCTTGTGGAGATATACTTTGAGACTATGAGAATAAATGCATATTATGGATAATGAGGGTCATGTTTCTCATTACTAGAAAAGGGAATTGCAAATATGGAAAGGTAGAAGTCTAGAATGAACCCATGTGGTGTTGGATTGGATTAGAGATAACAGTATGAACTCTTGGTTTTTATAAATATGTCTGTCCGTCCATCCATCCATCCATCCATCCATCCATCATTCATCCTCCTAGCTCTATCCTCTAAGAGGATAAAGGAGCAAAAATAACTCAGTAACAATGAGCACAACTAGTATTATATCTTATTTTTCAAATACCATTCTTCAATAAAAATGGACCAAAAAAAGAACAAGATAGGCCTGGAACAGCTTGTTTTACCAGAAAGTAAGGAAGTGAGCAAAGAATGATGGAGGCATGTCAAAAGGCCACAGAGCCAGCTTGAAGGGCTAACTCCCACTGAACATAAAAATAAATGATAGTAAACAGAATAAAATAAGAATTTATGCATATACACATAAGCAAACAAATAAATGAGTAGGGAAAGTTATTCTTTACAATAGAATTCCAACAAATAAATGCAGAAGGAATGATTGAATGAAAATCACCATTTGTCAAGTACTATAGTAACTCATTTGAGGTTAAGAATCATCAATGGATTCTTCCCACTTTTAATAATGTTATATATGCTCTTCCTGACTCCTTTCCTCCCATTCAGCCCACAGTGTTCAGCACACAATTTTGTCAACTCTGTTCTTAAGCTGGCTTTCCCTTTGCCTATCCCACCATGTTTTCAAGTATCTAAGACCAGAAATACCCTGTTTTCCCACTATTGATTAGTATCTTATCCCATTCTCTAGGTTTTCCAAGAAAACATTTAACTTGTATTATATCAATCCATATCAAGATGAGAGCTAGAGAAATTCCCTGGAAACATCTTCCTCTAACAACTACTGCAAGTGCATTTCAAACATGCCATTGGTAAAAATCCAGATAGGTAAGAGAGGGCTATCTGTCTGGAAAGCAGCTAAAAGGGAATCTGTTGTGGACAAATCAAATTTTTGGACTTACCTCTGTATCATGGGATAGATTTCTTTGGCCTTGGAGAGAGGTATTGAGAATTGATCTAAGTTGATGGTCATGAACAGCCTTTAGGGTTTTTTAAAATTTTGTTTTGTTTTTCTTTTTGCTTTTTTTCTCCCTTGGTTCACTAATTTGGGAGAGATTTGAGGTTACTATTATCTGCTACTGCAAAAAAAAAAAAAAAAATATATATATATATATATATAAATAAAATGAAAGTAAGTCTCAGACTACTATATATGTATACATATATATAATATATATATATATATGCTGCCTTATATAATATATATATATATATATGCTGCCTTATATAATAAAAGTAAGTCTCAGACTAAATACTGCTACACACAGAAACATTTATTAAGTAAACACTTACTAGCAAGCAAACAAAAATGGCTTATTTTATGACTTGTTAGGAAGTCCTAGTTCCACTACTTTGCATAAAGCTCACTTCAGGCAGATAGGGCGAGATTCTGAAGCTGAATTCTGTTACCCTTATCACAACTAATGGGCAACCTCAAATCTTTTTAAACCAACAAGTGGATATGGGGCCATTTAGAGATCAAGCCTTAGGTCTATCCCCATGGGGAGAACATCCCTGGGTCCCTATATTCTGTTCACACTAGAGTAGAGAATGTCTCTAAAATATTTTTGCTAGTCCACTATTCTTAACTATCTTTAATTTTATTTATGAGAGTTCGTGTCTAAATTCTAAAAATTAATAAGGCATTAGTTTCCCTAAGTAAAATATATCGCTAACATTTTATTATGCTGATGATCGAAGTCTTAGTTGTTAATATAGATAATAGAAGTACTTATACTATAATAAAAATATGATGATAGAAGTTCTTATAGTAGTTGCTTCTGGAGTGTTGCCTTTCCAATTAGATATGGGCTGAATGTGGAATCGTGCTTAGGGCAACCTACCACTGCAGAGTAAAAACTTGAACTAACTAGTATGCACACAATATCACACTGCCCATGCTAAAGTTTTAAAAACAAATTGCCCAAGTTGTAATAGAACTGGGGGAGGAGGAGATGGTTTAAGCACCAGGATGTACCTAGGACTCCTAGTCCCAAGAGGTTCTTGATGAAAACAAAGTCCTTGGTCAAATTGATCAAATGCATTGGGAAAAACCTACATTCTATAGCACCATCTTGGAAATTAAAAATACACAATAGCTATTCAGAGGCTGATGTCCTGCAATAAAGGAACCTGCTTAGCTTTGTTTGACCCTGCATTTCCCAAACTTAGTTGACCACAGAGCCCTTTTGTTCATTGCTCTCCTGAAATTAGTTTTCCTTGGGACATACTTTAGAAAACACTGCTCTAGAGATTATAGAAGAAACTTTCTTTTTTTCTTTTCTTTCTTTTTTTTTTTTAAGATTTTATTTATTTATTTGAGAGACAGAGACAGAGACTGAGAACATGAGCAGGGAGGGGCAGAGAGAGAGGGAGAAGCAGACTTCCCGCTGAGCAGGGAGCCTGATGTGGGACTCTATCTTAGGATGCTGAGATCAAGACCTGAGCTGAAGGCAGACGGTTAACCGAATGAGCCACCCAGGTGCCCTTAGAAGAAACTTTCTTAACCAACATCCACTGAACTAACATTCCCTTCCTGAAACTTGAGATTGACAGTGTCGTCTTTAACATGCTCTCCCATCACTGGAGTTTTATGCTTACAAAGAGTCAATTGAGTTTTTTCCAAAACCTGTTTATTCCATTTGTACTTGTAATTACAATTACATAACTTAATTAAATATTACATAATCCTGTGACTTGTGAGTGTAAATATAAAGAGTTATTGTTTCTTTGAAAAATAAATTGAATACTTCAGAAAGACACAGTAAAGGGCAATTGCTGAAAGTGTCGTTAAATTACACAATAGGAGGGTAACCATCAGATTTGGGGAAAATAATCAAAAAGGATTTTTTAGATTGCTTTGCAAGTATCTGTTGAGTTACTGATGCATTTTAAAGATACTGAAATGTATCATTATTCAAAGAAGATTAAGTGGAAAACCCAAATTAGTGGAACCATACTCAAAGCCTTACACTTAAATAAAATATCTAAGGTACATATATACTGATTTTTATTATTTCCTGCTTTTTTTTAAAATATTTTATTTATTTATTTGACAGAGAGAGAGAAATCACAAGTAGGCAGAGAGGCAGGCAGAGAAGAGAGGAGGAAGCAGCTCCCTGCTGAGCAGAGAGTGATGCCGGGGCTCGATCCCAGGACCCTGAGATTGTGACCTGAGCGGAAGGCAGAGACTTAACACACTGAGCCACCTAGGCGCCCCTTATTTCCTGCTTTTAATGAATTTTTTGATTAAGTGGCTAATTACAGGCCCTGTAGGTGTCAGATAAAAGGGCTGTGTTCTAGTGAGAGAGAACAGGAGACTAAACAAAGAAAGTATGTATATAGGGGCACCTGGGTGGTTCAGTTGGTTAAGTGTCTGCCTTTGGCTCAGGGTCCCGGGATGGAGCCCCTCATCTCCCTCTTGCTCTGCCACTCCCCGTGCTTGTGCTCTTTCTGTCAAATAAATAAGTAAAATCTTTTTTTTTTTTTTAAAGTGTGTATATACTCTGTGGTATGTTTTTAAATACTTAACACAAATTTTGTCCATGTCTCTCAAGCCAGTCTCAGCTGTCTTTAGAACTTTTGCCACTCTTTACTTGCTGTCTTTATTTTTTGTTTTTGTTTTGGCTTTATTATAAATCCATGGGAATGCTTAGTGCCCATAATGCTGTTTAAAAATGAGTGTTAAAATTTTAATTTCTCTCTGGGAGTTATTCATACATATATACATATGCATCCTTTTGAGTTCTGACCTCTGCTTTTGCTTTTGTGCCTGGGAACAAATTTTATTTATTCCTAGTGTATTTTTCAGTGTGATTTAATAGTAAAAGTTCTTGAAAGAATGTGCAGCAAATGATATTTGATTTCTATCTGGATTCTCTTAGGCTTGGTCCCATGGTAGCCTATAATTTAAGGTTAAGGTTATATTGCTGTCTAAGAATTTTTAGGATCTATACTCACATGTGCTATGTAAACAAACCAATTATTCTATTGTGGTCCATTTTTTTTCTTTTGAAATGCATAACACAACAATCATTTTTCAGGTTTAATTAGGACTGTGTTTGTATACAGATCTGTAGTTTATAAAACCAGTGAAGCAAAGATGAAATGGGGACAAAAAAAAGAAAAAAAAGAAAAAAGAAAATATTGCCTGATTCTTTCATTAAAGTACAAATTTGGAATTCACTCAATTTTTTATCGTATTTTTTTCACAAACACCAGACACAGAGCCATAAGATAGTAATTGGTCAAACTACATATTAAGCTGTATTTGAATTTGAAAGGGATCTTTCCACCCAGTGTAATAATGATTTTTTGAAACTTTAAAAGCCCTTATATTAGGGTGGTAATTGAATGAATGTTTCAAAAAAAAAAAATTCTTTGTGCTTCATTATGATGCATTTTTTGGTACATTTTTTTAGGAGGTAATCATGTCAGGATATAGAGAGACCTAATAGAGGTATAGAGCCATAGCTTTTCCCTCTGAAGAAGAGTAGTGGTTGGCATGAATGTAGTTATTTTAGATTCAACATGGAAAAATTGTTTTAAACTCTAGTGATCTACCTGCCCATACTTTATGCTAAGCAGCATGTATTATTTGCTATCAGTGCCTATAAATATTTTAGGAACCTTTTTGATATGAAGTTGAAATCTTGTAGTTAGTGATATAATTTTCTATCAAACCCTTTGTGGAATCTATACATAATGACTTCTCGGGATTTGTTTATTATTATAGCAACTGAATCTTTTCTTATTCCTCCATCCACCTCCATCTATTGTTTCCTTTATTCTTTAAGTTCCACGAAGGAGAGATGACTTCTATTTTTATGCTATTGTAATTGAACTCTTAAACCTCCTTCATGGTGGGTGTTCATTTTTCTAATCATTTGGTTATGGTTACCCGGGATTTTTTTTTTTCTTCGTTGGGGTTAATTTATAGAATTGCAATAGTACTTTCAGAAACTTGAGGAGCTTTTATTATGTTAGGAAGATAGACATTTTAAACGTTAAATCACATCACCCATTCAGTAAACATTTATGAGTCAAATAACTGCTAAGAACTAGAGATACTAAGATAAATGAGAGAATTTTCTGAAAGTTTCCTCAATATTCCTTTTTCAGTTACTACTTCCTAGAAAATGTATAGTAAGTACTATATAAACATATAATGGCAATGGAGAACAAACGTTGTTTGTTAGAATGGGCAAACATATCTCTGGATGGCAAACATATCTCTGGATGGCAAACATATCTCTACATGAAAAACATAGAATTGGAGTTAGGGAGAGGGAATAGATACTGTATCCTACCGAGCGCTCCAAGAGTAATAGTTCTTTTAGGTGTACTTTTTTTTTTTGAATCTTATCTTGTAATAGAAGTCACAAAACATGCTGATGTTCCCAGCATAGAGGGCTAGTTGAGGAATGTTGGGGAAAATAGAGGCAAAATGGGATAGGATTTTTATTGGGTGAGCATTCACTTGTTTGAAAAACTGGCTTTTGAGCTTCATGTTTTGGACAATCAGCATAGTAGTCCTTTTCAGTGATTATTTCACAGGAAATTGTATTTGCAGCTTTTGCTCTCTTTGAGAATGTAGCCATTGTAATACTCTCACATGGTGTTGAGAGCAATGAAGGTAAAGAAAGGAAGCCTCTTTTCAGCTTTGCTCCAAAGTCTCTGACTGGGTCTTCCTTGGCCTGTTGGGGACAGAGTGGAAACAGAGAGAAACCTAGTGCCCAGCTATAGTGCAGTGCATCCAGATTACTGCTGCCTGGAAGGGGGGTGGGGGGTGGAATTTCACTTTCTGGAGAGGACCAGAGGTTTATGAGCCTTCCTATGAATTGTTTTCTTTTCCCAACTTCTGGAAGGATGTCCTCATTCAGACCAAGAGGAACAAGGCAAATGTTACACATCTTTCTATTCTGCAGGCTCCACGATGAGTGAAACTCATGGGGAAGCTGCTGGTTTTCTAGTTGGAGAGAACATTTTAGGTATTCTACTCAGTAAACAGGATAAGGAGAGGGCAACAAGCAAATTATAAGGACTATTTAATCACCTGGTCGGTAGGGAGTTGGGGGATTTGTGTCTCTTGCATAATTTGCACCTGGTTTGAGATCTTCTTAGTACACTCCCAAAGCTGCTCTGTGGCTGGCCGTGGTGTTAGGTGGAGATCTTTTAATCCCCGTACAGATCAGCATCTCTCTAAAATAAATCACTCGACTTTTTTCTGCCTAACATTGCAGGGGATGGCTTAGAAGACTAACCCTCAGATTTGAAATGTCTGTGGACTGCTTCTCTACTTGACAAGTTTGAATTTTACTTAGCCATGCTGGTCTTTTTAGTTTTCTCAAAGGAGATGGATTATATTTTGCTACTGAAGTGCAAATATAATCATTGTTATTTTCTTGTCTT
Organism: Potos flavus; assembly: GCA_028534135.1. Classification (NCBI taxonomy): domain Eukaryota; kingdom Metazoa; phylum Chordata; class Mammalia; order Carnivora; family Procyonidae; genus Potos; species Potos flavus. The sequence continues at coordinate 139,953,150 of CM052883.1, forward strand.
GAGGAGTATATTTTGACTGAAATAAGTAGATAATGTACTGTTTTCAAAGTGCCAACCACAGTTTTGTTTTGTTTTGTTTTTAACATTAAGTAATCCATGCATTGTTCTTTCCAGGCAATTACAGTTTTTTTTTAGTCACTGAGTAATTTACTAAGCACTTACATTTTCAGCAGTGTGCAAGGAACTGGGGCATACAAAAGAAATCTGAGGCACAGTTCATATCTTCATGTAGGTTATAGTATTTGTAGAGAAATTAAACCAAGCCAGGGGAAACAAAGAACAATTAAATGTTCAACTGTGTAGTGCTCTCTATAGGAACCACGTGTAAATAAAAAATTAATATGGATGAATGAATGAATGAATGAATGAATTGAATAAAAGTGTTCATTCAAGGAAGAAATCACTGTGGACTGCAATGTGTCATGGAGTAGATGAGATATGAGCAGAACCACATATGATGAATGGGATTTAGCAAGTAGAGAGAAGTGGAAGAAAGATGTTCCACGTAAAGAGAGCAGAGGTCAAGAGGTAGAGGTGAACATGGCATATGTTTGGGACAATGAGAGAAAAGACCAGGCTGGCCAGAGAGCTAGATTAGTATTCAGGAGGAATAAAAAAATATAAAGTTGGGTGTCTCCCCTTCTTTCTTGGTAAGTGAACCTGAATTTTATGCTTACCCCCAAGCAATGAATCATGATTGGTCTAATCCGCTCAGGACAACTCTATTCCCTAATTTCCCAGCATCCTTTGCAGATAAGACAGCTCTGGGACCTCATTCTGGCTAAGCCGAAGAATGCTGATGGTATTTCTGGAAATGTTTTTGCTCTCTTGAGAAAATGTTGGAACTCTCTTTTCCCCTCTTCCCACCTTGAATGAAGATGCAGAGCCTTGAGTCATGCAGCAACTCTTGGGACCATGAGGAAAAGGCTGAGATGTTGTCTCTGACACTGCTGAACTGCCATACCCTTACTGACAGCTCTCTACTTCTGGACTTCCTGTTATGTAAGAAAAACCAACCTCTGTTTATGTAAAACACTCTAAGTCATGGGTTTTAAAGTTATTTGAAGTGTTTTGATATTACTTTAAGAAGGTCAATCTGTAATAGTGTGTCAGGTGAATTGGAAGAGGGTGAGAATTGAGGTTGTTATCATAGCACTATAGGCCTGAGGTAAAGAGGTTTCGGACAAGACTTATGGCAAGGTGGGTAAGGGAGAGGCAGATATCTCAGAGAAGAAGCAAAAAGATTCAGTACAGATTCAATGAAGGAGATAAGAAGCCACATAACTTTGAAGTTTCTAAACAGGAAGACAAGTGGGATGGCCATACAGCTTTAGGGATAGGCAAATGATGATAAAGATAAATCCTCTTTTAAGGCATGTTGAGTTTTAGATAACGATGGAACATCCAATTGGAAGTGTTCTATAAATATTTAGAAATATAGCATTTGAATTCAGGTGGGTCTCTAGGGTGCCTATGATCTCAGACATGGACAGAGACAAAAAGCATTAAATTATGCCTCCAATTATGAGTTGAGAGGAAGAAAAGAGTTTAGCTGTGTAAACATAGAGACAGAGAGAGGAGATAATACAGGGTTAGAAGATTGGACAGGGTGCAGGGCCGTCATAGCAGAGGGTACATAGTGGGCACCAACAAATGCGTATTGCAGGGATGAATGAGGTTGTCATCAGTATCCAATGCTCTAGAGAGAGCAAGGAAAATGAGGTCTGAGGAGAGAAGTGAATCTAGTAAAAGTAGGACACCAGTGATTTCCAAGACTTCCAAGAGAGGGGTTTCTATAGACTCGAGAGCCATGTATCAGCTGCCCAGTTCTGCAAAGAGGATGGGGCAGTAAGTGAAAGGAAGGGAGTACAAGCTGAAGGTGGTACAGAAAGATCATTCTTGAAGGATTTGGGAATTGAGAAGAAGGGCTGATCCTTGTAGGGGTAGTATACTTAGCAGAAGATGGTTTTAAAGGGATTGAAAACCAAGAGGGAAGAAGTGAGTGGGAAGGTCCAAACACACAGCAAACATAGAGGCCATAGTTGGTACTGGAGAGAGACTTTAGTTTTAGGGAAGTTCACACTCTAAACTTAGAGGCAAGAACCCCAAGGGAGCTGTGGAAACTAGTAAGTAGAAACAAATACACTTGGGTGTGTCTGTCCCCACAGGGTAGCTGAAGTCAGGTGTTAGGAGCTGGGCTGGTGGAGGGAACAAGTGGAGGGGGTTCCTGGGAGGGGCTGACTCTGGAGCATCTATTATGAGGATGTGTGTTAAAGAGGCATCTGCGCAAAGATCAACAGGCCTAACCTAAGGGAGATGGCAGCAGTCTGTGGGCATCAGGCTGCATCATTTTGGGTCTGTGTCTGGATCCTTGGATCTCGGATCCTCAGAGAGGATCATAGCAGAGAACCACAGCCCAGGAGGTGGCCCAGCATCAGGTGGAGGTAGTAGTGAAGGCAAGGGAATCTAGAACGGTGCTCCTGGGGAGGGAGGAGAGGGAGGAGTCTAGTGTGTCCAGAAAAGGACCTCCAGAGGACAGAGAACAGATCTGGGGGGAAGTGGCAGAGTGAGAGGTGGTAACCCCAAAAGAGTAAATGCAGAGCCCAGACTTGGAGCAGGACTTTGGGATGGGGAGACCCAGGCATTGCCTGTTGGTACTAGGACACATGTTACAATTGTAACACCTGTGACTTGTTACAAGTAGAGATTTAATTCTTGTTCTAATTTTTTTTTTTTTTTTGAGAACAGACTTAAGCAAAATTGTATTATCATTTGTTAAAAAAAAGTGCTGATGTACTATTTACTTAGAAATACAATTTATGCTGAGTATATGTTAGGCACAAATCTCATGGGCTTTATCTCACTTTGGCGAGACTTCCTAAATATGAAATAAAAAGCTATCTATGTTCCAATTCTGGCAATATTTTACCCGTCCCCATATTCAGCTGTACTCTTGCTGGGCTCAGCACTGGATTTCCAACAGTGTTTGTTGAAACCTGCCATCCATTCACAGCAGCTTTTCCTAGTAATCTCTGTGAAGCACAATTTTTAAATGTCCTTAAAAAAAGCATTCTACTTTAATGAAATGGCAGATGGCGTGTTGCATGATTTCCTAACCGGTGTTACTTCCACACTGCAATGGGACTATATAAAGAACTTTGCTCTTGACTCAGGAGGAATCCTGTGAAATTTGAGCTTTTGTTAACTTATAAACAGATCACTTCTGTATGTTGGGATTGATTTTCATATATGTGTGTTCTAGCATTTGTTTTATTATATAGAAACTGCACATGAATCATAAGGAATCAAAGTGATAGATATAAATTGTGAGGACTATAATAGGTCTTTACATGCTTATTTTCATCTCATTTTTTAAAGTGGGGCATTATCATGGTAGAAAATTTTAAAAATAGAGAAAAAGCGAAAGGAAGTAAAAATTTGCTCCAGCTTCCTGGAGGCAACCACTATTAGCTTATTTTTCGGTAGTGGGAGGCACATTTTTTTTTTACCCCCTGAAAGTGGGATTATATGAAACATACTTCTGTCCCCTACTCCAGTAGGCCAATTCACTTCTAATTTTGGTTTCATTTTCTGAAAACTCAGGTCAGCAAGAAAAGGTGTTAGAAGGAAGTAGCATGCAACAGAAGAGTTAGCAGAAGGCATTTCTGTGGGAGATAGAGAAGCTGACTAATTTGTGACCTCCGCTAATTTTCTACTCAGAAAAATGTGGTTGCAGTGAGTAAAGTCTTCATCGCCCCTAATCTTTAGAAGATAATGATTTAACCCTATTATGTTTTATACTATATCCTTTTCAGGATTAACACTAAGTATAGAAAAATTTTAGTTTTATACCTTGATTATAATTATGTGCTTACAGCTCAAAATAGATGAATTAATTTTAGGTGATAAGTCCTTTTATGTTGTCAGGTTATTTTCCTTTTAACATCATATAGTTTTTGTATGTTTTCCCATGGAAATCAAATGTTCATTTGAGTGAATCAACTAACTATTCAAGTCAGATTTGCCTTAATCTTCCAGTGTGTATTTTGTCTTATTTAATATTGTAGTTTTATGAGGATTATAAATCATAGGAATGTAGAGAATATGAAACATACTATACTACATTCTTTTAGACAGAAAGTTAAACTTTCTATCTTACTATCTTAATTTTTACTACATAGGATATTTTTACTGTTACTTTAACTGTGGAAATATTTGGTGTGTCAGTTCATCTTGCTTGAGAGAATTTCCATTTTGAAATGGACAATGAAAAGGAATAATTATTTTGCATTAATTTAGATTTACTATAAGCACTAGAGAAGTAACCAAAAGTAGGAGAGGAGGGATAGGATATGAATTTTGAAGTAATGAATTTTAATTACCAGAAATCTTTGGTCAACCAAAGACTCAAATGTTACTCTTTAATAAATAGACATTTATATAGGAACTGATTTCCTTGGAATCAGATGAAACATAAAAACAATTGAAAGATGTTAATAATAGTACATAATCACCAATTTGAGTTTAGCTGTTATTATCTCTGTAATAAAATACTCAGGAATAATGTGGGTTACAAGAGGGCACAAAAATCTTGGAGGTAAGGCCTAACAGGGCACAAATGTACCACTTAATTTCTCAGAGATTTTTATTGAGGTGTATATATCTTACCATTTTTAATTTCAATTTAGTGACTAGCCAAAAACTTGTGTTGAATTTGAATTGCAGTGGTGACTGGTGGAGTGTTAGTATACCATTTGTTTCTTTTGATGTTGTCATAGTTTAAGACTGAGGTCAGCAAGCTATAACCTGCAGGCCTAGTCCAGCCTGCCATCTGTTTTTATAAATAAAGTTTTATTGGAACACAGCCACTTTCATTTGTTTATGCATTATTTACACTGCAATGGCAGAGTTAAGTAATTTCAACAGAAGCTATATAGACGACAAAGCTTAAAATATTGACTGTCTAGTTTTTTACTGAAAAAGTTTGCTGACTCCTAGTTTAAGACAAACTTTTCCATTCTAGTATTCTTCATACCTGATAGCATACTATCGCTTACATGTTGATATGGACTGAATTACCAAGATGCTAAGGGAAATTAGAAAAGAAGTAAAAAACCTTATTCCCAGCCTTGGAGAACTTTTCAGACAAGACACATAAGAAATAACCAGAGAAAAATAGAGCACTTTATAATTAAGGCCTAAATTGTGTGATAGTACAAAAAAGCCCCTCCTCCATTCTATATCCTAAATATAATTGAATTGAAAGTCATTTCAAACTGGTCAGAGCCAGAGTTCTCAAAATTACAATGTGAGCCTGCTAATATATCAGGGTATTTTTTGACTTTATGACTTAGAAATGGGAGCACTAACTTTTTGCCACACAGTTATATGGTTGAATGTAGGTTAGTCAGATTTCTGAAGGAGGCTGCGGCCTTTCTAGAAATTGCAGGGTCTGGATGGATGATGTACTAGGCTTTCTTCAGTATGGACTAGGAAAGAGGTAGTTACTTCAGGATAGTTCTGTGATCAGTGTTTAGGGATGCCCTCACAAGGGACAGAACATAATTTTAATAAGGATCTAGGGGGAAAGGCTTGAGATCAAAACATACCAGATTTGTATCTTCAAGGATTAAATGGAACTGAGAGAAATAACTTGGTCCACAAATAAACATAAGTTGGGGCACCAAAACAATTATAAATTGGTATGAACTTATATGCACACATGAGCAACACAAGCTGATATATTTATAATTTATTTCATTTACTTTTGGTTTTTGTACTGATTCTCTTGCATCATAATAAAGCAGGCCCCAGCTTTAAACAGTGAAGTGTTTCTGTTCTATATTGAAATGGCTGTTACAGGAGGTTAAAATCGGAGAGTAAGATCCCAGCTCACATTGTGTAATCTTCCATGTGAGTGTTAGCAGATTGAGAACCTTCTATCGTAGAACCATTTTGTCACAGTGTACCAACTATGAAATGCCATAGAAATCAAAGGAAAGGAGAGGTCAAGGTGATAGTTGACTAGCTGGGAAAAATGTGGTGGAAAACACTGGAATTGATCTCAGTTTTGGAGAGAATTATGAATTTGGTTTGACAGAGAAACAGGATGGTAACTCCGGGATTTGAATGAACATGGTTTGTGTGGAAGAAGAGCTTAGATGGAGTGAATAGTTTATGCCTAATGTTAGTAGATTAGTTGAGTAGCAAGAAGGGTGGGAAGAGGTGGGGGTAGGTGCATGGCGGATCATACAGGAACTAAGGTGCCATTTTGCTTAGCCTGGTTTCTGTGATTCCACTGCAATATGGGGTTGAGTGTTTAATGCTCAGAAGCAGCAAGAGAATAGAACAAGCAGAGCAAGAGCGGTCAGGTGGTGCGAGAAGGTCTACCTGGTTTGGGAATCACTGGCATTGTTTTGTCTGCCCCTAGTTGTAACTGATGGCAAATCACATTCCTAGAGAGGAGGAACATCAAGTGACCAAAATACAACAGCACCTGTAGGTCCTGGTCCTCTGCTCTAAACCTTTTATAGAATATAGGGTGTAAATAAAAAATTTAAAAAGAAATGACTTCCTGATTTTATTTCACTCTACTCCTAGTTGGGAATCTTTCTCCTGTTGAGAGCAGTCACAGAGACAAAGAAAGCAAAGCAAAGATGGGACCGTTTCTCTCATTTTTTCAGATGGACTTACCTGATGAGTGTTGCCTTTTTAATGAAGGTAGATGGCAGAGCAAGCTCTTCAGTGTAGTTTAACCATAAATTCTGATGGGGAGGGGTGCTGTCTGGTACCCCAGGGCGGTGGAGTTGGCCAAGGCTACAAAAGCAGCAGGTGCTCACAGGTCCAGAAATGCCCCGCTCATTAGGACTGCTGTAAATCACAGCATCTTTCACGCCTTTCAAGTGAAACTTGGCACCTCCAGCTTACTACTGTGTGGTGGTCACACTGTCCATGACTGCAAAAATATTAATAGATGGCACCTTCCTCTGAACAATGAAACTGGGCACGCCTGGGTCAGTAATGATGGATTGGGAGCCTGAAAGATTCTACAGAGAGGAGAGTAAGAGGATGCCAAGGAAGCTGTCTTTTTGTAACTAAAGACCGGTATATAGAAAGAGTCGATGGGCACATCTGTCACCCACGGTGTCACTGTATCCTAGTAAAGCGTGTATGAAAGCACGGATGAGCCTGGGCTTCGCGGGCTGGGCTGGTTAGGGAGGGCGAGGAGTGAGGTTTGTGACTCGCAAGTTGGCCTCCTGTCGTGTTCATTGTGATGTGGAAAAGGTTCTGGCTCACCCTGGCCTGGTTGAGCCATGGAAATAACTCCTGCTTAATATTCGGGGTCTCTGTCTGCCAATGCCTGTTTGTTTTCCTTTTTTCTTCATGGTTGTTATTGTATGTACACAATGGTAGATGAGATTTCAGACTTGGCGAAATAGACTTCACCAAAAAAAAAAAAAAAAAAAAAAAGAAAAAGTAACTCTTTTCAGTTCCAATAACATGACTAATATTAAAGACCCTTTTCCCCTCCTGCATCCCTGGGAGGTGGTGGGTTGTGAGGAGCCAAGGGGGAAAAAGAAAAAGAAAAGAAAAGAAAAGGTGTTTTCTATTTGAATGTATAAAATTAAGATCTAGTAAAGGTATCATTTTAGGAACCTTAGGAGTGATAAAAAGAAGAGAAGAAAACACTTAATAGAACTCTTTCAGCTTGAAGCTGGATTTTAAAAGATTGTTTTGTCTGATGTGTGCCATGAGGAGAAATATAAGTCTCATAACATTTCTTTGACTTCAGTGGTGGTGTTTAAGACTTCCATATACCAAGTATTATTCACTTGCCCAGTTTGACTGCTACAAAATGATCTGGAACTAAAAATTCCTCTCTAGCTTTTGCCCTAAAGAGTTTGTCTTCTTATACCATTTTGCTCTCATTCACCTCTTCTTTCCTAATTCTTCCTTTATTTTCTCTTATATGCTAACAACATCTGGAAACTCTCTTTAGAGGTTTCTATAATCCTAGATTATGCAGTTTGTTACCCAGTCAACACCTTTATGAGCTATTTTTGATTTTCTGAAATTGGCTTTCTTCAAATAGTTTTATTTGAAAGCACTATGCAATATAATTATTTGAAGGGGAAGTTTTAACATTATATAACCACAATATAGAGAGTGGAGATTAAGCAGAATGTGTTCTATCTCTTTCAAGTTCAAACTGCTAGATTTTTCTGGCTTGAACACAAAATGAAATCAAATTGAAGGATCATGGATAAAGCTATGAGGAGAACAAAGTCATTGGAAAGGACACTGAAAAATAGATAACAAAACAAATAAACAGAGAGGTCTTCATATGGATGGAAAGACATTTCATATATATATAATATGGAGACCTTAAACATAGAGCAGATTTTTAAAAATAAAATTTTTCTTTTTCAATAATTTTTAAATTTTGTGTTTTTTGCAATTATTTTATTTTATTATTTTATTTTATTTATTTATTTGAGAGAGAGAGAGAACATGAGCAGGGGAGAGGGGCAGAGGGAAAGGGAGAAGCAGACTCCCAGCTGAACAAGGAGCCTGATGTGGGACTCAAAGCCAGGACTCCATCCTGGGACCCTGGGATCATGACCTGGGCTGAAAGCAGACACTTAACCGACTGAGCCATACAGGTGCCCTATTTTTGTGCAGTTATTTTAGATTAATAGAAAAGTTGCAAAGATAGTGTAGATAGTTGCTGTATACCCTTTACCCAGCCTTCCCTAGTGTTAACATCTTACGGTTCTGTATTTTTAATGGTTATGATAAACATGAATCTATGGTTTATGGGTGTCACTATTTTTTTATATTATTAGAAAAAAATTAAAAATACTGAATTTTCTCAAAACTTCATATTCTTGTTTATGCTTTAAGACTATAATAGCTTCTAGGGCTCCTAGTGCTCATGGGTGTAGTCCGTGAGTTTTGGGGAGGGAGAATTATCTTTTTCGCTCCATAACAATTCTTTTGCCCCAGTCTTTCTATAAGAGTGAAGTGGGTAAGGTTTGTTTTGGGGTCCTCATCCCTCTGTTTTGTACCTTTTCCATTTGTTAATGGTAGCTTTTCCTCAGTTCCATAGTTAAACTGAGGCTCTCAACATCTCTTTCTTCACTGTCAAAATCTACCCTGAGAAAAGACTCCCAACTGCATTCATATCAAGACAAATTTAAAAAAAGACAATAAAATGTGGTAATGGCTTAAAAAGACTGTTCTTCTTCAGGGTTATTTACATTTTAGCAGAGATGCAAAGTTTTATGCCCAAGCTTCCCAAATTTTGATGTGTTACCATGACATAGTGTCCTGGGAAATTGTTTCTACTAGAACTTTTTTGGGAGAAAAGTCTCATTTTTATATTAAAATGCATACGAAATTATGGTAGAGTATAATAGAGTATAACATTCATGTAGTTTTTAAAGTAAAATTTATCTTAAAGTGGGACTCTGGAGGTTTCTGAGAATGTGTAGACCCCAGAGGTAATTTACTCTGCCTTGAATTATATCTATTAGGTTGAAAAGAAAATTGGAAAAGCTACTACTGCCTTACACTAACTGATCTAAACTTTGGAAGTGAAATTTTAGCACCATCCAGTACAGGTTCCTCAGGCTCTTATAACTAATCTTCCCTTTTGATGAACATTTAAAAAAGATGTATACACACCCAGATTCTGATTAATCCTCTCTTATTGGATATCATTGAATGTGTATATTTGTGCATTTGATAAACATTTTTAAATAAACAAATGAATGAAAAGCTGGAATATTATTTGGCAATACGGGGCCTTTCTTGTGTCTCTTGAAATGCCACCCTAGAAGTATTCACTTACTCCAGGAAAACCAGGCACTGCTAATCAATCCCTCACGTTCTAGCCTTTGGTCTGGCAGGAACAAGGGATTGACCACTGCACAAAATGACTGAAGGTGTTGGGGGCCTCTCAGTAAGATGTGGTACCTCACTCTTCATTCCTAGCTTGGAGGAAGATGGGTACCTCGAGATTACAATTGTAATGTCTATTTATTATTTAGAAGTAATCAAATATTTATCCCATTATGATATAAATGTTATAGCAGAAGAACAGCCAGCAAGAGAAGGCAGCAAAGGCTGGGGAAGAAGAAGGAATTTAGAGTGGAGAGATGAAGGCTCAAAACTTGGCTGCACAATTTTTTTTTTTTTTAAAGATTTTATTTATTTATTTGTCAGAGAGAGATCACAAGTAGGCAGAGAGACAGGCAGAGGAGGGGGGAAGCAGGCTCCCTGCTGAGCAGAGAGCCTGATGCGGGGCTTCATCCCAGGACCCTGAGATCATGACCTGAGCCGAAGGCCTTAACCCGCTGAGCCACCCAGGCGTCCCTTGGCTGCCCAATTTTACCCCAGGTGTGATACTTATCCTCATGAGACTTAATTTCCTAGTATGGAAAATGAAGGGCATGTTATCCATTGTGAGAACTAAACAGTGTATTTCGCTCATGAGCTAGTCGTGGCCTTTTTGCTCTCAGAGTTATTCCTGGTCTCCCACCATGGCAGAGAGTTCAGTCCCAGCAGGCTGACTTCCCAGCTCTGATTCCAGTCAGGAGGAGGCACTGGTGGGAGATCAGAGTGCTACAGTTGTGTTTCCTTCGTGGCTCCAGCTTCTACAAGACAGACCCACTGTGTTTCCAGCTTCTTCCATGACTTTGGCTCTTGGTGCAGGAACACCATTTCCTGCTTTTGTCCCTCCAGCCAGGAGTGTTGCTGATCTCTTTCTCTGGGTCGCCTCATTGTTCACTCTCGGCTTCTCGGCTCTTCCAGCGCTTGTGTGTCTGATTCTCTTTCAAAGATTGTATTTATTTAGTTGAGAGAGAGAGAGAGAGAGAGAAAGAGAGCATGAGTGCATGGGCATGTGCATGAGGGGAGGAGCGTCTGACAGAGAGAGAGTGAGAAGCAGGCTCCCTGAGGAGCAGGGAGCCCGATGTGGGGCTCGATCCCAGGACCCTCAGATCATGACCTGAGCCAAAGGCAGATGCTTAACTGACTGAGCCACCCAGGTGCCCCTAATTCCCTCTTTTTTAACACTTGAAATGGTTCCTGTTTTCCTCATGGTTGGACCCTTATTGATACAGCCAATTGCAGTAATCTGAACTGAGGGGAGCTTCAGCTGGTCATGATAGGAATGGAAGGGAAGGAGAAATGTGCCAAAGGAGGAAGGACAAGGCAGTGACCAATTGGGTAAAAGAGGTAAAGATCAGGAGAAATCAGGCAATTCAGGTAATGGTGATTGCCACTGATGGAGATAAGCTATTGGAAAGGGAATTTCTTGTGGGTAGAAGTTATGGTTTTGGTGTAGAGCACGTTAGAGAAGAAACTTCATGTCACTGTATCTGCACTTTGCCTTTCACACTTAAATGTGCTGCAGCTGCAGGAGGATTTATGGATTTGTCTTTCTGACTTGGGAAAGGGTAAGGGGAGAAGTGCAGAGGGAGGAGAGGAGAGCAGTGTGTGGCCTGGAAGGGAATGCCCTCTGGCACCTTGCTGAGCCTGGACTGTATCTCTCCAACATCATGACTCCAGCGCTACCACAGGAACATTTTTAGGGAGTAGAACAGGAGGTTAGCTGCTAAGAACCCATTCTTCATTAGTAGGGCAGAGCTCTTCCCCAAAGGAACCTGAGATGGGCAGGCCGTTCATCTTCCCAGTGTGGCATTTGCAAGAGGAGTGCTATGGGAGGAGATAAAAATTGATTTCCAAATGGCCTGCAGAAATCAGGAGACATTTTTGGGACCAGCTTTTAGGTCCAGACTAGATAATCTAAACAGCAGATATTTGACTTGTGATTTCCCCATGGGTTAAGATAGTTCATAGTGGGGACAGTCAACATTGCTGCAGCAGCCTGGAATCTACTTCCTCAAAGTGCTAGGGCGTTATGGAAAATGATCTCTGAGGGAGAGAATTGAGTTCGCATCTTCAGGAACAATGTCTAGATATATTAAGAAATGACCTCAGATAAAAAACAAACAGAAAATCGTTCTGGCAAATCAGAAAGAGCACATTACGTGGCATTCATGACGTGTTTTATATGTGCATTGGGAAAGAGAAGAGTCTAATAAATGAAGACAAACAGGAAGTCTTTCCCAAACTTTCTTCCCAGATACTTTTCAGTCACGTTGTGCAGGTCGAAGGTTCTGGGAAGAAACAGCTAGTACTCTGACCTGCCTTCTGCAAATATAACGTTTCCTGTTTTGTAGGAACTTGGGGCTGAAAAATGCACAAACCAATTGACTTAAACTCTTAAACTCATAATATGCGCAAACCTCAAGGACTACTGTTTGAAAACAGTGTGTGTGTGTGTGTGTGTGTGAGAGAGAAAGAGAGAGAGAGAGAGGAGAAAAGGGATTCCAGATGTCCTTGGAGTATCACATTATATCTAAATTCCAGATAATCTCCAGTTAATTGAATAATTGATTTAATTAAATATTTAATGCATCAATATTTTATATTTTTCCAAACTAACCTTTTATGTTCTATAGTCTTTTTTCAATTCTGAGTGAATTTGGTTTGGCTGAAGAAAACCATTTATGTTACACCCTTTAAAATATGGTGAGGTGAAGCATGGTTCTCCTGGGATTGATGTTCACATTAATAAAGCCTTTTATTCACAACTTAAATAATATAAAATTAAAATCAACTACTGATCTCAGGGAGCATGCAGATTTTTTCGATAAGGATTGTATAGCCGCCTTTACATTTCTTCCTTTCCTTTTTAATAAATGATGAAAGCTTCGGTGTTGTCATAAAATCACATTTATTTATAGTGATAAGGATGAAGCTAATCCCTGTTTCATCACTCTGATCAGCGGTCACACAAACACAATGGAACCTGACATGCTGGCAGCCTAGCTCATTACATCTTCCAACCAACCTCCAAGCTCATGGCTGGGAGTCAAATGGGATGGGCTGGTTCCAAGTAAGAAAGGAAAATAATTGGCTTTGGAGATAAAGGGATTATTAAAATTTCCATATGAATTTTCTACCACCTCTTGGCTTCGGGTGGAATAGGAGTTATACTAAGACTTCTGATGGAATAGGAGTTATACTAAGATGCCTCTGTTTCAATTTTGAAATTAAAAGCATTTAAAGAAATGGAGAAAATTATTACGGACAACCACCACCACTTCAATAATATTTCCTTGTCTTCATGTCGTTTACCCCATTATTAATGATCTGCTAAATAAAAACAAAATAGAAAAATTCTAGTAGCAAAGTTTTTCATCAGGGAAGTTTTTTGGCTAAAGAATTTTCCCCTATCCTTACAGTATCAAGCTCTTCTGCCACCCAAAAGGGATTGATTAGTTTTTTTAAATTGCTGTAGACATCAGGGGAAAAGCATAATGCTTTGTTTGAAACATTGTTGTGGACAAAGGCAACTTTTCTGGCCATCTGGTCTTTAGAAATAAACACTGCCTTCCAGCAGACTCAGGCTTAACTGTTCAATGATCCCTTCTTTAATTTACACTTGAATCTCAAGTCATCTTTGCTGTGTGATCTTGGGCAGGTTACATCATCTCACTAAACCTCAATTTCTCCTTCTGCAAAATAGGGATAATGAAACTACCATGAAGACCTGTCGTGAAGGAAAAATAAGGAAATGCATGTAAAGAGCCTGGCACATAGTAAGATCCAAACCATAGTAGCTGTTTTATTTTTTTGTTTGTTTTTAAAAATTATGCTGCCTCTTTGCTTTTGTGACTATTAGCGTTTGACAGTCTGCTTACTGTGTCACTAAATTTTGTCTTCGTAGAGCCGTCCCTGAGTGATGGTTGAGATCTGACAGATGAGATAGAATTGTGGAAGTTTTCGGTGTTACTGATTATTTGGACCCTTGGATATCACATTGGGCCCCTCAGTAGCTTTGGCAACAATGGCAAAAATAAATTCCATTTCAATCAGTGCTACTCACAAGCCTTGATTTCGGGTTTTTGAATAAAAATAGGATTTTATGCTTGAGGATATAACACCCTTTGAGCTGCCGAGTGAGACTGCACCTGGCTTGTGTGGGTGCTGTGGTGAAAATCCAGGGGGCCTTTGCCTTTCATTATATTTTTAATAAAATTAGCAAGTAGCAGAATTAAACTTGTGGATTATTTAACAACTACTTTTCTTAATGGAGATGAGCCTCTTTATCGCTTAGTAGTTAATACTTTGTGGTTCTAACTTAGGATCCTTGATCTGATTGTATTCCTCTCAAACATTATTAAGAAGTTCTTTACAATGGAAAGGCTTGTAATTTAAGCAGTCCAAGGAACAAGGCATTTCAGGCTTTTGGTGGCATTGAGTTGAAGGAGGTTGGGCTATAGCCAGGATGTGCTCTCTAGTGTGGGTTCAGGTAGGGAGGAAACTGTCATTTATACTGTGTCTTAGAAGATTTGCCTACATTGTTTCTTTTAGCCTTCCCAGTGCTCTTTAAGGCATGTATTATGCCCATTTCATAGGCTCTGAAAGATGATTTGTCCAAGATTACACAATGAATAGAAAAGCAGTATTAAAAGAAGAAAATACCAGTTCTGGTTACACAGTGTATTCTGTGAAAACCTATGAAGATATATATTTGTAATTCGTGCACTTTTTTGTGCATATGCCACATGTTTCAATAAAAAGTTACTGATCAAAACAAATAGTTTCTGCCAGTGCAAAGTCTATGCCCTTTTCTCTCTATTGTGCTGTTTCCAAAGAAGCATATGATGGATGGAACCCCAAGGAATTTCCTCCATCAGTTACAGCTGGTTGTGGCCAGATATAGTGCTGCCCTTATTAACTAGAACTGGCTTTGAAAGACTTGGATATTTCCAAGGAAAGATACACTCAGAGAAGTGTGGTTTCCTGAAATTGAGGATGTGTATGTGTTAGACTTAGAATTTCAGATGATGTTCTGAAAATGCACTGAGCTTGTTGCACAGTTGTTCATAATAGTAAAAAATCAGGGGAAAAATCCCTGAAATATCCACCAAACAGGAATTAAATAAATAAATACTATGTGGTTTTAGAAACTGCTTATTTCGAATGATGCTTATGGTATGT
Source organism: Potos flavus (assembly GCA_028534135.1). NCBI lineage: Eukaryota > Metazoa > Chordata > Mammalia > Carnivora > Procyonidae > Potos > Potos flavus. The sequence goes on from CM052883.1 coordinate 139,968,228, forward strand.
TGTAGAGTGAAAAATGGTCATGTAACTGCATATATATTAGGATGGCCTTTTTGTAACATTTTTTTTTGTATATATATATATATATGTATATATATATATATATATCTTTGCCTAAGTAAGTATCCGGAAAGTTGTTTGCTAAAATACCAATAGTGGTATCTCTGTGTTTTGTAATATTGGTTGAATTTTGCTTTCTTTTTTGTGTCTTTCTACATTGTTTTCCTACAATTCAATGAACGGAAATTTTGTTTTAATTTTTAATAAAATAATACTTTAGGTAAAGGCTGCATCCTGAATTAAGTATGGCCCTTCTCAAGCTGTCTACGGTGAAAGAGGAAACACTCAGTTTACTGTATGAGTTCTGACACATTAAAGCAATATTATATTGATTTATAGTCAAACCAGAGAAGAGTATTTCTAGAAGTAAAAAGAGCCATTTTGTAGGAACAAACACATGCAATTACGAGACTGCTTGGCTTGTTTAAGCTTTTAAAAATACTGAAAATAATAAAATATTTTAATTATATTCTATGTAAGCAGGATGTTCTACCTCTTTCTACCAGATATTATAACAATCTTGAAAAATAGTTGTTTTACCTACCCAAATATATGTCTTGTATAGCTCAGTTTTAAAAATTCTCCATTCTCTTTAGATTTTAGTGTCATAGTCTAGACATGAGATTGCTTTATTTTGTTTTATTCCATTTTATTTCATTCTAGTGACTTCCTTCAATGAGGCTAACTAAAGACAGAATTGAAATCATAAAGATTACATATTCATGCAAAAACAGATAATAGAGCAAGAGAGGACTTTCTTTTTTGTCTTTTTGTTAAAGATTTTCAAGAAACTAGCGCTAAGAGAATCCTGAGTACATCTCCGTGTGAGTGTCATTACTATAAAGAAGATAAGTGTCATTACTATAAATACCAACACAAATTGTGAGATCCGGTCAAATTCAGATAATTACTACCCTCTGAACAATTAGCAGTCCTGACAACATTCTCTCCTTTTGGATAGGTAGGACCCCCAAACTGGAATACTCTCCCTCACACTTATTTGAACTTATTTCTTTATTTTTTATTTTTATTTATTTATTTTTTTAAAGATTTTATTTATTTATTTGACAGAGAGAGAGGGGGATCATAAGTAGGCAGAGAGGCAGGCAGAGAGAGAGGGGGAAGCAGGCTCCCCGCTGAGCAGAAAGCCAAATGTGAGGCTCGGTCCCAGGACCCTGAGATCATGACCTGAGCCAAAGGCAGAGGCTTTAACCCACTGAGCCACCCAGGCATCCCTTATTTGAACTTATTGATTAGAAAACAGCTCTAGCCTTTTGGGCCACAGCAAGCTCTCTCTTTTGAATACATTTAACTATGAAAATGGACAACATGTCTAACAAAATTCTGTTTGTGAATTGATATGTATGAAAAGATTTAGAATGTGCGAATAGAAAACCAAAGGTTTGTATTTCACAAATCTCACTTACTAAAAAGAATGTATGAAGAATTAAGATTTTTTTTTTCTGGAAAATCTAGCAGTTTGGCTTCTGTACAGTGCCAGCAAAATTGACCTTTTTTTAAAATATTCTTAAAAAAATTATTATTGAAGTATAGTTGACATACAATTTTATATTAGCTTCAGGTATACAACATAGTGATTTGACAATTCTATGTGTAACTCAGTGCTTACCACAATAAGTGTAGTCACCTTCTGTCATCATACAATATTATTACAACATTATTGATTATATTCCCAATGCTATACTTTCGATATCCATGATATATTTATTTTAAACTGGAGGTTTGTACCTTTTAATCCCTTTCACCTATTTCACTCATTCCCCTACCTCCCCACCTCCTTTCTGGCAGTCACCAGTTTGTCTTCTATATTTGAGAGTCTGTTTGGTTTTTTGTTTATTTATTCGTTTTGTTTTTTTATATTCCACATACAAGTGAAATTATTTGGTATTTGTCTTTCTCTGCCTGACTTATTTTGCTTAACATAACACCTTCTAGGTCCATCCATGTTGTCACAAATGGCAAGATTTCATTCTTTTTTATGGCTGAGTAATATTCCATTATATATATATCCCATTGTTATATATTATATATCTAAAATATTCCATATATATGGAATAATATATATTATATATATAAGAATATGTGGGGTGTGTGTGTATATATATATATATATATATATATACATACACACACACACACACACACACACACATATATATATACACACACCCCACATATTCTTTATCCATTCATTTATCAATGGACAGTTGGGTTACTTCTGTATCGTGGCTATTGTAAACAAAGTTGCAATAAACATAGGGGTGCATATATCCTCTTGAATTAGGGTTTTCCTTTGAATAAATACCCAGTAGTGGAATTGCTGGATCATATGATAATTCTTTTTTTAATTCTTTGAGGAATCTCAATACTGTTTTCCACAACGGCTGCACCAATTTACATTTCCACCAACAGTGCACAAGGATTCCCTTTACTCCTCATCCTTGCCAACTCTTATAATTTCTTATCTTTTTTATTCTTTTTGAAAATCTAGCTGTTTGGTTTCTGTGTGGTACCAGAAAAGTTGATTTTTATATTGTATTTTTTACATATCATGAGGTAGGAAAATGTCCTTAGATATAATTGTATCATCTCTTTTGCCTAAACAAGGCATTTTGTTTGGGAGAAATGAGTATTTTTCTTACCAGAGAAAGAAGAAACCCTGAGGAGTTTATGTATGTAGTTGGAAGAAAGTAGCTTTAACTTTGAGGGAGGAGATATTTGAGAGCAGCCAGAGAGAGTGGGGTTGAAGCCAATGAAATCGCCGTCAGTTAATGCCTCTGCTTCCTCTGCCTGGGACACATATACTCAGAATCTTAAGCCAAATCATGACATTTATTTATGTGTGGATTTCAGAGGAATTTGGGAAATGTTCTGAATTCTTTGTTTTGCATGCAGAGATTTTCGAGAATAGAAGTAATCCAGGCAGGGGCGCCTGGGTGGCTCAGTTGGTTAAGAGTCTGCCTACAGCTTGGATCATGACAGGGTCCTGGGATGGTGTCCTGCATCGGGCTCCCTGCTCAGTAGGGAGCCTGCTTCTCCCTCTCCCTCTGCCTGCTACTCCCCCTGCTTGTGTCTCTCTTTCTCTCTGTCAAATAAATAAATTTTAAAAATCTTAAAAAAAAAAAAAAAAAAGAAGTAACCCAGGCAAACAGGGGTAGCAGCAGAAGGCAGCATTAGGGCATTCATGTTGTAGGAACTCCAGAAATGTATGTGGTCTGGAGAGCTTTGGGCTGTCATGGGCTGTAGAAATGAATTCAGGCCATGCACAACCCCATTTCTGAGGGGGTCAGTTTTGCAGAGCTGGGCAAAGTTGTGTGCTCCTGATGCTCCAGGCAGGGGATGTGCCCTCCCGACGTACACACGCAGGAGTGAGGGGCGACTGACAGCTCACAAGCCTCTGATGTCCTATTGGATTTGAGTCATTTTAAAAGACCACTGGTCAGCTTTTTTCACCTCTGTTTCCTTAAAAATGAAGAAATCAGGGACGCCTGGGTGGCTCAGTCAGTTAGGCAGTTAGACGTCTGCCTTTGACTTGGGTCATGATCCCAGGGTCCTGGAATCAAGCACCCCCCCCCCCACAAGTTGGTCTCCCTGCTCTGAGTCGGCTCCTGCCTCTGTCTCTGCTTCCTCCCTCCTGCCGCCCCCCCCGCACCCCCCTCACTCTTTCTCTCTCTCTCTCTCAAATAAATAAAATCTTTTTTTAAAAAAATGAAGAAATCAGAGGCTACCGCTCCACTTAAAATGCACAGAAGTAAAGCCTTTCACGGTCTATCAGTTCATTTCCTGCTCTCTTTACAAGAGAAACATTTATTAACTTTAAGCAACTAGCTAAGTGTAATGGATTCAAGTCCAATATTCATCAGAAAATTCATGATCTAATTTTGATAAAGATGCATGGATTAGTGAGTTGAAGTTGTTTCTGTGTAAATCACTACGGATGTTAAATTCAGCGTAGACACAAACTCCTGAGTCTGGAGACTGCAGAATATTGTAATGTTAAACACTCCCACTCAAATGAGCTGCGTGTTGAGTTGGTCTCAGATGTATTTTCCTGCTGAGCTACAACAGCAGCGGTGGATGGGTCGGAATATCTCAGTCCTACCGTTCACCATCATACTGTCAGTTTGTCCAGGGAGATGACTCAATGATGCGTGAACACATACATGCTTTTGAACTCTTGATGGAGTCCATCCTTTCCTTCCTCCTCACCCCCAAACTTTCCTATAGAACTTTTTGATTAATACATTTTAAATTATGTTTTGAAAATAAATAAATTAGATTGAATTGATCAGAGCATTCTACCTTTGCGCTGTTTTTTTTTTTTGAAAGTTGAATTTATTTTTATAAAATAGTGGTTGGTTTCATTTCCTGAGATGACTTGAAAATAGTCTTTCTCAGGGTGCCTGGGTGGCTCAGTGGGTTAAAGCTTCTGCCTTCGGCTCAGGTCATGATCTCAGGGTCCTGGGATCAAGCCCCACATGGTGCTCTCTGCTCTGCGGGGAGCCTGCTTCCCCCTCTCTCTCTGCCTGCCTCTCTGCCTACTTGTGATCTCTCTCCTTTCTGTCACATAAATAAATAAAATCTTAAAAAAAAAGAAAAAGAAAATAGTCTTTCTCATGTCACCTTCCTTTAAAGTACCATTAAGTAAAATGAACATAAAAAATGTTAATAAGATTGTTTCAAGATTAATGCACCAATATTGATTTATCAAACATTGGGGTTATTAGCAGAAAGCATTTATCAACACTACTGGGTATTGAAGACCCAGACCCACTTTTGAAAATACATCAGTAGCTGTATGGAATTTTCCATTTAACTTTCTTAGTAAGCTACTTCGGTTTAAATGAGTCCCAGTTGGAAGTAAGGACTGCAAATTTCGACCCAGTAAGTGTAATGATTAGCATTGGAAATGTCCCATTGTGGAACACTAGTTCCATCTGCTAGTGAAAAAAAGATTATGGGTAATTATAATTAGGAATTCAGTGTGTGGCAGTGGATTAGGCGTGGGAGGAATGACTACTGAAACCCACTGATAATGGTGGGGGGTGGTGTGGTATAAAGAAAGTGAAAATTTCACCTGGAACCTATGAGGCATGCTTTGTGACTTAGTGACTCTAAATGTGTTTCTATCCTACTGGTGGAATTTCTAGTATTCTTTGAATCCTGGAAAATGTTGGGGGTGAATAATGTTTCCTAGTAGAATTTGTACTACCTACACATATTAAAGGACTGTTACTCATTCACATTCTCTATAATGGCCCCCAACAGTGAAGAATGATGGGGGGAGGGCAAGTCCTACTGAAGAGGAAAAGGTGAAGAGGAAGCTAAGGGAAATTGGTCAAACTGGCTTCACTGGCGTCAGTGAGAGTGGGGAACACTGGTTTAGGAACTATCAAATCTTTCCTTTCTTTCAAATGCATTGTTAGGTTAATAGATATGTTGATTCAGGGTGCCTGGGTTAAGCATCTGCCTTCGGATGAGGTCATGATGCTGGGGTTCTGGGGTGGAGCCCCACTTTGGGGCTCCTGGCTCAGCAGGAATCTTGCTTCTCCCTCTCCCTTTAACCCTCCCCCCTGCTCATGCTCTTTCTCTAACTCTCTCTCTCTCTCAGATAAATAAATAAAATCTTTAAAAAAAAGGGAAACAAAAAATTTAAAAAAATAGATATGTTGAGTCTTACTTTTCCCACCCCATACATATTGCGTGATACTGAGAGAAGGTATTTTACCCTGTCTGGCATGGCAGTGGTTAGACTTTAATAAATGACAGCTCCCTTTTTCTTTATTTGTGTGCATTTAAGAACTACAACCCATTAACCAAAAATCGGAATTATCCAGAACATGGTGATGAGACCCTGGAGCCTATTACTCAGGAAATAAAAGTGGAGATAAAGTAAGCCCCAAACAGCCCTTCACATTTTTTATTTACAATAAAGTTTGCCTCATTAACACAAAACTGTATTTTTGTGTATATGAAATGGCACAGGTTAATTTTCTGGTAAATTGTGTGGATTAAAAAAAAAACAAACAAGTTTTGGCTACACTAGAAGAGTGTCAGATTTATATAAGACTGTTGCCATGAATTCTTTCTTAAAGCAAGAAATCCTTTATAACACAAATAAAAACCCTTTATTAACTTCTCTGTATTTGAATGGGTATTGGGCTTTTCTCAAAGTTGCCTGCAATTATATGTAGCTATTAATCTCTGGAACTCTGAAATTATATTAATTCTCTTGAACTGCTTATCTAAAGTAGTATTTCCTAATATTTTTCAAATGGTGACTCCTTATTACCTTTCTTAATTTCATCTTCCCCCTGAACTAACAATAGAATTTAAAATGCTGAAAAAATACGGTTTCAATATACAGATATTCTTAACATGGAACTATCACATAATTATATGTAATATCTATTTTTTTTAAAAGATTTTATTTATTTATTTGACACAGAGAGAGAGATCACAAGTAGGCAAAGAGGCAGGCAGAGAGAGGGGGAAGCAGGCTCCCTGCTGAGCAGAGAGCCCAATGCAGGGCTTGATCCCAGGACCCTGAGATCATGACCTGAGCTGAAGGCAGAGGCTTAACCCACTGAGCCACCCAGGCACCCTGTAATATCTATTTTTAAAAAATAATTGTACAGAAGTTCAATATCCTGATTTCCCTGACCATAAGAATCACTTGAGGTGGTGGTGAGATATCATTTGTTAAAAATATGTATTTCTGGAACCTACCTCAGCCCTGTTGAATCAGATGGGGAAGACCTAGGAATATATTATTTAAATGAGTGATCTTAGGTGATTCTTGTGGTCAATAAGATCGGTACCAGTGATATTATGTAGTGAAACTTTAGGGTGCATCAGAATCACCCCTGTTTATTAAAACCCAAATTTCTGGACTCTACCCCAGATTCATTGGGTCTGCGGTGAAGCCTGAAAATCCTGTAAGTCTACTTTTTCCTTTGGAAACTTCCTTTATCTCTAACCCCTCTGCCCCCCAAGATACATGTTGGCAATCATCCTCCGAGTATATGACCCACCGATATACAACTGAAGAGTCTCACAACTGAAGAGTCTCCCAACTGAGTTTTTACTAAACAGTATTAAATGACTTTTTCCTAACAATAGCTAGGCCCCTGGGATTCTGGAAACCTTGTTTCCAAAATACCTGGGAGGCTTATGCTACCCCTAACCCTAATCCCCTAATCCCCTTCCAATTTGAAAGTATATAATGGGACACTCTGCATGACCCCAGTGCAGTTCTTTCTGCCCATGTGTCCTGTCCCCATGTTTTAATAGAATCCCATTTTTGCACCAAAGACCGCTCAAGAATTCTTTCTTGGCTGTCGTCTTTGAACCCTGACATCTTTCCTACATCATATAAAATTGTAGCTAGTTAAAAAACTGCATGAAAACCTTTATGTTTTGTAGACAAGAGAGCACCCATTTGCCCTCATGCATGAGTTGTTGCGTCAAATCATTGCAAGAGACTGGTATAGGGAATATTATGGAGGCAGAATCATTAGTGGGCTGGGCAGATTTCTTTCTGGCTCCGGGACCAATACTAGTTTTTATGTGACACATACATAGAAGACACTGTTCTAAAGTCCATCCACCTGGAGATTTTTAGCATGATCAGTTAACATACTTTAAATAGATAGATTTACTTGTGGTCGTGAAGGCTGAAAACTAACAGAGCCCCATGGAAGCCCAAAAATCAGAGGGCAAGAGCAGCATAGTGGTAACAAGAAAATACAATACTAAAAACATTGAAGCTTAATGTAGATATGAAAAAAATATGATAGAAAGTAATTTAGGGTTGCAGTGATAGTCGACTAACTCAGCATGTTAAGTGAAATGCAAAACCGGCATAACAAGTACCAAACCTAGGAACTTGGAGGCCTCTTTACTATCCTTAGCACTGGTCTGACCACTAATGATTTCCCCTTGTAAGTAAAATGCCCTTTCAGAAGGAATCTACACAGATAATTAAAGCTTCAGAAAATAAGATTCATGGGGTAAAGCATTAAGTTTTTGAAATGCAAATGAAGTCTGAGAGGCGGCAAAGATTTCTTCTTTAATAATGCACATATGCATGCACACTTGATGTAGTTTTAGAATATACATGAGGTTTGGTGGGGTGGGGTCCGGAGCCAACAACCAAGAAAGAATTCTTTGGCAAAGAATTTTTATTAAAGTTAGGGGTGAGGGGACAGGACCCTTGGAAAGAAAGAGCTGCAGCCCTGGGGCCGTGAGGGGTGGCTGATTATAGACTTGGGAGTTGGGGATGTAAGGAAAAAGGAGGTTTTCAAAAGAACTTCCATATGCTAAAGAGGACCTACAAGATACTGGAGGCCTTGGCATTGTCAGGTTAGGGTTGTTTTTCCCTCCAGCAAGGTATTAACATTAAGACAGTTGGGAGCTTCCTGGGGAATGTCACAAGTATCCCACCTGGGAGTGAGTGTATGTGGGGGGGAGGAGTTGTGGAATGTCAACTCATGCTTAGTCCTCAGCTTGCCTTGTCCTCCTTCATCACACTTACATCTTGTGTAGACCCTGCACCGTAGGTGAAGAATGGTATGCTCAAAATCTCAGATTACAACAGAGAGATGTCCTTTTTCATTTGAAGAAACGAGGAATAATTTTTAGGAAGTGAGGCTAGTAGAGAGAGAAAATTTTGCATCTTCTTCTCTGGTAGTCCTCTCTGGATTTGTTTAAGTGTTGCCTTGCCAGAAAACTTCCTTAAGAAACTTCTTTAGAAGACTTCTTTCTTCGGTTTTAGAAAGAATCTAAGGGTACTCTCAGTCCGGGCTTGGTACTGTCAATCCAGACTAATCTCTTTTCTAGTCCAAATGAGTAAGAAAGTCAGAAAGAGCTATTTCACATCTTGATAATGGAATTCTCTCTAATAATTGCTTGATAAATGTCAATTCAATGAAATGAATTTTACACTTAGAATCATGGTAAAAAAATTTTTCGTATTTTTCAGAGTAGTTCTTTTAAATCTTTTCCAAATATGTGGCTTGTCAATGACTCATTATTTTGTCACCCTAGTAATGTATGTTTCCTCTGTCATTCAAAAAAGGTTGTATTGTTTGGCTTTATGCAAGAATGCTGATTGAGCAGTGCAAATGTTTGCTTTATTGGCAGTGAGAAGAAAGAAAATTATTTGTTTCACTTATAATGAATTACTGCATCTATTTGTGTCTGTTAAATAATTTAATAGAATTTACAGGGCCTGTTTTCCATTGGCTAAACTGTAGGCAATTATCGGTCTCTGTCTCATCTTGGATATGCTTAAAATAAAGCCATCTTTTAATTTTTCTTTTTGCCACTTTAAATGTTGATAAGATACTGAGTGATCTTATATTATTTTTGCATTTAAGTTGAATATATCTTTTTTTTTTTAAAGATTTTATTTTATTTATTTAAAGAGAAAGATGGCGAGAGATGGAACACAAGCGGGGGGGGGGATGGGAGAGGGAGAAGCAGGCTTCCCGCTGAGCGGAGAGCCCGATGTGGGGCTCGATCCCAGGACTGGGATCATGACCTGAGCCAAAGGCAAACGCTTAACGACTGAGCCACCCAGGTGCCGCAAGTCGAATATATCTTTAATTTAAATTTTAAACAAGGGGAAGATTGTTACATAGCAAAACTAAGAGTAAGGTACAGAGATTTCTCCCACATAGGCATAGCCTCCCAACAGATTGATATTATTTGTTACAATCTATGAACCTACATTGACACAGTGTCAAAGTCCAGAGTCTACATAGGGTTCACTCAGTATTGTACATTCTATGGGTTTAGGCAAGTGTATAATGACATATATCCATCATTATAGCATCTTACAGAGTATTTTCACTTCCCTGAACATCTGTGCTCTATGTATTCATTCTTCCGCCCACCCCCAACCACTGGCAACCACTGATCTTTTTACTGTCTCCAGAGTTTTGTCTTTTTTAAAATGTCATACAGTTGGGATCATACAGCATGTAGCCCCTTCAGATTGACTTCTTTCACTTAGTAATTTGCATTTAAGATTCCTCCATGTTTTTTCATGGCTTGATAATTCATTTCTTTTTAGTGCTGAATAATATTCCATTGTCTGAATGTGTCACAGTTTTACTCATCCATTCATCTACTAAAGGACATCTTGGTTGCCTCCAAGTTTTGGCAATTATGAATAAAGCTGCTATAAACATCCATGTGAAGATTTTTGTGTGGAAATAACGTTTCAACTCCTTTGGGTGAATACCAAGGTGGCAGGGTGGGGTGGGGGTGGAGTACTAGGTCATATGGAAGGTGTTTGGCTTTGTAAAAAATTGTCAAAATGTCTTCCAAAGTGGCCATACCATTTTGTATTCCCTCCCACCAGCAGTGAGTGAGAGCCCCTGTCATTCCACATCCTTGTCAGCATTTGGTTTGGTCAGTCTTCTGGATTTTGGTCATTCTAATAGGTGTGTATGGTATCTCATTGCTGTTTTAATTTGCATTTCCCTGATGACCTGTGATGTGGAACAGGTACTTGTGTGGTTATTTTTCATCTATATCTTTGGCGAGATGTCTGTTAAGACCTTTGACCCATTTTTTAATAGGTTGTCTGTTTTTTAATTGATTTTTTAAGAGTTCTTTGTATATTTTGGATAACAGTCCTATATCAGATGTGTCTTTTGCAAGTATTTTCTCATTTTCTTATCTTTGTTTTTAAATAGCTTATTTGTTTTTATATATAATAGTAATAATTACATCAAATTAAATTGCTAACTATATGAAATATCGAAAGTTTGGGTAGTATTAATGAAAATTTCAAAGAATTTGACTTATTTAGTGGAAATCCTAAGGTTAGTGATATCAGCACAAATTCATGATAACCAGCAGCCAAATGGATCCTTAGCAATGTCTTATAATCATTTCTCTAGTGAGTTATTCTCCCATTCACCACAGGGATTGTTACTCTGTCTCAGTCAGGATGCCTTTGCTTGCAAGTGTCAACAATCCAACTCATATAATCACATTTTTTGTATTGGAGGTTTTGGCTCAGAAACTGATGTCTGATAGTAGCTGAATCCGGGGCAACAAAAAGTCATCAGGACCTCTTTTTCTTCACAACTTTTAGGTCTGTGTTCCTCAGGTTTGCTTCCCAGATGCATAAAGGTTGATTCCAGTAGTTCCAGACTTACGTCCTACCATGTTAGGAGCCCCAGAGGAAAAAGTGTGCTTTTTTTCCCCAGGGGCTTCTTCTTTCCCAGTGGTTTCACTGAAAGTTCTGGGATTGGGTTTCATTGGGTTGAAGCAATGACTAATGCAAGGGTGATTAATGCTTCAGTTGGCCAGATCTGGGCATTCCCACACCAGGATCTAAGTCTGTGGTGGGAGTGATGGGGATGGAAAGGGGGAGGGGAGAGTGGTATCAGCTCTATCTCCAGACCACAGGCTAAGAATGGGGAAAGGCGATTCCCTAAGGAAATCACTGTTGATAGAAGTGCGAATGGAGGGTGAACCCACAAAAACAGCTAAAGATATTTCTTCTCCACTTTTGTCAAATCTCTGATTTTCTCTACCTCCTTCTCCATCCTCAACAAATGACTTAGCCTTATTCTTTAGTGATAAAAGAGAAGCTACCAAATGGAAATTCCCCTATTTTACCACCACTCATTCCTCCCATCTACTTATTTCTGCACTCATCCTCTTTTCTCCTCTTGTTACAGTGGAGGAAGAGTTTCTATTATCAAAGCTGTTCTGTCCACGCGAGCCGTAGATATCCTTTTCTACCTCTTCTCGTTATTCTTCCTCAGTTATCCTTCCCTCCCCCTATCCTTGTCTTCAGTTGTTCTCTCGTTCTTTCCCCTTAGAACAATAGCGAAAACAAACAAAAACCCCTTTGATTCATCTCTCTCTCCAAGCCATTGTTTTGTCTCTTCATTCCCTTCCTCAATCAAACTCTTATATTCTCTACACACTCATTCTTCAGTCTACTGCTATCTATTCTCTATATCCACCACTCCACTGATACCGCTCTAAGATCACCAATAGCATTCATCTTACCACGTCCATTGGAGACCTTTCTTCATCGTCAAGACTTCTTACTAACATTCACTACCATTGACCACCCCTTTCTTCTTGCAGTGTTCTGTTCTCTTGGCTGTTGTGACAACATCCTCTTCTGGTTTCCTCCTACTGCTTTGGCTTTCATTATCTATCTTCTTTGTAAGCTTTTCTTCTTCTAACCAATCTCAAAATGTACTATCACAAAGGTCAGTGTTAGGTACGTTTCTCTTTTTATTCTGCCTTCCAAAGTTATCTCATCTAGTCCTTTGGCTTCAGAGACCACAGATAACCCGACCGTTCCCAGCACCCAGATTTATATCTTGAACCTAGATGTCTATCGTGAGATCTACTCCCATTTTGCAACTGCGCTCTCAACAGCTCCAGAGCACTCACAAATCTGCTTCATCTCTAGTCTTTTCTGCTTCTACAAATGGCTCCTTCAGCCTCTCCGTTGCTCAAACCAGAGAACCGGGGAGTCACGTGTAGTAGCCCCATTTCCCTCTCCCCAGTGCTTCCAGCCCACTTCCAGTAAAGTCTTCAAATAAAACTATTTCTCTTATTCCCATACTAGGTCTTCTGTGTTCACCATCTGAGAGATGCCCCCTTAATAGTTCTATATCCCAAATTCATTCTCCAGCAGCTAGAGATCCTTTTTTAAGTAAGAACTTTCACTTCTCTGACTTAAAATTTCTGTAGAATAAATTCCAAATTTTTTAGAAGTGGCTTTCACAGCCCCACCTGATCTGCCTTCTTCTTGACCCTCCAGCTTCATTTTATTTCTGCCCTTCTGTCACCATGGGTTTGCTACACAGGCCTGCCATTAGTACACTTACTTTAGGATCTTCCCTTGTTTTTCTTCTGCACAGAATGTTCTTCCCACACTATTTATCTGGCAATTTGCCTAGTTTAAATGTTAGTTCCTCAGGAGACTTATGGGACCCCAGTGCAATCTAAATTAGCCCCCCTACCTAAAATATTTTCTTTCAGTGCATTTCTTACAATCTTTAATTACATGTTTGTGTGATTGTTCTTTGATATATCTTTCTACTGCAAGTGATATTGTAGTACACCTACTACCTAGCTGAGACCCTGCCTGCTCGCCTACATGAGTGCCTGGGACAGAATTGTGGCTCTATAAATGTATGTTAAAAGAATTTAAAATATCCCCAAATTATGAAGAATTTTCCACACCATATCATGTTTTTTAGGGGCATTTTTGCCAAGTAACATAGCACTGCTGGGAAGAAATAACTAGAATAAGTGACATTCCCCTTTATTCAACATTCAGTGAGAAAAAATAGCTAGAGTTGTAAAACTTGCATTTCTTACCATGGTGAAGGGGTGAGAAGATACTCAGGGAACTAGAAAAATATAGTAGTAAAATGCAGAGGTAGTGTGAGTTTATAGAAATAAATTCAACCAGGAATAGGAATATCTGGATTTGGCATCCAGCTCTGCCACTGATTTACATGTTTTTGGCAAGGTATTCAGTCTCCTTGTGTCCTGGATTGTCTCATCTTTAAAATCTTGTGGCGATCTCATGAAAAAAATGAATGTGGACACCCTTTGAAAGGTATAAAACTTCTTACAAATGTGAGATGCTCTCACTCTCCTTATTTTGACTTTCATTTATGAACATAAAATGACTTTACTCGGAGGTTGTTAAAACAATAATGAATTTAGTCACTGTCATAGATGGGACTGGCTGTTACTTTCTCTCAATTTATAAAAGTTGCTATGAAGAAGCCACCTAGGGATGATAATATGAAAGTAAGTCAGTGTAGTGAATTCATTATGGATTTCCATTGTAATTTTTTGCTTTCCTGATAGCAATGCTAATTAAATTTAAATATGTTGTGGTGTCAAGTCTCTTTTTATAAGAGATTAATTAGTGATTAGTCTCTAAGCAATTTGTAAATTACCATGCTTTTTCATTGTAAAGTGTTTAGTAAAAATGCTGTTTTAGGAAAATGATTATAGATTATAAATGATTATATTAAGTACTTTATTTCCCTGTCATTCTACCAGTTTTATAATAATAAATGACTTTAATGTCCTTTTTCACTGATAATTTAAATGAGATTTATGAGATGAAACATTATTTTGGAACAAGTTTAATTTAATTGACCTAGCACGGCTTGGAATTTCTGCTGCCTATGATCTTTTTATGATTAAATACTAAAGAAGAATCTGTAATGTGAATACTTCTATTTCTTCACCATGGGATTCACACTCCCTGGGATAAAATATCCTTTTCAGAGAACATTAGTAGACATATTTGAAATTTATCCTCTCAGGAGATGTACCAGTTTCATCAGCAAATGGGAATTCGAAGTCCTTTAGTAAAACTAATGAACTTATATACAATAATGACAACAGAACCCCACATAATTCAAACTGTCTTTTAAATATGTTTGTGTTCAAATTGGTAGCCTAGAGATCAGTATGTGTTGATATAGAGTCCTGCAAATACTGTGATGTTCATCTTGTTTTTAAAACTGCTAAGATGAATAAGTCTAACTGTTTCAAATTTTACAGGGTTTTGTAAACTCTCAGTGCCCAGAAAACAAGCCACCTGGCAGTTTTTTAAAAACAGTGAGCCAGTGCTTAAGAATATGCACCAGAATTCACTGTTAGTATTCTAACTGAATTTGGCTCAGATTTACATGGGATATGGCAACATTTTTATTCTAGTTACCATTTCTTATTTTCTTAGGATTATATTCTCATGCTGCAGATTATATTCTCATGAGGCAATTTCTAGTGGTCATTGAGCAGATTTAGTATATTTTAATATATTGACAACCATTATTTTTCCTGAAAGTGCAAAAATGACTCAGAAAAATACTTACTATTTTAAGTAGCATTCATGGTAGAATATTGAGTTCATTAGTTGAATTTCCTAAGGTTCACAAGCTAAATGTAGAGAGTTAAGTATAATAGATGGAAGAGTGCTTTAAGTGGCAAGGATGGACAGACATTACACATTGGGATAAGGAATCTCTATTAAAGAAGAGACCTTGTAGCTATAATTAAAGAAATAAAGGAATGTGAGTTAGGTGACAACGAAAGATTTTGTGCACAGTTTTGTGAAGATATGAGAGTGTGTTAAAGAGGACAAATGCAAAGGTAGGGGCGCCTGGGTGGCTCAGTCAGTTAAGCGTCTGCCTTCGGCTCAGGTCATGTTCCCAGGTCCTGGGATTCAGGGAGCCTGCTTCTCCCTCTCCTTCTCCCTCTCCCCGCTGCTCCCCCTCCTTTTGTTCTCTCTCTGTCAAATAAATAAGAAAAATCTTTAAAAAAATTGCAAAGGTAAATTTGGAGTCACATATCTAGAAAAGAAAATAGAGGGTTAGGCTAAGGGTAGCTATAGAGAATTTTGAGGGCTACACCTGTACTTGATGAAAATGGTTAAAATTTTTATAATTAGTATGTGTGCTCTGAAAGATTAAAGTTCTTGTAACCTATATGGAATTCTTGATGAATCCAATTTCTTTGAAATATATTTAAGTCCTAATTTAATACAGCAGGTTTGAATCTCATTATCGGTGGAGTGCATTTAATTGAAATCAAATTGATTTAAACAACTAGTCAGGAAATCTCAGTTTAATCTCTTTTCTTCCTCTGGGAACATTCATCTACTTATATCTATTCTCAAAGCTTAGAGGTAGCAAAAGTTGAAGAGGAAACATACTGTACATTTTCATTTAACTTAATTGTTTAAGTAGTTATGAGATTAATTTCATAGATACATTATAAAATTTTATTGTGTTTTGGACATTCTTTCCACCAAGGCTAATTAGAGTCAGTAGTTCTAAAATGTAAGATTCTAAAAGAATTTCCAAATAAAGATTTATCATGATACTTAAAGGATATTTTGTTATACTGTAATAAGGATGCATTGACCAGTCCCAAGAACAATAAACATTTAAAATATTATATTTAACTAAAATAACATCAATGTAATATTTTAATAAAAATAAACACAATGCACTTTGAAATTGTAACCATTTTAGTTATACGTCAAGTAAGTCTTAAGATAGATATCATTATCTCTACAAAGTATAACTTTCTGATAATTAATGAGGTAATTATAAGACCTTATAATTATAATAATTATATATAATATTATATATAATAAGAATTATAAGATTTTCTCTCATAGAGAAAACTAATTCCATAATTTTGCTCATTTCCCCCTAGAGATAACTACTATTACCAATGGAATATATTCTTCCAGATTTGCCATATATAAATAATGAGATCTTATAGTATATGCACTTTTGATAATACCTACTTTTTAAGTACACACACACACACAGATTATCCATTTTAAGATTTATAGATCTATGTCATCCATTATTAGTGCTGGATAGAATCCTGTGGCATTCATGTACCGTAATTTATTTTGCTAGTCCTTTGTGGGGATAGGAGTTTATTAGTGTACTTATTTTTTGATATCGTCAACAAAGTGGTATTGAACTGCCTTGTACTTATATCTTTGCTCATTTGTTCAAATATTTTCTTAAGATAAATTTTTAAAAATGATCTTGCTAGATCAAAGTAAATGCATCCTTAACATTTTAAAACATATTGCTACATTGCCTTCCAGATTAACTATACCAATTTATATTCAGCATAACATTGAAAATTCCCATTATGTCACATTTTTAACTTTTGATAATCTGACAGACAAAAATAATAATTTTATTATTTATTTATTTATTTAATAATATTTTATTTATGAGATATGTTTGAACATCTTTTCATATAATTTTGAAGCAGTCATATAATTTTGTAAATCTATCGTTTCCAAAATTGGTTTGTGAACACTTTTTGTAAATTAAGAAACATATAGCAAATATTTCCCCCCCCTTTTTTTTTAAATTTGGACGTGGTTTTAAGTTTTTATGTGGTCAATTTTGTCAGTATTTTACTATATGGTTTCTGGTCTTGATAAGTTTATTAAGAAGAGATTTTCATCACCCCCAAATTATACAAATGATGGTTATGTTACAGTTTTTTTCTAGTACTTACATGTTTTATTTAATCTTAAATCCATCTAAAATTATTTTTTGGTCTGGCATAAAGGGGAAATCTAGGTTTTTTTGCTATTGTTGTTCAAATGGATAGTGAATTTTTTCATCATAAATAATCTCCTTCATTATTTGAAATGCTACTTCCACCTCTACCTCTGTTTTGAAACAATCCCAGTGAGCCTTTTATAAGAATGTTTTTTTATTTGTCTACCAATTAGTGGAATTTTGCCAATATTATTTTTCCAGTAAGTATTTTTTATATTTTCATTTATTTGATCCTTCTTTTTTTGACTTTAAATGAAATAAAATTCTATACAAGTTTTGCACATACCTTGTTACATTTTTTTTTGGTTGGATTACAGTATCTGTTGTTAATTCAATTAGGAGTACCCTCACCTCCACCCACCTGTGCCTTTACATTTAGGAGCAGGCTGATGTAATTAACTTTTTTAAGATTTATTCATTTATTTTAGAGAGAGAGCATGAGTGGAAGAGGCAGAGGGAGAGGGAGAGAGAATCTCAAGCTGACTCTGTGCTGAATGCAAGGCCTGACTTGGGGCTCAATCTCACCATCCCAAGATCTTGATCTGAGTTGAAACCAAGAGTTGGCCACTTAACCAGCTGTGCCACCCAGGTGCCCCTAATTTTTTAGTATTTGTATTTTATTTTGCCACCATCACTTTTATTTGTACTGATAATTTTTCAGTTGATCATTTTGGATTTTCTAGGTAATTAATTATATTCTCTGCAAATAGTAATGATCTTTCACCTCCTTTCAATATTTTACACTTAAATCTTATCCTTGTCTTATTGCTTTGGCTTAAATATCCAAAATTATGTTCAAATATAGAGCAAATAATAGGTTTTTTGTTTTGTTTCTTTTTTGGTTTAATGAGAATGCTTCAAAATTTTTACCAGTTGGTATGATATTTCCTCTAGGATTCTGGAATAAGATTTTGGTCATTTTAAGGAAGTTTTCTTCTTTTCTCATTTTATAGAGTTTTGCTCGGAATTAATGTTGTATTTTATGAATTGCCTTTTAGGGAATTTATAGGCATAATCCTATTTTTTTCTCTTTTAACCTATTTATTTATTGAAGGACATTGACTGAATGCCTAATGTTGATCCATTCTTATGTTCCTGGAATAAAACCTAACTTTTCAAAGATTTTATTGCTCTTTTAATACATTGCCATGCTTTACTTATATTCTTAATTAAGCTGTATCTAAAATTCTGTTTTGCAATTTTATGATTTTTGAAGTGCTTTAGCATGCTTTATTTCCTTTGATCCTTGAGATTGTGCTATGATTTAGGCTAGGAATTATATTCTTTTGACAAATAAAAACAATAGATGTAGAACAATAGACATAGAACTTTTGCACAAAGTCATGTAAGTAAGGTGGAGATGGTGAGAGTAAAATCCATTAGTACTCAGTCCAATGCTTTGGGTGGGGGGGGGGGAAGGAATTTAATTATTTCAGTAATTTCTATCAAAAGGTATTGGGGCACCTGGGTGACTCAGTCTATTAAGTGTCTGCCTTCAGCTCAGGTCATGATACCAGACCTGATGGGATCACGTTCCACAATGGGCTCCCTGCCCTGCAGGGTGTCTGCTTCTCCCTCTGCCCCTCCCGCCTGCTTGTGCTCTATCTCTCACTCTCTCTCATGCTCTCTCTCTCTCAAATAAATAAATAAAATCTTAAAAAAAGTTATTTATAGACTCTGAGTTTTATTTTCACAAATAAAAACTATCCTTACACAGTTTCCTTTTACATTTTTCTAAATTAAGACAATTATTTGTTCCACTTTGACCATGGCACCTTCACTGGGTATCAGTGGTTGGGGGGGGTAGTGGGGGCAGAGGGAGGCATTCACCCTTAGAGTCTCTGTGCTAAGAATATGCATTCTCTGAGATCTGCCATCTGTTTGTTGCACATGGACAGATGCTGATGTTCAGTTAATAAGAGTCATACAATAAGGATTAAAGTGTTAGATGGTTCTAACCCATTCTGGAAGTTACGGATAAAACTTGAAATCTTTAATCAGATTCATCTTGATGTTCAGGTCAAGTTGGCTATTTGAGCCAAAGCTTTTATATCTCTCAGGTCATTAATCCTGAAGAGCATATTATATTATCACTATAAGAGAGAAAAAGAATTAAGAATGTGTTTGCACATTGCATTGGGTCAAGAGAATTTTTATTTTATTTGTGGTTCACGGATCCACCTTATAAAAAGCTTAGAGATTTCTTTTAGATATTTATTACAGAAAAATATTCAGCTGGGAAGTTTAAAGTAATATAAATGTAAGTTTTAGAATCTATAAAGACAATACAAGTGCAAGAAATGGTCCATTTGTTAACATATACATATACTTACTAAATGGCAGGCTAGACTTCTCCAAGTCCAGGAAAAATGGATTTAGTCTATAAATGAATTGTTTCTTAAGTTTGAATAGAATTGTGCTTTTATTAAATTGACATTTAGTATCCATGTCCCAGGTCACACAAATTTATAAAACGTTTTTTAAAAATAAATTCATTGTTTTTAAATTTTTTGTAAGATTTTTTTTTCTTAATGAGAAACTTACAGGTATCTATTACTATATAGTACAATGGCACTGATTCCATCTCTAAGAAATATTATTAATAGTTATGTTTTCTATATACTCTATTTGGAATTTATAAATGATATATATACTCTGAAATCTTGTCCTTATCAAATATTGCACAAAAAACTATGAATTCCTAGAAGTTGACAGTTTTTTTAATTCTATTTTTGTTAGAACTTTATGCTATGAAGCAAGGCTGATTATATCTATTTCCATTTAATCTAACTCTGGTTTTCTTTTTTTTAAAAATTGAGACATAATTGGCATATAACATTGTATTAGTTTCAGATATATAACATAATGATTTGAAATATGTGTATTTGCGAAACGATTACTAGAATAAGTTTAGTTAATATCCATCACCATGTATAGTTAACGGTTTTTTTCATGTGATAAGAACTTTTAAGATCTACTCTTCTAGCAACTTTCAAATTCTGAATGATTTTTTTATTTTTATAAATCTATTTCTGAAACTCAACTCTACTAACACTCTATGATAACAAGTTGTAGAACTCTATAGTCTTGAAATATACTTTTCACTTTTAAATATGCTTTATTCAAATTTAGGTGATTAGAGGAAATGCCAAAGTGACTAAAGTCAATGTAAATAGTACACTGGTGTCTCATATCTGATGGTAAATATAGCCATTAAACATTGAAAAGTTACAATGAAGGACAAACTATTCTGTGAACTGGCTATTTGGCACAAAAGAAAAATAGAAAATTTTGTCAGGAACATTTTTGAAATGAACTCTATTTAAGAATATTCCATTCCTGTCAATATTTTAATTTTTCAGATAAAGTAAGTAAATATGCAACATTAGTTGGAATGAAAAAAATCATGCGTACATAATTATACATTCAAAATTATGTATAGATTTGAAGGCCTAACTCATTATTTATCAATTTCCAGTGGATACCTTAATAAAGCATCAAGTTATATGCTTATACCTATGAACTAATTAGGGCATTACATTTAATCTCTATAATAATACACTGAAAGAGGTGGATTAGATACAGGCATTAAAAGAATATGTTTACTTATTCTTCATTACAGAGACTTTCTTTAGGGACCGTGACATGCTGTTTTCCATAAAGAGCACCTCCCATGAATCCTCACACCAGAAACAACGAAGTCTACGCAGGCAGGGCAGGAGTTCAGCCAGATTCTCAGGCCCTGCTGTGTGGGGAGTCTCTCCAGAAAGGACAGAATCCTATCTCGGTCTCCAGGCCCACTTGGTTCTTGGCACCGATGCATTGTATTGTTTTTGAGTATGAGGTGGACGTCTGTCTTAGAGGGACAGGACTGATAGCAATGTGTCATTCCTCAGAGGCCACTGAATAATTGTGAGGTACCCTTTATTGGTGTCTACTTCACGTTGTTCATATTGGTGCTTCTACTATGTCACAGTAATGTAACCTATTCTCCTGGGATTTATAATAAGCAAAACCATGTATTGCATGCGACAGTTGGGATTAGTTGAAAAAGGTCATTTTTGACTAGAAAAATGGGAATGTTAATGCTCCTTGTAACTGTATACAAAGGAGTGGATCGTGAAGGATTCAAAGGTGATTAGTAAGATTTAAGTGAGAAACAAGGGTTTTTCCATGAAAACAGTTGACTCTATAAAGGAACATCTGTGCTTGCGGACTTGAGGGGCAGTAAGTTGAGAATACAAAGTCTGTCAGTCCGCGAGGCTTCACAACAAACAACCACAGGGTTCATGCCCTAATGCTGCAAGGGAACGCAGGAATGGCAGCAATCAATGAAACTATAGAAGGAATTGAACATCTGGAGACATGGTTTCCAAAGCTTTTATCTGTCTGGTCTCCCTGTGGCCGGGTCTCCTCACCTACATGGATGTAATTTCTGAACAAATGAAAAAAAAAATCCAAACAAGTGAAATAGTCTTTGATTTTACCTGTGACTGTTGATCTGCAATGAACAGTCAGTAATTTTTATTACTGTAATTATTACAGTAATTTTTAATGGTTTTGTTTTTGAATGAATCACAAAGATGAAGCATATAGAAAAAGGTACAGGGAGAGATAATTCTTCACCTTCACTATTGTTGAATAAACATCGTATAAGTAGGTTTATTTCAGATCTTTAATAAATAACATTTAATAAAAATATTATTTATCATTTTATTATTAATATTACCAAATAATAATAAAAATTAAATAAATAAATATTAATTTAATAAATTACATTTTAAGTATATAAATCAGGATATAGTATTATTTAAATTGTAACACAGAGACGATATTTTGATGTTATCTACCATTACTCTTACCATCTTTTTGAGTCAATTTCTTCCCAGTTTTGTTAAAAATTTCAAAACAAAGCTTTGTTAGTTTGAGACAAACATTATTGTCTAGAGGAAGTTAAAGAAACCTTTGTCTCAAAAATGAAAATCATAGAATGGGACTCCTTAATCTTGATTTTACAATTCCAGTTATTTTAGCAGGCATTATAAAATCATTACTCTACTGAAAATCCAGTACTATTCTGGTTAATAAAATGCTTTGCAGTCTGATTATTAGCAATTACAGTGGCAGCCTCCCCAAGCCTTATCCACAGGGATATGTTCAAAGACCCCAGTGGGTGCCTGAAACCACAGATAGTACTGAACCCTTTAGATAACTACATTTTTTCCTATACATATATACCAATTGATAAAATTTAGTTTATACATTAGGCACAGTAAGAGATTAGCAGCAATAACTAATAATAAAACAATTGTAACAACATAGTATAATGAAAGCTATGTGCATGTGGTCTCTTAAAATATCTTATTATGCTGTACTCACCCCTCTTCTTCCTGTGATGATTATGAGATAATAAAATGCCTATATGATGAGATGAAGCGAGGTGAATGATGGAGGCACGGTGACATGGTGTTAGGTTACTACTGACATTCTGACAGTATGTCAGAAGGAAGATCATTTACTTCTATCTCATGCTTAACAGAAAAGCAAAACTGCAGGTTAGGGGGACACCCTACTAGGGAGCATGGCAAAAGGATCTTGGTGTCACTAAGCCCCCTGATGCCATCTTCTGGGTTCCTGCAGCAAACTTTTACAAGCCACACTGTGAGTGACAAGGTCTTTCTAGCACATCTAGGAATAACAGAGTTCTAGGTAGAGCTGTGTAATTTAAGATTTATTTTCCATGATATAAAATGATATGGAGGCTCCATATGAAAGTTGTATTTGTTTTCTTACTAAATGGCAATGCTTTTAACATTATTTTTCCCAAGACCAGCTTTATAGATTTTGGACATTTCTTCAATGCTTAGTTTGCATCTCGTCTGTTTTTAATTATCTCAGTAAAGGCTATAATGTTAAAGATAATAACTATATATAATTGCTATAGTACTTCTTTTTCATATTGCCCTTATCAGCTCTTGTTCCCCTTTGTCATCTTGGTTATCCAACATTCTTAATGTTATGTAAAGCTGCTTATTTATCAATTAAATGTTTGTGGATTTTATTTATTTATTTTTATTTAGTAATCTTTACACCCAACGTGGGGCTCAAACTCACAATCCTGAGATCAGTCGCATGCTCTACTGACAAGCCAACCAGGCTCCCTGCTTTTATCTATTTTTTTTTTAAAGATTTTATTTATTTATTTGTCAGAGACAGAGAGAGCACAAGCAGGGGGAGCAGCAGACAGAGCAGGCAGAGGGAGAAGCAGGCTCCCCGCTGAGCAAGGAGCCTGATACGGGACTTGATCCCAGGACTCTGGGATCATGACCTGAGCCGAAGGCAGTGGCTTAACCGACTGAGCCACCCAGGCGTCCCTGTTTTTATCTATTTAGAAGCATTTGTTATATGCTTTTCTCAAATAAGCAAATTTGATAATTTTTGTCATTGTTCTGCTAACTTTATCATTTATAAAAACCTGTACGTTAAAAGAGTGATGGAGACAAAGCATTTATTCCAGGCAACATTAGTTTTGGGATTACCGATTTTTCAGAGAACCAGTCACTAGGACAGTGCCGTAGTAGGTACTTGATCTTTGTATACGCAAATTCTCTATTTTGAAATAGTACATGGGACATGCATGATAAGAGCTATACTTTCAGAAAGCCCTGGATAGAAACCATGCAGCAAAAGAGCTTGAGATAATTTTTATTGAGTCATTTCTTAATGAGTTCTGACTGAATGATTGCAGTGCGATTTAGCACAACAGAACCTTCCTCTGCTCAACAAAACAAATCAATGGTACTGAGAACCCACCCTGAAATGGACTCTCTACACTGTATGCCCATGTTTGCCTCTAGGATATCAGTTATTTTTGCTTTCGAATGAGAAGAGTCATAGAAGAGAAGTTGTTTTTTTTTTTTTTTTTTAAGAGAAGTTGTCATTTTAGAGAATATTTAGATTGTCACTGGCTTCCTATAATTCAACTAGTTTTCTATCTCTGCCACAGTGTATACATATCGGAGTAGGTTTCCTAAAGAAGATGGCTTTAGTTTAGTGTATTTTATTAAATGGATCACCTTTCATAAATGAGATGCATGTTAAATACAGACATAAAACTTAATTTGGTGAGAGATATGCGCGTGCATACCATTAGCATTGCCTTTAATTGATTCTTTAGTTGAAGTATAAGATGTAGTACAGAATGAATGTTTTCTTTATGGATAATAAAATAGCTATTCAGCTTCTTACCACCTAGGTTTAGGGAGCCACCAGGGAGAGCCAATGTACACAGAGCTTGGCATCCGCCACTTCTCAGCAGTGATTTCAGGACCTCTACCAGGTGGGTCACGTGGTATTAATCATAAGTAAGTCATGTCACCTGTTGGTGACTTTACATTACATAATTTGAGTTTACTATGAGAAAATAACTTTTGGAAATTTTAATGCGGAATGAACAGAATAATTCTACAGTTGTAACCTTCCCTTACCTGAAACTTGAAGGTGGCAGGCATAGTGAGGACACCCCCTCCCCCACCTCCTCGAGTTTTGTGTGAAGAGTTAGGCCATGTGTGGGGGATTGGGCTTTCTCTAGACTGCCTAACTGCCAAACATGGATGTGGATTTGGGCATTGGCACACTGGACAGGATATATTAGATATATGTATATATTAGATATATACATTAGACCTAAATTTCCATTCCTTGAGCTATCCCAATCTAAGTTAATAAAGCCAGCATTTTTGAGAATAGCCTTTTCCAGGATGATCACTCTTGGCCTCTGCCTGTTGTTCCAGTCTCAGTTGGAGCCTTTCTACCCTTCATTTATGCTAGAGTCATCCTGGCCTTCTTTTCCACCAAAGAACATTTATACCTGCTCCTCCCTTTCCTTGAAACCCTTTGCTCTCACCCTCATCACTGTCCTCACCATCTTGAAGGCGAAGTAAGACATTCTCTCATCATGGGGCACCTGGGTGGCTCAGTTGGTTTAGCTTCTGCCTTCAGCTCAGGTCATGATCCCAGGGTCCTGGGATCGAGCCCCATGTTGGGCTTCCTGCTTAGTGGGGAGTCTGCTTCTCCCTCTCCCTCTGCCCCTACCCCCTGCTTGTGCTCTCCCCCTTTCTCTCCCTCTCTTGTTTTCTCTCAAATAAATAAATAAAATCTTAAAAGAAAAAAAGACATTCTCTAATCAGAGTTACCAGCAGACATTTGAACAGCTAAATCCAGTAAGCCATCTTAACATCTTATTTTCTAGCACTCACTCCTTTAAGTCTATTCTTTGGCTTCTGTGAGAGGTCATGCTCGTCCTCTTATTCCTCAAACTTTATATTTTAAGTCTTCTCCTCTGCCTAGTCTTTTCAGCTAGGTGGCCCATTGTCATCTAAAAATTCACCATGGCCCAAAGCGAACTCTGTTTCCCTCCTCTTTACCTCTCCTGGAAGTCCATATGTCATCAATATTTCCATTTACCTCTCACTCAAACCAAAAACCTAGGAATCATCCTAGACCCAGTGAAGGACTTTTGATTTTACCTCCTACTTTTCTGATACTTCTCATCTCTCTCCATTCCTTTTGCTAGTAATCTACCCTAGGCAATCATCATCTCTTTCCTTTAATGCGCCAGTAGTCACCTATGGCACCATCTAGTGCACATCCAGAGGGATCTCTCTGAGATAAAAATTAGAATTTATCAGTTTCTTCAAAACTCTACAATGTGCTAGTCCCTAGGAGAGAGTAGGTCTACCCATTATTGATAGTTAAATGAATGAATGAAGAATGAGAACCTGAGGCCTCTCAGTATCCAAGGTTGAGGCTCATTTGGATTCTAGATTAGATTGTCCACAATCCTTGGAGGATTTCATGTATCAACCAAATCTTTTTTCTGAATTTTGCTTGGAAGTTCATAAAACAAGAATGAAAGGTATAGTGTTATAGTTCATAGGGTGTCTATAAGAACAAGATAGAATCCCTATGGTGAAGATAAGATTTATGTGCCTATATTTTTGCTTATCTTTTAATTATAATCTATTAAATTTTTATATAAAGACTTTCTTAAGAGAGCTCTTCAAAAATAAGCGTTTCCCGGGACACCTGAGTGGCTCAGTTGGTTAAGCAACTGCCTTCAGCTCAGGTCATGATCCTGGAGTCCCGGGATCGAGTCCCACATCGGGCTCCCTACTCAGCGGGGAGTCTGCTTCTCCCTCTGACTTCTCCCCTCTCATGCTCTCTCTCTCATTCTCTCTCTCTCTCTCTCTCTCTCTCAAATAAATAAATAAATAAGATCTTTAAAAAAATAAAAATAAAAAAATAAGCGTTTCCCCCCTCATACAAAAAGAGAGAAGTGGCTGTCACTTTAGTGTATCTGCATCTGTGTAGGTGGATTTCTGCATTATGAAACAAGGACAACTGGTGTTTGGATTGCTATTCTTTAAGGTTTGTAAATTGGTTCTTTTTTTTTTTTTTTTAACATATGATGTATTATTTGCCCCAGGGGTACAGGTCTGTGAATCATCAGGCTTACACATTTCACAGCACTCACCATAGCCCATACCCTCCCCAATGTCCATAACCCAACCACCCTATCCCTGCCCCCCAGGCCCCAGCAACCCTCAGTTTGTTTCCTGAGATTAAGAGTCTCTTATGGTTTGTCTCCCTTCCTGGTCCCATCTTGTTTCTTTTTTTCCCTCCCTACCTCCCACAAGCCCCTGCCCTCCCTCTCAAATTCCTCATATCAGAGAGATCATACGATAATTGTCTTTCTCTGACTGACTTATTGCGCTTAGCATAATACCCTCTAGTTCCATCCACGTCGTTGCAAATGGCAAGATTTGAATCATTTTGAAGTGTTCACGTAAAAACAACTTGCCAAAAAAAAATGAAAAGAATATGCAATGATATAATTTGATGTTTAAACGTGCTCATCAGGTAAGAAGTAGCAAAACATAAATATGATGTTTCCTTTACTCTTAAATTTGTATACAGTGCTTTAGTATTACTCTTTTTGTGTGTGGTAAAATTTATATAACATAAGATTTACCACTTGAACCATTTTAAAATGTACAGCCTTGGTACATTCACATTAGTGTGTCACTTTAGTATACTTTTCTCTAAAATTATTATATTGAAATAACTCAATAGTTTTGTTATTGAGACCCGAAAATGCTCACGTTGAATAAGTTAAGTTGCCTCTGCAGCTCATCACTGTGTTACTGAAGAAAAATGATTTTATTTGTTGAGTGTTTGTTAAGGAACTTGCAGCATATCCAGCCTCTTTGGGGTCAGAGAAAAATGCCAATGGGAATTTACAGAAACAGGTTTATTAATATGGCTTATTTGAACATTTTTTAAAATAAAATACAACATATTTGGGGAGCTATAAAGCTTTTAATGTTGTGTAAGAATCGCATTTAATCATGATTGGTGTCCTAGTTCCAATACTAGATAAATAGCAATGTTGTAGTAAATAATGAAAAATTAAAAAAAACGGAAAACAGCATTTGGCCATTTTCTCCTAGTATTTTGAAATTCTGTCTTTGTTTCTTTTTTTTTTTTAAGATTTTATTTATTTATTTGTCAGAGAGAGAGAGACAGAGAGCATAAGCAGGGGGAGGGCAGGCAGAGGGAGAAGTAGACTCCCTGCTGAGCAGGGAGCCTGATGTGGGACTCAATCCCAGGACCCTGGGATCATGACCTGAGCTGAAGGCAGATGCTAAACCGACTGAGCCCCTTCAGGCATCCCAAGACTCTTCTTGATTCTGATGATTAAATTCTTTATATAAAGTAGGATTAATTTAAGAAGACAGAAGATTCCAAATGTAAAGTGTTATCTGGAAATGTTCGAAGACCATATAGACAGAATTTGGTTTATTCATTTTATTTATTTATAACTTGTTTAAATGTGTTCCCTTCCTGTGACATGATCATTTGGAAACTTGAACATAGAGTGTTAGGCAATAGAAAGGATTAAGTTCAATGCCTGACTAATTCTTGTACTCTGTTGGAAGAGGAAGCTAAACTTTAATTTAGGGGACAGAGGTGCCATAATGTGCTGTATCCAAACTAACACATTTTGTAAGCTGCTCTAAGAGAAATTTCGGGGGTAATAAGTACTATAGCCTTTTCCCTTCATTCCAGAGTGAGAGGATTTAGCTTTAAAATAAATGGAAAGTGGGATACCTGGTTGACTCATCGGTTAAGCATCTGCTTTTGGCTCAGGTCATGATCCCAGGGTCCTGGGATCTAGTCCCCTAGTGGGCTCCTTGCTTAGCTTCTCCCTCTGCCTGCCACTCCACCTGCTTGTGGTCTCTCTCTTTCTGAAAAAGAAATAAAATCTTTTTAAAAAATAAAATAAATGGAAAATCCTCATACTTTATAATAATCTCTTTATAAAAATAACCTTATGACTACAAGAGTCAATTGAATCATCTAATGAACTGGAAGATGACAAGAGCACACCTAAACCGACAACAAACTCTGGTTTCTCTTGGAAAGTGCAAAAAGCACCTGTCTCTCCAATATATAGATAACTGCAGTGGATTTTCTCTCAATCCATCATCAGATATTTTTTGTATTTATCAACAGGAAGATCTATTACCAAAACTTCAAATTTTTTCATTTGGGGATATCTCCCGTCTGTTTACCTGAATAGTCCCCCTTCTCCACTGCTACTCTGCCAAGATCTTCTTGAGGGACACACAAATGTGGGGGTGTAGGGCTTGGCAAAGAGGCTGTGGTGGTGATGAAGCTCAGAAGGAGATTTGGAGTTGTCCATCTTCCCTGTCCACTCAATACAACCCCACCTACCTCCCCCTCTCAACTTTTTGGAGCTAATGTATAGCATGACCATTGAAAACAGACTTAGAGAAATATTGGAGTCCTGAAACCTTTCCAGCATATTTTGAATAGAAATAATCTTGACAGCAGACAAGTTAATTATTTGTTCACATGTGCTTTGGCTAGTTTTTTGCTCATCTGGGGGGGCTTGTAATAACTTTTGAAGTTTGTCCTTTGTGAGATGACAACCTAAGAGTATATCTTTTCCACTGGTTTCAAGTTTTAGGGCACTTTGGGATAAGTTTTGGCTTTTGGGAATTGGAGGTCAAAGCATGAAATAAGCATTTTGGAACAGGTCAATTCTTCCCTAGGCTAGATAGAAAACATTTATCTCTTGAAGGCTTATCGTACTAGGAGAGAAAGTCTTGATTTAAGGAGATATCACCACAGAGAAGAGAGGCTTGTAAGAGAAAGCTCTTCCGATAGCAGTACTTTTGTTCTCGTGGACAGTGGCTCACGTCGAGTGAAGCCTTAAGACTGCGAAGGTACCAAACGTAGGGCACAAGAACTACAAACATGCATTTACAGCAACAGTAATTTCCCACTCAAGTTTTGTTAGAAACTATTAGAGGTTTTATAATTCTGTTGACAATAATCCTACTTGGAACACGATATGCTTTATATAAAATAATTTCTTTGTCAAAGGTCTCATTAGTTTAAAAGCCTAGTCAAATGGTAGCTTTAAAAGCTGAGTCACAGTCTAATTTACTATCACAATTCACAGTTTCCCTCTTTATTTTACTTGGTAGATTAATCACATCTCGGCAGTGCCATTAGGTGCCTGCCTTCATGGTGTGGAAAAATACACACATACGTCTGAGATTTTTGAGCATGTGGGTTGTGATGAATTTAAATGTGTTCTAATAGTGCAACTGCGTATAAACAGCTGAAGATTTATACTTGTTTTTTAGCTTAAGGATGAGGAAATTGACTACTACGGGATAATTAAAAATAACAACTCTCTGGAAAAGCAAGAGCTAAGTTGTTAAATACCAGGGCATCAAGAAACAATATTCTGTAATCTGTACAGAATTTTTTTTTATTCTGTAAATAATTTGGGTAATTCATATCTTTGTCACTTGAAGATCAGATATATATTCGAGTTAATGAATCATCCACCAACATTCCATAACTAAAGCAAATTTTGTTTTCTTTTCATGGGCAAGGTTTTAGTCAATTGAATAATAAATCATCCTGGCTTTTCTTGAATCACAGGATAGGGAGGCTCTTATAAGCAGGATCTCATTTAAATAAGGCCTTAGAGGAGAGATTCTACCCTGTTTTAAAAGAATGCCAGTGAAGGAGACAGCCCAGACTACTTTGGTCATTTTTCTCAGTGCTTAAAATAGTAATATCATGTGTCTGTTTTAAAATATTTTCTGTTTATCACTGAAGATTTGTCTTAAATGCTTGGAGGTCAAGAATGAATCAACTTCTTGATAACCCCCAATATCCTGGTCAGGTCCTGCAGTGACCAGGTGTATGAAGAAATGTTCCTCTTCTTTCAGAAACACTATCCTTATAAGCACTTACAGTTTACAAAGAATATTCACACACATGTTTTTCTTTTGAGTCTTTCAGCAACACTATTATATATAAGAATTATTGATTCTTTTTGAAAAGCAGAAATTAAGATTCAGAGAGGCTGAGTGACTTACCCAAGGTCATATATCTACTGAATGGAATGATCACAGCTTGAGACGAGTTAGTTTTGTATAAGGATGTTGCCTTTCGCATTTCACACTTTGCTGCCTTTTTGATATGCCAATAAAATCAGGCACTGGGGACACCTGGGTGGCTCAATCCGTATGCCTCCAGCTCAGGTCATGATCCCAGGATCCTGAGATCGAGTCCCGCATCAGGCTCCCTGCTCAGTGGGGAGCCTGCTTCTCCTTCTGCCTCTGCCCCTCACCCTGCTTGTACTCTCTCTCTCTGACAAATAAATAAATAAAATCTTAAAAAAAAAATAAAATCAGGCACTGTAAACACACATTAAAGTGAGTTTGGGAAATTTGTTTTCTGGCAGAATTATCTGAATCAATGATTTGATTGTGAGCATTATTAATTTTAACATATGGTCTGAACAGAGGAATGTGTAAAGAAATATCCAGTGTTAAGTGGCATTGGTCAGATGTTCAGTGTAAGTGAATTGGGAGTGATCAACATAGTGGACAGTCTGGGACTAAGATGACATCTATTATCTTATGAATATAAGGACCAGACCTATAATTTGGGAAAGACAATATGTAAGAAGGCCTAGATACACCCAAGAAGGAAATAGCTGAAAGAAATTATTGACCCGCTTAAGGCACACTAATGTGAACAGAGAAAGTCTGATGTTCTTTCAGCACTGTTGTTCAGTGAAGGACGATGTGGGCTGAGGACATGGGGATTCTGTGAGACTAAGATCCAGCGACACTTAAAGAGAGGGGTAAAAGGCAAGGTGCAAGTGTTCTCTGTGAAATTCTATGGCAAACGGCTTGGAAATTTAATTTACCTTGGAAGAACCTTAAAAGTTAGTGGAACCATTCAGATTTCTGTTTGGTTCTATGCTGTGGCTGCTAATAGCATTAAACTGAAATGTGGGTATCAATTCTCATAAAGTTCATCCAAACTGTTACCTTAGTCTGAAAATTTGCTCTAGAGAGAGTCATTTATTTGTTGTCAGTTCCCAGTCTGACTTTAAGACACTTACATTCTTCAAAATAGTTTGAAGAAAAAAAATTGACTTTTGGTTAAGATTTATTGCCAGTCCTTTTTGATGTAAAGCATATGAACGCAAAAATCTTTTATTTGGACTAGTTTTAGGTTTAAAACTTAAACTGTTGTTTAGTATAAATGAGGAGAACTTTTTAAAGAAATCCAGCGTTATTTCTTTCACATATCTGTAGGAATTTGAGCTAGGTTGTCGAAGTACCAACACGTAGAGGTTCTT
Organism: Potos flavus; assembly: GCA_028534135.1. Taxonomy (NCBI): domain Eukaryota; kingdom Metazoa; phylum Chordata; class Mammalia; order Carnivora; family Procyonidae; genus Potos; species Potos flavus. The sequence continues at coordinate 140,000,193 of CM052883.1, forward strand.
AGGAAATCTGCTTTAATGAACAAATGAGTGATTTGTAGTTAACTTAATAGTTGATTTTATTTCAAAGAACACCAGGCATTTGAAAAATAAGTTTTTTTTCTGAACCTAATAATACCAATTTTCTCAGCAATTCTTCTTTTTCTGAAACAGTGAAAATGTGAATTTTATGCTAGCCTCTAGGTCCAAATAATCATAATATCTGAATGGAGTCTGAGGATTTCATAGAGTGTTATTGAATTTGTCTATTTTCTAAGGAAAATTGATTCATTGTTTTCACATTATTTTACAGGATCCTTCAAACCAAAAATGTGGTGGAAGAAAGAAAACAGTGTCTTTCAGCAGCATGCCATCGGAAAAGAAAATTAGCAGTGCGAGTGACTGCATCAGCTTCATGCAAGCTGGCTGCGAACTGAAGAAGGTCCGGCCAAATTCTCGTATTTATAACCGTTTTTTCACTCTGGACACAGACCTCCAAGCTCTTCGCTGGGAACCTTCCAAGAAAGACCTTGAGAAAGCTAAGCTTGACATTTCTGCTATAAAAGAGATCAGACTGGGGAAGAACACAGAAACATTTAGAAACAATGGCCTGGCTGACCAGATTTGTGAAGACTGTGCCTTTTCCATACTCCATGGGGAAAACTACGAGTCTCTGGACCTAGTTGCCAATTCAGCAGACGTAGCAAACATCTGGGTGTCAGGTTTACGGTACCTGGTTTCTCGAAGTAAGCAACCCCTTGACTTTATGGAGGGCAACCAGAACACACCAAGGTTCCTGTGGTTGAAAACAGTGTTTGAAGCGGCAGATGTCGATGGGAATGGGATTATGTTGGAAGACACTTCTGTAGAGTTGATAAAACAACTCAACCCTACCCTGAAGGAATCCAAGATCAGGTTAAAGTTTAAAGAAATCCAGAAGAGTAAAGAAAAACTAACCACGCGAGTGACAGAAGAAGAATTTTGTGAAGCTTTTTGTGAACTTTGCACCAGGCCAGAAGTATATTTCTTACTGGTCCAGATATCTAAGAACAAAGAATATTTGGATGCCAATGATCTCATGCTCTTTTTAGAAGCTGAGCAAGGAGTCACCCATATTACTGAGGATATGTGCTTAGACATCATTCGGAGATACGAACTTTCTGAAGAGGGTCGTCAAAAAGGGTTTCTTGCAATTGATGGCTTTACCCAGTATCTGTTGTCGCCAGAATGTGACATTTTTGATCCTGAGCAAAAAAAGGTTGCCCAAGATATGACCCAGCCATTATCTCACTACTACATCAATGCTTCCCACAACACCTATCTCATAGAAGACCAGTTCAGGGGGCCGGCTGATATTAATGGGTACGTTAGAGCTTTGAAAATGGGCTGTCGAAGCATTGAACTCGATGTTAGTGATGGTTCAGACAATGAACCGATCCTCTGTAATCGAAATAATGTGGCAACACATCTTTCCTTTCGAAGTGTCATAGAGGTGATAAATAAATTTGCCTTCGTTGCTTCTGAATACCCACTCATTCTTTGCTTGGGAAATCATTGCTCCCTACCACAGCAGAAGATAATGGTTCAACAGATGAAAAAGGTCTTTGGCAATAAGCTTTATACTGAGGCACCTTTGCCATCAGAAACCTACCTCCCATCACCGGAAAAATTGAAAAGAATGATTATTGTGAAAGGAAAGAAATTGCCTTCTGACCCAGATGTTTTGGAAGGAGAAGTAACAGATGAAGATGAAGAAGCAGAAATGTCTCGCAGGCTGTCGGTAGATTACAATGGCGAGCAGAAACAAATCTTGCTGTGTAGGGAACTCTCCGATTTGGTATCCATCTGCAAGTCTGTTCAGTATAGGGATTTTGAACTGTCTATGAAAAGCCAAAACTATTGGGAAATGTGTTCGTTTAGTGAAACAGAGGCCAGCCGAATTGCAAATGAATACCCAGAGGATTTTGTAAATTATAATAAGAGGTTCTTATCGAGAATCTATCCAAGTGCCATGAGGATTGATTCCAGTAACTTGAATCCACAGGACTTTTGGAATTGTGGCTGTCAGATTGTGGCAATGAATTTTCAGACTCCGGGCCCAATGATGGACCTTCACACAGGCTGGTTTCTTCAAAACGGAGGATGTGGTTATGTTCTAAGGCCATCCATTATGCGGGATGAAGTTTCTTACTTCAGTGCCAACACAAAGGGCATTGTACCTGGGGTGTCTCCTCTCGCTCTTCATATCAAGATCATCAGTGGTCAGAATTTTCCAAAGCCCAAGGGAGCTTGTGCCAAAGGAGATGTCATAGATCCCTACGTTTGTATAGAGATACATGGAATTCCAGCAGACTGTTCAGAACAAAGAACTAAAACTGTCCAACAGAACAGTGATAACCCCATTTTTGATGAAACTTTTGAGTTTCAAGTAAACCTACCTGAGCTGGCCATGATTCGTTTTGTCGTTCTGGATGATGACTACATTGGGGATGAGTTTATAGGACAATATACAATACCGTTTGAATGTTTGCAGCCTGGATATCGGCATGTTCCCTTGCGCTCTTTTGTGGGTGACATCATGGAGCATGTAACCCTTTTTGTCCACATAGCAATAACTAATAGAAGTGGAGGAGGAAAGGCACAGAAGCGCAGCCTGTCAGTGAGAATGGGGAAGAAAGTTCGAGAATATACCATGCTCAGGAATATCGGCCTTAAGACCATAGATGACATCTTTAAAATAGCAGTTCACCCCTTACGAGAAGCCATAGATATGAGAGAAAATATGCAGGTAGGAAAAATCCCAAGCTCTTCTTCCCTATCCCTACTTCTTTCTACCCTTCCCTTACTGGTGAACGTTGTGTTTTACTAGTGATCTGATTCCTCAAAAAATTATCAGAAAATTTGTATAAAGCCACTACCACTGAATTAAGTGTTGCCTGTGATAAAGCAGATATATTTTATGTATCTAAAATACATAGTCTGTGTTGAATTTTGCCTCAACTAAAACAGTTAATATAAATGCTTTATAGATCCATTAAATATCTCTGCCACATAACCAATAGGGGGTTGTGTATATGAAACAATGTGAACAAAATAAAATATATTATGTATGTGCAATGTATAAAATATTTTATATATATATATACAGACAATACTAATTACAAGAATATATGTTAAATATTTGCAGATATGAACATGAAAGGGAATTTGAAGTCCTAAAAACAAATGCAATGCCTATTAGGTTATTTTAGTTGTTTAAGTGTATGAAAACAACAATAATAAATTACTCCACACCAGAGCAAACACAACTAAACAAACAATAGTCAGAACTTGAACTTGTTGAAAACTATGTAATCTTCTCTTAGAAAAGTGGTTTAATTGAAAGAACATGGATTCTGGCTTAAACTCTATCCCCTTGTGATCTTGACAAAATTATTTCAGATCTCTGATCATCAGTTTTATCCACATAAGGTAAGAAAAATAGTAATACATCACAGAATTATTATCAGAATTAAATGACAGTGTATATAAATTGCCCACTCCTGGCATGTGGAAATTCATCGTTAGTTTCTTTCTCTTCATGAATGCTTGTCATCAGAGATGGTTGCCAATTTCTTTCTTGACTACTATAGAATATACTTATTCTAGGGTCATGTTATTGAGAAACAACCAAATAACGAATACTAAGTTCCTGCAATGTGCAAAGAGGTGTTGGTTGGCAGAAGAAGTAGCAATCTGAGAAGAAAATAAGAAAGGAATATTTTTCAATGCAGTTTTTTGCTTCTTTAGCTAACATTTTTTTTAAGTTTTAATTTTTTATTATTCATGAGAGAGAGACAGAGAGAGAGAGGCAGAGGCAGAGGGAGAAGCAGGCTCCCCACAGAGCAGGGAGCCTGATGTGGGACTCGATGCCAGGACCCTGGGATCATGACCTGAGTCGAAGGCAGAAGCTTAACCGACTGAGCCACCCAGGAGCCCTAGCTAACATTTTAATAGTAATTCTCACCAAAAAATCCCTACTTTCAAGATAGAAAACAAGCTTGAAGAAGTTATATGATTTCCCAAATATTGCAGTTAGTAAATAAGAACTTTGGTCTTTAAATCCAGAATTGCCTGCTACCAAAACTCATGATCATTCGTGGTTTTTAGTCAGGTGATGTTGAACCTCAAACCCGTAATTTGGTGAATACTTTATTTTTACATTATTTCACAGAGAAATTCCAGAATAGACTTAAAATCAATTTTAAATAGCTGAAGTGGTGGAAAACAGTGTGGTACGTGAATCATACATAAATACTTAGATTATAAACATTTTATTTGAAGTGGTTGCCTTAGCCACTACTTTAAAAATAGAGTCCAAATAATAGCATTTTCTATCTGACTTTTTCTGACATAATTCAAAACTATTATAAATCCCTGCATTAGATTACTTATACATCATTTCTGCATCTTACTTTATATATTAGAAGTTGATTTTATTTATTTCTATGTAATTCCTGAAATACATCATTTATACATACTATGTGTTTAAAATGCGTAGTAAGGAGAGTTGGTTATGGATAAAGTTTTTCCAGGTAATACTGATAATTTATATCATTTCAACATAAAGTCTTTTGGGTTAAGGATTATTCGGAGCCTGATCAGTAGAAAAATAAAATACCATTATTGTCGCTAAATTCATTTGACATGTAATAGGTTAGATACGGCTCACTGTTAATAAAACATGAAATGGTTATAATTCCTATTTCACATGAATTTTAAAAGCCTATAAAACATGGACAAATGTAGCTCTACATGAAATTTGTTTTAGTATATGCATCTGTCAGGTGCATTTCTGATGGGATGACAAAGAAATACCATTGATGGTTAGTCGAATGCATGGCGATGGGTAATGGCAGCCTGATACCTTGAGGGGGAAAAGCCCAAAGGAGATGCACTCCAATGTATAATCGTGGACATGTTCTTATGATCATCATGCTACAAACCGAATAAGATATTCACAACCAGCCAAGGCTAATTTGTGTGAATATTCCAGTGCTCTACTTTGAAAAGCACTGTGTAGCCTTGGTTCACAATCAGCTTTGCTTTATGGCATTTTTGTGGCAGTTGCTAAAAATTGACGAAGACGAGGTATAATAGTGAATTAGCTCGGTGTGTTAGCTCAGTGGACATTGCACTTCTGGCTAATTATGATCCAGTTTCCTCCAAATTACATATGTATCGGAGGGCATACTTCTAATGAATATACTTTTGTGTAAACCTAGAAGTGCTGGGGGTGATGTGTCATGTGGTCCGAAGTCTAATTCCATGTTTGCTTCCCCACAGAATGCCATAGTGTCTATTAAGGAACTGTGTGGACTTCCTCCAATTGCCAGTCTGAAACAGTGCCTGTTGACCCTGTCCTCTCGGCTCATCACCAGTGACAATACTCCTTCCGTCTCCCTTGTGATGAAAGACAACTTTCCTTATCTGGAGCCTCTGGGGGCAATTCCAGATGTGCAGAAAAAAATGTTAGCGGCTTATGATCTGGTAGGAAATTGTGACTCTAGATTTCTTATCTGTGTGTGTGTGTGGGGGAAGGGGGTGGGGAATCACCTGGCAAGGGCTCTTTTTTGGAACTTTAATGAATAATTCACATTGGGGGTTGCAGGCAGAGCGGGCCCACTCAGCTTCCCTTAAGCCCCAGCAAAGACCTCTGGGGCAATGCTTTGAACCCAGAGCCCCATAGATTACCAACAGAAATTCTCTGCGTTAGTAAGGAATGAATTATTAAGTCTTCAAAAATATACACAGTTTCTCATCATCTAAATGGCTTTGGCCTGCAACGTAACCATTTAATTGTGTACCTGTAAGAAATGACCATATGTTTCTCAGGGCTGCCTTATGATGTTTGAGACAAAATATTTCTCTGGAATTTATATATGTATATATATATTTTTTTTTTAAGATTTTTTTTTTTTTTTTGAGAAAGAGAGGGCACAGAACACAAATAGGGGGAGGGGCAGAGGCAGAGGAAGAAGCAGACTCCCCACTGAGCAGGGAGCCAGATGCAGGGGCTCCATCCCAGGACTCCGCCTATCATGACCTGAGCTGAAGGCAGACCCTTAACTGGCTGAGCCACCCAGGTGCCCCTGGAATTTATATTTCTAAGCTAATACTGTTAAATGATTTTTTCTGAATATATAATGTAATTTATGTAGTAATTAAATTTAAGAATAAATATATTTTTGCATCTCCTAATTCCATAAAAAATTAAGGAACAAATGAAAATCTGGAAAAATTTGTAACATATATACCAGATAAAGTGTAGCTATCCTTAAAATAGAAAATGCACTCAAAAATCAGTAAGAAGGGTCACCTGAGTGGCTCAGTCAGTTAAGCAGCTGACTCCTGATTGTGGCTCAGGTTGTGATTTCAGGATCTTGGGATAGAGCCCAGAGGGTAGTCTACTTCAGGCTTCTTTCTCTCCCTCTGTCCCTCCCCCTGCTTTCTCACTCTCTTTCTCTCTAAAATAAATAAATCTCTGAAGAAAAAAAAAATCAGTAAGAAAAAAATATGGAGAAAAATATCTTACATCAATTAGGTTTAAGTACAGCTTGATAAAACAGTGCAATACAATCATGGCTTAAAAATACAGTTTTATTCTTTCAAATAAAAATCTGGAGACCAACCTTTTAGGATGGAACTTCTGTAAAGTTCTTAGGAACCTAGGCTCCCTCTAGCTTTCTGCTCTACCATCCCTATAGTGTGACTCTTACCCTTATGGTCCAAAATGGCTGTTGAAGCTCCAACCATAACATCTGCATTCCAACCATGAAGAATGATGAAGAGGAAATAGAGGGCATATCTTTTGCCTCTAAGGATATTTCTCTGAAATAGCATAGATCATTTTTGCTTATATTTCATCAGCTTAGAATTAATACATAGCTACACTTAGCTGCAAAGGAGAATAGGAAATGTCTTTGTTTTGAGGGGCTTTGTGCCCAGCTAAAAGTTATCTCTTATGTTACTAAGAAATAGAGAGAGGAGAGTTATTAGGGGATAACAAATATTCTTTGCTTCATAGGTGAACAGGAAATTCATGTATCCTTTCTGCCCCTAAAAAAATGAAAATCTAAAAACATTTAATGGTAAAATAAGTTTTTAATTAAAGATATTGAAGAAATGTAGTGAAATACTCCCTCTCTCATTGGCACTAAAAAAAAATAGTACCTCTGATAGAGAATTTAAGGTAATGGATACTTTCACCCATTTACCTCTACTAGGAAAATAAACAGGTATAATTTGGGGGGAGATAAATTTGGCAATAAAATTTAAAATGTTTATCCCATTTGATTTATGTATTTGTTTTCTGGGATTTATTCTAAGGCAATAGTGATATACATAAACGTTTATGTTTAATAACATCAACATAGAGCTATTAGTTAAATAAAATATAGTAAACCAATATTTTGGACTCTTTTGAAGCCATTAAAATCATGCATTGAAAGAATATTTAATGGTATGGAAAACTTCTCATAACATATTTTGTGAAGAAGTCCAGTTACAAAAAAAATTATACACCATAGGATTTAAATTGTATTTATATGTATACACATCATGCATCTAAAATGTTAACAGATTATTAAGAGTGGTTATTTTTAAGTAAGGAGAATGAACTTTATTTTCTTGTTAATGCTTTTCTACTTTTTATTCTCTATTTGCAAAACTCTTTACAATGAACCCAACTAATTTTCATAGTTGAATAAAAAAATAAATGTTAAGAAAGAAAAGAATAATATTTTATCCTTAAATAAATAACTAGAGGAAAGACATTTGGGATAAACATCCTACAATTGAAAAAGAAAAAATAACCCATAGAATGCATTCTGCTTCTGAATGATCACACCACTTATAAACTGTACTCCATGGTTGCTGGGGGAAAAGTTCACCTATTACCTACATCTCATTTTTCATGAAATAAATTTTTTCATCATAAAAGTAGGGACTGAAAGCTATTCAGTGAGTACGTATAATTGCCATCTAAGAGGTGAAATTAGGGTACTAGTTGCCATAGAGACAGACAGTTGAAATCACTTATTCCTCCAATTCTCTGTGAAGCTAAGAAAGAAAAATCATTCATTGGGAGGGGAGGCTGGTCCCCTGGAGCTGGACTTGGAATAAGCAGAAAAGCACCTGGACTGTGTTTGGCCAGTTTCCATTTCACATCCCCAAGTGTCCAATGCTGTTTTATTTTTTCAGTTCTATCTGCTGGAGCTAAATCTGGACATCAGCCTTTTCTCATTTGGCTTTTTAAAATGCAGTTTGTAATTACAAGCATAGCATGGTTTTCCAAAGCTTAAGTAAGAGCTGCAGTAGAAAGCAGAAATACTTACAATGATATCTTCGTTTATAGTCCCTATGGAAATGATTTTTCATATTGGTAGGGAACTGAATATAAATATCCCTATGCCAAATGGTAAACTTGGCAGACCCTGCAAGTGATTGGAAACTCTTTTGACGGCTCTGTTGGGTTATTTCCTTTAGGGGGGAAGTGGGTAGGAACTTATACAAGTAATGATGATATTGGCCTTGAATGTAAAAATATCATTTTTACTTTCAAGAATTTGCATTGTATTGGTTGGCATCTTCAACGCTCTTGATATATCAGTGTTACTATTTATTTTAAATAAGACTTCTAAAATATTCTGCAGATCGAGTAATCATTTTATTTTATTTATTTATTTTAAAAGATTTTATTTATTTATTTGTTTGTTTGTTTATTTAAGAGAGACGGAGATAGCAAGAGAGAGCATGAGCAGGGAGGAGAGGGAGAAGCAGGCTCCCGGCTGAGCAGGGAGCCCAATGCAAGCCTGGATCCTAGGACCCTGGGATCATGACCTGGGCTGAAGGCAGATGCTTTACCAACTGAGCTACCCAGGTGCCCCTCGAGAAATCATTTTAAAAAGCAAAAATTGGATCATGTCACTTTCCTGCTTAAAATCCTACGGTGGCTTCCCATTAAAATAAAATGGAGGGGCGCCTGGGTGGCTCACTGGGTTAAAGCCTCTGCCTTCAGCTTGGGTCATGATCTCAGGGTCCTGGGATGGAGCCCCGCATCGGGCTCTCTGCTCCGCGGGGAGCCTGCTTCCCCCTCTCTCTGCCTGCCCCTCTGCCTACTTGTGATCTCTCTCTCTCTGCCAAATAAATAAATAAAATCTTTAAAAAAATTTTTTAAAAAATGGAAACTCCTTGCTGTAGAGTTATGATTTGGCCTTGCATGCCTTCTATCTCACTCACCTCTTCCAGCATCTCCTGCCTCTCCCAGCCTCACACTCACACTCTCCTGTTCACTACCTGCCTGCCCCCAACAAACCACATGGACTTTCTTTTTTTCTTCCTTTCTTCCTTTCTCTCTTCCTCCCTTCCTCCCTCCCTTCCTTCCTTCCTTCCCTCCCTCCCTCCCTCTCTCTCTCTTTCTTTTCTTTTCTTTTCTTTCCTTTTCTTTTCTTTTCTTTTCTTTTCTTTTCTTTTCTTTCTTTCCTTCTTTCATTAGACCCAGTTTTTTCCCATCTCTGGGTTATTTTATTTGTGGTTCCCTCTGCCCGAAATGATCTGTTGCATGAATAGTTGCTTCTTATCTCTTAATTCTTACCTCAAATGTCATATCCTCGGAGACATCTTCCCTAATCACTGTCCCCACCTGTCACTCTATCATATAGCCTTGTTTTATTTCCATCATCCTACTTAGCAGGGTTGAAAAACATTTTGCTCGACTTTTTGTTTCATTTCTGTCCTCCTTTACCCTTCAATTTAAATGTACAATCCACGGAGGGCACAGATCCTGTCTGTCTTGCTTACTACTCTTATCTCTTGCATTGAAAACAGTGGTGGCATGTACTATGTTATCTTTAATGTTAGTTGAATAAAAAGTAAATAGAAGCATTTATTGTTGGTAAAAATAATGTATTTCTGATGCCATAGTTGATGTGTTTATGGTAAATCTTTAAATCTTGTTTGTTTTACCTCTATGACACCACGCTAACCAAATTGTTCCCTGTCTTAAACATACAGTTAAAAAACCTATAGACTGAGGCAAAACTATGGAATAGTAAAAAGATCAAGGGGCCAGGGGAGGGGCCAGGGTGGGGTGAGGGAGGGAGGGATGAATAGGTGGAGCAGAGAGGATTTTTAGGACACTGAAACTATTCTGTACGATACTGTAATAGTGGATACATGTCAAAACCCATAGAATGTATAATACAAAGAGTTAATCCTAATGTAAACTCTGGACTTTAGCTAAGGACACTATATCAATATTGGCTCATCAATCGTAATAAACCATGCTAAAGAAAGATGTTAATAGGAAAACTGGGGATGGGCTTAGAGGGTTTATGGGTATTCTCTGTACTTTCAGCTCAGTTTTTATGTAAACCTAAAACTTCTCATAAAAATAAAGTCTAAAACAATTCCTCACAGACTATTAATAATAAAAAAAATATTTGAATGACTAAGATAGGAAACAAATCCAAGGTGGTGGTGGTGGTAGGGGGGCAGGTACCCCAAAATGAACAGTTTGAATGTTCAACTCAAATCACTTAAATATTTGGATTCCTCAAAAATGGTAATGAACTGTATAGATGCCAACTAAGAGGAAAAGATGTAACCACTAAAAAAAATGCAGAATACATTTAGAATAAAAAAAGACCTGCAATCATGTCCAAACAGATACAAATTTGGCTTATTTCAGCGTCAAAAGAAACAAATCAGGCAATAGTAACCTCCATTTACTGAAAGCCAAACTGAGTGTATGAAACAATATTACTTATCAACAGGAAGTGAAGTGAAAATATTTTAGAAAACATTGACCCTGAGTTCATCTGCACAGATTTTTGCTAAATTTAGCTTTTCCCTAATGACCTGAGATGATTCTCTTCCTTACCAAACACTGGTAATATGTGGAAATAATTCCTCTTGAGGGTCTTAAAAATTCAGTCTTAAAAGTCATTTTAATAATTCTATTATAGTATCTGTGTTGATATCAAGAAATCAAACACCAAATATATCCATAGTAGATTGGGCATATATTTACACAGCATAATTTCAGAAGACAGATTTCCCCTATTCCATATCTTATTAAAACATACGTTTTCTATCTGCTCAGTGGTACTTGGAATTTCAAAATTATAATTAATTCCTTTGGGCAAAGACTTTTTAATCTCATTTAAAATGCAAAAAAAAAAAAATCTCTGTGAATAATAACATATTGGATTATCAGTAATTTGTGGCTTTCGGTGAATTTAACAGATCCTGTCCCACCTGGGATTTTTACCTGGGAAAAGGAAGAGATCTTAATGATAGAGTGTTCCCCAAGTCTGGGTTAGATGAGGTTGAGGTTGCTCAAAGAATTACAATTTGTTCTGAGAACTACAATCTCCCTTAATACTCCCAATAGGGATGCAGCTATGTAAATGCCTGTCTGATATTCAGGGCAGCAGAAGCAGAGGTGACTTTCCTGATATCAAATACATGTCCCAACTGAGGTGGGATGTGACAGCTTCTGAAAAGCACTAAAGCAAACTGGGAACGTTATTAATCAGTAACTTAAGCAAGTAAAATAGGGCCTAAAAGCTGAAGATGAAGTGATGCTCCCTTCCCGGACTAAAGACTCACAGCAGAGGGCTGTTGGCCTTAGACTCACTACACTACTGTTTCCGTGGCTCCGTATGGTCTTTAGGATGGGTTTTCACAAATTGTATTAGGAATTTCATTTAAAACTGGAGTACCATTTCTAAGAGACCTGTCCCTGTATTGCACTGTGATCCCCCCCACCCCCCCCACCCCCCCACCTCCCCCCACCCCCCCCACCCACCCCCACCCCCACCCGTCTTCGAAAGAGCAAGCTTTACTTCCCTACTCTGGCTTTTCACTTTCTCTAGGAAAATATCCACTGAAGTAGGCAATGTAGTCATAGAGTCACTCACTGCCCAGTCTTTTAAGGTTGCCAGTGCAGTGTTTTAGTTTACAATTCAATATTAAGGAGATCCATTGTTTCCTTCCTGTTTTTTCTCATATGTATCCATTTCCTTTTTCTTTCTTTCCTTCTTTCCTTCCTTTCTTCCTC
>CM052883.1:140012771-140030605 GCA_028534135.1 Potos flavus
TTTCTTTCTTTCTTTCTTTCCTTCCCCCCTCCCTCCCTCCTTCCCTCCCTTCCTTTCTTCCTTCTTTTTTGTACCCATTTCCCTATATTGACTTAACCAAGGTTCTTACCAGACTCTCTTCTGCTCCTGCTTGAGGTTTTCAATAGGCTGACTAGTCTTCATTTAGTCTCTACCTTTCTCTCTTTCAACAATTGACATAATCATCCTCAAATTCTATTTTTGATTTTTTACCTAGACTTGTCTTCACCCTCCAGTGCTGGCTGTTTTGCCAATCTCACTTCCCATTTCCTTCTGTGTGAACCCTCTCCTTCAGTCTAGCTGATGTCTTTACCATCTCCTTTTCATTTTCCATACTTTGTGTTTCCGTTCTACATCACCTAGAATGCCTTCCTAGCCTTAATTCCCTCTCCATCAATCTAAGTCCAGACCTTTGTCCTAATTTCTCACAAAAGTGACATTAAGAAAAGTTTCATTTATTGAGCTTGTTCATAACATTGAATACATATCATATATAAAGAACTTTAGTAGATTTTGTGCAATACAGAGATGAATAAACAGAGACAGGTATCAGCACAAATAGCCATATGTAAAGCATGACAGCTCTTTGACTCAAGACAAACATAAATAAAATGAAATGAGAACATGTATATTTTCTGCTTGTAAAACAACACCTTCTCTTCTAACATATCACTTTGTATATATCATTAGGCTTTTGATTAGTGAACTCAACTAACAGATTTTGGATACCTGGTACTGTACAAGTTGCTAGAGGGAAGAAACGATCTGAATAAAAATTTCTATCCTTTAGGAACAAGAAGTCCTGATAGGAAGGCAGGACTTACACCTAAAAAGGGCAGGAGCAGGGGCACGTGGGTGGCTCAGATGGTTAAGCATCTGCCTTTGGCTCAGGTCATGATCTCCAGGTCCTGCGGATGGAGCCCCACGTTGGGCTCCCAACTTAGCGGGGAGTCTGCTTCTCCCTCTCCTTCTGCTTCTTCCCCTGCTTGTGCTCTCTCTGTTTCTCTCTCTCTCAAATGAATAAATAAAACCTAAAAAAAAAAAAAAAAAAATAGGGCTGGGACAGAGACATACAAGGTCCAGGTAGCAGAGCAGATGATGTTTTATGTCCTGAGCAGGATGGAGTCTGGGGACCTTGAGTACTATGATGCACTTTTCACAGTGACTTGTAATAGACCCACCCCAAATACCACTCTGTGCTCAGCAGAATTGATTTGCAAATAATTTTTTTTTTTAAATTCTGTCTCTCTCTAATGTTCTTATTTTCACTCACCTCCCCCTTCTCTAAAGAGGACCCACAAAGGTTGTTCAGGAGCTTCTGGCATTTTTGTCCAATGTCTACTCTAGCACACTAAGCAAATGATTCAAGGACCTATGGTCCTTGTTACTCTTGGGCAGCTCATTTGCGCATTCTCAGGTTATGATAGATCCTTCATAAGGAGTAGCAGATGCAAGTGAGAAGTCCCTATTTACAACTAATTTTAAAACAAGAATACTGTCTAACCTTTATATAACCTTTTTCTTTAGATAGATGAAATTTACTTTTCTAATATTCTTACCTGTCATTTTTCATGCATCATCAAGAAGTAATTGCTTAACATATTTGGGCTTTTTCAGTGTTTTAAATTAATGTGAAAACTTTTAGGTTAATTAGTGTTTTGAATACAACATTCAGAGGTGGAATAGTTACAGGAGATTGTAACTGTAAAAATAAACACAAAGCGTTCTCTGAATTCTGTGCTGAATTATTTAACATTAACATAAAAGTTAAAACTTTACTATGGTAAGAACAACAGATTTTCTGGAGATAAAAGAGAAATCAAAGCAATCTAACGAGCATGGGTCAATGGTTATATAATCTTTTACTAAGTCAGTTGGGTTATGATTTGGAGAGTAGCTGATTATGTTAGCATGACCAGATTCTAGTGAAAAGAACTAATTGCTATCTTTAATTACTCTTGCAATGGAATCAGTACATTGGCAGGTATCAGTTAATCTATCCATAATGGGTTTTACTAAATACATTCTCTTCTGCCAGTGTTATTACAAAGATATATTGAAACTCGGGCTAGGCAAAAGCTGTGGTATGTCTCCAGTTTCCCCATGCAGTTTTGCTTATTGAAATCAATTTAAATTGAAATGACTAAATCATAGATACTCTCCTTCCATCACTCTATCATTGTGAAGTTGGTGTGGAACCTTATATTAGTTTGCATTTCAAAAAGTATGTTGGGTCGTATAGTAATGGAATGCAGAAAAAAGAACAGCCTGCTGGCAGGTGCCATAATAGAGCTGGCTATTTATAAACAAGATATATACTTAGTGCATTGAAACTTCTTCCAATTGTGGGTGTGGCAATGTCTTCTGGTACATTTTTTGTATATTGGGGGAATTGTCAGCATCTCAAAGGTTGATAGGATTTCCACTTGGTACCAGGTTCCTAAGGACACTGGGCATCAGAGGTGCATCAACAAGCTGGCTGCATCATAGGCTGTGAATTCCTCTGTGAAATATTGTTCACGTGTCTTCAAAGTACACTTTGCATTTCTGAATGCTCAAGTGAAAATTCTAGAGATGGTTCATGATGGTTAGTAACCTGATAATTTTATGAATGAACTTAATGTTAATCACAGTGGGATAAAAGTAATCATTTCTAATGTTTATTCAAGATATAGCTGACAACTATATCTTGGAAATAGAACAACTGGAGAGAAGGTGAGATAATCCCTTTATGCAGAAAGCAGCTCACTGAAGTAGATCCTGTCAATATCATGGATGTGGAGACAAATGTCCTTTGGCCTACTCTGTGTGAGCTCTCTTGTCCTATGCCATCATAACTCAGGCTTGGAAATGTGACTCAGAGCTACTTTATTAATGTTTATCACTGACTTGTACTTATAATAGAAATTCCATATTTTAATATAATATCAGTATCATAATGCAATTCATAAAGCTTAGATATGTTCCTTAAGAGCCTGGGTTCTAGGGGCGCCTGGGTGGCTCAGTGGGTTAAGCCTCTGCCTTCGGCTCAGGTCATGGTCTCAGGGTCCTGGGATCAAGCCCCGCATCGGGCTCTCTGCTCAGCAGAGAGCCTGCTTCTCTCTCTCTCCCTGCCTACTTGTGATCTCTCTCTCTCTGTCAAATAAATAAAATCTTAAACAAAAAAAAAAAAAGAGCCTGAGTTCTAGTCTAAATTATTTCACTGACCAGCTGTTTGGTTTTAGGAAAGCCCATCTGGGGCTCAGTTTTTTTCTCTTATAAAATGGGATTATCTATGATAGGTGGTCTTTATGGTGGTTTCTAAATATAAAGTTCTGTGGTTCTAGGAATTTGGATATAATCAGGAGAAGTTTGGAATTTATGGAAGATTTATGAGTCATGGTATGACAAAAGTTCATCTTTTCAGTATAGTGACTCTACAATGATCCTAGGCAATTAGTTAAATTCCCTGTTGAGAAGAGCCGGAAGGACAGTTTATTCACACAGGTTGGACACTTTAATCCATCTCTGAGTAAAAGCATTATTTCCCCCTTCAGTAAAATTTTTATTTTAAATAAATGATTTTGATCTTAACTGACAACTTCACACACCCCTGTTCAGGACACATCTAATGCTTAAAGTGATGCTAATCCTTATCTGAATACATCCTCTATTCTTTTAGATTCAAAGCCATAATAAGGAAATAAGATCCATTAGGAGATATTCATGTGACAGAACCAAAGAAAAGCTCTTTGTGTTACCATAACAAGCAGAGGCAACTGGGAGCTGAGGCTGAGACATCAGATATGTAAATCCAGGACACTCCCAGATTCTATCAATCAAGTCAACCTCGCCTTGGCTGGCTAAGTACACTGACTACCCAGCTGGGGAATTATATGAGGACGTGCTTCTCACCTTCTCTCCTTGGCTTTAGCACTTTATATTTCATTTATGTCAGGATCTGTAGAGACCTAGGAAGAAGATTAAACTCAAATCAATTGTTTTTTCTTCTTTACAACTTAGATAAGCCAGGGGGAGAGGTTGAAAATGTTGATTTAAATGTGGTTAGGAATTATTGGTGTATTTTGGCCATCCATCTTGTTTTCTCTACAACTACTAATAATTGAAAGTTGACTGCAGAAAATAGAATAAAATTATTTTTTTCTAAGTACAATGGAAGCTGTTACCATAGAGAAGATGATCAAAAGCTCTCACGAGAAAAGTCCATTTGAGCAGTGACTTTAAGTTAATAATGAGTATTTTAGAGTAATACTTATGAATGTTATTACTAAAGGATTTCAGGTTATCCTCTAAGGAATCTCATAGGGATGCTCTTCTATGTTGAAGATTAAACCATACTTGCCTATCTCTTTACAAAGTGATCTCTTAGACAAGAGGGAAAAACAAACTTCTTACTATGGGGTTAACAAATATTTACTTGGGGGATTTTGAAGAGAACTTGAATCATGGGGTTTGTTGAATGTTTTGATCCTGAATTTAATTTACCTTAAATAAGTAATAAAGTTTATTTATTTACTTTAAATATTTATTTGAAAGAGAGAGAGAGAGAGAGAGACAGAGAGAGCAAGCAGTGGGGAGGGGAAGAGGGAGAGAATATTAAGCAGACTCCTTGCTGAGCACAGAGCTCAGCTTGGGCTCCATCCCATTACTCTGAGATCATGACCTGAGCCAAAACCAAGAGTCAGATGCTCAACTGACCGAGGCAACCAAGTGCCCCAGCAATAAAGTTCAAAAATTCACTGTATTTTCTAATACTTGAGTAATATATTTTCTATAGGTATAATCCTCTTAAAAGCTTTGTGTTTATTTGAAAGGGAACTCATGCAAGATTATAGAAAAATGGGGAAGTCCTGAAAAAAGACTAGAGATAAAAAGAGAAATAAGAGTTCCAAAAGACAGGGGTGCCTGGGTGGCATAGTCAGTTAAATGTCTGACTCTCAGGCTCCATGCTCAGCATGAAGTCTGCTTAAAGACTCTCTGTCCCTCTCCCTCTGCCTCTTGCCCCTAGCTCTCTCTCAAATAAATAAATCTTAAAAAAAAAAGAGTTCCAAAAGACAATTATAGGTTTGAGAAATGAGTAATAGTAAACAAAATACTATATTGTGGGTAATTGATATGTAGAAGAAATAAATATCACACAGTAAAAAGGGAAAAAGTGATGAATATGTGACTATAAAGGTAAATAAGTCCCTGATATACTGGAATTACAATTTACTGGGGAAATGAAGGATGGGAAATAACATAAGTAAATAATTGCAATTTGAAATAGAAAATAAGAAATTTTATAAACAGACTAAAAAATAGAATGTTTTTGGAATATGGAGGTGAAAGGGAGAGGGAAAGGGAAATCAGGACACCAGTGGAAGAGGGGGCACTGAAATGAGCTTTGAGGCTGGTAAGATTTTGACCAGGAGAAATGGCTTAAGAAGACATATCTAATAGTAAGAAATGTGTAGAAGGAGGAACAAGTAGGGTGTGTGTTTGGAGAAGCGTGATTTGCACAGGGGCCTAGGAGAATTGGGAAGCCATTGGGAGAAAGGCTGCTGAGACAAATGGGAAGACTTGAATTCTGGGTTAGAAAATTTTACTTCATTCAATAGGCAAAGGAGAAAATGACAAAGCCAGGAAATAACCAGTGCTATGCTTTTGGAAGATGATTCTGAAAGCAGTATTGAGAAGGAGTAAGGGGTGAGGTGAGAAGAACCAGAACCTGATTGAGAAGGAGTAAGGGGTAAGGTGAGAAGAACCAGAACCTGCCAGTAGCTGAATAGGGATTCAAAGCCACCTCCAAGTGCCTCCAAGGGAGCTTTGTGAGCATATGAAGAAAATAGGAGATACTTCATTTTTTTTGGCTAGAGTTGGGGTGGGAATGTGTGAATGAGATGGAGGAGAACATATTTTTAATGGTGACATTTGAGATGAAATTAGAATTTGTAAGATGGTCCAGAGAGTGGGAATAAAGTCTTAAACCAGGAGTGTTGTGATTAAAGAAGGAAACAAAGGGATAAAAGTGGCAGGTCTGGCAAGTCTTGGTAACTGACAAAATGTGGGAGCTCATCTTCTGGATGCAGTGAAGCAAAGAGAATATTGGAGATCTGAACCTGGATGTCTGGATGAGACAGAGAATGCTGGAAATTACAGGCACAGGTATTTGGTAGTCTAAGCATCTTTACCTCATTTGTTCTCTGAAGGTAGCAAAGGGGTGATTAAAGGAGTAAATGAGGGGTTTGGTTATATAAGTAAGGGTAAGCATTAGAGAAGCAACAGTGGATGGTGAGCACCCCAGGAATAGCAGCAGTGGAAAGCTGTCATTACTCCCAGGCCTAAAGGAGAAGGGGAGGGAGCCATTCCTGGCACTCAGTCATATCTGCACCTGGCAGAGAGGGGCAACTCGACAGGAGCTGTGGTCTTGTAGAGAGGAAGCTATGGAGCCACAGTCCAGCAGGGAGGGAATGGTCAAGTGAGTAACTACCCTAAGCTCTCTCTCTTCCTGCCTCCTGCCCATGATCCCTTGCTGATGGGTCCCCCTTGGCCATCCCAACAGAAGTCACAGGCAAGGGAGCTTGCTTGATGTTGCCCGCAGAGACCAACCTCCCCAGCATGGAGCATGGCAGAGAGTAGATCTGGAGGGGTAAATAGAGAGGACCCAGTATAGGCAACTCCTCAGTAAAAATTTGAGAATGTATGCATTCATAAATGATATAAACTTAATAACATACCAACTTATACAGTATAAACCAAATCAGAAATAGAAATTAACATTGGATTTTAAAAGTTTTACTTACAAATAATAGAAATAAATCTTTTTGCTCTTCCAATGTGATTGAATACATGGATCTGATTCAACTGTCATTGTTTTCCCTTGTCTGTGTTGCTGAGGAAGAAATCATGTTGTGAGTGGAATAAGGAACTGCTCCGCCATCTTCACATTTTTGCTTGTGCTTGGGTAATTTCATTTTCTTCTGAGGAATCCATACTGGGAAGGTTTAGTTTATTTAGGACAAGATAATACAAATGGTATTACTCTACTACTTTACAGGCATATGTAAGTTGTAATATTCTGGAAGAAACTGATAAATGAGTACTGCTGTTAGCCCTTCTTCCATGTGGAATTCCCTTCTTCCTCGTCTTACCTCACTTACCACATTAGAGACATATGATCTTGACTTGGCAAGAGGGGCAGGGTCAATCTGTAAAGCTTAATTTCCATTCTCGTTTACAGATAAAATAAACCTGAATAAATGTCCTTATTGTTTCTTCTTACACCTCAAAGTATTATCTTGTGCTCCCTGCCCCAGAGTGCACATACCTCCCTACTTTGGAAACTGCTGTTGTAGACCATTTATGAATCTGGAATTTAGGAGAGAGGCCAGTGTTGGGGACATTGGCTTTGAAATGATCTGCATGAGTCTAATATTTCATAGCTCTAGGAATGGATGAAATTACTATGAGGAGAGAATAGTGAAAGGAAAGAATGGAGAGCAGAGGCGAGGCAGCTCAAAGGATTCCTACATGTATAGATATAAAAAAGGAGAAAGAGGTAGTATGGGAGTCAGAGAAAGAGTGAAGCTGAAAAAAGAAACATGTCCCAGAAATCAAAGAAGAGGAATGATGAGAGGTGTCAGCTGCTGAGTGAGGACAGAGGATGGACCAGGGTGTAGTTGATGAAGCCAAGGTTAAACTTGAAGGTCTTGATGGAGTCTTGCTTGAGTCAAAGCAATGAGTGTGGGCTAATTTTTTTTTTTAATATTTTATTTATTTATTTGACAGGGAGATCACACATAGTCGGAGAGGCAGGTAGAGAGAGGGATGATGAGCAGAAAGCAGAGAGCCCGATGCGGGGCTCAATCCCAGGACCCTGAAATCATGACCTGAACCGAAGGCAGAGGCTTTAACCCACTGAGTCACCCAGGCGCCCCAGTGTGGGCTAATTTTTTAAAGGAGGATTAGTGGTCAGTAGAATATTTTGTTATTGTTTTTGTTTGCTTACTTTAAAGTAGGAAGTGTGTGGAGAAGGGAAAAAGTCAGGAGAGAGGTAGAAATTTTGGATAAAAAAAGAAGGGGTCATTAGGAATGGATTCCTGAGGGAAGTAGTGGAGGTGGGATTGAATGTCTAGGTAGAAAAGGTAGCCATAGCAAAGATGACACTTCCTTTTCAGGTGATTACAAAGAGGGTATGGTATTTTTGGATGAAGGAAGTATATTTCTTTTATCCTCAACACTGAAGAGATAGTTAGTAAAATACTGCAAAGAATACTGGCCACAGATCAATAGATAAAGAAGATTTTTTTTTCTTTAAATCAAAGAATATGTTCTCTACTGGGAGCAAAACCAAGAGAAATGAGTGTTAAGATGTCAGTCAAGATATCATCAAAGAGGGGCGCCTGGGTGGCTCAGTGGGTTAATGCCTCTGCCTTCAGCTCAGGTCCTGATCTCAGGGTCCTGAGATCGAGCCCCGCATCGGGGCTTTCCCCTCCTCTCTCTGCCTGCCTCTCTGCCTACTTGTGATCTCTTTCTCTCTGTCAAATAAAATAAATAAAATCTTAAAAAAAAAAAAGATATCATCAAAGAAAATTATCAATCCTATTACTTTTTTGAGTTTTTCTTAAAAAGAATAAATTTGAATCTGGTTGAAATGGCTTGATTTTGGGCATGCCCTCATGTTTTTCCTGACAGGCTGGGCCAGGTGACTTTGAAAATGTCATATTTTAGGCTCAAAAGATAGCATGTATGTGAAGGCATGCATTCTCTCAAGAAATATGGCCAGGCCAGACAAAATCCGAGGGGTGCTATCTTTTCATGAAAGTAAGTGGATGCCAGGTAACTGAGGTTTTAACTCCACCACCATCATTAATTAGTTCTATTTTTTAGACAAGAATCTTAATTCCTGTAAGTCTTCACTTCTCTTCACTTCACTTCACGTCTTCTCTTCTTCCTTCCTTCCTTCCACCCTCCCTCCCTCCCTCCCTCCCTCCCTTCCTCCTTTCCACCCTCCCTCTCCCTCTCCCTCTCCCTCCTTCCTCCCTTCCTTCCTTCCTTCCTTCCTTCCTTCCTTCCTTCCTTCCTTCCTTCCTTCTTTCCAAAATTAAGGGGGTGGTCATAATACCTAAGATTCTTTTGGTCTTAAAATTAAAAGATTATAAAAATGTATATTATATAACCTATTTTGCTTATGGTAAAGTCTCAAAATGTGTCCATTATTTATGAATATCTCCCTTGCTTGAGTTTCATAAAAACATTTTGTCTACTACTTAACTATTGCAACATATGATAACTTTTGAAAGTATAATAAAACTCAATTGATGTTGCATGCATGGATGCTAAGCTTAGAAAAGGCTAAATCAGATGGCCCTCATATTAAATCTTTCTCTGCTTGTAAGTTTTATTCACTTGGAAGCTGCAGTAAGTCAGGCTACTGTTAGGCATTTAGTAAATTGTTATTCACTAACTTCCCACTTCCTCTTGGGAGTTGACAGCGTTAATGCAGTTAAAATGTGTGACTCAGTCTAGACCTTCTTGGGTATCTACTTTTATGGTTTTGATGGTCAATTTAACCCTTAAAATAACTTACTTTAAACTGCCACTTTAGGCAGAAAATATGAGTAATTCAATTTCATTTGGTTGAATTAATTATCATATTTCATTCATCCATTTGAGTAGACTTCCCTGCTAGACTCTGAGCTCCATGGAGATAGAAATATGTCTGTTTTTGCTCCATAATGCATCACACCCTTTGTACTCACCACAGTGCTTACACATAGTGTCTTCTCAGTAGATAATTATTAAATGAATGAATTGTATGATTTTACTCCTATAGAGTTGTGAGGCATTAAAAATGTGTAATTCAATATTCTTTTCTATTTAAAAATTTATAATCATAAACTACTTTATATTTGTCAGTGATTGTACAAAACTACAATCCGTTCAACAGCATTTAACTATGAAAAATGTCTTACCCAACACCTTTATGTCCACTTTGGATTCTGCCTTGAATTCCCTTCAGAATATTCAGACAGACAAAACATAGAATAGCTAGGTGAAATGGGACAACACTTACTGAGAGTAGAAGAGTTGCTGGAAAAAAGTGTTAATTTGTCTAATGGTTGCCTTTCTTCAGTCACTTCTTCAGAAGGGCCCCAATCCCTTGTCATCCTGATCGCAACTTCTTTACCGATTATCTTCCCTCCTCTTCAGGTACAGATTTTTCTTTTCTCCATTTCTCCAAAAGTATTTCCCCTACTTCACTTAGTATGTTAATTATTTCTTGGACATTTTGTTTTCTACCCAAAGGTAAAGGGCAGGAAGCACCATTTCAGTGTTATTGCCTACAACCTCTGTTGAATCGGTGGCTCTGAAATCTGACCCATTTCTCATTCTTGCCAGGGAGCTGGAGCCCTTTTAGAGGGAGGACCAGAACTCTACTATCTTTGGGCCACCCAGATTCAAGCTGCTAACTTCATTGATGTGTTCAGTTTCCTTTAGCTCACCACTAGGTGATTCTCTATTCTGATTCTTGTTGCTATTGTTCCAGTACCACTTGCCTTGATGTTGCAGTCACTTGGTGGAAAGGAGGTGTTCATGAATGTGATCTGGGACTTAAAGAATGTGTATGAATTTATTTAACAATTGTTTATTTGTGACCCATGGTGTGCCAAGCATGTTACATGACTGAAGTAATTATGAAGAAGGTGACTCTAGCAGTAGTCTAGCTAGAGTGGATGGGGGTTGTAGCAGACATTATCCTTCCATATTCTGTCTCTTGTGGTCAAGGCCATGGTTCCCCATTACTGCCAGTATCTCTCTGTATGTTGTCCTTCCAGTGGGCTGGTTTAAGGACTTCTAACTACCACCTTTTCATGTTTATTTTGTGACAGATGATTCAAGAGAGCCGGTTTCTCATAGAAATGGCAGATACAGTCCAGGAAAAGATTGTGCAGTGTCAGAAAGCAGGTAATCCCCCTACTTCTGCCCCATTTTGTTTAGAAACTTAATGATAATTCATAGTAGTTTTTAAAGTTTCTGTTTTTACCCTTAAAATTCAAATATTTTGTGCCATAGTTTAACTATACTTTTGAGTTAAACTTAAGTCTTTGTTTAGTACAGAAAAAATTGAGGTGACAGTAGGTTGAGGGGTAGTATCTGAAGATGTCTAGAGAGGTGATGGGTTCTAAAACTACTTTTCTGGTTTGGAAGTCTGTCAAAACCCTTTACTACACGTTGTCCCTTAAGAACCACCTCATTTTTATAATTTGAGTCATAATCCTATTAATCTCCTAGCCTTTTGCCTCATTTATTAGTCATTATTTTAGATTTGTTCTTTCTTTGAGGATGGGATGGGTCACATATCTGTGAGGGTACCCCTCTGTTTATCTATATTCACTTTCATCCACACGCTGTACTTTTATCTTTCTTAGATTTATGTTTCCCTTGATTCCCATGCACAATGATTATGATGAGGAAGATGACAATAATGACAATTGCTTGATATATTTGCATATGATATACTGTGCACACACACTGTTACTTAGTCCTTATAACAATCGTGCAAGGTAATCACCATTGTATCCAGCTTATAGATGAGGCATCTGAGATTCTCAGAGGTTGAGTGAATCACTCAAGATTCCATATTAGCACAGGGTAGAGCTGACCTCTGAACCCAGATTTGACTTTCAAAATGGTGCTCTTCCCTGACTGGTCCACAGGCTTAAATATTTCTGTTGACAGAAAGCACAAAAATAATACCAGTACTTCTATAATGTTCTTATATGCTAGACACTACTTTGAGAGCTTCATATGTATTGACTCATTTAATCTTCAGCCACAATCCCTTGAGGTAAGCTTTCTTGTTATCACCATTTCACTAGTGAGGAAACTGGGTTGCAGAGAGTTTCAAAGTCTTGCTCATGCTTATGTAGCTAGTAAGTGGTAGAACCAGAGTGTAAGCCCAAACCCACAATCATGCTCTTACCATACGCTGTATTTGTGATGTTAACACCAGAAAGGTTAATGGGTTTTTAGCTGCATTAGTAAAAGTAGAGTAACTAGAACAAGGAGGGTGGTGGTAAATCCCTACCCTGTGTGGGCTGCTTCAAGCCCATTTTGAGTATGATATTCCTGGATGCAGGTCTCTACAAGCTCAACTCCAGGAAGCTGTGCGAATGCAGAGGCTCTGCCTGGATGTCATCTTTAAAGAAGAGACATTGTTAGTAAAGCTGAAACATGCTAGAATGTTTAATCTGCAGGAGAAAAGACTCTAGTGGACTTTATCAAGTATCTTTCTTCAAGTATTTAAAGGGTTGCACAGTGAAAAAGAGATTAGACTTAGCTGGTCTGGTCTAGCTAGTGCCAAGGAGTAAAGGTTTCAGGGAGAGAGACTTTGGCTTGATATCAGTCATAGCTTTCCAAAGATGGCGTAAGCTTTCCAAAGATGGCGTAAGCTGTCCAGAAGAAAGTATGATTCTCAACTCTGAGGATGGTGATATTTTTTATAGTAGTCAAGCTTGAGAAATGGTTGAGCTAAAAATAACTTTAAAGCCATTCCCGAATCTGCGGTATTTAGTTGTTTCCAGGAACGCTATTTATAAAACATCTTTTTATTTTTACTCAACATTTATTGATTAACATTGTTATCCATATGGACTCCAGTGTCTGCTGTCAAACCATATGGGTGGTTTATAAGGAGAAATAAAATAAGTGCATCTACCACATATGGTTAGCCACCACACATTGTCACACATTACACCATCTCGCATAAAAACCAGGTAGAAGACAAACAAGACACATGTCGCACATTGTCACACATTACACCATTTCGCATAAAAACCAGGTAGAAGACAAACAAGACACATGTAATCTATTGGAAGAATTTGGTTCTTAACCTCCTTTTTATGTCTTTATCTGGTTGTTCCTGGCTGTTTAAAATGTAATTTGGTCTAATGCATTGGTTATTGTTAGTTTGTCTCTAAGGATAGCCACTGGTGGGGATGAACAGAATGGGAAGGAACATTTAATTCAGGGTTTTCAAAATTATGAGAGGAAAGGAATGGGAAATTTTTCATTATAAAATGCCCATTTTTTCTGAAATTTATAGAAAGAATTCTTATATGTTCTTTTTTTCAAAGGGATGGAATTCCATGAGGAACTTCATAATCTAGGGGCGAAAGAAGGCTTGAAAGGAAGAAAACTCAACAAGGCAACTGAGAGCTTTGCTTGGAACATTACAGTATTGAAGGTAAATGAAATTCTCAGGGGCCCTCTTTGCCTTTATTTTTTTCCTGCTTATCTCTCCAATGTGTAGAGAGGTATCAGTGGTTAAATGCAGTGATTGGAATTTTTAAGTAATGTGTGGCCTAATCACCAGGTTCATGCTCTAAGTGATGGGGAGATTGACATATTCTTTGCCATAATAGGGCAAATGAGGTTTGTGGTGGAAACAGAGGACAGCGCGACCTAATTCCACCAGCCGGTGTTTTTACTCACATGAACACTTCTCTTCAAGTCAATATAGCTGTTCTTGTTTGTGGAAAGAAAGACGCCAAATGTTGTGGGACAGGGATCCAGCAGGAGTGATTTGGAAGAGCTTTGAACTACAGAATATCTGGAGCCACTTAAGATTATTTTATTTTAAGAACAGTCTCTATAAATACATTTATTTTTGCAAATAGCTTTGGAAGTCAGTTTCTTGAGATATGATTTGCTCTCCTGAAAATTGATTTTAGGATTTTGAAATAAAGATGCCACTTTTCATATTTTCTTATGTGAAAGGAAAGATGATTTAGGCAGTTGGAATAATTTATTCCTCACTGTGATGGCAAGAAAACAGCCACGAACAAAATTACTCATTGCTGAAGTTTAAAGAACACCTACTCTGTCCCACATACTGTTTTACAAGCTTTATATAAATTAACATTTTAATACACACAACAACTCAATACTAGTATTATTATTTTTTAAAGATTTTATTTGTTTGAGAGAGAGAGCGTGAGTTGGGGGGAGGGGCAAAGGGAGAGGGAGAAGCAGACTCCCTGCTGAGCAGGGACACTCCCCCCCCCCCCCCGCCGCCCCCCAATGCCAGCTCAATCCCAGGACCTTGGGATCATGACCTGAGCAGTAGGCAGGTGCTTAACCGACTGCGCCACCCAGGTGCCGCCCAATACTATTATTAGTCTCATTTTAGAGGTGAGAAAATGGAGGCATTAAAAACTTAGGTATATTACCCAAGACCACTGTGCTAGTAAATGACGGAGGTGGAGTTTGAACCCAGGCAGTCTGGTGCCAAAGAGATATGTTGAACTTGCTCTGCTGAGAAATATGTTTATATGAAATTGCTAGGTAAACTGAAAGATATATTACGTATGTTTATTAAAAATTCAGTTCACAAATATTTGTTAAACTCCCACTATGTACTAAGCTCTGTGCTAGGTATTGAGGATCCACGGAGAACAGAAGAGGTACCATCTCTGACCTCATGAGTTAAAGTCTGAGGCTAGAGATTGGGGTGGTGGAAAATAGGCATCATTTGTTTAATGAGCAGGGAGGAGCGTTAATATAAGGAGGAGCTTATTTTCTAATATTAGAGTACAACATGTCAGCGTGCATGCTGATACAAACACTTTCTGGTCAGCAGATATTTATGTGGGCTTGTTAATGTGCCAATCACTGAGAAAGGTGCTACAGATACAAATATCAAAAGAGTAATACCTGAGCCTCGAGGACTAGTCTACAAAGGGACACAGACATATAACTAAAAATAGCCATCAGTTACTCAGTACTTACTACATGACAAGCACTCATGGCTAAGTAGTTTATATACATTTCCCCTTTCCTCTTTGCAAGGATGGGCTGACCTTACAGCGACTCATGCTGACCCTGGTATGACTGTCCCCATCTCACGGATGAGGAAATTGAGGCTTAGTGAGGTTTAAATTTCTTGCCTTCAGCCAGTAAGTGGCAAAGCTGAGATTTCAACTCATGCCCATGGTTCTACACTACGCTGTCCTCCTGCCTCCTATAAAACTCAACCCACGCGACTGAATCTAGTCAGCCTAGTTCAGGGGTGCGGCCGACTCTGCATGCAGATTGCCTTATAGGTGGGTTGGAGCAAGGAGTGGTGGAAGGGGGCACTGACTTTCAAGCAAATTGAGCTGAGACAAAAAAATAAATTCTTTAGTTTATGTTTCCTACAATTCAATATTACATTGATCTGATACTAATACATGACAGGGAAGCTAGAGAAAAACTTGCAGAGACAAAGATGAATAGCTCTAGAATATAATGGATATGAATTGTACTTAGTGTCCAAATTTTCCAAGCCAGAGATGAGGACTTAGGATCCAGCAAGAAGGCTGAAATCAAGATGGTCTTCAAAGCTCCCATCCATGTTTTTTTTTTCCCCTTCCATTCATATTTTAGCACCATGCATGAGTTCAGAGTCAGGACTTGCTTAGCAAATCTTTTGCATTTCCCCACACTTTAACCATATGCCATAGCCAACTATAACATTTTCCACTTATCTTTTTCTTTCTCTTTCATCGCTGAGCACAAACTCAAACTCCTTAAATAGCCATTGTGTTTATTTGGAGTGGTATGATGAAATATGTCTCAATGATTCAGTCTACAGTATATTTTCCAGATAATCATTGGACCAAGATAGCTCCATTTCATCCTACCCTCACACGTTGAGTTCCTTCCATCTGTCTTTTCTCCATGCTGTTCTTCAGAAAAGAATTTTATTTGGTTATTAACATAATATTACAATTTTACAATGGGAATTTTCCCTGTTCTTTAAGTCTTCCAGAAAGAGATGCTACAACTTCACTTGCTTAATTAACCTATTAGTTAATAACCTAGTAAGTTGTTATTAATTTTGGAAGTGTTTCACTCATGAGAGTTTTGAAGATCTTTTGGAAGAGAGATATGAATTTATACTATGTCACTGATAAAACACAATGTGTTATAAAGTGGAATTCATTTAAAGTCTTGGACTCCATCCAGAGTGACTTGACTCCTCAAGTATAAAAAGAACTTCATCGTAAGGCGGTTACACCTACAAAACTGAAATTAGAAAGAACCCATGAGGGGTGCTTGGGTGGCTCAGTCATTAAGCGTCTGCCGTCAGCTCAGGTCATGATCCCAGGGTCCTGGGATTGAGCCCCACATCATGCTCCCTGCTCAGTGGGAAGCCTGCTTCTCTCTCCCCCATTCCCCCTGCTTGTGTTCCCTCTCTCGCTGTCTCTTTGTGTCAAAGAAATAAATAAAATCTTAAAAAAAAAAAAAGAACCCACGAGTTTTCCCAGTGAGCTTTCCCAATATATATTTTTCTAACTTGGCCTGTTGGATATTTTAAGGAACTAAATTCCATTATCTTTATATTTTAAAAAATTTGATGAAAAAATCAATTTTAGCGGCTAGAAATGTGTCAAGTAGAGATAAATAAAAATAATATTGAAAAAATATAACTAGTAAACATTTTATTGTAAAGGAAAAGTTATGAAGGTAGGTGTTCACTAGAGCTTAGAAAGGAATAAAAAATTAGGAAGTGGCTAACCTCTTATTTAATCATAAATTTTATTGATTACTAGTTGAGTGACATGTATTAAATAAATTATGAATGAATCATTACTTCTTCAATGAGTACTTCTATTAATTGATATGTACTTATATTTTCCCTAGATAGATTTCCAGCTTGTAATTTAATGCATTCCAGGGTGTGCCATTAAAAAAAAACGCAAGTTTCTTTTATAGATTTATGTTCATTAAATATGACTAATCTTTGTCTGCCTAACTTTTGGCTTTTTATTACTGTTTAAGCCTTTGCTTCTTCTGCTTTTATCTTGGCAACATTTTCATTTTCCTTGGGAAGAGCAGAGGCTGAAGCTTTTCACTTCTCCTCAGGTACTTGTGTTGCTAATGCAGGCAGATTCTCTTATTTGGTCCCCAAATTTCAGGCTCTCACATCTGTGGGGAATCTTGCAGCATAAGGGAAATTAAATGGGTGTTAGTGTGGTAATATGCTTTCTAACAGAGCCTGCAGACCCACTTGAAGGCTTTGCTCATTGTTGAGAGATAGGAGAAAGGAAACAAGATGATGTGCTATTAAGAAAAGAGGTATGAAGAGAGGCATCCATCTCTGAAAGACTAAATGACAAGCAAAAATGGGGTCACCCTCAACTGAATGACCGTACACATTTTAAGTCATTCTTTGTGACTCTGTGTGTGTGTATGTGTGTATCAAGTCAGGTTCTTCTGGCAGCCATAGTGACTGTGCCCCTGCAGGCTGCTCTGAGGTTATATAAAGAAAGAGAATGTCCAGTGTCCTCTATGTTATCTTTTTTTTTTGTTTGTTTTTCACAGTTTTTCAAAATAGTTTTATTTTTTTTAACATCTTAATTTTATTTTATTTTTTTCAGTGTTCTAAGATTCATTGTTTATGCATTACACCCAGTGCTCCATGCAATACGTGTCCTCCTTAATACCCACCACCAGTATCACCCATCCCCCCAACCCCCTCCCCTCCAAAACCCTCAGTTTGTTTCTCAGAGTCCATAGTCTCTCATGCTTCGTCTCCCCCTCTGATTTACCCCAATTCACTTTTCCTTTCCTTCTAATGTCCTCCACGTTATTCCTTATGCTCAACAAGTAAGTGAAACTATGTGATAATTGACTTTCTCTGCTTGACTTATTTCACTCAGCATAATCTCCTCCAGTCCTGTCCATGTTGATACAAAAGTTGGGTATTCATCCTTTCTGATGGAGGCATAATATTCCATTGTATATATGGACCATATCTTCTTTATCCATTCGTCTATTGAAGGGCA
>CM052883.1:140030705-140057236 GCA_028534135.1 Potos flavus
TCTTTGGGGTAAATACCCAGTAGTGCAATTGCAGGGTCATAGAGTAGCTCTATTTTTAATTTTTGAGGAATCTCCACACTATTTTCCTATGCTATCTATTGAGAACTTCTCCAATGTTGTTTCTGGAAGCTGCTGGCTGTTGGTTGCAGTAGAAGCTGAAGAGAGGTTAGCTTTCCTCCTGAGGCAACTCTTTCAGAAAAAACAACAATTTATGAAGTCTAAAGAAACAGACCCCCAATGATAACAATGTATTAATAATAAACTATTATTCATATTGATATTACTATGAATTGTTAAGAAATGTAAGGCAAAGTAGTTAAGAGTCTAGACTCTGAAGCCAGATACTTTCTAGCTGTGTGGCCCTGGAAAAATCTCCTTTTGCCTCTGTGCTTCTGAGTCAATTGAGATTGATTATGCTGTGGAAACAAAAATCTGAAAACATCAGGGGCTTAAAACAATAGCTTATTTTTTTTCTTTTCTTTTTTTTTAAGGTTTTATTTATTTATTTGACACAGAGAGAGCAAGGGAGAGAGACAGAGAGCAAGCACGAGCAGGGGGAACGGCAGACAGGGGAGAAGCAGGCTTCCCGCAGAGAAGGGAGCCCAATGTGGGGCTCAATTTCAGGACCCTGGGGTCATGACCTGAGCTGAAGGCAGATGCTTAACTGACTGAGCCACTCAGTCACCCCCAACAATAGCTTATTTCTTGCTTGCACTGTATGTCCATCACAAGACATACAAGATAGCGAGTATCATTTAGGAACTCAGGCTAATAGGAGCTTTATCTAATGCTTCTACAATCCTAGAGGTAGGGAAGCACAGATGGGTTTTAAACACTTCTGCCGAGTAGTGTCATATGTTCCTTCTATTTACATTTGACTGGCGAAAGCAAGCCACATGGTCAAATCTGACTTCAGTGGAGTGGGACAGTATATGCTTCCTCAAGGAGAGGGAACAGATTTTGGTGACTACAATGAGGTTCTTCAACTACACTCACCTCATGGGGTTATGTGAGGACTAAATAAGTTAATATATATAAAGTGGTCTCCAGCATATAAAAAGTGCTATATAATTGTTATTTTTATTATTAATAGTTAGCATTCACTGCTTATAATAGGCAGTTAAGTGATTTTCACATAACATCTTACATAATTTTAAGGATAACCCTGTAAAGTTGCTGTTATTGCACCCATTTTATAGATGAAAAAAACTGAGGCTGGAGACATTAAGTAACATTCCCTTTGACATACGGGTATTGCGTGGTGGAGCAAGGATCTAAATCCAGAGCCCATGCTGTCAGCCCACTATCCTCTACTGTCAGAATATTGATAGCACCATAATAATGATATATTAACTGAGTGCTTGCTATGTGTCTAGTATTGTACTAAGTGCTTTATATTTAGTATCTTATAGGAGTAAGTGTCCTGTCCAGGTAACATGAGAATTCCAATCACCTTGGCAGTGTATTCCTACAAAGAGTGTAGCTTCGGACTACCTATTCTCCCTGTTCTGACACTACATTCACCAAGCAACTCTGTTCTCAACTTGGCTTCCCAAGTATCCTTTTCTGATGGAGATAGAACGGATTGACCACGTGGCCTAACTAGTCCTATCTGCCTGGAAGTTACATTTCTCTTTGTAAATGAGTCAGTTAACTTCCTTTTTCACCAGTGCATCTCCTATGAGCTTGGACAGCATGAATCAGCTCCCCAGGGCCTGATCACTCTGGAGCGATTGAATGTAATTGAGCCCTTGGACAGATACCACTAAGATTAGGAAAGCAAAACAAAATAACAAAAATACCAAAGCCGAGGGCCGACCCTGGACCCACCCTGAGAACCCAGCCAACCTCCTCCTGTTTCTCTTGGACAGCAACACTGTTCACTGGCTTTCAGTCTAGACATTGCCAGCCTCCACAGCTTGATGAGGTAGAGGAAGTTTTCAGAGCTGTGCCGTCTGCAAGAGCTTTGCAAAGGCCTTACGCCTTTTCCTATTCCTTCCTCAGCCCACTCTTCTACACCCTCAACTCTACCTCTCACGTGCTCAGTCTATCCTTTATCACCTAAGCTTTTAGAGAAGAAGTCCTGGAATCTTCCTTTGAATAACAACCCTGAGATGATTATAGAAATGAAAGGTGAAGTCCCTATAGGCAAATTCCTCAAGCTTTCACTGAGAAGAAAGGAGACTGACAGGCAAAACTGAAGAGCTTTTAAGTCACCAATCCTGAGACGTGACCTTTCAGAGTTTTAAACAAAGCTTTTAATTCTGAATAAAGAGACTAGACTAGACACACACACACACACACACACACACACACACACACAGCTTTTAATTCTGGTTAAGTCTGAAGAAAGTACTTTCTAGTATTACATACAAAGTAACAAAATTTTGGGCTGTGAGTGCCTATCTATTTTATCTTAGAATTAATTATTTAAGAGTTTAGACCTATAGGAAGTTAAACATGAATTTAAAAATCTGCAACTAGTATAATTTTTAAAAATGAGATTATCTGGGGATGCTTGGGTGGCTCAGTCAGTTAAGCGTCTGCCTTCAGCTCAGGTCATGATCCCAGGCTCCTGGGATCAAGCTCTGTCATCAGGCTCCCTGTTCTGGGGAGTCTGCTTCTCCCTCTCCCTCTCCCTCTGCCACTCTTCCCTGCTTGTGCTCTCTGCCTCTCTCTCTCTCTCTGTATCAAATACGTAAATAAATAATTCTTTATTTATTCTTTATTCTTTATTCTTTAAAAATTAGATTATCTTTCTCACCAAAGGATGAGATCAGATTTTATGATAGCTTCTAGGTCTTCACATTTTTATGATTAAAAGTTATTTGCAGGGGCGCCTGGGTGGCTCAGTGGGTTAAAGCCTCTGCCTTCGGCTCAGGTCATGATCTCGGGGTCCTGGGATCGAGTCCCACATCGGACTTTCTGCTCAGCGGGGAGCCTGCTTCCCTCTCTCTCTGCCTGCCTCTCTGCCTACTTGTGATCTCATTCTCTCTCTCTGTCAAATGAATAAATAAAATCTTAAAAAAAAAAAAGTTATTTGCAATCTTTCTCTGCGCTTAACTACATTACATTGCTTAAACACACTGTCCTTTTGTCACTAAACCTATCAATAGTGTAAATCTCTCTACTTATACACCTTCTTTTTATGTCTTAATCCCTCTCCTTTGTTTTGCTTTGTTTTTAACCTATGGCACCACAAGAAGCCCTAATTACATTCAGTTTCTAGTTTCACTTCACAGACTCTCACTGCAATCTTCCCCACTGCTATATTTTCCCTTCCTGATTGCTCTTTCCAGTAAGATGATCTGTACTTACCATCGTCTGGGAATTTTTGATTCCCTAAGTTTTTTTATTATTATTTTTTTATTGTGCTAAAATACATAGAACATAAATTTTACCATCTTAATTATTTTTAAGCATACAGTTCAGTGGTATTAAATACTTCACAGTGTTGTGTAACGATCACCACCATCCATGCCCATAACTTTTCTCGTCTTGTAAAACTGAAATTTGGGATCTATTAAAAAAAAACCCAAAAAACTCAGCCCCTGAAAACCTCCATTCTATTTTCTGTTTCTATGATTTTTGATGATGCTAAGTACCTCATAAAAGTGGAATCATGCAGTGTTTGTCTTTTTTTGTGATTGGCTTATTTCACTTAGCATAATGTCCTCAAGGCTCAGCCATGTTGTAAATATATGTCAGAAATTCCTTCTCTTATATAACCGAATAATATTCTATTATATATAAATATATTTTTTGTTTTTTACACTTATTTGTATATTTATTTTTATTTATTTTATCTTTTATTTTAATTCCTGCATAGTTAACATAGTGTTATATTAGTTTCTGGTATACAGTAGAGTGATTAAAAATTCTATACTCAGTGCTCATCGAGTAATCCCCTTTACCTATTTCACTCATCCCTCCACCTACCTCCCCTCTGGTAACCATCAGTTTGCTCTCTATAGTTAAGAGTCTGTATTTTGATTTGTCTCTTTTTTTTCTGTTTGTTTTGTTTCTTAAATTCCACATTGGTGAAATCATATGGCATTTGTCTTTGACTTATTTTGCTTAGTCTTATACTCTCTAGATCCATCAATGTTGTTGGAAATGACAAGATTCTTTTCTTATTTATGGCTGAGTAATATTCCACGGTGTGCATGTGTGCATGTGTGTGTGTGTGTGTGTGTGTATCATATCTTCTTTATCCATTTATCTATTAATGGACACTTGGGCTACTTCCATAATTTGGCTATTGTAAGTAATGCTACAATAAGCATAGGGGTCCATATATCTTTTCAAATTAGTGTTTTCATTTTTTTGTAGTAAATGCCCAGGAGTGGAATTACTGGATCACAGGGTACTTCTATTTTTAATTTTTGAGGAAACTCCATACTATTTTCCACAGTGGCTGCACCTGTTTGCATTCCCACCAACACTGCACGAGGGGTTCTTTTTCTCTACATCCTGTCAATACTTGTTATTTCCTGTATTTTTGACTTTAGCCATTCTGACAGGTGTGAGGTGGCATTTCAGTGTGGTTTTGATTTGTATTTCCCTGATGATGAGTGATGTTGTGTATCTTTTCATGTGTTTGTTGGCCATTTGTGTCTTCTTTGGAGAAATATCTGTTTATATCTTCTGCCCATTTTTCAATTGGATTATTTGTTTTTTGTGTGTTAAATTGTATAAATTCTTTATATATTGTGGCTACTAACCCTTTCTTGAATATATCATTTGCAAATATCTTCTCCCTTTTATTAGGTTGTCTTTTAGTTTTGTCGATTATTTCCTTTGCTGTGCAGAAGCTTTTTATTTTTATTTTTGCTTTTGTTTTCCTTGCCTCAGGAGACATATCTAGAAAAATGCTGTTATGACCAACCTCAGAGAAATGACCGCCTGTGCTGTCTTCTAGGATTTTTATGGTTTCAGGTCTCACATTTAGGTTCTTAATCCATTTTGAGTTTATTTTTTGTGTATGATATAAGAAAGTGGTCCAGTTTCATTCTTTGGCATGTCCAGTTTTCCCAATATTATTTGTTGAAGAGACTTTTCCCCACTGCATATTCTTGTCTCCTTTGTCAAAGATTAATTGTGGGTTTATTTCTGGGCTCTCTATTCTGTTCTATTGATCTGTGTATGTCTTTGTGCCAGTACCATACTGTTTTGATTACTATAGATTTGTAGTATATCTTGAGATCTGGGATTGTGATACCTCCAGTTTTGTTCTTCTTTTTCAAGATTGCTTTGGCTATTCTGGGTCTTTTTTGGTTCCACACAAATTTTAGGATTATGTGTTTTAGTTCTGTGAAAATTGCTGTTGGTATTTTCACAGGGATTGAATTAAATCTCTAGACTGCTTTGGGTAGTGTGGACATTTTGACAACATTTGTTCTTCCAGTCAATGAGCACGGAGTATCTTTGCATTTGTTTATGTCGTCTTCAATTTCTTTCATCAATGTTTTGTAGTTTTCAGAGTATAGATCTTTCTCCTACTTTAGTTTGTTCCTAGGTCTTTAATTCTTTCTGGTGCAATTGTAAATGGAGTTGTTTTCTTAATTTCTCTTTCTGTTCTTTCATTTTAGTTTATAGAAAAGCAATAGATTTTTGTATATTGACTTTACATCCTATGGCCTTACTGAATTCTATCAGTTCTAGTAGTTTTTTGATGGAGTCTCCAGGGTTTTCTATGTATAGTATCCTGTCATCTGCAAATAGTGAAAGTTTCACTTCTTCCTTATGAATTTGGATGCCTTTTATTTCTTTTTGTTGTCTGATTGCTTTGGCTAGTATGTCCAGTACTATGTTGAATAAAAGTGGTAAGAGTGAACCTCTTTGTTTTGTTCCTGGTCTTAGGGGAAAAGCTCTCAGTTTTTCACTATTGGGTATGATGTTAGCTGTGGGTTTTTTGTATATGGCCTTAACTGTGTTGAGGTATGTTCACTCTAAACCTATTTTGTTGAGGTTTTTTTTTTTTTTTAAATCATGAATGGATGTTGTACTTTGTCAAATGCTTTTTCTGCATTTACTGCAATGATCATATGGCTTTTATCCTTTCTCTTATTGATGTGATGTATTACAGTGATTGATTTGTAAATATTGAACAACTCTTTTATCCCAGGAATAAATCTCACTCGATTGTGGTAAATGATTATTTTTAAGGTATTGCTGGATTTAGTTTGCTAATATTTTGCCAAGGATTTTTTTATCTATGTTCATGAGAGATATTGGCCTGAATAAATTTGGAAGCTTTCCTTCCTCTTCTGTTTTTTAGAATAGTTTGAAAAGATTCAGTTTCGAATCTCTTTAAAGATTTCATAGAATTCACCTGTGAAGCCATCTGGTCCTAGACTTTTTTTAGTTGGGAGTTTTTTGATTACTGCTTCAATTTCATTACTGGTAGTCAGTCTGTTCAAATATTCTGTTTCTTCCTGATTCAGTTTTGGGAGACTATATATTCTAGGATTTTATTCATTTTTTTCTAGGTTGTCCAATTTGTTGGCGTATAATTTTCATAATGTTCTTTTATAATCCTTTGCATTTCTGTGGTGTCACTTGTTATTTCTTCTCTTTCATTTCTGATTTTTTAATCAGAAAAAAGTGGGGTGTTAAAATTTCCTACTATTATTGTATTACTATCGATCAGTTCCTTTATGTTTATTTTTAACTGCTTTATGTATTCGTGTGCTCCCATGTTGGGTGCATAAATATTTACAATTGTTATATCTTGTCATTGGATTGTTCGTTTTATAATTTTATAATGTTCTTCTTTCTCTCTTATTATAGTTTTTGTTTTAAAGTCTATTTTGTCCAGGATAAGGTTTCTTTCATTTCCATTTGAACAATAAGTGCTTTTTCATCCCTTCACTTTCAATTTGCACGTGTCTAAAGGGGTCTCATATGAGTCTCTTGTAGGCAACATATAGATAGATTTTGCCTTTTTACTAATTTTCTCACCCTATGTCTTTTGATTGGAATGTTGTCCATTTACATTCAAAGTAATTATTGCTAGATATTCACTTATTGCCATTTTGTTACTTCTTTTATGATTGTTTTTGTAGTTCTTCTCTGTTCCTTTCTTCTCTTGCTCTCTTCTCTCACAATCAGTTGGCTTTTTTAGTGAACTTTATTTTTTAAATGTCTGTTATTGGTTTTTGATTTGTGGTTATCATTTGGCTTGTATATAACATCTTATGCATATAGCAGTTTATATTATTTTGATGTTCACTTAAGTTTGAACTAATTCTTTACTCTTCTCTCCATCAGTTTTTATAATATGCTGTCATATTTTACATCTTTTTATTTTGTGAGTCCCTTAACTGATTTTTATAGATATACTTAATTTTACTGCTTTTGTGCTTCTTACTTTTCTTACTCCTATTTATGGTCTTTCCTTTCCACTCAGAGTCCCTTTTATAATTTCTTGTAGGTCTGGTTTAGTTTTCATGAATTCTTTTAACTCTTTTTTGTCTTTCTGGGAAACTCTTTATCTCTACTTTTATTCTGAATGATAGCCTTGCTGGATAGGCTATTATGGGCTGCAGGTTTTTTCCTTTAGCACTTTGAATATATCATATCACTTTCTTCTGGCCTGCAAAGTTTCTGCTGAAAAATCAGCTTATAGCCTTATGGGGTTTCCCTCTTATATAACTGTTTTCTTTTCTCTTGCTGTTTTTTAAATTCTGTCTTTATCACCACCTTTTTGCCATTTTTAATTACTATATGTCTTGGTCTGGACCTCCTTGGGTTGATTTTGTTGGGGGCTACTGTGCCCCCTGGATCTGGATTTCTGTTTCCTAGATTTGGGAAGTTTTCAGCTATCATTTCTTTGAATAATTTTCTGCTCCTTTTCTCTCTCTTCTCCTTCTGATGGCCATATAATGTGAATATTATTGTGTTTGATGTTATCACTGAGTTCCCTAAGTCTATTTTCATTTTGTATTACTTTTTTTTCTCTCGTTTTCCATTTCTCTGACCTCTGGATGATCTGTTCTTATGCCTCTTCTTGTCTACTATTTATTCCATCTAGTGTATTTTTAATTTTAGTTACTGAGTTCTTCATCTCTGATGGTTCTTTTTTATATTTTCTATCCCTTTGTTGAGGGTCTCACAGAGATACTCCACTCTTTTCTCAAGTCCAGTGAGTATCTTTATAGCATTACTTTAAATTCTCTATCAGACATGTTACTTATCTCCATTTCACTTAAGTGTCTTGCTATGACTGTCCTGTTCTTTCATCTGGGACATATTCCTCTGTCTCTTCATTTTGTCTAACTCTCTCTGTATCTTTGTGTTAGAAAAGTCAGTTGTGTCTCCAGTTTTTGAGAGTAGTGGCCTTATGGAGAAGCCCTTTAGTGCTCTGCAATGTCCCCTGTTCACCAGAATCTGGCACTTCAGGGCTATCTTCTATGTGTGTTGTGTGCACCCTGCTATTGTGGCTGAGCCACTTTTTCCTTCAGTCCAGTTTTCTGCAATTGTTCTCTTTGCCCACTGTGGGCAGGGTTTTGTTCTTGTGTTGTCAGTGGGCCAGTCTGGGGCTGCTCTGGGTTTGAACTGAGTTCAGACCAGCATTGGTGAGAGATGCAGTAGTGCTTCCCCTATGTTGTGCCCTTAGAATCTTTTGTTGGTAGGTGGGGCCTGCAGTTAGACTAGGTATCTACCACTAGCCCACTATGTGAGCTGCAGTCTGACTGGTATATGTGGTTATCTTTCCCTTTCCCCAGGGCAGGCATTACTTGGAGTGGTCCTGGCCCCTGTTGGGGTTGTTTTCACACTGCCAGGCTTGCGGCACTGCTTTGGATGGGCTCAAGCCAAAACTAAATTGGAGGGGGTAGAACCGCAGAAGCACACAGGGGCAGGGTGGCAGTGTTAGCAAGGTTTGTGCTGGTGTGTTGTGGGAGGAGACCTGAAGCAGAAGCCTGGCTGGGGTGGGTGTTGTCTTCAGGGGAATGCAGGGATGGGGTACACTGTTAGCAAGTAAGGTAGGGAGTATTTGCTCCATGCTGGTTCCCACACCTGGCTGTGGGAATTAGGTTGTGTGGTGAGGGAGGGAAAGAGCTAGCTCCTTTGTTCCTGGGAAAATATCCCAACATCCCTGCCTCTCTACCACATGTTCTGAGATTGGTAAACAGATCTCCCTCCCATATACCCCAGGCATTTTTCAAAGTGCTGCTTCTGTTGTGTATCTCCATGGGGGCTGTTTGTTGTGCTGTCTTTTTAAGGGCAAGGACTCAGTTTCCTATTGCCCTCCCAGCTTTCTTACGAGCCTGTTAATCTTTAAAGTTACAGGTTTTAAGTCTCACTGATTGTAAGAACTCATGACATTTTGCTTCTCTGGTTTTCAAAGGCAAATGTTATGGGCATCTTCCCTTGTGGGCTTCCCAGTGTGAGTCTGTTTAGCTCCTCTACCCATGCCCATGTCTTCCCTCACTCCCGTAGACAGTCCTGGGGCTCCATTTAGCTCCTGATCATATCTCTGCCCTTCCTACCCTCTTCAATGCAGACTTTTCTCTATATTTAACTGTGGAGACTTTGTTCTGCCAGTTTTCAGGGTTTTTTTCTGGGTTATTTACACCTATGTGAATATTATCTAGTTGTGTTCATGGGAGAACATAAGCTTAGGGTCTTCCTAACCTGCCATTTTCCCTGGAAGTCCTATAAATACCACATTTTGCTTATCCATTCATCCGTTGATGGACCCTTGAAAACTTTCATGTTTTAGCTTTGAATAATGCTGCTATAAACATGGATGTATAAATATTTCTTTGAGACTCTGATTTCATTTCTTTCAATTCTTTGGGACCCGGAAGTGGAATTGTTGGATCCTATGGTAAGTCTACATTTTATATTTTTGAGGAACGATCATATCGTTTTCTACATTGGCTGTACCATTTTACATTTCCACCGAAAGTACACAAGAATTCCAATTTCTGCACATCCTTGCTGATACTTATTTTCTTTCTTTCTTTCTTTCTTTCTTTCTTTCTTTCTTTCTTTCTTTCTTTCCTTCCTTCCTTCCTTCCTTCCTTCCTTCCTTCCCTTCTTCTTCTTCTTCTTCTTCTTCTTCTTCTTCTTCTTCTTCTTTTCTTTCTCTCTCTCTTTCTCTCTCCCTTTCTTTCTTTCTTTTTCTTTTCTTTTCTTTTCTTTCCTTTCCTTTCCTTTTCTTTTCTCTTTTCTTTTCTTCTCTTCTCTTCTCTTCTCTTTTCTTTTCTTTTCTTTTCTTTCTCTCATTCTCTTTTCTTCTTTCTCACAGTAGCCATCCCAATAGGTGTGAGGTGGTATCTCATTGTAGTTTTTTGGGTTTTGCATTTTTCTAATGATTAATGATATTGAATATTTTTTCATGTGCTTATTGGTTATTCTGTGTATCTTCTTTGGAGAAATATCTATTCAAGTCCTTTGCCCATTTTTAAATTGGATGGTTGCTTTTTTTTTTCATTGTTGAGTTTTAGAAATTCTCTATATATTCAAGATATTAATCCTTTATCACATATATAACTTGTAAATATTTATCTCATTCCGTGGGTTGCTTTTTACTTTAATGATATTGTCTTTTTGATGCACAAAGTTGAAAATTTTTCATGAAGTCCAATTTGTCTATTTTTTCTTTTGTTGTCTGTGTCTTCGGTGTCATATCCAAGAAATCATTACTAAATCCAATGTTGTGAAATTTTGACCTATGTTTTTTCCCTAAGACTTTTATAGTTTTAGGTCTTTTCCATTTTGAGTTAATTTTTTTATATGTTGCTAGGTAAACTTAATTCTTTTGCATGTGGATATCCTGTTTTCCCAACAGCATTTGCAGCAAAAACTATCCTTTTACCATTGAATGGTCTTGGTATCCTTGTCAAAAATCATTTGATCATATATGTGAGGGTTTTTTTCTGGGCTGTCTCTTCTATTGTATTGGTCTATATGTCTGAGTTTATGCTAGTACCACACTGTTTTGATTATTGTAGATTTGTAGTAAGTTTTAAAATTAGGAAGTATGAGGGGCACCTGGCTGGCTCAGTTGGAAGAGCATGTGACTCTTGATCTTGGGGTTGGGAGTTCAAACCCCACAGTGGATGTAGAGATTATTTAAATAAATAACTAAAAACCTTAAAAAAATAAAATCAGGAAGAATGAGTTTTCCAGCTTCGTACTTCTCTTTCAAGATTGTTTTGGCTATTCAGAGTCTCCTGAGATTCCACATGAATTTTAGATTGGGTTTTTCTATTTTTGTAAAAACATCATTAGGATTTTGCTAGGATTGCTTTGAATATGTAGATTGCTTTTGGTAGTATTGACATCCTATCAACATTGTTTTCCTGTTAGGAACTTTTGCAAATAGATTGATCTCTTATCCTTTCTTGCATTTTGCAAGGCTGCCCTATAATGAAAATACTCAAAAAACATTATAGAGGGTCTGATAATTAAATTAAGTTTAAATTCAGAGTTCTCCACTCTGGAAATACATAGTATATCTGTTAAACTCTATAAGTTAAGTTTTCTATAGTAAAAAGTAAATTGTTTCACAAGGACCACATGAGTAATTACTACCTCAAGACATACCTGTCTGTCTGTTCATCTGTCTAGCCAGGTAGCTGTGTATCCATTTGGTCAAAAACATACCTAAGAACCTAAAGAATTTCTTGTATTGTTAGGTTAATTGTGCCTAATAGCTAATGAAAAGAATGTTGTGGACCCAGTCTATGTCTTCTTTAGGCTATATTAATTTTTCAGATTTTCATTTTATTTTTTAATTTATTTAAACTTATTTGCCAATTAAATGTTTTAAAAATAATGTTTGAATGTTGGCAAGTAGTTATTATATTTGTCATCCTAGAAATATTTGGTGACTGCAGTGGGAAGGGCAAAATAGTGACGATACTAATATTGAATGTCTGATTCTAGTAGTAACTGGTTTAGTCTCACTCAACCTAGAAAGCCCCAGACTCACCTGTAATCTCATTTGGGTGTCTTACAATGCATGCCACTTATCACCAGGAAGAAGATGCCAGGTGAGAAAGAATGAATGGATTAGTCCTAGGAAAACAACTCTAATCATGTGTTAATACCATTTTTATACACAAAAGAAAATATTATTAGGCCCTATGAAGAGAAAAGTATACATTTAGAAGGCATAACATCTATTCCTGGGATTTTATAGGCTGAGTTTGATACATTTACACTCAGATTAGGTATAGGCAAATGTGTTTCAGACACATTTTTTAGAACCTTGTTATTCTTTGGTTTATTAGGGCAGAATAAAGACCTTCTTATTCCATCTCAAGAAGCTGATTTAATTTATTTCCACTTTAACGTTTATAAATAAGAAGGTGCAAAGCATAAAAGAGTCTTCTAGTCCATGAATTAGCAAACCGTAATTTTTTGTTTGTTTTGTTTCAGTAAACCACATTCATCCATTTAGTCAATATCTATAAGCCCTTACTGGGTGCTAGGCTTTGTACCTGGGAATGTACTAGTGAAGAAAAACATGGTCCCCTGGTCTAATGGAGCTGACAGTCTAGTGAGTGAGACCGTCATTAATAACCACATGCTGGAGATTAAATTTTTCACTGTGGTCATTACTCTGAAGGAGAAGTTGCATGGCATTATGAGACTGTGATGGGATTTGACCTAACAGTAGAGGTTGGGAAAGTCTTCCACGAAGAAGTACCATTCGAGCAGAAAGTAAATATCTTTAGCTTTTCATCGATTCCAAAACTCTGCCTTGTATCTTGATACTTTAGTATGGTTGCGAAAACAATCTGAAAATAATGGTGAAAATAAAACAAATCGAAATCAAGATGTGCTGCATCTCTTCCACTTGGTCTTGGGAGTTCTAAAATGTCTGCCTCACTCATTTAATTACCACTCATTAGCATCATAGCTAATTTGTTATTATATCAAATCTGGTCATGAGTCATATTGTCAATTATAAGTCAATTTAATCACCCATCTTCAAAAATAATAATCTGCAGCAACGTTCTACGTTCATGTATATCCACAAAATTTATTTGACAGCTTGTATTTGCAGAGGAGGATGTTGAAATGTTGGTTTTTAAAAGTTTTCTGCTGAAAAGATGCAGAAAGAGAAGCACACAATGTACAATACTACTGTATTAGTGTTAGAAAAAGCAGTAAATTTTTTAAAAAGTCTAATTAATGCATCTGTAATAAAAAAAAGTTGCAAATGTAAAACATTATTTCAAACAGCTCTTGTTCAAAAGTATAGGACAGTTCAGATGGAATGTTAATGCTTCTTAGCAATAAGCAGGCTGGTTACATGGTGTCCAGATTTCTGCCTTGGAGGGCTGCATCCCAGCTGTGCTGCCCAGGAGTTTAGTAGAGATAAAAGCTAGGCTGTTGACATGATTATGGAAGCCCAGACCACTTTACTTTATCTCCAATGGAACTAAATTTAGTGTCTCTCAGAGGTACATTTTTTTTTCCAGATGAAAGCTTCATTTTATAATGATTTTGAATAATTCAAAAGTGGCAGAATCCTAATGAATAGATGCATCATAGACCAGAGGACTTGACTCCAACTTGTGAGGTTATAGAAGGTCTTACTTTTCTCACAGGAAAACTTTCTTTAGAGAAAAGTTGTTTCTTACACGGTCTTCGTCTAAGGTAGTTTTAGCTGAGGTGAGTTTGAAGTCTACAATGATAGAAGTGGAAAATAATTGATAACAAAAGTGTTTCATTCTAGTTTCTTATAACCCTGTTGGTTTCTCAGACTCAGGGTCTTCTTTCCATATTACTCTAGGGGGAAGATAGGATACATCTATCTCATTTCCTTATTCTTAATTCAAATCGGAGCAACATGAGCTCACCTCTCTGAATGTTTATGCAAGTGTGAGGTATACGTTGTCATGTAAAAGCAAATCCAGATTTAGGTAAAGAGAGATTTTATTTGAAAGATTTATTGCAATATGAGGAAGGGGACCATTGCAAATAAATAGGGAGAATATCCCTTTCATAAAATCTGTAAGCTTCTCGGGGCGCCTGGGTGGCTCAGTGGGTTAAATCCTCTGCCTTCGGCTCAGGTCATGATCTCAGGGTCCTAGGATCCAGCCCCGCATCGGGCTCTCTGCTCAGCAGGGAGCCTGCTTCCTCTCTCTCTGCCTACTTGTGATCTCTCTCTGTCAAATAAATAAATAAAACCTTTAAAAAAAAAATCTGTAAGCTTCTCAAAGGTCAGGCAAAAAGGATTTGTTTTTGTTTTTTTGTCCCCTGGGAGGGGCAAACAAGGCTAGAAAGAACCGGTATGGGAAGTGAGTGACCGGGTGTGTGACCCTAAGAGACTTTTAAGGTGCTCTCTGCTGGCTCAGA
Organism: Potos flavus; assembly: GCA_028534135.1. Classification (NCBI taxonomy): domain Eukaryota; kingdom Metazoa; phylum Chordata; class Mammalia; order Carnivora; family Procyonidae; genus Potos; species Potos flavus. The sequence goes on from CM052883.1 coordinate 140,045,031, forward strand.
CTGGGGGAGGGGTGAAGTTCAGGGACTTGAAGGAAGCAGAGAAGCCTAACTAAAGTTGGGCCAAATCAGGGAGGCAGGTATTTTGTCCAGATTGGTTAAGAGGTTCAAATAGTTCAACCAATCATTTCTGAAAGGGAATCTGGAAGGTCTGTGTCTGGCCTCAGGATAGGTAAACAAGGGGGGCACCTATTTCCTAGAACACAAAAGGGTGGGGGATTTCTTAAAGTCCCTGTTTTCCGGGAGCACAGGGCTCAGGTTGAGTTTAACAAGGTCAACATAAATACCTGCATATATAAATATGTATATAAAAATGTTATATGTGTTTGGATATATATACACATGTATACACATATGTGTAAATGTAAACATGTAAAGGACGATGTAGGTTAAGAATAATGAAATTAGATGTTACTCTTTTAAAGCCATATTGAAAAGGTCATGATGGGTAGTAAGAATATTTCTCTCAGTCCAGAGGCTCTTATCTTCTAATTTAATTAGACTTCTCTTACTTCAGATAGATCCAGTACGCTCAAATATACATCATGTATGAGATTATATTCCCAAAGATACCAGGAGGGAGCAAGTAGGTGAAAAGGGGAGCCTTTTTTCCCTCCTTATTTTTCACTTCCTGTAAAACAATTTTGTATTGTTAATCACTCCCCATAAATTTGTGATACTTTAAGCATTTGTAATAGATGAAAGCACCTATTCATCAAAGCAGAATAGTTAGAAATAGAATTTCCTTTTAAGGAAAAATCCATGGCTTTATGAAAAGATTAGTTATAGATTTTTAGAAAAAGAAAGCCCTTTGGATTTTTAAAAGTAACTTTAGATTCATAAAAAATTTATACATAACTGTTCAGAAAACTATTTGAATAGGGCAAGAAACATTATCAGTATCAGTATCATTATAATTATATTAATGCTTTGAAAGAAAGTAACTTCTGGAAGGAAAAGATGATCACAAAACTATGATTTAAGATTGAGTCTTAAACTTTTGACTATCAGATGATTTTATGGAAAGGTTATAAAGTCATTAGGTAGAAGCTGCTTGCTTTCAGAGACAATCAAGACTATAGATTCCTTTCTCACTGAAGAGAATCCTTTGGTATGCAGCAAGATACATGAACCCTTCATGATTTGGTTTGTAAATCTGCCAGGACAAAGCTATGTGTTCTAAAAATAGCCAAACTCTTTGAGTATTTGTTTAAAAGATACTATTCTCAATGGACTTTTGAGTCAATGGACTCTGGGATGGAAAGTTCTTAAATTGCTTTACAATGTATTGCAGAATAAAAAGATTGCAATTCAAATATCTCAGAGGTATCTCTTAATCATCTAGAATATTCTAGATTTCCCAGCTGACTGCTACCAAGCAACTGGCATTATGGAACAACGACAATAAAATTGGCTCTTGGACCCTGTTGCTTGAGAGAGATTAATCTCTTGGGCCAAAAAGAAGTTCCCGATCAATTACTAACAAATCTAGTTTCAGAAATTTGAGCTTTTTTTCTTCAACATGCATTAAGAGATGTATTTCTCATATACATTTAAAATATACTAGATACCCTAAAATTCTGGGCTGGGTTTCAGCACTTAATTCCGATAGCCTTGGGTCAGATGTGGGTTTGTCTCACTGTAATTTTCTGTTTCTCCAGATTTAGTTGAGCTTCACTTTTTTTTTAAGGCAAAAATATAGAGAGGAGAGGTTGAATGTTTTAGAGTTACTTGTGTTCTCTGGTGGTACATTATTACTGAAGTAGTTTATTCTTTCACATTGCATGGATGAGTACATTTTGAGCATCTGATTGAATAGTCATATTGACACTCGAGAGCTATAGACAGTTTATTTGCTGGTGAAATCATGGCTGGTTGCACACCACTTCCTCCATTCCCTTACCTTCCAGATGGTTCTTTACACTTATTATACATATTGCAGAAGTGGCTCTTTTGTTTATTGTGAATTTGATATTAACCAAGAAACTAATACCCAAGGCTGCAAAAAATGAAGCTGGCATGTAAATGCTTGTGTATGAAAAGTGTGTTTTAATAGTAACTATGTCCTAATATTAAATCCAAATAAATGAAACTAAAGATTCTTAACAATGTATATTGTGTATCCTCTGAGTCAGCCCATGGAGTCTTTTCATGTAATCTGAAACCAGAGAGGGAAAAAAGCCAGCAGTTTCCTTCCTGTTCTTTTTTATCTATAATACATTTTTGCCTGGGAGAGGAAGAATGTAATTGAAAGGAACAATTATATGTATATATAGTGTGTGCTTGTGTGCTATGTTATAACATAGCCCTGGCTCTTATATTAAACAATTCATTTATTAACGCTACTTATTCTGAGCTCTGCAAATAATGCGTGACGATATAATAATAACAGTGAAGTGATGTATTTCTCTGAATTTTTTGTTATTAAAAACTATTCTCAGTTGTTCTTGTGAAAATAAAAAAAAATGTATAAAAATATAATGATAAACACCACCAGGGTAGATATTCCATTTCTGAATTGTGGAAAGTACTGTCCCAGCTACGAAATTGCAGTTAATCATTTAGACTATATCATTTCTGTTATTATCCTTTGCTTAATAACCACCAACTTACGGATTATTGGGTTTGTCTCAGAAAGTATAATTTTTGTCCTAGAACTTCCTCTCTGGTCAGAGGGAGAGGGAGCAAATAGTGGAGTGATTACCACTGTCCTTATTCTTTAAATAACTACTCCTGGGAAGGTCATTTCCTTTGGCTCCTTTGTCAAGGATACCCAGGAAGAGTGTTCACAGGAGACCTTGAACTACAGCTGACCTTGATAATTCATTACTTGAGACTTTGTGAATTTCATTGAAGTTAAACATCAATACATCAAAATTATCTTACTGGAGCTCTTGATTAGACATTTCTACACCAATGCCATTTCTTTTTTTGCAACACAAAGTTTAAGGATCTGATCCCTGAACTGGCCAGAGCTGCCACATGCCACCATGTGAGTTGTGCCCTACACAGCTCTAGGGAATGCCATTTCCTTTGTGTCTGTGTGGATGGTGCCCCTGGTTTTGTCATAGAACCTCCATGGAATTAATTGTTAGTCTTTTTCTATCTCTAGCCTCCTATTTTCCATGAAGTTTTTGGGAGTGTCTTTATGTATTTATTACTTATATTAATTATAATTATTGTCTACCACAGTGATTTTCTCTGCTAAAGTTTGCTCTTTTTTTTTTAAGATTTTATTTATTTATTTGAGAGAGAGAGAGAACAGAGGGAGAGTGACAGGGAGCAGCAGACTCCCCGCTGATCAGAGAGCCCTATGTGGGGCTTGATCCCGGGACCCTGAGATCGTGACCTGAGCCGAAGGCAGAACAGATGCTTAACTGACTGAGCCATCCAGGCGCCCCTGCTAAGGTTTACTCCTAAGAGAAGTCTTTAGTAATTTCAAAAGGATCCATGTGCAGTGGTGTGTCTTCTTGTGAACCCGTTGTTTATTGGTATAGTGGATCACGATAGAGAAGCTCAACAATCCAGAGTGTTCTAGAAATCAGAGGAGGAAAATTTCATTTGTAGCTCAGCTGGATCTTAGATTTTAACTTTGGTTTTAACAATCAAACTTAGTTGATTCAGTTTGTAACTCCAGATGACAGAAACAGAAGGTGTTGGGGAAATAACAGCCAATCCACTTTTCAAGTCTAATACAAGCTTCTTATGAAAGAAAATTTAATTAAGATTTTTAATCTTCAGAAAAAAAAATACTTCAGGAAAAAAAATTTAAGAGGATTGAAAAACAAATGAATAAACAAAACTTTTTAAGAGCCCAAGTGGAGTGAGATAAATGTTTTATTATTTTTCTGTCAGCTATAATGTAATTCCAAGTTCTTGGCCTGGATGAGATGATCCTCTGTGATGGGCCCTTTGCTTAGCTCTGTACCTTCCATCTCACACTCCCACAGTTCTGTGGTTCCTGGAACACACTGGCAGTTTCAGGATTCCATGCCTTCACAAGTGCTGTTCCTGCCGGTGTAATGTGCTTCCCCTCTTTAGTCACCTAACCAGCCCCTCCTCATCGCTCAAATCCAGCACATGTTATCTATTACTTTTCTAGGGAAATTTTCCCTGCTCTTTTCTCTCCATGTGCTCGAACCCCAATTCTCGTCAAAACCAAATAATCTCCTTTTCAGCGCTATATCTGTAGCTTATATACAATTTCATTCCTGTGTTCCCCACCCTGACTCACTATATCATAATGATTTGTTCCCATGTCTTTTTTTCTTATGACATTGTGCTCCTTCAGAATGGGGACTGTGCCTGAGCACAGTCTTGAGCTTAAACTGGGAAAGGATTACAGAAGCGAAGCAATGTGTTCGGTCTAACATAACTCACTAGTAAGAAGCGGAGCTAGAAGCGAACCTTGATTTGTGTGACTCCAAAGCCTGTTCTTCACATCCAGGGTCATGGTGTCCAGTGTCACCCCTTGATGTCTGTGTGCCACATGAGAAGGTGAGTGCTTCTGTGGTTCTTGGCAGCTGCATTTTCTCATGGGTTTGCCATTTTGACCTCTTCCTTCTTCCTTCTACCTCTGGGGAGTTTGATTCTCCCTGGCCTAAACTTACCAGGCTCATCTTTTCTTACCCGGGTATTCTGTCTTCACAGAAAATTGGCAGGCACCTACGTGCACTAAACTGGTACTTTCGTTTTAGCTTTTCCTCTCAATAGGCCCAATGCCCACCTTTATTTTTTTCATCCTCTCGGTACTCATCTTTTGTCTTTCCGGCAATTAGTGACTATTCTCAGGGATATTTATAGAGTTGCAGTTTTCCAGAACACTGCCCCAGCTCTCTTCAGCCATTTTCCTCAGTTTACACAGTGTGCATGTGGGGTGCACACAAGTACACAAATATTCTGAGTATATGTTGTATACAATTTTTGGTGGCCCTCTGGTTCATTTTACCATTTAGTGCCCACATTCAGTTTTTTATTGTTACAGTAGAAATGGCACATGGTATGTGCTCAAGATGTGTTTGTTTAAATGAATTCTTTGGATATAAGCCTAGAAAAGAGTATTAAAAATTGCCCTGGTGCCGTAACTAACTCTTTAGACATTATTGCTTTTAGTTTCTCATAAACGGACTGAGAAAAGATACTTCAGTTCTCTTCAGGTTTCTTGTCTTTTTCCAGGATGGTTCAGATATCATTAACATTCCAAGTGACTGAACTTTAGACATTTTTATATGATCTTTTTTTAAAATCTGGGTAACTTTCATCCTTGAGTTCCTTCCTCCCTTTGTGAATCATCACCATCTTCATCACTGTCACTTTTTAAATATTTATCAAGAGCTCATTATATACTTAGTGCTATAAATATATGAAAATGCCTTGAGTGTTCCTTCTGCTTCCTAGAATTCACTTGCCAAACAGGCAAGCCTTCTCCCTTTGGTCTTAGTTACACTTCTGGAAAAATCCTCTCACCTTAAGATCATCATTATTTATATTCAATAACTTATAAAATAATTGAAAAACAACTTGTGTGCACCAAAAAAAGGTGGGCATTTTAGGGAAAATAAGAATATTCACTGTAAAACTGGAATCCAGCATATGGCTGATTTGAATTGATGAATTTGATTCTCTTTCAAATACTTTAAATACAGAGTGTACTTTAGCAATAGCAACACATAATAATAGCTGACAGATATAAAATGTTATTCTTTATGGGATAGTGTTCCAAGTTCTTCACATTTCTTAAACCATTTAATTGTAATAGCGACCACAGGATGTAGGTACTATTAATATTTCTCGTTTGTACATGAGAAAACTGAGGGACAGAAAAGTTAGGTAACAGCTAACCTTTAAGAAGGTCAACTAGCTAATGAGTGGAAGAGCTAGAATCGAAACCCAGGTAGTGTGTACCTGGAGTCCTCATCCATGGAATGACAAGACCATCCCACCTGTTACATGGCTATTTTATATATAATGTATGAAAAAGCTATCGACGATGGTAAAGCCATACTTTATAATGATAAAGTCCTAAGCCTACAAATATATGCAAGCAGTGGGAGTCTACAGATAGGCAGAGAAGTGTTTGTTACTCATAGTACAATAGGCAAACCATCCCCGAATGTTAAACGGTGGTTTCCAGGGTGGTTGGATGTAGATAATAAGTTAAGTTGAGACAGTGATTGGAACATTGGGAGAGAGCTGACTGTTATGGGCTGGATTATGTTCACCCAAAATTCATGTATTAAAGTCCTAATGTGCAGTACTTCAGAATGTGACTGTATTTGGAGATAGTGTCCTTAAAGAGGTAGTTAAATGACAATGAGGTCATTAGTATGGGCCCTAATCCAACATGACTAGGGTCCTTATAAGAAAGGGGTATTAAACAAACACACACAGAAGAAAAGACCAGGTGAAGACACTGGTCTTCACAAGCCTGTCTTGTGAAGCTTGTAGCTTGTCTACTATAAGCCAGGGACAGAGGCTCCAGAAGAAAGCAACCTTGCCCACATCTTGATAACAGACTTCTAGCCTTCAGAATTGTGAGAAAAATAAATTTCTGTTTTTTAATCTGCTTTATTATTCCTACAGCACTTTGTTATAGCAGCGCTAGCAACCTTACACAGTGATTGTCTTAGTTTGCCCTGCTATAACAGGAATACCATAGAATGAATGGCCCAATCAACAAGCATTCATTTCTCACAGTACTACGGGCTGGGAAGTCTGAGGTCAGGCTGTCAGCAGGTCAGGTTCTGGTGACAACCCTCTTCCTGATTTCCTCACATGGTGGAGAGAGAGTGAGCTTGAGTTCTTCATTCCCTTGGAATGACACCAATTCCAACCCTTGTGACCTCATCCATACTTTATTACTTCCCAAAGTCTTCACTTCCAAATACCATCACACTGAGGATTAAGGTTTCAGCATATGAATTTTGGAGGGACACATTCAGTTCACGGCAGTGACCTATGGCGAAAAGGATTGAAAGCTAAAGTTTAATGAGTTTTCTAATATAAAACCTACCAGGGGGGAAATTCAGTTTTCTATTGATTGTTGACTGAAAAATATAGTTTGATTAGAATGCATTTTAGTGAAGTGGGGTGCCCATGGTCACATGATTTGTTCTCCATGTGGGCAGATAGGACGGTCTCCTTAGTGGTGTGGTTAGAAGAATTCTACTAGCCCACATCTCTTACCAAATATATCCATTGTTACTCCCCTGGCTCCTGCCTCCCCCAGCTATACCCGTTGTCACTTCACCTGACCTTGAAATTGTGAATAGCATCATGGCAGTCTTTTGATTATTTTCTCCAGAAAATTCTTGTTATAAAAGGGCCTGAGTAAAAGGTAGCAGGCAATTTATTGGTTATAAAAGGATGGGCTAGTTTTTGGGTGAATTGGTATTCCTTGATAGAGTTAAAAATTTGGGCATTAAGATCTTTCTGGGAGTGGAAGTCAGTGGTCCTGGGAAATTCTAGGCTGAATGAATGTGTGTTCAGTGGCATCCAACTTATTCTTTCATTCAACAAATGCTTTGGATCCCTGCTTTGGGCAAGACCCTGTGCTAAGCTGCTGGGAATATAGCTGTGCCCATGATGGAAGCAGCCACCGTACTCAGGGCATGTGTGTTCTCGTGGGAGATCCAGATGTTAAAAAGTGCAAGCCATAATTAGTTATTAAATTGTAATTGTGGCAAGTGCTATGTCAGGAAAGGGGTTGGAAAGAGTGAAAAATAATTCTACTTAATTCATTACATTGAGGAAGTTTGGCATCATTTGTAGCCTGTGCTGTCCAATGTGGAAAACCTAGCCGTGGGTGTCTATTAAAATAAAAATAACTAAAATTCAATAAAATTACATATTTAGTCCTCCAGGGACACAAGTCACCTTTCAAGTGCTCAGTAGCCACATGTGGCTGGTGACAACCATACTGAACAGCAGCGATATAGAATAATCCCATCACTGCAGAAAGTTTTGTTGGCAAACACTGTTTGGACTGTAGAGGTTTACCAGAATTATGAAGTAAAAGAGAGAATTCTTAACTGTTAATTCCCTAGAGACTGGAAGATATATACATCTACCAAAATAGTCCACTTTTGGCTGCAGGCCACAATACAAATCTCTTCTTAGTCTGGCCTTCAAAATGAGGAATGGGACTTCATTTTAAACTACAGGCAGATTTCCTCTTCCCTTCGTATTATGAATATTGAGGTTTTGCCTGCTTTGAGTGTTCATCTTTGCACGTATGAGCAATTTGTCTATAGTAACTAGGGGGTTTTTATATTTTTATTTTTATTAAAAGAAAAAAAACCTGGCTATAGAAAATAAACATCCTGTGGGGTATAGATACGAAGAGCACTGGGGACTGTTACTTTAAAATAGGACAGCAGCACTTGAGCTCTCCACAGCTGGGGGAGCTCATCTCAGCTTCAGGACAGCGAGTCTCCATTGCTTCAAGTTCAAGAGGAAAGAGGAGAGAAGCCTATGTGGGCAGAGAAGAAGAAAATCAGCTGTGCTGGGCTTAATACACTTGAAGTTGACATCAGTGGAAGACTTTATTAAAATATGCAACCTGAAGCTGAGGATTAGAACAAATAATATATCATGGTGGGGGATGTGCTTTTGCTGCCACACCTCAAGGTCACCCTTTGAAGGCAGCTGAGCTGGCTGCCAGGAGCCATTGATTCCTCTCTAGTACCGAAACATCTCCTGGCAGGTGTCAGCCTGGCTGCTCCAACACATAAATATGGAAAGTTACAGACTAGGGAGTTATGGCCCATGGGATCCTGCTAGTGGATGGTTGGAATGCTTCAGTGTTTGTTCTGAATAGACATTATGTGAATTTTTACTTAAGCAGCATAACAAATAGGGCCATATGAAATAAATATTGACAACCAATATTTTCCTCTGAGGGATATAGTTTCTCAAGTCTTTAGGGTAACAAAGTTACAAAATCCTGCCTAGGTGTATACAATTTCTTTAATTTGTCTCTAGTGACGTTGCTATCTTGTTAAATAGGTCATTTCCCTTAATGAGGTGCTTTCATCCTTCTTATATTAGTTTTCACTTACCCCTTGCTCCAGCCATGGCAATCCCTCTGCAATTCTCCAAATATCCTGTGGTCTTTCCTCCCTTCTGAGCTAATTTTACTTAGTGGCAAAATGTTTGGATATATATATATTTTTTTCTCTAGGTTTCTCAGAAAATGAGGAAAGATGGAAAAAAGTGGTGGTAAATGATCTGCTCCCCCAGCCACGAGGATTTCCCAAGGGGCTGTGTGAAGGGAGACATCTCTTCCTTGGCCCCTCTCTCATTTCCAATTGCATCCCAAACCTGAGGTGTTAATATTCATTCTGCACTGTTAGCAAATTAAAAACAATAGAACTGTTTCCTAAGAAGGTTGGCAAATGAAGGAAGCTTGTTTTAACTACTATTACGGCGACTGTGTGTATGTATGTGTACTTTTAATCCAATCATGCATTCATAGTTGTAAAACTGACTTTTGCCCTTTCCTCTTTTATTTCTGGTGGGTTTCAGACGCAGCCGGATGGGAGAAGGGCTAAGGGAGGTATCCATGGGGTAGACTCTTTCAATTGCCTTCAACTCATATATCTTCCTTACTTTGAATACTCGTAAATACATAATGGTAACATTGTCTTCATGCTGAATCATGCTAATAACCCCTATCAAGTAGAAGAAAGATCTTTATGTCTTATAACTATCAACAGATGACTTAAACCTGAGAGCTTTAGGTCATACGAGATTGAGTTGTATATATTAACATTTTCCAAACAGCAAGTATAAGGATACTGCCTTATACATGTAAGAGGCATTGATATGTTAACCTATTTATTTTTTATCATATAAAATAAACTTTATTGGACACTTTAGGGTTATCATTTTTTCTCCTTTCATCAAATTGTAAAAGCAAGTGGCTAGATTTTTTTTTTTTTTTGCCTTTGAGGAAGCATGATCAGTTTAGATTTCATGAAGATATTTTCCTTCTGTGAAAATCATTTTCTATTATGTGAACGTAGCGTTCGCTTCTAATTTAAATGCTACTTATACAGGTTGGTGATACATTAATGTTTTTTGATGACTTTGTAAATTTTCAGAATGTCTTTGAGGACACTTAGAGTGACTGAGGTGCAAATTGACATGGAGGCAGAGGAATTAACCAAATGATTTTAGAAGGCCATTTCTAACCACTGGAGCACAAGCTTTTTGTGGACAGACAGGAACTCCTTCCCTAAGCCCAAAACAGGGGAGCCACCTGGTGGACAATGTGAGAATTCTTCATTTTCTAGAGGTAGCCATAAATGCATACACTGTGAAATCCTAGCTTTTTTACTTTTAAATTTAGATAGATTTACTTATATGTTTAAGCTAATATGCTTTACATTTTTAATTGATGAGTAACTTTCGCAGTTCCTACCAATAAAAGGGCTCTAAAATAAGGAGAAAGAATATTAGGATACTATGAAAATCAAGTTAGAAGAACAATCAATCGAAGCAGTAGAGGCATTTAGTAACTCCATTTCATATTTTGTCTTTTTCCTTTCAGATTCATTGCTCAGCCTATCTGTGTTTATACATATAAAATGGCTTTTATGAAAGACTTTCAGCTCCCCTCCAGCTATTCTACTTCCTATCTCTCTTCGCCTACACAGCCAAACTTCTTAACAAGGTTGTTTACACTTGCCGAATCCACTTCCTTACCTCCCACACAGTCCTTAGCCAACTTTAATCTGTCTTCTCCTCTGACACTCCATTAAATCATTCTCACCAAGGTCACCAGTCACCTTCTTGTCACGACATCTTGTGGATAGTTTTTAGCTTTTATTTTCCTTGACCACTTGGGAACATTCTGCATGGCTGGTCACTCCTCCTTCTTGCATCACTGCTTCCCTTGAATTCTGGGGCACAGCACTCTCCTGGTCTTCCTCTTACATCTCTGGCTCTTTCTTCGCAGCGGTTTTTGCAGGTTACCTTTCCTCTGCTTGTCTCCTAAATGCTGATGTTTCTCAGATTCTAGCCTAGGCTCTCTTCTTACTCCATCCTCTCTCCCTGAGTCACAGTGTCCATGCAAATGGTTTTCATTACCTTCACTCTGTTGTCAAATCCCAAATGTGTATCTTTGGTCCATGGATCTCTCTTTATCTCCGGATGACCTCCATTTGCCACTGTTCCCTCCCAGTTACTCTCCAGGCATCGCATGGGGAGTTCTCTCCACCACAGGGAGGTCAGCGTGTCTCAGACTATGTTCATCTCCATGCACATCTGGCACCACTGGTATCTCTACTTGAGTAAATGAATGGATGAATGAAAGAATGAATGACAATTTGGAGTTATCCATGCAAGCATTCTGAGAGTTATTCTTGATCTTTTCCCTAAGCCGCCACCTCTAAGCAATTACCAAGTATTGTTGGGTCAACCTTTGAAATATCTCCCCGAGTGATCTCCATTCCTATAGCTTAGTCCTCTTCATTTATCACCCGAGTTAGTGAGAATTCTTTCCTTTCCCGCATACCCTGCCACCCTCTGCAGCACAGCGGCTGAGGTGACCTTTCTAAATATAAGTCTGGTCATGGCCACTTTGCATGCTTAAACCCTTGCAAGGTTTCCCATGGTGCCTCCTGCAAACTTCCTCACTACCCCTGTGGAGCTCTTTGTGATCTCTTTCCTCTCCAGCTTCATCTCTCATTGCCTTCCTCTTCCATGGGATCCTCCAGCCACACCGAACTTTCTCCAGTTTCTCAACGGTACCAGCTGTGCTCTCATGTACACAGGAAGTGTCCCTTCTGCTTCAAAGGAGTGTCTTTGGAGCAGGAGCCCCCATTCTGTTGTTTACACACTGCGGGGGTGGGGCGATTTATCTGTGCTTCAGCTAATTAGCTCAGGTACCCAGTCTTCAGGACACCTGTTCTGACACCGCCCCTTCTCTAGCCCCTCCATCCTCAACAGGGTTAGGCATCTCTGCCATGTGTTTTCCACAGTACCTTGTCCTTCCGCTATCATAAACCTTTAATCGTCTCCTTATCTCTTTCCCACTAGACGGTCTCTTACTTAAAATAATTAAATGATGAATTTTAACACAGCAATTTTAATCTGAGCCCTAATTAATAAATGACAGACTTTCAGTATATGGGGTGAGCTCGAAGAACATTTCATCCAACCCCCTTCTTTCGTTGAAAAGGAAACGGTAGCTCACAGGAGTTAGC
>CM052883.1:140057736-140112017 GCA_028534135.1 Potos flavus
AATATCAGCTACTGAAATATTGGAATTGCCTATGAATGTTCTCTTCCACTAGTTTCTGATAGTTTGATTTGCACAGTTATGTGGGAAGAAATGTGAGGCCTGGATTGGACGAGAGCATTTAGGGAGGTGTCAGCATAGCACTCATAACACTGAATGGGTTTGGTGAATGTGTGATGAATTTTTCCAGGCATATATATTTATAACGTGGATTTAAAAACAAGAATGCAAGAGTGGTGGTATCTGACATTCAGAAGAAATGTTTTGACAGGTGTATATAATGACTTAATGGTGCATTTTTCCAGAAGGTGGACAGGGTGATGCTGTGGAAATGTGTGTCTTTCAGGGAAGCAGTACCCATGGCTGTGAACTTGCCATTGAGTGTCTCTGTGCGCTCTGCCAGTCGGCCTTTTCCTCTAACGTCGCAGAGTTGGATCATTATTTTCAGAGGCGCTAATAATGTGTGAACCTTGATTGGATTCTGGATTTTAAAAAGCTATTAAAGATATTTTGGGACATTTGGGAAAACTTAATATGCACTTCATATCAGATGAAATTACTGAATGAGTGCTAATTTCATTGGGGTAATGATAGCATGGGGTGATGTCCTTATTTTCACGATATGCCTACTGAGATATTTAGGGTAAAATATACGTAGATAGTCAGAATAGATAAATTGATTAAGCCAAAATGACATAATACGAACAGTTGGTAAATATAGATACTATTTTTTTAAAGATTTTATTTATTTATTTGACAGAGAGGCAGAGAGACCCAGAGAGTGCAAGCAGGGGGAATGGCAGAGGAAGAGGTTAAAACAGGCTGATCAGGGAGTCTGACATGGGGCTCAATCCCAGGACCCTGGAATCATGACCTGAGCCGAAGGCCGACACTTAACCAACTGAGCCACCCAGTATAAATACTATTATTTCAACATGTGTGTACCATAATTCTTAAAATTAACAAAATGTTGGAGCAAAATATGTTGTTAGTAGTTTGCTGTTGTGGATAGCATGAGTTTGAGATCTGAAACTTGAGTGAGTCTCAGATTAGGGAACACAGGTCTTGACATTTCCTTGGTGTAAGGGTAATCTGGTAAATTTAACCAAATGCCCTGCTGCATATGAGGCACCAACAGTGAACACCTCATTACTGACGAAATCTCCAAACAGTCATTGCGGAGGGAGCCAAGCTGGCCACTCCTCGATTTAACGATTAATAAGAAATAGCCATTTCATCTGATAGCTGCCTTACCTTCATTAATTAAAAAATGACCCATTGTGTGGAGAGCGCAGGGAAGTTGCCCTTTGAACAATTTCTTGCTAATAGCTATTTGGCCACTGCCACTGACATAACTTAGAACTCATGCCAGCATCACTGGGTGCCTGCTGGGCTGCAGGATGGGCTACCCTGCACATGATGAAACACTGCTGAAGGGGACAGTTCCAGCCTATTTAAAACTGTTGCGATTTTGCAAAGAATAAAGATGTCCTTGGTAAAAGGACACGTCTAGACCAGATGCGGTATGGCTGTCATCGGGCTGTAGGGAATGCCAGGCACATAGAAGGCCGTGTCAGTGGTGCCCCTAGAGTTGTGCAGCCCCAGACCAGATGTCACAAAATGCCGCTTGCCTGCTGAAATTCTCCGCACTGTGGAGCTGAAGCCACTTTGTGATCATTCATGGTTTTCTACCCTCTTCTTCCGGCATTTTTGCAGGTTTATCTTTTGGATAGGTGAAGTAGCCAGTAATTTAAGCAACGTAATCAGTAATTTCTTACAGTGAAACGGTACCAAGCAAATACCAGGCAAATAGAAAGCATTTTAAAAGTATTCTTCTAGTACTGGGAGCAGTCTCTATAGTTTTTGTCGGCTCTGGGGTTTGGAGCATCCTACATCTTTTGAGTTGCTGTAAATGATCTTTTTGAAATGGAAATAGGATGAGCCAGCAAGTAGAGGTTTCTGTGGAAGCTCCTTCTGTGTTTGGCCTACAGCACTCACGGCAGTAGGAATTCAGATTTCAGGCTCATTTATTATCCAATGAATGTTAATTTGCAATATCGGAACTTTGAAACAGTATTTGTTTTTTGTGCTGATAACCATCCATTACTGAAATTTCATTTGAAATGCAATTAATTATCTTTGTCACCTTGGTAAATGTGGATACTAATCTTCTGTCCTCTCTTATTAGATTTGTTGGCATGGAAGCAAATGATCACAATAATGGGAAGGAAAGAGCTGAGAGCAGGGGAATCAACAGGCAGTGGGTTCTCACTGTTTTACCGAATGGTTCTTTTATCAAAATGACTCCAAGAGAATTCTCAGGATACCAGTATCATCACACAAACCTACATTCATGAAGTTTTCTGCACTTGAGTCATATTTTTAAAGTTTAGCTCCAGGGTTTCTATTATTCAGCTCACTGGTGTTGAAGCAATTCTGTTGACATTTTCTGTAAGTGGATTAGGCTCACAGTCATTTGCCCAAAGCAGACAGATGGCTTCTTAACCAGAGCATCCTTGCAGGAACCTAACTTAGGGTATCTTCAGAAATATAATGGGACTGTCACAAAATATAATGTTTGTCATTAATTTCTTCTGGTGACAGATGATTTCAGTTCATTTTTACTTTCTCATCTGCCCTAAGTAAAATGGCTGTTTAACATTTTTTTTATTCCAATAGAACAATGAATGCTTTGGTATTTTACACTGAGCAATGTTGTAACCTCTAATTTACAAACAAGAAAATAAGCGTTTGCAGGGGAGAGGATGACATGTTCTGGGGTTTCCCAAGGAAAATTCCCCCATTAATGGAATTGTTACTCTTGTAATTTTAGTCATCATGGGGTTTTTCACAGGTTCAATCCTGAATTTTATTCTCAGTAACTGTTTATTCCCTCTATTTTGCCAATTTGTCTTTTTAAAGTTTCAAAGTCGTTTTTGTTTCCTCTCATTTTGTTTCCTCTCGTTTTGTTTCCTCTCATTTTAAGGTAGAGTACAGTAGATATCTATAACATTGGCATTATCGATAGCAAAATATTGCATTTACTGAAACTATAAAATTTTCTGTTTATAGAATAATTACAATAGCTAACAATCATTAGAGTTTGCCACATATTATTCTAAATAATTAACATGTATTATCTCTCTTAATCTTGCAATAAGCCCAGAGATGAGTACAATTATTAGAGCCATTTTATGGATGAGGAAACTGTGAGGCACCAAGTGACCTTGTTCAAGGTCAAAAAGTTAGTAAGTGGTGGAGAGCGGGATTTGAATCTAGGTAGTCTAACAATGGAGGTCACCTTATATGTTGACCTACAGAATAGCAATATGGTTACATTTCAAAGCCCCTGGGCCAAATTATTATTACATGACTGAAATGTGGAATCCTTAGAATCGGATGTATTCTTTCATCAATCCTGGAGTTCGGACTCTGCTCCCCATTTGTGTGTGCTGCCATCTTGGGCAGCCAGCTTGGGTAGGAGGTTTTTAGGAACTGAAGGATACTGCAAGGAAAATCAGTATCCCAAGGTCTGAGTACTAACAGGTCCTCACATTAATGGCATCCTTGAAAATGTTCAGCTGGTGCCTGTAATGAATTCAATTCTTCTATAATCGTTTTTGGATCTGATCTATTGGGGCTTATGATATCTTTTTTTAAAAAAGAATTTATTTATTTGAGAGAGAGAGGGGACGGGAGAGAGCACAAGCAGGGACAGTGGCAGAGGGAGAGGGAGAAGCAGACTCCCTGCTGAGCAGGGAGCCTGACGTGGGCTCCATCCCAGGACCCTGGGATCGTGACCTGAGCTGAAGGTGGATGCTTAACCAACAGAGCCACCCAGGTGCCCCAAGGCTTATGATATCTTTAAAATGAAAACCAATCATCTTTTCCACACTTCTCCCACTCACAAATCTTCTACCATTGCTTTTGTATTTCACTTTTCTGAAAATTGGGCTCAGATCAAAATTATTAAATTATTTCAAACTCCATACCCACATTCAAGGCAAAAATTGGACATCAAAGTATCAGCACAAAGGAAGTATTTCTGTATGGGACATTCATGGGGTTTTATCAAAGGAATTTTTCTTCTTTAAACCAAATGGGGCTTAAGTTATTTTTTTCTTCTCTCCATCTCTAAGATCTATTAGATGACATGTGCAGCATATCATGTAATGCACCTAAATGTGAAGGAAAAAAACACAATGAAGAAAAAGCATCTGTCAGTCTGGGGAACAGGCAATATTAGTTATTTCCTAAACATTTCTTTCCTGTGTGAACCTAGGCAGTATATTTACTTAGCTTTCTTGAGTCCATTTCTTCACCCCATAAAGTTGAAAAAAATTATATCTGATCTTCAAATATCTCAAAAATGTGAAATAATTGCTAAGAACTCTTTCTCAGTGGAACAAAAAGATACGGTCACCAAGTGATATTTTACTGAGTATTTTCCACTTTCATTGTTTTTTCTTCAGTATAAATTTAAAAGAAACAAAATAGGCATGCCTGGGTGGCTCAGCTGGTTAAGCATATGCTTTCAGCTCCGGTCATGATCTCAAGGCCCTGGGATCTCGAGGTCCTGGGAATCTGCCTCTCTCTCTGCTTCTCCCTCTGCCCTTCCCCTCATTCATGCTTTCTCTTTCTCTCTCTCTCTCTCAAATAAATAAATAAGATCTTAAAAAAAAAGGAAACAAAATAAATTCTAAGTAGGTAAAACATAGGGAAAAATGGGATGCATTTGGCCATTTTGTGTTATGCCACAAAGGCAGTATCCTTCCAGAGCACTCTCCCGTACTATCTATATCTCTATCAGTAAGAGTGTAGGCAGACTGAGGACTCAAAACAAGCATCACAAGGCCCTTATATCATATTTCACTGATTATAAGATGCCAAAAAGGAGATGAGGATGCTTCTCTGTCTTCCAGATTGTTGCTCTTTTGTCACTAAACAGGAGACTTGACTGATCCCCTAGACTACATGTTCTTACCACATCACATTCCTTTCCTTTAAGCACATGGCACACTTGTGATCATAGTTTTATTTTCGTGGTTTTTTGATTAATGTTTGTATCCCTAACAAGACCTCTGTTCTATGCGGGCAGGAAAGGCATCTGTGCTCACCATCTTACCCTGAGTCTAGTCTCGTAGTTGTTAATGAGTACAGTACTGCCCTCTAGAGGGCACTTTGCAAAATTATGGAGGTGATGGAAGAATTCTCTGGGGACATTTAGTGGATGCCGCCAGGAAGGATGGATATTGGGTCCGGTGCAGGACAGAGCAACATAATGAATAGTTGCCTGCATCCTGCAAGACTTTAAGTCCTGACTTACTAAGCCATCTAAAATAAAAACTGGAATACTTTAGCCCCTCTGCTCCTCTCCCCTTGCTCTTTCAGGTGTGGGCTCTCCAAATAAGTAAAATATTACTAAAAAAAAAAAAAATTGGGGGGGAGGGCAAGATGGTGGAGGAGACCTAATTTTGTTCGATCCTAGGAATTCAGCTAGATAGTTACCAAACCATTTTGAACACCTACAAACTCAACAGGAGATTGAAGAAAAGAATAGCAACAATTCTATGAACAGAAAAGCAACCACTTTCTGGAGAAAGTGTGGAGAAGTGAATCCGAGGTGATATTTGGAAAGATAGACCGTGGGGGGAGGGAGCCACCATCAGCCGGCTACCGGCAAGTGATAAAGCAGTGGAGCACAAAATCATAACTTTTAGAAGTCTGCTCTGTGGAGAGACATCACTCCAGTGGCTAAGTGCAGGTAGTGAAATCCTCCCTGGGACAGTGTGGTCTCAGGACCCTCAGGGTCACAGAAAGACTGGGGGTGCGTGAGTGTGGCAGAGCTCCCAAGTATCAGAACAGGGAAGTCAACTGCAAAGACGGAGCCAAGGAGAGGGCTCTCAGCTCGGCGTTGCCATAAACCATGATCTGAGGCAGTCAGGCCACTACTCTTTGAGCAGGGACCCCACAAGTGGCAGATCTTGGGAGATCCCCCTTCCTCCACCGGGAGGAGCAGTGCAGGAGTGTGCTGCAGGAATCTGCTGGGTTCGGAGACTCCAAACGGGGCTGTGTGCCAGAGATAGAAATGCTTGGTCACAGGCCAGGTGAGCACAGAGTGTGGCCAGAGACCAGGAAGACAGGAGTGAGTGACTGCTTTTCTCTGAGGGCCCACTGAAGAGGGGATTCCCCGAGCTCTCTGCTCCTCTGGGGCCGGAGATTGGGAGGCCACCATTTTCATTCTTATCCTCCAGAGCTGTGCGGAAGCTTTCAGGGAACAAAAGCTACCGGGAGCAAACCCAAGCAGATTACTTAGCCTGGCTCCTGGCAAAGATGGTGCAATTCCGCCCCGGGCAAAGACATTTGCGAATCACTGCAACCGTCCCCTCCCCCAGAAGATCAGCAAGTACATCCAATCAAGACCAAGTTTACTGATCAGTGAGAACGGCAAAACTCCAGCACCAGCGGAATGCAGCACAAAGAATTCCTGGCTTTTTCCCCATGATTCTTCAGTCTTTCAAAGTTAAATTTTTAAAAATTTCTTTCTCTATTTTTTTAAAAATTTTTCCTCTTTCCTATTTTAACCAACATCTTATCTTATCAATACCTTTTTTTTTTTTAAGATTTTATTTATTTATTTGACAGAGAGAGACACACACACCAAGAGAGGGAACAGAAGCAGGGAGAATGGGAGAGGGAGAAGCAGGCTCCCTGCTGAGCAGGGAGCCTGATGCAGACTCGATCCCAGGACCCTGGAATCATGACCTGAGCCAAAGGCAGACACTTAATGACCGAGCCACCCAGGTGCCCCTTATCAATATCTTTTTAAAAATCTTTTTTAATTTTCATTTTTATAGTCATATTCTATCCCTTCATTGTATTTAACCTTATTTTTTGTGTATATATATATAAGTTTTTCTTTCTTTAAGATTTTGGGATACAGTTTCTTCTAACAGGCCAAAATAAACCCTAAATCTAGCATGTGGCTTTGTTCTAGTCTCCTGCCCAATCACATTCTCTCTCTCTCTTTTTTTAAATTTTTTTCTTTCTTTTTTCAACCAACTTCTTATCTTATCAATCTCTTTTTTAAAATCTTTTTTAATTTTCGTCTTTATAGTCATATTCCATCACTTCATCATATTTACTCTCATTTTTGTATATATATAAGTTTTTCTTTCTTTAAAATTTTGTGAGGCAGTTTCTTCTAAGAGACCAAAATATACCCCAAATCAAGTGTGTGGCTCTGTTCTATTCACCAGCCTGAATATATATATATATATATATATATATATATATATATATATATATATATATAAATTTTTTTTCCTTTCTTTTCCGCCTGGTTTCGGGTCTCTTCTTACTTGTTTAGTGTATATTTTTCTGGAGTCATTATTACACTTTTAGCATATTGTTCTCTCATTCATCTATTCTTCTCTGGACAAAATGACAAAGCAGAAAAATTCACCTCAAAAAAAAAGACCAAGAGGTAGTACTGACTGCTAGGGACCTAATCAATATGGACATTAGTAAGATGTCAGAAATAGAGTTCAGAATGAGGATTATAAAGATACTAGCTGGGCTTGAAAAAGCACAGAAGATACTAGAAAATCCCTTTCTGGAGAAATAAAAGAACTAAAATCTAATTTTGAAATAAAAAAAGCTATTAATGAGGTGCAAAAAAAAAATGGAGGCTCTTACTGCTAGGATAAATGAGGTGGAAGAGAGAATTAGTGATATAGAAGACCAAATGATGGAGAATAAAGAAGCTGAGAAAAAGAGAGATAAACAACTACTGGATCACGAGGGGAGAATTCAAGAGATAAGTGATACCATAAGATGAAACAATATTAGAATAATTGGGATTCCAGAAGAAGAAGAAAGAGAGAGGGGGAGAAGGTGTATTGGAGCAAATTATAGCAGAGAACTTCCCTAATTTGGGGAAGGAAATAGGCATCAAAATCCAGGAGGCACAGAGAACGCCCCTCAAAATCAATAAAAATAGGTCAACACCCTGTCATCTAATAGTAAAACTTACAAGTCTCAAAGACAAAGAGAAAATTGCTCGGGACAAGAGGTCTGTAACCTACAACTGGCAGAAGAAATATTAGACTGGCAGAAGACCTAGCCACAGAGACCTGGCAGGCCAGAAAAAACTGGAATGGTATATTCAGAGCACAAAAGTAGAAAGATATGTAGCCAAGAATACTATATTCCACTAGGCTGTCATTGAAAATAGAAGGAGAAATAAAAACCTTCCAGGACAAACAAAAACTAAAAGAATTTGCAAACACCAAACTAGCCCTACAGGAAATATTGAAAGGGGTCTTCTAAGCAAAGAGAGAGCCTAAAAGGAACATAGACTAGAAAGGAACAGAGACAATATACGGTAAGAGTCACCTAACAGGCAATACAATGGCACTAAATTCATATCTGTCAATAGTTACCCTGAATGTAAATGGGCTAAATGCCCCAATCAAAAGGCTCAGGGTATCAGAATGGATAAAAAACAAGACCCATCGATATGCTGTCTACAAGAAACCCATTTTAGACCCAAAGACACCTCCAGATTTAAAGCAAGGGAATGGAAAACAATTTATTATGCTAATGGACATCAAAAGAAAGCTGGGGTGGCAATCCTTATATCAGATAAATTAGATTTTAAGCCAAAGACTATAATAAGAGATGAGGAAGGACACTATATCATACTTAAAGGGACTGTCCAACAAGAAGATCTAACAATTTTAAATATCTATGCCCTTAACATGGGAGCAGCTAATTATATAAACTAATTAATAACAAAATCAAAGAAACACATCAACAAAAATACAATAATAGTAGAGGACTTTAACACTCCTCTTGCTAAATGGACAGATCATCTAAGCAAAAGATCAACGAGGAAATAAAGGCTTTAAATGACACACTGGACCAGATGGACTTCATAGAT
This sequence comes from Potos flavus, assembly GCA_028534135.1. Classification (NCBI taxonomy): domain Eukaryota; kingdom Metazoa; phylum Chordata; class Mammalia; order Carnivora; family Procyonidae; genus Potos; species Potos flavus. The sequence continues at coordinate 140,066,678 of CM052883.1, forward strand.
ATATTCAGAACATCCTATCCCAAAGCAATATAATACACATTCTTCTCTAGTGCACATGGAACGTTCTCCAGAATAGATGACATCTGGCGTCACAAATCAGGTCTCAACTGGTACCAAAAGATTAGGATCATTCCTTGCATATTTTCAGACCACAGCGCTTTGAAACTAGAATTCTATCACAAGATGAAAGTTGGAAGGAACTCAAATACATGGAGACTAAAAAGCATCCTACTAAAGAATGAAAGAGTCAACCAGAAAATTAAAGAAGAATTAAAAAAAATCATGGAAACAAATGAAAATGAAAACACAACTGTTCAAAATCTTTGGGATGCAGCAAAGGTGGTCGTAAGAGGAAAGTATATAGCAATATAAGCCTTTCTCAAGAAACACGAAAAGTCTCAAATACACAACCTAACCCTACACCTAAAGGAGCTGGAGATAAAACAGCAAAGAAGGTCTAAACCCAGCAGAAGAAGAGAAAGAATAAAGATCAGAACAGAAATCAATGAAATAGAAACTAAAAGAACAGCACAACAGATCAACGAAACTAGGAGCTAGTTCTTTGAAAGAATTAATAAGATTGACAACCCCCTGGCCAGGCTTATCAAAAAGAAAAGAGAAATGACCCAAATTAATAAAATCATGAATGAAAGAGGAGAGATCACAACCAACACCAAAGAAATACAAACAATTATAAGAACATATTATGAGCCACTATATGCCAGCAAATTAGACGATCTAGAAGAAATAGATTCATTCCTAGAGATGTATAAACTACCAAAACTGAACCAGGAAGAAATAGAAAACCTGAATAGACCCACAATCAGTAAGGAAATTGAAGCAGTAATCAAAAATCTCCCAAAAAACAAGACGCGAGGGCCAGATGGCTTCCCAGGGGAATTCTACCAAACATTTAAAGAAGAATTAATACCTATTCTCCTGAAACTGTTCCAAAATGTAGAAATGGAAGGAAAACTTCCAAACTCATTTTATGAGGCCAGCATTACCTTGATCCCAAAACCAAACAAAAACTCCATCAAAAAAGAGGGTTGCAGACCAATATCCCTGATGAACATGGATGCAAAAATTCTCACCAAAAGGATCCAACAGTACATTAAAAGGATTATTCACCATAACCAAGTGGGATTTATTCCTGGCTGCAAGTTTGGTTCAACATCTGCAAATCAATCAATGTGATACAATACATTAATAAAAGAAAGATCAAGAACCATATGATACTCTCAGTAGAAGCATTTGACAAAGTACAGCATCCTTTCTTGATTAAACCTCTTCACAGTGTAGAGATAGAAGGTACATACATCAATATCATCAAAGCCATCTGTGAAAAACCCACAATGATTATCATTCTCAATGGGGAAGAACTGAGCGCTTTTCCCCCAAGGTCAGGAACATGGCAGGAATGTCCACTATCACCACTGGTATTCAATATAGTACTAGAAGTTCTAGCCTCAGCAATCAGACAACAAAAAGAAATAAAAGGCATCTGAATCAACAAAGAAGTTAAACTCACTCTTTGCAGATGATATGATGCTTTATGTGGAAAACCCAAAAGTCTTCACTCTAAAACTGCTAGAGCTCATATAGGAATTCAGTAAAGTGTCAGGATATAAAATCAATGCACAGAAATCAGTTGTATTTCTATACACCAACAGCAAGACAGAAGAGAGAGAAATTAAGGAGTCAATCCCATTTATAATTGCACCCAAAACCATGAGATACCTAGGAATAAACCTAACCGAAGAGGCAAAGAATCTGTACTCAGAAAACTATAGAATACTCTTGAAAGAAATTGAGGAAGATACAAAGAAACAGAAAAACATTCCATGCTTATGGATTGGAAGAACAAATATTGTGAAAATGTCTATGCTACCTAGAGCAATCTATGGATTTAATGCAATTGCTATCAAAATACCAGCAACTTTTTTCAAAGAAATGAAACAAACAATCCTAAAATTTATATGAAACCAGAAAAGATCCCGAATAGCCAGAGGAATGTTGAAAAAGAAAACCAAAGCTGGTGGCATCACAATTCCAGACTTCAAGCTTTATTACAAAGCTATAATCATCAAGACAGTATGGTACTTGCACAAAAACAGACACATAGATCAATGGAACAGAATAGAGAGCCCAGAAATGGACCCTTAACTCTATGGTCAACTAATCTTTGACAAAGCAGGAAAGAATGTCCAATGGAAAAAAAGACAGTCTCTCCAACAAGTGGTGTTGGGAAAATTGATCAGCCACATGCAGAAGAATGAAACTGGACCATTTACTTATACCACACACAAAAATAGACTCAAAATGGATGAAAGACTTCAATGTGAGACAGGGATCCATCAAAATCTTTGAGGAGAACACAGGCAACAACCTCTTTGACCTCAGTTGCAGTAACTTCTTCCTGGAAACACCGCCAAAGGCAAGGGAAGCAAGGGCAAAAATGAACTTTTGGGACTTCATCAAGATAAAAAGCTTTTGCACGGCAAAGGAAACAGTCAACAAAACCAAAAGACAACTGACAGAATGGGAAAGGATATTCGCAAATGGCATATCAGATAAAGGGCTTGTGTCCAAAATCTATAAAGAACTTCTCAAACTCAACACCCAAAGAACAAATAATCCGATTAAGAAATGGGCAGAAGATATGAACAGACATTTCTGCAAAGAGGACATCCAAATGGCCAACAGACACATGAAAAAGTGCTCAACATCACTCGGCATCAGAGAAATACAAATCAAAACCACAGTGAGATACCACCTCACACCAGTCAGAATGGCTAAAATTAGCAAGTCAGGAAATGACAGATGTTGGCGAGGATGCGGAGAAAGGGGAACCCTCCTACACTTGGTGGGAATGCAAGCTGGTGCAGCCACTCTGGAAAACAGTATGGAGGTTCCTTAAAAAGTTGAAAATAGAGCTACCGTAAGACCCAGCAATTGCACTACGGGGTATTTACCCTAAAGATACAAATGTAGTGATCCTAAGGGGCATGTGCACCCTAATGTTTATAGCAGTAATGTCCACAATAGCCAAACTATGGAAAGAACCTAGATGTCCATCAACAGATGAATGGATAAAGAAGATGTGGTGTACACACACACACACACACACACACACACACACACACTGGAATACTATGCAGCCATCAAAAAACCAAAATCTTGCCATTTGCAATGACATGGATGGAACTAGAGGGTATTATGCTGAGCGAAGTAAGTCAATCAGAGAAAGACGATTATCATATGATCTCTCTGATATGAGGAATTTGAGAGGCAGGGCGGGGGTTTGTGGCGGGTAGGGAGGGAAAAAATGAAACAAGACAAAACCAGAGAGGGAGACAAACCATAAGAGTTTCTTCATCTCAGGAAACAATCTGAGGGTTGCTGGAGGGGAGGGGGATAGGCGGGGTGGGGTGGGTGGGTTATGGACATTGGGAGGGTATGTGCTATGGTGAGTGCTGTGAATTCTGTAAGACTGATGGATCACAGACCTGTACCCCTGAAACAAATAATACATTTTATGTTAATAAAAAAAATTGGAGTACTTCAGTGAAGATATTAATTTTTTTTACAAGCAGATATGTGAGAGGCCCAGTACATGAAGAAAATAGTTACTGAGAGGCATGTCTAAATGAATAAAGATATTGTTTTTAAATTATTGATTCACTCTGGACATTCTGTCTACTTGATTGTATGATTGCTATACAGTAAGTGATATTGGAACAAACAGGGAAGTAAGATAGTGGTTTTGATACTTTATTATTTTTCACAATCCATGGTGGGCATCCCACAGTGTCCTGTGAAGTAGAAGCTGATATTATCAATCACAAGAAAAATATCCCTTGAGATATCTTTGAAGACTTGACAACTTTGGTGGGGTGTATAGGTAGTATTTATTTTCTCACTTATGGGATTATCACACTTTCTCTCCCTGGTGAGATTCTGTACTTGTCCTCGCATGCTATCCCTACCTTAATTAAGGTTATTTCCTTTCTTTGTTTATTATATGCAAATAAGGCTGGACTGTTGCCATTCTTCGTTTTTATATGAGTGTCTGTCTGGTATATCTGCATTGTCATTTTCCTATATTCTTTGTGAGTGTGGTTGGCATGTGATCTCTTTATTTCTCTTTTGAATTTGGTAAATGGTAAAAACCATTTGAAAATGGTATCTGTTGTCAGCACTGTTGTTACTGGATTGTTACTAATATTGTTATTATATTTTTTTAGCTTTATTGAGATATAATTAATATATAATCTTGTGTAAGCTTAAGGATTATGTATATACAAGAAAAAGATAATTAAATGAGGTGATGAGTGTGTTAACTAACTTATTATTGTAGTGAGAACTTTTAAAATCGACTTTCTTAGCAACTTCCAAGTACATAATATGGTACTATTAACTATAGTAATCTTGCTGTACATTAATTTCCAGAACTTACTCATATTGTAACTGGAAGTTTGTACCCTTTGACCACCTTCACCCATTTTCCCTATCCCTTGCCCCTGGCAACCATCAAACTACTTTTGTTTCTATGAATTTTGTTTTTTTAGATTATATAAAAAAGATCATCTAGTATTTGTCTTTTTCTGTCTGACTTACTTCATTTAGTATAATGCCCTTGAAATGCATCCATGTTGTTGAAAATGGCAGGTTTACCTTCTTTCTCTCATGGCTGAATAATATTGCATTATATAAATAACATATTTTAAATGTTATTAAATGCTACACATATTATAGATATATTGTAAAGATAGCAATAGATATGTGTGTATATACCTTTATTCATTTGTTTGATGGACACTTAAATTGTTTCCATGTCTTGGCTATGCATATGTTGGTATGAATATCTCTTCAGATCCTGATTTCATTTCCTTTGGTGGAATTTCTGGATTGTATAGTAGTTCTATTTTTAGTATTTTTGAGGAATCTCCATACTGTTTTCCATAGTGGCTACACCAATTTACATTTCCAGCAGTACATGAAGGGCCCTTTCCTCCATATTCTTGCCAGTGCTGGTTACCTTGTGTCTTTTTGATAATAGTCATTCTAACAGGTGTAAGGCGGTTTCGATATCTCACTGTGGTTTTGCTTTGTGTTTTCCTGATGATTAATGAGGTTGAGCACCTTTTCATATACCTGGCCAATTGTATGTCTTGTTTGGAAAAATGTTTCTTCAGGCCTTTTGCCCATTTTTCATTGGATTATTTTATTTTTTGTTATTGAATTGTTAAATATTTTGAGTTGTTATATCTATATATATATATTGAGTGCCTTATATATTTTAGATATTAACCTCTTATCAGATATATGGTTTGCAAATATTTTCTCCCATTCAGTAGGTTGTCTTTTCATCTTGTTGATTGTTTCTTTTGCTGTGAAGAAGCTTTTTAGTTTGATGTAGTCTCACTTGTTTATTTTGGCTTTTGTTGTTTGTACTTTTGATGCTATACTATTTCAATTACTGTAGTTTTGTAGTATAGTTTAAAATCAGGAAGGGTGATGCCTCCAGCTGTGTTCTTTTTCAGATTGCTTTGGCTATTTGCAGTCTTTTGTGGTTCCAGATGAATTTTAAAATTGTTTTTCCCTTTCTGTGAAAAATGCCATTGGAATTTTGATAGGGATTGTACTGAATCTGTAGATGACATTGGGTAGCATGGATATTATAATATTAATTGTTCTGATCTGTAAACATGAGATATCTTCCCATTAATTTGTGTCTTCTTCAATTTCTTTTATCAGTATCTTGTAGTTTTCAGTATGCAGATCTTTCACCTTCTTGGTTAAATTTAAGTATTTTATTGTTTTTAATGATATTGTAAATTGGATTTCTTTCTTTATTTCTTTTTCTGATTGTTTATTGTTAACTGATAAACAACTGATTTGTGTGTGTCATTTTGTATCCTGCAACTTTAATGAATTCATGTATTAGTTCTAACAATTGTTTGGTGTAGTCTTTAGGGCTTTCCATATATAAGATTAGGTCATCTGTAATCAGAGGTAATTTTACTACTTCCTTTCTGATTTGGATACTCTTTCTTTCTCTCTTCCTTCCTTCCTCTTTCTTTCTTTCTTTCTTTCTTTCTTTCTTTCTTTCTTTCTTTCTTTCTCTTGCTCTCTCTTGCTCTTTCTTTCTCTCTCTCTTTCTCTCTCTCTCTCTCCTTCCTTCCTTCCTTCCTTCCTTCCTTCCTTCCTTCCTTCCTTCCTTCCTTCCTTCCTTCCTTCCTTCCTTCCCTCTTTTCGCCTAACTGCTCTGGCTAGGATTTGCAGTACTGCATTGAAAAGAAATAGTGGGAGTAGGCACCATTGTTTTGTTCCCGATCTTAGAGGAAAAGCTTTCAAACTTTCACCATTGACTATGATGGTACTTGTGGTCTTGTCACATGTGGCCTGAATTATATTGAGGTACCTTCCTTTATACTCAGTTTGTTGAGAGTTTTTATCATGAAAGGATGTTGAATTTTGTCAAATGATTTTTTATGCATCATTGAGATGATCATGATTTTTTGTCTTTCATTCTATTTCTATGATGTAATTACAATTATTAGTGAGTAGTGTTTAAATAATGTTAAATGACTTCATTTATATATATACCCAGCAACACAAAGATGGTTTCTTCTATATTAAAAACTATTTTTAAAAAACATGGTCAATGCAAAGCCTTTCTGCCTAAGACACAGTTACCATTTTGAAGTAAATAAGGTTCTTTATTCCTTCGAACATTCGAGTTAGTCAGGATTTCCTGATGAGAAAGATATTTTAACAATTCACGATGTTATTTGAAAAAGAAACGTGGAAAAGTATTTTATTTGCCAGGTCTTAAAACATGTTTTCATATTTAACTTTCAAAGATAATTTTCATTATGTTGAATTTCACAGGTTCTAGCTTCAAATATTTTTTTTAAAGATTTTATTTATTTATTTAACAGAGGGAGAGAGATCACAAGTAGGCAGAGAGGCAGGCAGAGAGAGAGACGGGGAAGCAGGCTCCCCGCTGAGCAGAGAGCCCAATGCAGGGCTCGATCCCAGGACCCTGAGCTGAAGGCAGAGGCTTAACCCACTGAGCCACCCAGGCACCCCATCTAACTTCAAATTTTTTATAGCCTTTTGTATAGTTGTGCTTATTAAACATGTCATTCTGCTTTATTTTGCAATGTTGTCTTCTCTTTGGTATTAAATTATTCTCGGGATGCCTGGGTGGCTCAGTTGGTTAAGCAGCTGCCTTCGGCTCAGGTCATGATCCCAGGGTCCTGGGATCGAGTCCCACGGTCCTGGGATCGAGTCCCACATCGGGCTCCTTGCTTGGCAGGGAGCCTGCTTCTCCCTCTGCCTCTGGCTACCACTCTGCCTGCTTGTGCTCTCTCTCTCTCTGACAAATAAATAAATAAAATATTTAAAAAAAAATTATTCTCAAAATTTCTTTGAAATATCTTCTACATTTTATAAACTAGTCTTCCTTCAGAATTAGATTCTCACGTATTAAAAAGACTTATTTATCTTCTGTTTCCACAGTCTTCAGAAACATTTGATTAAATTGGAGTTTGTGATCAATACTAAAATAAATCAGCCATGAAACTAATTTAAAAACCTGACCTTTATAGAAAATTATAAAATACAGTGGGTCAGATGAGCATGTCCAGTATAGTCCCGTTTCTGTTCCTTTAAGAATAAAATAATTTGATTGCATTATGTAATAAGATTTGAAAAGAGTGTTAACTTGGTTTGAGTTCAGAGTTTTAGATGAAGAGTAACATTTAGCTCTATATGGCTCCATAACATTGGCTCCATTAATCCAGTGCTCTTAGACCCAAACTCTCTACGATTATTTATCCATATTTCTTGAGAATTCATAGAGTTAAAATTCAACTTTTTAACTGACAAGTAGGATGCAGTTGGAATATTTGGTTGCCAAGGTATTGAAAAATAATATATCTGACCGTTGATAATTAAATGCAATGGAAACCTCTATTTTTTTGCAGTTGTTATTTTGTCCATAATCTCCTAATAGCTATGCTTTTGTGCCTATAACTCTTGCTAACAACTTGTTTCCATTCCCTACATGGCTAGGCTTTTTGTTCTGGAGAGCAAGAATTCCAGGCCATCTTTGCAGAGCTTTAGCCAATATTCTAGAAGGTCACATCATGAGAAGTACATCTGGTATGACATCACCACATTTTTGATCTGCTGTTTTAATTTCTCAAATGAAGAGCATTGTGGAAGTTATTTCTACCCCTTTGGAACAAAACATTTAGCCTCTTCAGATAATACAGAGATTCTCAAAAAGTGTGGTTTCGAACTAGTAAAATGGTGGTAGGGCACGACTCACCATTACATGGTTTTGTCCGAAACATGGTAGCTGGCACAAATAAAAAGAGCTGCTAATTCCACCATGCTGTCTGTGGCTGACTTATACTACAATATTGTTCATAGCTATTGACACTAGCTGTAGGTGTGGACTCTCACACGAAAAAGTATCAGGGGAATTACTCTGCCATTGAGTATGTGCTGAAAAATACCCACACGAGTCTGGAGACAAAGCTTCATTTGTTTATGTGTGTAGATGTGTATATGTGAGGGTGTATCCATTCCCAGAGTCTCATTAGCTTCTTTAAATATTTGTGGTGTGCTTTGAGACAACCCACGCATTTCCTTCACATGTGACAAGGACACTAGTCATGATGTTCTCCTGCTCTTTAATAACACAAGGGATAGTGCAGTTCATGGGAAAAATGGGTGTGAAGAAATCATGGATGTCTTTTGTAAGTCATTCTGCCAGATTGTAGTCAAAATTATTTTTGAACAGTGTTAGGCAGGGAGGGAGTTGCCTTTCTCAGTAGAAGAGGAATAATAAAAATCCTGAATGTCTTTTGACAGATAATAAAATATATTCTTAATAGATAACTTCCAAATATATAACTAATAAATTCCTTACATTTAGAATTCCAGTTTTTTTATAGTTATGATATAATGAGATAATCTGTGCAAATTTGCTTATACTTAGTATATTTTCAATAAATGTTAGCTTCTGTGTAGGGTTATGATAATATTTTACTGTCAGTAATAAGTTTATTAGTAGTAATAAAACTGTGGCATTGTACAGCAAGCCCATTTATAGTCTAAATTGCATCAGATATTTCTTGATTTCTAGATAATGTGTTTTAATTGCAATTTAATGGAGTTGTAAGGATTTGGTTATGACTGCTTAATCTCTTTAAAAAATTCATTAATCATCACTAATTTTTAGATTCAAAATCCCTATAGTGATCTTTCTATGGTTTTCTGTGATGCCAAGAGTTACTCCTTAAATATGCAGGGATTTCCATGAACTCTTAATTTTGGGAACCAAGTAACTGTGGAGGCTGAACTGGTGGCCATCGCCCTTGAGATTTTTGATAGTCCTGTTGTCCCATCAGCATCAGTCTGCCTGAGATGCTCTCTACTATTTCTGTTTTTCTTTGGGTTAAAGAAGTCCTCATCTTTTTTCCCCTGAAGCATCCCTAACATCAGAGGAGGGAAACTACAAATTGCCATGAGATTGCTAGAATATCAAAACATTGGCAGCAGCTTGACATTTCTTTCAAGTTGAATATTCAATGATGACATTGTATACTAATTTTACATTTAAGACCATAAGATTATTTTAGTATACAAGAAGTGTTTCAGTTTACATAACACCAAGTATAATTCTCTTCTCTCCTTCTTCTCTCCCAAGATCTCTACTTGAGGAGAATCTTTGAGCATGTTTCTTTGGAAACGCCTGTTACACTACTCATTAAATATACACAACACACTAATCCCTTTAAATTGATCAGCTGATCTGAATACCTAATACATCTAATAGGAAATGATACATAGAACAAAGATGTTTGAAAGAGGAGATACCATATAGGCTGACTCGTTAGGAGTTTGAGAGGGAGCATAACAGAGTAGAGAGATGGACGCTCATTGGCCAGGAGTAATTGCTGCACATAAAATGGGAAAAAGCACTAAAAATGAATGCCAGGATGGGGATTGTTAACAATAAACTTCACTCATTTTACAGTTTTGCCTGGTATGAGTCTTTCCTTGTTCTGATATCCTAATAGGGAGGACTCACAGAGTAGATTCTTTGAGCCACAGAACAGAAAGATGACCTTAAGTCTTCCTTCTTTAAAGAACAGAAAAAATTTTTTGCATAAATGTTTCAATGTAAAAAGTAAAAATTCAAACGTAGAATTAGTCTCTCATTTTGTCTTCTTCTATTAGTTAACAATTGAGTTTCTCTTTCTCTTTCTTTTCTGCCTGTGTGATTCAGCCAGGACGCGTTGTCTCTGGTTATCAGGAGATGATGTAGTTGTGTTTTCGTGCACTGGCACAAACTGTTTTCTCCAATTGGCCATTGTTTTCTGGAGAGAGGGACTTCTGTGTACCAGAACTGGCGCAGTCTGGCATGCAGGCCTGGATGCCACCTCTTGGAACTGATGAGACGGCATTCTGGCTGATTAATTAGATAGGTTTCATAACCTGCTGGAGAACAAGGGAAGGGAGAGCATTATGTATTAGCAGCGTCAAGCTTGATATTTTTGCATGTTTCACTCTTCTCTTGCAATTAGGGAAGATGCCAATTTTGCTTTTGTTGCAATTTTAAAATGCTTGATGAAACTTTCAAAACTAAAAGGAAAACGATGTCTTAAAAGTAACACTGAAAATGAGTGTGGATCTGATCTTTTTATTAATAGAGTTTGGTTTTTAAAGGAATCTTTCAATTTGTAAAACCAGTGGCAATATACCTATCTCTGTAAAACAGACTCTTGCAGATGCATTTTAAACAGATTAGTAAAATTTATATATTAACATCTGTATAGTACCAAGATATTCATTATAGTAGCAGACTGTGGTATTTGCTCTTCACATCACCTTATAGCATAGTTTACTTGTGATTATCTAAATTACAGACAACTCTTCAACATATTTTCTTTAATCTTTAGCACTGTGAAGAAGGCAGAAGGTTATTTTCATGTTTACAGAAGAGCAAGTGGCCCAGGGAGAAATTGTTGGAACTAAGAGCAAAACTAAGATAGCCTGACTTTTGTCCCTGTCACCGTATCCTTGGTGCACCTGATCTTCTGTCAGACTTGCCACATGAGCAATGATTTTCTTTACATCTGTGTTGTTTTCATGGGTAACAATGAATAGGAAGCTCTAATGTGCTTTGGAGAGTGTGCATGATTTTCCTTGAAGAGACACCGTATCATACAGTGGTTAACTGAAGCCAACTGCTGGACTTTATTGAAACCCCAGCTCGACCACATAGCAGCTGCATGACTGCATGCAGTGCTGGGAAACGGCACTGCTCTGGGCCTCAGTTTTTTTGTTTTTTGTTTTTTGTTTGTTTCTTTGCATCAAGAAACCGAGAAAAAGAAAAATGTCTATCTTCGTAGGGTTGCTGTGACAATTGAATGAATGAACATATGTAAAGCACAAAAAAGAGTGCCTGTACAGAGTAAGCACTTTATATGTATTATTCTTACTATTTAAGAATTACATTTTTCAGAGGGGATGTGACTTTGTTTTTCAGTGCCCAGAGGGGACTCATCACTGTTCAGAACTGACTCCCCAAATTCTGCTGGCATAGTGAATATTTTTCCTTTAGAAAATCCATCTCTATCTGACAGAGTGTTCATTTTTCTAGTCTTTAGTGGTGTGGGAAATAGGACACTGGACCGAGGTCCAAGACCTGGACTTTAGTCCCAGCTCAGTCATTTCCCAGCTGTGACCTTGGGTCAGTCACTAAACCTCCTCAGGCTCTGCCTCTTTTCTCCTCACAAGAAGGCTAGAGTATAAAACTTGCACGTTCACTTATAAAATCCCTTTCCGTGACTGAAGTGATTGGGATAAGTTCACTTTAACAAAAATATTAGGCAAAGCCATCCTTGTGCATCCCATTTAAATCCTGTTATTAGAAGGATTTCGCTATTATTACATAGGTGGGATTGGCAAATGCTTGTGTAGATTTTGAGAAATGGAATATGCTATGGCATTTTTTAACACGTTTTGTCAGACACCCTGAGGAAAACCACTCCTCAAATTAAATGGTGTATCATGGAGCACATTGGATAAAATAGGTGACTTATCCTTTCTCTGAGTCTGTACTTTGTGGAAGAACTCTCCAGCCATCAGTGTCAACTCCGCATCCTCCCACACTGTCCCCTGCAGTTCGGGGTCACCTTACCACTGCAGTGAGAATGGAGAGGGGAGAGAGGAAGGACCATCTCCTCTTTTGTCCGTGCCCCATGGGAGTAGGTTCTGGCTTTCCCAGAACCTACTTGGTCCATCCGGTGCCTGGCTCAGCATCAGCTTATGCACTTGATCATTATTAACGAAGAAGTAAAACAAGAAATAAAAAAAAAAAAAAGGAGAAAAAGTCTTTCTCAAGCACCGATGTTCCTGAGAGCTGATGGTTTCCTATGATTCTCATTTGTTTTTTGTTTTGATTGACATGCTGAGCCCTCTGGAGCCCCCCCCCCTTTTTTTTTTTAAGCCAGATGGGAACATTGTCTTTAGGGTGATGGAAAAGACAGAAGGAATGTGGGTAACTAATAATTTATTAAAAGGCAAATTGCAAGGATAACCCAATATGTAAAAACCCAGATTACCAAGCATAATGGTGTGTGATTTACTCTACAGAAGACGTTTTGCTTTGTAAGCTCTTGTATACTGAGGGGCTGATTTAATTTTCAGTTCTTTAAAGAGGAGCTTCTTTCCTTGTTTTCTCCCAAGCCTAGAAGTGCTTGGCCTGGGTGGGACAGGAGTTATAGCACTGTGCAAAGTCTCAGGCCATGGGGAGGGACAGGTGCACTGTCCTCAGTAATGCAGAGGTGCCCCCCCCCCCCCCGAGGTTATTCCTTACTGCAGGAATCTCAAGAGGCTACTGGCAACCACAGAGCTGATTGGGAGGGCTCAGGCTGAGGTCCTTGGCTTAAAGAGCAAGACCCTGAACAGGGCTAGAAAAGAGCCTGGGGATAATCCCCGAAAATGCGAGCTCTGAGGGTCTGGGTCCATTTCCTCACTGAGAAGTAGCACTAATGTATAGAGTGATGTCACTCAGGATATGCCTGGTCCATAACTTTCTTCTTTGGTGTATATTTGTCTTTGTTTGTAGGGCCAAGGAGATCTGTTGAAGAATGCCAAGAATGAAGCTGTAGAAAACATGAAGCAGATCCAGCTGGCATGCTTGTCCTGTGGCCTTAGTAAAGCACCCAGCAGTGGTGCAGAAGCCAAGAGCAAACGCAGCCTGGAAGCCATAGAGGAGAAGGAGAGTGGCGAGGAGAACGGGAAGCTGTGACCATGAGCAGTACCGACACACTCACCCAGCCTTTCCCTCGAGGACTCTGGTTTTTCTTTCTGTTTTTCTTTCTTTAAGCTTTTTAGAAGTTCACAAAAAGATGCCCTCTGTGGGGTGTTGGACATAGATATTTTCACAATGTCAGTATTTTAATGTAGTTAATTTATCTAAGTTAAAACCTTGAGTAGCAGTGTTTAAAATTCTGAGACGTGTGTACATACTCATGGATGGATGTGGGTGGGAGCGTGTGTGTATGTGTGTGTGTGTGAGAGAGAGAGAGAGAGAGAGAGAAGAAACGAAAGAAAGAAAGAACCAGAAAGTGACAGAGACAGAAAAAGAGAAATTGAGAGAGATCGAGATCCTATGAAAATCTATTCTATGTTGTATTATTCATTTAGTAAATTATTTCTTTATCATTTTGGGACAAATTTGTTAATCTGAAATTCTAAAGAGCACTTACTATACCCAGTTACTGTGATTACTTTACTTTGTCATTTAATTTAGAGATCTTAACATAGGTTATTATCAAAGGAAGCCAAATTTACCAATGCATAGGTGTTTTGATAGATTAAATATAGATTAGAAAAATTCCTAAGAATCATAGTAGAAATAAAAGTGAGTGAAAAATAAACAAGTGATCAGAATTTCTGAGGTCAGTAAAATCATTTCTTCAGTTAGAAACTCTTTAAACTATTCATTAAATCAAATAAATTTTTAGAAAGTTTTTTGGTAGTTGTTTAATAAACATATGATTTCAATGGGAAAGCTGATCATAAATGAATTGATACCCACCTATGTGGAATTCTGAAACACAGTGAGAGCTCTAAATTCTAAAATTCTAAATTCTAAATTCTAAAATTAGAATTTTAATGTGACATTATTTTCCGTTATAAAATTTCAAGGTTGATATTTGTTGGAAGATCTCATTCTTCCAAACTGGGAATCTAGCATTCATTTTCTGTAATGGAAATGAGCAGCTAGGAGGTCTTGTCTTTGATTAAATATAATTTATTGTACTAAATTTAAATTGAAAGACATTGTTCAAACAATACCACATTATCATGTTGAGCTCATATAAATTCCGTGGGTCAGATAACATCTTTGTGATGATTTAAGAACTAACTGATTATAAGTATGATATAATTTTAATACATGAACAAAAACATACACACAAAAGAAGCAAACTAATTAGGGTACATTTATAATTGCATCCAGATAATTTTTACCCTAATATCTGCATAAAGTACTTGAGTGTAATATGTTTGTTACCTCCAGAAGAACTAAATGTTCTATGGTTATGAAAATATATTTATTTAAAACATTGCTTTTATTTTGAAAAGCTTCTTAATTAATTTGATTAACAAATACACCAGTTTTGGGGGAACCTAGGGAAGATAATTGTTGACATTTTGCAAATATAAGCATCTTCTATAGCTACTGTGTTAAGTTATTTCTGACTTCTTAACACTATTATGTTCATGTTGCACATTACTGAAAGTAAAGATATGAAACAACACTTTTATTGTTTTCCTTTATTGTGAATTCATTGAAAAGAGAAAGAAATGATTCAATTCATTGAAAAGAGAAGAAATGAAAATAATGAAATATAATGATATTATGTTAAAAATATCTCAAAGGGTATGTTATTTCCATGGATCAAATATGGTGAAATTTCTCCTTGGGTTTCATACTGGGCACTTGGGGAGGTTCATGAGCTCATTTTAAGGTAGGTTTCTAATGGTACTATAATTGCCTGAAAAAATTTCTTTACCTTCCATTATACTTAACCTGCACAGTAAAAGGAATAGTGGAATCCAAGTATCTAAACTCATTATGATAAAAAGGAGGTGATAGAGACAGAAACAAAACCGATTTTACACCAACCAATGGGTTGGTTTCACCTGTGGACCTCCTCACTTCCCTGAATTCTATTCAGAGAAGTCCATGCCTTTACTGGTGGTACAGAGAGGTGGGAAGAGAAGATAAAGGGTGAAAACACTCAAAGAATATTATTAATTTCTTTACTTGAGGGTCAAAGCCAATCCTTAAAAGTGGCTTCCCTAGTTTATTCGACTTGTCTTGGAGTTCCACTCACACTTAGGAACTTGCCCAAATGCTCTTGAACTGTTTTTGTTTTTAGTTTAAGTAGAGTTTGAAAAACAGAACAAAACAAAACGCAAGTATTCTTGAGAACATGATAGAGGTTCCACCTCATCTAATGCTACTTCTGGCAATGGGTTTTCTGCCATTCTCTACTCCACTGTGCAGTCAGGGAGTGAGGGGTGGGACAGGGTGGAGCTTTAGATGTTGAGAATGGCCTTGCCTCTGGATAGAATAATAAAAACAAACAAAACTTTTTACATTATTACATCCTACTACTGTCTGTCTTCTATCCAGACTTGTACTGCAGTAGAAAAATCCTTCTTCTGTCCAATTAGCTTTTGACAATACTAGGAAGGTAATGGTAGATATTAATTCTGTTTTTGTTTATTAATTTTTACATTACCAAGAGGATTTGAACCATAGTGGTAGATATCATCGGTGACAGAGCCACTGATACGGTAAATGGAAGAATCGACTTTGGATTCTGGTTTGTCTGATTTTATGTGCAAGAGTATTGGTTCAGTGGTTTTGATTTTTAGTTTAATTTTCAAAATTTTAAACAAGTACTCTTTCCTTTGTAACCAAAAATGAAAAGAACTTTATTGTATTCTTTGATAATAAAATACTAATGACCAATATTAAACATGCAAAAACAGAGATCTGTAAAACAATCACCCACTATTAACATTTAGATTTATACTCCTTCAGACACCGAATATGCTTTGATTATACATACATCTAAAATGCCGTGATTTTTAAGAAAAGTGAGATCACATTATATAAAGTGTTTTTGTAATAATCTTTTTACACAATAAAGGCAATACATCATGAATCTCTTTCTGTCAATAAATATATATATACATTGGGGCTCTCAGCCTTTGAATTGAATCTAATCCACTAATAATGTATTTTATTTGGCCACTGAATCTTTTTCAAAAAATTATAAACAATAGACAACTTTTAAAAATCTGGAAATTTCACATGAAAGTTTAATTTTCTCCTTCTAAAAGATTGGGTATTCTGACAACACCAGACACCCTTCCACACCTCCCCACATCTTACTTGTCATCAATTAATTGGAGCTGCCTTCTCCAAGAGGGGCATGTGCTGCCCGGTTTGCCAAAGAGCTTCTTCTCTCGTTTATGTCACCTCCTGCTTCTGTAGATGTCTTCGGTGGTGATTCTTGATTCAAATTAGTGTTAGTGTCTTATTATGTGGATTATCGTAACATATTTAACCAATCCTCTATTTTCTCTCCTAATTTCTTGTTATATAAGCATTGCAGTGATGAAAATCCATTTTTTCAAAGTGGTTCAATTTTTTCTTTAGGATAAATTTCTAGATGTAGAGTTGTTGGGTCAAAGGATACATAACTATTTTAAGGATTTTGAGATACATTGCCAAATAGCCTCCAAAAAATGTATCCAATTTCAATTCCCACCAGGAGTTTGTGCTCAAATCTTGGCTAATAGAAAATTTAATAATTGTTATATATATGTTTGCCAATCCGCTAGATTAAAAAATCTTATTTCTCTTTATGTCTACTCTCTAGTGAGAGTGAACACTATTAGTATGTTCATTGACTATGGATAATCTCATATAGATAGTTATGAGTTTTCTGATCATTTTTGAGTGGGGTGGTAACTTTTTATCTTATTATTATTATTTTTAGGAGGCATTTACTTAATAAGAATCTTAACCTTATGTTTTTCATATATATTACTAATGTCTTTTGACATACAGATCCCTAACTTAATCCAAGTTATGATTTTTTTCCTTTATGATTAGTGTTAAGACATCTTTGTCCATCTATGCTCATGAAAATATTCTCCTACATTACCATTAGTAGCTTTCTTAGTTTACTTTTCACATTTAAATCTACAGTCCTCTTAGCTTTGCTTTTTGTGTATAGAATGTTAGATGTCTAATTTCATTTGTTCTAAACGTGGATAATCATTTGACCTAGCTTACTTACTGTAGACTGTCCTCTATCCACTCCTCTGTAATGCCACCCTTGTAAAAAATGAAGCACCCATGTATGTGTGTGTCTATTTCTGGAATCTCTGTTTGTTTCCATTGGTCTGTATCTGTCCTGGCAACATTACTGTGCTGTTTTAATTATGATAGCTTTGTAATGTTTTTGTATCAGAGAGAGTAGGCCTCCCCACTTCTCTTCTTCTTCAACATTTCCTCAGTTACTTTTGGTTCTTTGCATCTCCATATGACAATTTCTATTAGGTACCTTTTGGAATTTTTATTGGTATTACATTGAATGGATATATCATTTTCAGGAGTTTGGACATATTCACATTATTGAGTATTCCAATCCATCTGCATGGTATATTACTTCATTTATTCAGGTCTTATTTAATTTCTCTTAATACAATTTTTTGGATTTCTCTATAAAGGTCTTGCAAATCTTTCAGTAGATCTGTTCCTAGGTATTTGAGGTTTTCCATGCTGTTAGATATAGAAACGCTTTAAAACTTAAGTTTCCAAATTGTATATAAAAATATAATAGATTGTTTTGTAATGATCATGTGTCAAGTGAACTTGCTAAACTACTTGTTTATTTTAATTATCTATTTATTACTTGGGATTTTATAGGTATAGATTATGTCATATACAAATAATGGCAGTTTTATCTTTTCTATTTTGATTTGTATGCATTTTACTTATGTGTTTATCTGTTTTTCTTGATTTGTAGAATTGGTTAAAACCTCCAGTATAATATTCAATAGAAATGATGTTAGTAAACATCCTTTCTCCTTCCCAATCTCAGAGGAATTTTGTAGTATTTCAACATTATGTATGATGTTTACTCTGATTCTGGTAGATTCTATTGGGCAATGAAAAAAATTTTAAATATAATTTTTGCCATATATATATAGATATATATATAGAGATATACACACACACATACATATATATAACTATAAAACCCTTAGAAGAAAATATAGGAGAAAAGTTTGTGGTCCTGGGTTAAGGCTATGAATTTTAGATATGACACCAAAAACACAAGTAACAAAGGAAGAATAAGACTGAACTTTATCAAAACTAAAAACTTTTGTACTTCAAATGACACCATCAAGAAAGTGAAAAGACAATATGTAGGATGAGTTTACAACTTGTATGTCTGATAAAGGACTGGCATCCAGGATAAAGAATCACTACAACACCATAAAAAGACAACCCAGTTTTAAAAATGGACAAAGGATCTGAATAGACATTTCTTCAGAGAAGATATACAAGTGGGCAGTAAGCACATGGAAGGATACTCAACATCATTGATCGTCAGGAAAATTCAAATTGAAACTACAGTGAGATACCACTTCTCACCCACCAGGATAGCTATAAAAAAAAAAGACAGGTAGCAACAAGTGCTAGTGAGGATGTAGAGAAATTAGAACCATCATACACTATTAGTGAAATGTAAAATGGTCCAACTGCTTTGAAAAAGAGCCTGGCACTTCATCGAAAGATTAAACATAGAGTTACTATGTGACCAACAATTCCACTTCTAGGCATATACCCAAGAAAAAGGGAAATATATGTTCACAAATGCTCATAGCAGCATTATTCAGAATAGCCAAAAAGTGGAAACAATCCAAGTGTCCATCAACAGATGTGAAAGGATAAAAAAGATAGTATATCCACAAAATGGGTTATTCAACAATAAAAAGAAATGAAGTACTGAGGCATATGACAACATGAATGAACCTTGAAAACATTATGCTAAGTTAAGGAAACCAGGCAGGGAGGTCACATATTGTGTGATTCCATTTGTATGAAATGTCCATAAAAGGCAAATCTATGGAGACAGAAAGTACACTAGTGGTTTTCAGGGGCTGGGAGGAGGTGGGATTGGGAGTGACTGGTGATGGGTATGTGTTTTCTTTTTGGGGTGATGAAATGTTCTGGATTTAGATACCGATGATGGTTGCACAGCTTTGTGATTGTACTAAAAACTACTGTGTAGTTTAAAAGGGTGAATTCTTTGTTATGTAAATTATCAGTGAAAGAACTACTTAAAAAAAGAAACATAGAAAAGAGTTTACATAATGAACCGAGCACCAGTGAATAGTGAAATAACTCTAAGAGATCTAATACATATGAAATTGATGGGGGTGGGGGGAGAAAAGATTTGAAGAAATAATGACTTAGAAAACTCTTACTTTGAATGAAAACGATAAAGCCACAGATCTAGGAACCTTAAAAAAATCCCAAGGACCAGAAACATGAGGTAAACAACCAAGACATATTATAATAAAATGATTCAAAAGTAATGATACTGAGAAAATCTTAAAAGTACACAGTGGAATAAGACATGTATGTATAGAACATAAAAATTAGAAAGCACATTATTTAGTGTAAACCATGTAAGTGAGATGAAAATGGAACAACTTTAAATACTGAAAGAAGCAAAAACTTAATTCTAGAATTCTATGCCCCCTGAAAGTGCCATTTAAAACTAAATGTGATACAAGAATTTCAAAAGATGAAAGAATTCATCACCAGCACACCTGCAGTATAAGAAATGTTAAAGGAAGTTATGACTTTGTTAAATGATCATTTGTTAAGCGGAGTCC
The DNA here is from genome assembly GCA_028534135.1 of Potos flavus. Taxonomy (NCBI): domain Eukaryota; kingdom Metazoa; phylum Chordata; class Mammalia; order Carnivora; family Procyonidae; genus Potos; species Potos flavus. Next base: position 140,086,712 of record CM052883.1, read on the forward strand.
CAAGGTGTTGGATGGTTCCACAGAAGGCCACAGGGGAATTGAAGTAGAGCAGTTTGTTTCTCACAAGTGCCCGAAAATGTATGTGGCACGCCTTAATAAGGGACCATGGGGTGGTCAAGGCAGGGTACAGGCAGAAGGAAAGTGGGGACCAAGGGCACATACCTTTATTTTGGGTCTGAGGTGGAGAGCTTTGGGGTTCTTGGGCTAAGGCTGGATTGGCCAATTCAAAAGTGGGGTTTTGGTAAGCTTTGTGCGGGTCTTATCTACAGGGGACTCAGAGAAGGCTCTGGGGGAAGAGAGACTGTTTATCACGAGGGTGGTTTGGGGAATTTATATCAGGAAATTGTATTTACTTATGACTCTGTGTGCTGTTATCTGGAGTATGCATTCAAGAAGGGGGCTAGTGTCTGTTCAAGGCCTCCACAGGCCTCCTGGCCACACAAAGTGGTTGCTGAGGCAGCAATATTATAGAGTAGTTTGAATAAATTCTCAACAGAATTTCTCTAGACTGGAAGAAATGATGTCAGATGAAAATATGGATCTACACAAAGGAATAAAGAACACTAGGAATAGCAACTATAGAGGTAAATAGATTAAAAAGTGTATTACTTAAATCTCAAAGAGATAAATGACTGTCTAAACAAAAACAACAAGGTAATAAGGAAATTGTAAAAGACATAAAAGGAGAATGTATAAAAAGAACAGCACCAAATTGGTAGGAGAGAAAGATTCCAGTACTATGTGTGAAATAGTCTGGTGCCACTTGAAGGCCAATTGTGATTAAGTTAAAGAGTAACTTATCACAATCCTAAATCAACCACTAAAACAAGAAAGCAAAGAGCAATAACTACTATGCCAACTGAGGAGATAAAATTGAATCAGAAGAATATATTCAATTAATCCCAAAGAAGGCAGAAATAGGGAAAAAAAAAAAAAAAAGGAAGAAAGAAGAGATGGAGGGAAAAAAACCCAGCTAGCAAGATGTTTGACTTAAAGGCTAACCATGTTAGTAATCACATTAAATGTAATTGTATAAATAAAATTGTCAGATCGGATAAAATATGACTAAACAGTATGCTGTCTGTGAGAAGTACCCCTCAAATAGAAGGACATGAACAGGTTAAAAGTAGATGGGAAAGATATATCATGCTAACATGAATCAAAAGAAAACTGGAATGGCTATATTAATATCAGATGAAGTAGATTTCAGAGCAACGAATGATGCCAGGGATAAAGAGGGTCATTTCATAGTGATTAAGGAGTCACTTCATCAAGAAGATGTAACAATTCTAAATGCTTATGCAACTAAAATTCAAAATGCATGAGGCAAAAACTGATAGAATTGCCAGAAGAAATGCACAATCATATGATTATAGTCAGAGTTTTCAATATACCTTCCTAAATAGTTGATAGATCAAATAGAAAATAAATATGGATCTAAGAGATTTAAATAATATCATCAACCACCTTGACATAACTGACATTTCTACAACACTTCACTCAACAACAGTAGCATACATGCTTTTATCAAATGTACAGGAACATTTATCAAGAGAGACCATCTTTTGGGTCATAAAACAAATCTCAATAAGTTTAAAAGGATTAAAATTATACAAAATGTGTTCTCTGACTACAGAGGAGTTACATTAGAAATCAGTAATAGAAAGGCCTTTGGAAAATCTCCAAATATTCTAAAACTAAATGAAGCACTTCTAAATAATTCATTAGTCAAAGAAGAAATCAAAAAAGAACTCAGATGGTATTTTGAACATAAATGATAAATCATCAAAATTCATAGAATAACACTAGTGTCGTTCATAGGAGGAAATTTATAGCAGTTAATATCTGCATTAGAAAAAATGGGAATATGAAAACTTTAGTCCCATAAATTCTACAACTTCCCTGGAAGATACAAACTGCCAAATCTCAAAATAATTATAACGAGTAAAAGAGGTCCGACAAAATTACATACTGCATATCTAATAATATAAATGTTTGGAAATGCAAACTAATGAATCGTGACAGATCAGTGTTTGCCTGGGGAAAGTGGGGGGTGGGGGGTGTGGGGGCTCAAAGTGGCAGAAGGAGACTTTCAGGGAGGTGTCTATGTTCATTATCTTGATTGCAGTGATGGCTTTACATGTTATACATACATCAAAGTGTAATTAATTGTATGCTTTAAATATGTGGAGTTTGCTGTATGGCATTATATCTCAATAAAACCTTTAAAAATACACAATATCTCTAAGTTAATAATAATTTTGAGGCAGCTTTATTTATTTATTTATTTTCATTTATAAGTAAACCTGCCTGTCTGCTGTTTCTTTTTTTCCTTGATGTTCAAGACTTCGCTTCTGTATATTTTCAGGTAATTCAATTTTATTTTTATCTGGGAAATAGTGAGTTTGAAGAGTTCGGTGTCTTTTTAGCTTATAAAATTTTCTTTGTGCATTTTCCAGTGTGTGTGTGTGTGTGTGTGTGTGTGTGTGTAGGGACATATTTGCTTTGTGTCACTGTTTTAGTCTCTTTAGGAACAGCATTTAGCCTCCTCCTCATCGTATCTTTCCTTCATCTTTTCTGTAATCATGCTATTTTTCTGCACTTTGAATCCTGGGAGGTTTTCTTGTCACTTTCCTTTACAACAAAAATTCCGTATTCTATATTGTCAGTATTGCTGCTTTAATATTTGATCACGTTTTTCATTTCAAAGAATTTCTTCTTTAGCTCATCTGGCTCTTTATTTAAATTCCTGCTTGCCTCTCAGACAGCTTTTTCCCTTATGATCTATTTTCTGATCCCATCTTTAATAGTTAGCACTTACCCTGTCTTCTGTGTGCCACATACTGTGCTAAATGCCGACCTGTATCAGCTCATTTAGTTCTCAAAACTGTCTTAGAGATTGATATTCTCTTCAATAGAAGGGAAACCAGGGCAGAGAGACTGTTTAGTTATCTATTGCTGCACAACAAATTGCCCCCAAACCTCCCCGTTTAAAGAATGGAGCCCATTCATTTTGTTCAGCTATCTGCAATTTAAGTAGGGTTCAACGGGGGGCACCCATCTCTGTTCTACTCGGTGTCAGTTGGGATGATTTGAAGGCCAGGGGCTGGAATCATTTGAAGATTTGTTCTCGCCCAGGGCCAGGAGTCAGTGCTGGCTGAGAACTTAGCTGGAAGATCTACAGGTAGCCTTTGCATGTGGCCTGGGCTTTCTCACAGAGTCAGTGTCCCTTGAGAGAGCCAGCCAGGATAAAGCCGGATCACCTTTATGACCTCGCCTTGTAAATCACACAGCACCATTTCTACCACATTGTGCTCACTGAACGTGACCATTAAGGCATGCCCAGTGTCAAGGAGGAGGGGTGTGATGAAGTTTAACTTTTGATGAGGTGTGGGAAGGTTCTGAAAGAGCATGTGAAACCAGACATGTTGCTGTTGCTATTTTTGGAAATTTTAATCTTCCACAGAGAAGTATTTTTTCCAACGTCACATGATAATAATGGAGGAAGATTACTTCATAGAAATCTTATTTCATAAAAATGATAGTAAATTTCCTGGAGTAAAATTTGATGCTATCTCAATTTTTTTTTTAAGATTTACTTATTTTAGGGAGAGAGAGAGAGAGAACATGTGTGAATGTTGGGGAGGGCAGGGGAAAGAAACTCAAGCAGACCCCTGCTGAGCGGGGAGCCTGATGACCTTGAGATCATGACCTGAGGCCAAATCAAGAGTTGGCCAGGGTGGGGGGTTGTGGGGGGTGGGAGAGGGAAATGAAACAAGAGGGGATCAGGAAGGAGACAAACCATAAGAGACTCCTAAACTCGTGAAACAAACCGAGGGTGGCTGGGGGGTAGGGGCGGGTAGGGATAGGGTGGCTGGGTTATGGATTGAGGAGGGTATGTGCTATGGTAAGTGCTGTGAAATGTGTAAACCTGAGGATCCACAGACATGTACCCTGGGGCAAAGAATACATTATGCTTTAATTAAAAAATAAAAAAAATAAAAAAAATAAAAAAAGAAAGATTAAAAAAATAATAATAAAATAAAATAAAATATATAAGAAAGTCAAAAGGCAAAAAAAAAAAAAAAAGAGTTGGCCACTCAACGGACTGAGCCACCCAGATGCCCTGATGCTATCTCCAATGTTCTTAAAAATTTATAAGTATGACCTTCCATGACCCGTATGTTTTGGGCATGTCCCTTTATATTTTAGCATTTTGTGTTATAGTTTTTTATGTTACTTTATACATTCATATTGATTTGCTTTTCTTTTCTGACTGCTCTTGTAATATTTTATTCAAACTTTTTTTTTCCTTAAGAAATGGCTTGAGTTTATTCTTGCTAGAATTCTTCACTTTTAGCTTGGATGTTATTAAAATGCTTACTTAAAATTTAAGTGAAGAACTAAATTTTTTATCTTAAGCTGCAGGATCTAATGTTTGTTACTTGGTAATCTGGTTACCTTAGGGGTAAGGACTTGAGACCTAGGAAAATCTCAAGTGTTCCAATTCCTAGTGAAAAGACAACTTCATGGTAATAAAAGCGAATGGTTTTACATGGTCTATTGATTTCACTCCTAAATGGTACAATGTTTTCTTTTGCAACAGTGTTCTGTTTTGTGATAGATTTTATAACCCTCATTTGGCATTTGGGGAAACCAAGACATATTTCTTTGTTAGAAATAGAAGTTATACTTACTGGCTCTCGATATGGTGACTTTTCATTCCTCTACAGCTATTTAGCAGTACCTTGTCAATAAGATAAAAGAAACTGGAATAGCAACTCATCCAAAGTATGTTTAGCGCATAGTCAATTTCAGCTTAAGGGCACGGAAGCTCGAAGGATGTAATGGTGGGGATTTCTTTTTTCACGTTTTTACCTAGGTGAACATGTTATTGGCATCCTGGTGGCTTGAGGCATAAATGGACTTCTAGGCTCTATACTTTCTAAATTCTTTTAATCTCCCCAGGTCCTAATCGGAATATATATTTGGATATGTTGGAATATATATGTGAATATATAACCTGAATGTATACTTTATATATATTTTTTGTTTGGAGATTGGTAGATTTGATGCTGCCGTATTGAGGTTTGGTGTCTGCATTTATCTATTTACAGATATGCCATATAAATATTGTCATTTCTTCCGTACAGTCTCTTTACAAAATATAATGCATAAATATTTAGATGTTAGGGTCGCTAAAACAAGCATACTAATAGCTCCTGGCACAATGCTTAATAGTCCTTTTTATCTGTCTTTTATTTATGCAGCCACAGATTTCAGCATTCTCAACAAGGAATTCATAATTACTTGTTGGGTAAAATAAACCATTGACATAGGAAAGAATAAGAGTAGCTTTTATAAGAATATTGTACAGCCCTTCTTATCTCTAAGGAAAGCAATGTGACACAGCTGAATGGAAAAGAATGCTGTTCAAATAAAATCTCAAGGGCATTGTAACTGTTTAATGGTTAGAAATTTTGCTCAGTAGCTAATATTAATGTCCGATACTTAAAGTTCCCTTATCTGTTTCATTCCGATGTAGGGGCTGCTAGTCAGCCCATATAGTATAAATAATTGGACCTTGCAAGCTGGAGAGGCCAGATTTTAGATTTTCTGTACAGTGTCCTTCATCAGTGTATCCATATCTGGGACACCATGTGTTCTGATTTTCCTTTATAAAACCCAGTACTGCCAGGAGAGCATAGAAATCCTAGAGCTTTGGTGAGAAGGCCTGAATAACGTGTTGGATTTGCAATATTCTAGCCTCCTTGTCACCATATTTGGCTCAAGTTGCAGTGTATAGTACCTGGGAGGGCCTTTATTCCTTTTGGCAGAGCAGTAGGGGGACACAGGGGAGAGGTCTCTTTCTGTGGCAGTCTTTCGCTCTCCTACCACCCCCTGGGTGTTTTCCTCTGTTTCCATGATTTGTTCATTGATTCCCTCCTGTGCTCAAATTTTCAAATTTTCGCTTGGCCTCTCAAGCAAGAGAAATACTAAGCTTTTTGGAAACATTTTTAAAATCTCATTCATAAGTATCGCACAAAGATAAATCATCTAGTACTCTGGGTTTGCTCCTCCACCAAATCAAGTCCACTTTTCCCCTTGTACTATCTTCATTTGATTTGGACTCTTTCACCATTCATACTTCTAACTGGTTAATTCTTCTATTTTTCAGAGAAACTGTGTTTTGGAGCCTGTTCTGTGGGCCAGACAGCAGAACACCCTCCACTGTGGAAACAAAGGGCTTTCACACATTGAAGCTGTGTATTTTCACAGTCCCCATATTAGGAGGATTTTCTTTTCCTTTTTTTATTTTTGGTCGATGTATCAAAACGGATTTCTTTACTATCAATTAATTTCTCTTTTCTAGCAATTCAATTTAGTCATGAGGAGGAATTCAACAATGAACATTTAAGGAATTATAAGTCTACTATTTAAAAATCAAATTGTAAAAGAATATGCTTTTTTATTTTATTTATTTATTTTTTGGCATTTTCTTTTTTTTCCCAAATGCTTTTATTTTATTCTTTCAGTGTTACAAGATTCATTGTTTATGTACCACACCCAGTGCTCCATGCAATACGTGCCCTCCTCAATACCCACCACCAGGCTCGCCCAACCCCCCACCCCCATCCCTCGAATATGCTTTTTTAAATTGGTTTCTATGTTTGTTTGTTCATTTGTTAACAGTGTCAGATTTTACCCTAACTTTTTAGTGGAGAACGTTTTGACACCTCTGTGATTTAAAATATATTTCCGAGTAAGAAAATATTGTTCATTAATTCTTTCTTTCTTGAACGGTTTCTAAATAATTGTGAAAAATCTATTCCACAGATAGAACAAAGCTTTATGTCATGAGCTTGCTCTTCAGTCAGTGACAAACAGATTATGTTCTTTCCTCAAGGTGTGTGCAAGGAATTCTAAACGGCAATATAACCCTGTTGTAATGTACAAAATAATGCTGTATTTCCTTCTATAGTTATAAACATGCTTGCAGTTATTTTCTGCCATTGTAACTAGGAGAGGTGTCAAGTCAAATTACCGTGGAAGAAAGTTTTGATTTCTCAACCCCCAGCCCCTTTACTACCTGTTCTTCCCTCAGTCTTTTGGTTAGTACTGAACACCATTGACTCCTCCCCAGTGCGTTGCCCCAAATCCCAGAGGGCCATCTCCATTCCACTCTTTCTCTCACACTCTTCTACCCTGTCTATAACCAACTCCTCTTAGCAGCTCCACCCAAATAGATCTGGAATTTCCCTGCTTTCCTTTTACCTCTATCGCCTACCATCCACCATTGTCTTGCCAGGATTATTGAAATAGCCCCCAACTAGACACTTTAGTCTATTTTTCTCCATAGTAGTCAGAATGAATGAAAAAAAAACCCACACATGTTATGTGTATGCCTGTGTGTATGTGTGTATGTGTGTGTAGACATATATATGATGTACATATATGCAGATATTATATATATTATATATAATATATATATTATATATATGCAGATATTATATATATAATTGATATAACTGTGCCATGTGTCTATTTTATTTTTCAAAAGGTGAATATTATTTATTTACTTATTTCATTATTTTTTAAGTTTAAATTCAATTAGCCAACATATGGTACATCATCAGTTTCAGATGTAGTGTTCAATGATTTGTAAGTTGCATATGACACCTAGTGCTCATCACATCACGTACCATGTGTCTATTTAAAACCCTCAAACAGATTCTGATTGCACTTAGAACCCAAATCCACAGGCACGATCCTCATGATCTGTAAGGTCTGACCCCTGCCTACCCTCTGCCTGTTATGGATTGTGTGTTATGTCCCCTCAAAATTCATGTGTTGAAACCCTAATGCCCAATGTGATGGTATTAGGAGGTGGGTCCTTGGGAGGTCCTTAGGTTTAGATGAGATCATGAGGGTGGAGTCCTCATGATGGGATTGTGTTTTTATAAGAGAAATAAACTACAGCTCACTCTTTTTCATCATGTGAGGACACAACAGGAAGATACCTGCAGACTAGAAGAGGGCCTTCACCAGGAATCAAAGAGGCTAGCACCTTGATCTTGGACTTCCCCAGCCTCCAGAACTGGGAGAAATAATTGTCTATTGTCTGAGCTAAGACCCTGCCTTGTCCTCCCCTCACCCCTCTGCAACTATATTTCTACCTCCAATCCACCTAGCTTATTACACTGTATCTTTCTTCTTCCAGTGGCTAGTGTTTTTCATGTCATTCTGGTCTCAAATGTTATCTTTTCAGAAAGACCTTCCCTGAACACATAATCTGAAGTAGCATCCCCAAATATTCTCTGGCTCATCACTGATATATATATATATATATATATATATATTTTTTTTTTTTTTTTTTTGAGAGAGAGAGGGATAGAGGGTGAGTGGAGGGGGAGGGCAGGAGGAGAGGGAGAGAGAGAATCTTAAGCAGGTTCCATATCCAGCACAGAGCCTGACTTGGGGCTTGATCTCATGACCCTGAGATCATGACCTGAGCCAAAATCAGGAGTCAGACACTTAATGGACTGAGCCATTCAGGTGCCCCACTGTTTATATTTTTTGAGCATTGTGTTTATTTGCTGATTTGTTATTATCAGCCTTTTCTAAGTAAAATATAAACACTATAGAACAGGGACCTTACCTGTCTTATTCACCACTCTATGCCTGGCTTCTAGCACAGTATCTGGCACTTAGGAAACACCCTATAAATACCTGTTTCATGAAGGTTATAAGGCAACTGGCACAACATCATAAGCTAATTAAGAGAAATTGCTCAGGAAAGACTATGTGTAGTTTGCTTCAGGAAAATCTTTGAATGCCTTTAAAGTATTCATGCTGGAATTCTTTTATCTTCCCTGAGATCTTTTTTCAGGCCTAATAATTCTGCTTTTTAAAACTGAACCTCTTCTCAAACACATTTACTGTTTCTATATGGCCTTTCTCTGCAAAAAGAGGGTTGGTCTCTTATGACCTGAGTTCAGTATAGTAGGCTGTCCCTTCCGTAATAAGAATAGCTGGTGTTTTTCATGTTTATTTAATCACAATAATATATTCTCCTTTTTCTTGTTTTCAGACTTGGTACATTGAAATAATGCTGAACATTAGCAAGCTATTTAATTGGCTGTAAGAGTTAGCGCTAGGTTTCTAGATAACTTGAGCAAAAAGTGTGACGGAGTGAATAAGAAAACTCTCATATAAAGTAGAGGAAGATAATTCATTAGCAGAAAAAATTCACAGAGGCGCCTGGGTGGCTCAGTGGGTTAAAGCCTCTGCCTTCGGCTCAGGTCATGATCGGGCTCTCTGCTCAGCAGGGAGCCTGCTTCCTCCTCTCTCTCTGCCTGCCTCTCTGCCTGCTTGTGATCTCTCTCTCTGTCAAATAAATAAATAAAATCTAAAAAAAAAGAAAGAAAGAAAAGAAAAAATTCACAGCTCTGAACCAAACAAAAGTCTTAATTCCATGCTATTTTGAACACATTATTGAACACCTATATTGTACTACTAGGAACCACATTTCACTGATCTAAGGCACCATAAATTATAAGATGCACTGTTATTTTATGTACCACTTAGAAATAAAAAAATCCTGTCAATTTGACAATAGAATAACATCAATTAAGAGGCACACCTTGATTGAAAAGAAGTAAATAGGGATGCCTGGGTGGCTCAGTCAGTTAAGCGTCTGCCTTTGGCTCAGGTCATGATCTCAGGGTCCTGGGCTCCCTGCTCAGTGGGGGGCCTGCTTCTCCATCTGCCTGCTGCTCTCCCTGCTTGTGCTCTCTCTCTCTCCCCCTCTCTCTGACAAATAAATAAAAATCTTTAAATAAAAAAATAAAAAGAAGTAAATGTTATGGGTAGAGATATCGTTGAAGAGTTTACAGTCAAATAGGGAAAGCAGAGATTGAGTAAATAAGGTCATATACAGTTTGATAAAGCAACAATAAAAATATATTCAAAGAACTTTTTTGTCCTGGTGGTTCACTTTTCTTCCTTGGAATCATCTCTAAATAAACTACCTACACATAAGTCTTGTCTCAGGCAGTGATTTGCAGGGACCCAAAATAAGCGAGTCGGTGTCAGAATTAGCTCTACAAAGTGGACCTTTAGGATGTGATTCTAGAGCAATCACTACTAGTCAAATAGCAACAAGTACCTATTGCTGGTGGCAAGTGGATGATTCCTCACGATAACCCGTGGCATGCTGAAGGATCACAGCCAAAAAGAGCCACCTGCTGTCGATTAGAATGGGGTACAGGTGGGAGGTGAAGTAATTGTTCATATAATAGTTAGCACCTGAATGGGGTGGGGTATTGGCAATTCAACAGCTTATGGCACTGGCTGTGGAAATCTTCAAGAACAAAAACAACAGGCTCAGTTCAGCCACTATCAACTCAGAGCGAACCGTCAAAGCCCAAGGTCCTTCACGGCAGCACTTAAAGAGATTCTCTTCTCATGAGGCCCCAGAGAAGACTGAACTGAAAATCATGCCTGAGTGCACTGGTGTGACAGGTTTCCTACTCAAAGATGAGGGCTCTGATAAGGACCACCTGGCGTGGGAACATTTGGATGGGTGAGTTCAAAAGAGCTTGAAACTCCAGATCCTTCTGAACTCCGGGCCAGTAGCAGTAGCTTCTTTCCTTTGGTACAGGGTGGAGGAAAGCAGCCCTCCTTCCCAGGAGTCTATTCAAAGACCGGACCTGGGGATGATGCCTTGAAAGAAGACACTTGCCACCCTCCTCAGAGCCATCCTTGCCTGGCCTCGTGCCTCTAGCCCGGTAAGTAGCGGAAGGTCTCTTTGTAGCCCAAGAGGGGAAGTGAGTTCTCTGGGAGAACATAGTTTACTCCCTGAAAAAAATGGCTCACGTACTCTGGTGAAACCAGGAGAGCTCATGTGCCATAGGATCTTAAAAGCTGGATCAGGGAGAACAGAATGTAAGGCTTGAGAGGAGGGTACATATTCCTGTGGCAGGCTTCTCCCATAACACAGGTTTTCTGGAAAGGAAATGCTGCTGAATGGCTCCTTGAAGCTTGGATACATTGGCAGCACACAATTAAACGAGGCAGACATGCCTGGTGGGGTCAGAAGTGCCAGGGAGTCCCCGGCTCTCTCTTAGTCCGACCAAAGCAGCTCTGCTCCAAGTGCTGTATCAATAGGACTTCCACAGAAAATTTCACTTGATAAGAGACTTCCTACTGCTGTAAAAAAAAAAAAAAAAATAGAAAAAGTACTAGATTAGATGCTTTTTCCACTCTAACATGTCGTGTGATCCTTTGTTGAGCTCTGGAGTCTGACTGCCCAAGGTCCAATTCATGGCTCTACCTTTTTTGGTCTGTAAGACTGAGGGCAAGATACTTCACCTGCTTTAGCTTTAAATTGATCTGTAAAAAGGGGGTAATAATGTATGGACCTAATAGAGTTACTGTTTTAAATGAAAACAAAAGCATGATATTTAGCACAGTACTAGTGGAAATATAGAAATGTCTAAGAAATAAATTCCTTTAGCCAGGTTAGATCCAGCATAACTAGGTGATTAAGTTCCATCTATATTTATTTATTTATTTAAAGATCTTATTTATTTGAGAGAGACAGAAAGTGAGAGAGTGAGTAAGCAAGAAGGGCAGAGGGACAAACAGACACACGGCCCCCCACCCCGTGCTGAGTGGGGAGACTGATGCGGGGCTCCATCCCATGACCTGAGCCAAAGTCAGATGCTTAGCTGACTGAGCCCCACAGGTGCCCCTCTATCTATACATATTTAAATAAATTTGAAAACATGGTATTTTTTATATCAAAGTATTTAATATCTGCATTCTAAGTAGAGTCTTGTAGAATAATAATGCATTGGGTTGTCCATAAGAACTTCTCATTTTCGGGGCACCTGGGTGGCTCAGTGGCTTAAGCCTCTGCCTTCAGCTCAGGTCATGATCTCAAGGTCCTGGGATCGAGCCCCACATCGGGCTCTCTGCTCAGCAGGGAGCCTGCTTCCCTTTCTCTCTCTGCCTGCCTCTCTGCCTACTTGTGATTTCTCTCTCTCTGTCAAATAAATAAATAAAATCTTAAAGAAAAAAAAGAACTTGTCATTTTCATTGGTCAAAACTTGGCAGTTTGGGTTGTTTCTATATAGCATCTGTAAAGGATGAACTTTCCTAAGAGGTGCAGGGTGGTGGTGGGGCGGCGAGGGGGGAGTTGGCCAATGATAACCCCATCCTACAAACAAAGCTATCCCTTGTTGATGATCTCTTGTACCGCCACCATGGGCTACAGAGCAGGCGAGCTTTCATCTTGACCTAGGACCATGGTTCTCTGGTAAAGAACAGAGACAAAGCAAGTCCGAATGGCTCCAGTTTCTATTGCAGCGGAACCAGTCAGCTAAGCGCTAGGGAGCTTATTTGAGACCCAATTGAGGACAAAACGTGTATGCAGGTAGGCAATGGTGTCCCTACTCTGGTACCTACAGGTTCTGCGATCATATGAACCACAAAATTCAGTGCTACTTCTATTGGGACAGAGTTTGTGATGTGCAAATGAGAAGTCTCCTGGCATCTTAAGTGAGAATTCTGTTATCTGCTGCATTATACTTCAGACTTAATGGTATTAAAATTTAGGTGATCTGTTATTTTCTCTCATTTTGCTTTTCTGCAGTTTGTGTACCAGCTAAAAATAACAGTTTTCAGATAGAAATCTTAGAATGTCTGAGCCACATAATAGAGTACTCATATATTCTTTTCATCTTGAGTTTTTCTTTACCCAGAGATAAATATATGAAATATGAAATATTTCATCATTTGAAATATATGAAAATGAGGTTGGTGTCTAAAAGGAATGCTTTCCACTTAGCTCAGGTGGTCCCAGAAAATGTCATAGAATCATTGTATTCATTTCCATGGCAACAGGCAACTCCATCACCAAGGACACTACTAGCTTTTTTTCTTTAGGAAGGTTTGCTTTATATTTGAGATTGAAAACCATCTTCTTTATTAATACTTATTTTTGGAAGCATCATGATGCATTATGACTACTGAGATGACTTTGTTGCATATACTTGAGGTGGGAAGGCAATCAATGCCTCTCCACTAAGGGAGCATATATGATTGGAGGTTTTTGTATAGTGAGGCAGAAAAGACACAAAAGGAAGGAAGAAAGAAAGTAACAAATTAGGCACTGCTAAATGGAATACACACACATACACAAACCTACACACATACGCTCACACACATAACAACAAAATAGACACTGTACTATAATAAAGAGCTACTCTGCATATGTAAGCTTTGAAATGGAAGGGTTTATTTTCAGCCATCTTGACCATGAAATTTGTGTTGGAGATGAAAGCCATCATCAGTGGTATCTTTTCCACTGAGTGCCTGTGCTATAAGGGATACTGGCAAGGATCGCTGGGGTATGACTTTTTCTGTGGATCCCCATTATTTTATCACATTTTCTATGATGTGACATGAGGGCAGAAAATTATTGGAGACATCACTAGATATAATCTATTAAAAGATTCTATTCCATAGTTTGTGAAATGGAAACAAATATGAAAGTTGCGCAGAGGAGAGCCTTAAAAAAAAAAAGAAAAAAAAAGAAAAGAAAATCAATGCCTCTCTAACCCCCAGAGGCTAGTCTATCTTAGGACTCACTTCTAAAAAGATTTCTACATGATTTTAGTGTGTGACCAAGACTGATTGGCTAAATCATATTAGGGATCATTAGCATTTTATTCAATAAAGAAACATTTCATTTCATAAAGGTGGCAAAATGTGAAGGGTAAGTTTGGGCCTGTTAAGGCTGACTGTCTTTCCATATATTAGTTTCCCAAGGCTGCTGTAACAAACTACTACAAATTAGGTGGCTTAAAACAACAGAAATTTATTCTCTTGCAATTCTGGAGGCTGGAAGTTTGAAATTAAGGGTCTAGCAATCTCTGGCATTCTTTGGCTTATAGATGCATCACTTTGCCTCTGTCTTTATGTGGTCTCCTTCTTTGTGCCTCCTCTGTGTCTCTGTTCCAAATTTTTGTATTTCTCTTTTAAAGACACTAGTCACTGGGTTTAGGGCGCACCATAAATCTGGGATGATGTCATCTCACGATCTTAACTAATTACATCTCTGAAGGTCCTATTTCCCAAATAAGCTCACATTCTGAGGTTATAGGTGAACATGAATATTGGGGGACACTATTCATTCGTTACACTCTACAATTGACATTTGGAGACACTAGTCATTTCTCAATGAGAAAACTATGCTCATGTATCTTGTGAGAAGATTGGCAAAGAAAGGTAGGAGCAGGTGAGAACAAGCAGCTGAGAGGCAGCTTTTCTGGGAGCCCTGACAAAACACAGGCAGGTCCTGAGGAAAGTTTCTAGGAGAACTTCTGTGGGATTCTAAGTGAGAAACAGAAGTTACGGAAATTCTTTTTTCTCTCAAGACCATTAGTCATTTATGTGTGATAGTATAAGAAGGCTTGTCCTCCTGTTTGTGCCAGTGGTTCAATAGGAGTTTATTGGATATTTGTCTTTTGTAGGCATAATGCCTACAGGCTTTGGGTGCATCAAGAAAAAGCTGTGGGCTCCAACTGGAGGAGTTGATCACCTTAGTGTGAAGTAAGCTTGTCTCCTGCCAGAGGAACTAGAAAGACATATGGGAATACCAGTTTACTTGTCAGCTAATGGCAAGGGTTTTAAGCAAAGAAGAAATAATACACAAAGGAAATGGGCAAAGATTTTGCCCAGGCAAAGAGAACCACTCCAAGGATTTGAGCCTGACGGTTGCAGAATGTTCCTTCTGCAAAGAATGGACCACATGGAGACATGATCTCCCTTGCTCCCTAGAAGAAAGACTCACAGGTGTTGGTAGGTGGGAAGAAATCTGTTGCTATCCCCAGGAACAAGAGCTGCTCCATACACGAAAGTGTTTGCTGGAAGAAAATGGAGGCGGAGAGGATGGAATTGCTGGGTCTAATTGGAAGCACAGAGTCTGTCACAGGGTTGATAGCACAGTGACAAACTCAACAAAGCATAATTTCACAACTGGCAACTAAGGTTAGATAACTAACTGAAGCGATGTTTCAGAGGGAGTTCCAGTGGCTTATTGATGGTCTGGTAAATCTCAGATACATATCAATTGTGTCTGGGTCCTGTGCTCTAAAATTTTGCTTTTTAAATTTTTTGAAAGAGAAAATAACTTAAGAATGCAATTTCTTTTAGAAATGTTCATTTATGTGGTTATCTGGAAATCAAGCAAATATAGAGTGCTTCTATGTACCTGTGACTTTCTCATCAATTTCAAGTCACTTGCAGTTAAGAAACTACCCTAATATATCCATGTGCAGCATGGTTCCAAAGTATTTCTCTCCACCCTCCTATCTCTATATTTTTATGCTTGGGCTGTGCCTTACAGCTTTTGCTGAGCGTATTTATTTGTACATGTGTTCCCATTTACCTAAACGGCCTCCTTGTTAGGAGACTAAACCAAATGAAATAGCTTAAGATAATGGTGTTGGTTCAGACAGTATAGGATTTTCTATTAATGTATTTAATTACCATATCGGGATTCAGAATTGGTAGTGATTATATGTTCTTCCTAATTAAAATAAGCTCAGGGAAAGTATATTGAAAGGATTTGGCCCAATTCACTGTGGACGTTTTCTGTTGAGTAACCTCAAAAGACTTTTTAACTGTTGAATATGCAAGGTGGGGGCACTTTGAAGGTTGAATATACCTGGTGGGGGTACTTTGAACCCGGGAAGGGAAACCACCCCGCCCCCGCCCCCTGCCCGCTCCCTGCCCGCTCCCGTCCCTCTCGCCCCTCTCGCGCGCGTCACCGACTTTTTTTTTTTTTTTTTTTAAACTCTGGGAGAAGCTGGTTTGTATTCTAGTCTGTTGGAATGTCTATAGATGTCAAGATGTTTCTGGAGGTTGCCTCAGCTTGTGGATACAAATGGAGGTCACTATAAGCAAAACAAGCCATATCTTTCTACCTCTTGCCCTCTCCGTTGACACAGGATCTACAGTCCCACTTTGAAAACCTCACTCACGTATTTCTGGGAGCCTCAGGGAACTTCACACAGGTTCACAAACACCTTTTTCACATAGTCTCCCATTTTGACCCTTCTCCAAGAATTTATTCTTGGGGAGTAGCATGCAACATAGTTATTGGAATGATAGCAGTGTCATAATAGTGCATAGAGTGGTTGTATCAATTTGGTATGGATTTTCTTCTGGAGCAAACTTAGAGTGGTATGGCTATAGTATAAGTTTAGGTTTCTTCATCCAAAAGTATTTTGGCTAGTTGAAGAAGTGTTATATGCTGTATGGTGCTATGTGTTTGTATGAATTTCCTAAGCTCAATAATTCATTAAATATTTGGTATTTTCATAATATTATTAAAGAAAAACGAATTTGTGTTCTTTCAAATAAAAAGAATAAGTTCAACCTTTTAAATGATGGTGGTGTCTGAAGCCAGGTTGAATTTTATATCTGGAGGATAGACTAGCTAAAGATCCAGCTGTCGATTCTTGTACCAGTATTTCTTAGTTCTTCTCTTGCAGTCTAGTTAATAATTTTTCTTTATGCTACTAAAGGGATTTCTAGAACTGTGATGTTACATTGTAAATTTTCTTGTCACAAAGTCGTTTTATTTATATTTGATCTTTGTTATGTTTTTCTGTAATAGAGAGAGCCATGGGTATTAGCCTTTTGTATTTGAAGACCCAGATGTATAGGGAAGCACTTGAATGTCCAAGATCATGCAGCTTGCATGAGGCGAAGTCAGGTTTTGCATCCAGATCTCCTGGCTCCAAACCTGACACTTTTCCTTAGGTGGCCTTTAGTGGGTGGGAACAAGTGTCCCTTTTTCTTTGACTCAATATTTGGGTATTCTTCCTATGAGAATAGCAAGATTTGGTTGCTCTTGATGGGCTGGCATGCAAAGGGCAACACGTAGCAATCTTAGGATCTATTCATGACTCTCTGACTTGAAGAAAAGAAACTGACTTTGAGACACATGAGATGTTCAATATCATCCAGGAAATGAAAATCGAAACTACAATGCGACATCACCTTATACCAGTCAATATAGCCAAAAACAAAAAACAAAACACAAGAAACTCAAGTGTTGGTGAGGTGGTGGGGAAAAAAAAGAACTCCTGCACTGTTGGTGAGAATGCAAACTGGTGCAGCCACAGTGAGAAGCAGTATGGCGTTTCCTCAGAAAGTTAAAAATAGAACTAGCCTGAGATCAATAATCACAGTAGTAGGTATTTTCCGCAAACATACAAAAACATTAATCCAAAGGGATACATGCACCCCTATGTTTATTGCAATATTATTTACAATAGCCAAGATATGGAAGCAGCCCAGGTCTCAGTCAATTGATGAATAAAGATGTGGTATATATATATACACTACATATATAAATGGAATATTATTCAGCCATAAAAAATGAAATCTTGCTGTTTGCAACAATATGGATGGAGATAGAGAGTATAATGCTAAGTGTAATAAGTCAGAGAAAGACCAATACCATATGATTTCACTCATATGTAAATTTAAGAAACAAGTGAGCAAAGAATAAAAAAGAGAAACTAACCAAGAAACAGACTCTTAGTTAAAGAGAACAAATTGATGGTTGGGGGTGGCAGGTGGGGGGGGCAGAGATGGGTGAAATAGGTGATGGGGATAAAGGAGTGCACCTGTTGTAATGAGCACCGGGTGATGTATGGAACTGTTGAATCACTACATTGTACACCTGAACTACTATTATACTGTAGATTAACTGAAGAAAAAAAAAACACCTAACTTTGAGAGCCTACCCTATGCCACACATCAAATAGTTCTCCACAGTTGCCCAATGAAGTAGACAGTCTCACTGTTTTTACAGATGAATTACAGATTCAAACAGGTTTAAGTAACTTGCCCGAGGCCTCTTCTGGGGAGTAGAAAAGTCAGAACTGAGATCCAGCTCTTCTTGTCCCTTCCATTACATCGCCGTTGCCTCTTCCATGTGTTTAGAGGGAATTGGACAATTAAGGGATAAAGGAAACAAGATATGGGGAAAAAATACTGTCGTCAAGATGACAGGAGATAGTAGGGTCTTCACGTGTATATGAGCCTTAGCAAAGGTTAGGCCCTGGGCTGGCCTGATGCCTAGGTGAGGGTCACTGCATACACGGTGTGACTTAAGAATCCCTGAAAGATTCCTAAACAATCTTAAAATGTTTCCCCCTGTAAACATGCTGGAGACTGTGTCTTGGAATCCTTTTAAAAATCCATATGCTTCTGGAAGGATAATCTACATTAGGGTTAATACGCTTAATGAGAGATGAGGAAAGGGGCGTTGTGACTCTCTGCCCTGAGCTCTCCCTTAAGGTCATTGAGGATAAAAGCCACACAGCCAGGGTGTTGGAAAGGGGTTGGTGTGTAGGAGCTGACCCAAGGCCGACTAGAGGGAGAGGGGCCATTAGCCGCTCGGGCCCCACAGCCCTGTGTGAGGTTGTGGAAGAGACAACGAAGGAGAGAAGAGGTCTCAGAGGCCCATTTTTGCCTATTTTATCATTTATTGTGCTGCCAGTCCTACTTACACTTGTTCCCTGACATAATTTCCATGGAAATTCTAGAAGTTTTCCTTCATCATTAAAAAGCAATGCATTTTATTTTCATAGACCAGAATTTCAAACATTCTGTGAATTCTGATTCATTATTTCTCTACGCTCCATAAACAGGATCACTCAACAGCAAAACATTATCACTTGATTAATAAAAGCATACTCCTGACAGTTCACGTTTAAGAAATACCAACTCATAATTGTTTCTTTTCTTGATTCTGTAGCATACTAACATTTTGCTATTGGTATTTGGCAGAATCTTACTACAGCCACAACTGTTTCCCAAAATTCTGCTATTGTTAAATCACGGAGCTGGCAGCCCACACTCCTCCTGCTGCTTCTGCAGACACTCATTTTAAGCTCGAAGCACCATAAATAGGATTCTCAGCCCCTGTTGGCTGCCTCATTATCTTCTTCCAGTTTCTCACTCCGTTACACCCATAACTGGTCAAGCATACCTGTAATTAATGTATAGTTCTCGACTTTCTCTTTCTGAATACAAAATGCAGTTTCTTCCTAATAGGTCAGGTATGTGGCTTTACTTTTTTAATTTTTAGCTAGCTCTTAAGTCTGCCACCCAACGTCTTGCACAATGTGACAAAGCTTTGAAACCTTGGCCAGCACATGAAAAACAAAATAGAATAGAAAAATTCTTTTCCCAAGTCTTGGGTTTCCTGCCTAGCAAAATGGCAGAAGAGGCAACACTTATATTTTGCATCCTGATTTTTTTTCATAGAATTTTTTTTTAAAATAAGAAGCATATATAACTATATTAAATCTTGCTCACTCTACAAGGATCAGTGTGTGGACAAGACAGCAGCATCGAGCCTTTAGCTCGTCCAGAGTTAGTTTCAGTTTCAGAGTGCTGGCCACTGTCACACCCTTTCCTGATCAGCCTTCACCTAATGAGTGAGCCAGGCGTGAATATAAATCACCCACCATCTGGACCTGACGCAGGACATCTTTGATGAAGGGACATGGACTACAGAGCACACCCCCCAAGTTGGCCAAGGTTTTGCTGCACCTCTGTCACATTTGATCATCCCCCTGCCCGGTCTTGCCTCTTCCCCTTTTCCTTTCACAGGTGTTGATCTTAGTACCTGCTTACCAAGACTCCAACTTATGACGGACACTATTTATTTTAAATAAGTCTACAGTCCTCTGGCTTTTTGGAGTTTCAGAAATAGAGGTGCCCAGGCCTCTCCCTGCTTCTGAGAAGCTCCACCTAGGTCAAGTGAGGCAGTCAGGGTCAGGTGGAGCCGGATGGGGGCAAACACCGTAGACCCATTCACAGAGAAGCCTGCGACTCTGGCTCTCAGGTCGGCCGGGAGGAGTGCTGTGAAGAGGCAGCTTTTATCTTCCTAACTAGCTCCACCCTCAAGATTAGAGCCTTGGAGATTAAAGGACTGCAGGCTGTTTACAGCCTAGTGTTGGTTGGGGCTTTTCACTGTGTAGCTCCTTCCTGTCTGGAGAGCGAAGCTAGAGTAGCAGTTAAATGTATGGGCATTGTACTCAGGCAGGTCTGGGTTTTTAATAGCTTTATTGAGGTATAGTTGGCATACAATAAACTACACATTTAAAATGTTTGACTAGATAGATACTCATCCATGAAACCACCAGCACAATCAAGAAAATGATCATATCTATCCTCCCTAAAATTTTTTCTTATCCATTTGCGATCCTTCCCACCTTCCCCTTCCTGCCGTATCCCCATCTCCAAGCAACAACTGATTTATACTTTATTATCGATTTGCCATTTTTCCAGAAATTTTGTATAACTGAAATCACTCAGCATATATTCTTTTTTTGGCCTGGCTTTTTTCAGCAAAATTATTTTGAAAATCATTTATGTTGTTGCCTGTGTCAGTCATGCATTCCTTTGTATTGCAGAGTAAAATTTTATGGTGCAGATTCACCATAGTTTGTTTATCCATTCACGCTGATGGACATTTGAGTTTTCAGGTTTGTGTTTGTTTTGCAAGTATAAATCTGCTACGTACATTCATGTGCAGGTTTTTATGGTGCATTTATGTTTATTTCTCCAGGAAGAGATCAGCAAACTTTTCCTATAAAAGGACAGATGATAATTTAGGCCTTGCTGAACATTTAATCTCTGTGGCAACTCCTCAGTTCTGCCACTGAAGTATGAGAAGCCATTACATACATGAACGAATGGCTGTGTTCCAATAAAACTTTATTTACGAAAACCTAGGATTCTTGCTCTAGATTAAATACTTAAAAGTGGGACTGATGGATCATACGGAAAGTGTATGTTTAACTCTATAAGAAACTGCCAGTTTCCAAGAATAGCTCACCTATTTTGCAATCTCATTAAGAACATATGAGAATTCTAATTGCTCCTAATATTCAATGTTAAAAATTGGGTAGTGTGAGTCCTCCAACTTTGTTGCTTATCAAAATGACTGGCTGTGATAATGGCTTTGCCTCCCAACTTGCATTTGAGAATTGATTAGCCTGCAACTGAAAAAACTTGTGGGATTTTGGTTGGAATTGCATTAAATGTATAGTTCAACTTGGGGAGACTTGACAACTATGTTGAGTTTCTCAATATATGAAGACATTTGTGGGGCAGAATGGCCTATAGTTGTCTTTTTGGGTACTATCTTCATCTAGTTTTGTAGCGCTGCCTCATAATATGAATTATTTTCTGGAAGAAATCGTATAGAATTGGTGTCATGCACCTTCATTTTTGAAAGATATTTTCACTGGGTAGAGAATTCTGGCTTGTCTTTTTTTTTCTTTTTTTCTTTTAGTACTTTGAAAATGTTGCTTTACTGTTTTCTAGCTTACACTGTTTCCCACAAGAAATATACTGTGACTCTTTGTTTCTCCTTACATATCTTTGTAAATATGTGTACTTTTAAAATTTCTCTTTACCACTGGTTTTGAGAATTTGATTATGATGTGCCTTGTTATAATTTTTTTTTTTTTTTTAAGAGAGAAGGAAGGTAAGGGAGGGGCAGAGGGAGAGAGAGAATCTTAAGCAGGCTCCATGCCCAGCGTGGAGCCCAATGCTCCATCTCACAACCCTGAGGTCATGACTCAAGCTGAAATCAAGAATTGGATGCTTAACAGACTGAGCCGCCCAATGCCCCCCTTCATCTTTCTTTTGTTTGAGATTTGTTGAACCTCTTGATCTATGGGGTAGTAGTTTTCATGAAATGTGGGAAAATTTCGACCTTTATGGCTTAAAATATTTTGTCTCTTTCTGCCCTTTTAGGACACTAATTATCCATACATTAACTCCTTGAAGTGTCCCCACAGTTCACAGATGCTCTGCTCATTTTTTTTCACACTTTTTTCTCTTGATATTTCATTTTGGAAGTTTATATTGCTTTGTTTTCAAGTTCACTAATTTTTGTTCTGCCATGTCTAAGCTGATGTTATTGCCATCAATGTGTTTTTCATCACAGACATCTCTTAAACATTCAAATTCAGTCATCTTTACATCTTCCATGTCTTTACTTAACATGTTTCACCTTTCCTCTAATTCACTGGATATATGGAATATAGTTACAATAATAGTTATGATACAGTTATAATAATAAGATAATACAGTGATACTGTTTTGTTGTCCTTATCTGCTATTTATCATCTATATAATTTCCGAATAAGTTTTGATTTTCTTACTATGGTTGTAGTTTTTGCTTCTTTACATGACTAGCGATTTTTGATTGGATGCCAGATACTGCATATTATATCTTAGTGGGTGCCAGACACTTTGTATTCCTTTAAATATTCTGCAACGTTTTGCAAAGCACTTACTTAGAAATGCTTTGATCTTTTGGGCCTTGCCTTTAAGCTTTGTTAGAGCATTTAGTCAAGGATTATATTCTTCCTACTATTTTAGGCAAGAGACTTAGTTCTCTAAGAAATGCTCCATGAATTATGAGGTTTTCTACTTTGTCTGTTGGGAGCAGACACTATTCTTGATTCTGTGTGATCTCTGGACATTGTTCCCACCAATCATTTGCATATCTCTGCCACTCCTCCTGCCCCTTATCTGACCCTTGCCAGGCTTTAGGTAGTTTCCTCAAATGCATGTGCTCACTAGTAATCAACTGAACACTTGAGGAGTTTCCTCTGCAGATCCTGGGGTCCTCTCTCTGTGTAGCTATCACCTTTCCAGTGCTCTGTCCTATAAACTTAAACAATATAGGGTCCTTAGATTCTCAATTCTATATCCTCAACTCAGGGAGACCACTAGGCTCTGCTTGGGCTTCCTCTCCATCACAGTCCGGAAATTTTCTCTAGCCAATAAAGTCAGGTATTCATATGGCCATATCATTTATTTCTTGTGTCTCAGGGGTCATTGTTCTTTGTTGCCTGATGTGTAATGTAACGGGAGGCTTCATATTACGTATTTTGTTTGTTTTTTTGGTGTTTCATGCAGGAAGATAAATCTGATCTCTGTTATTTCATACTGGTCAGAAGTGGAAGTTAGAGATGAAGAAATAGATGAATAGAGCCCACATCTTTGCTCAACTCCCAAGTCTCGAATCCTTCCGTACCCTTAGATGTAGAATTGAAAGGACTTATGGAATCAGCCTCTGGCCCATATTCTCTGGGGGCACATGTCTAGTTGGGTTTGGCAAGTGCCAGCCCTCCTGCAGTTCATAACTTTCCCATTTGGCCTGATGCCGTAGCTGTGATGTTGACTTTTATCCCTGTGGCACGGCTACCGGGCTGTATTCCTATCCAGGACTGACATCGGTGTATTCCTGTTGCTCATAGGCCTGTAAGGGGAGTGGATTCTTACTGTTGAGTAGATTTCATTTTTTACTGGGATGTAAGGCTCTACCTTCTATTTTTGGGTTAATTACGTAGCTCACGGATGCTCTGGCTTACCTACAATAGGTCTCCAAATTTGCAGCAATAAATTTTGCAGAAAATTGGTTTATAGCCTAAAGAGGCAGAATTTAAAGATTTTATTTATTTATTTGACAGAGAGAGAGAGAGAGAGAGATCACAAGTAGGCAGAGAGGCAGGCAGAGAGAGAGGGGGAAGCAGGCTCCTGCTAAGCAGAGAGCCCGATGTGGGGCTCGATCCCAGGACCCTGAGATCATGAACTGAGCCGAAGGCAGAGGCTTAACCCACTGAGCCACCCAGGCACCCCAAGAGGCAGAATTTAAAGTAGAAAATATGGTGGTGCTCTCTCTGGTCTGAGGGAGGTACTCTGGACCTTGTCCCCTTATAGGAACACAAGCGACTGTGTTTCTTTCCTTCTCTGGGTACCAACCTCAGGTCCTTCTGTAGTAGACACTGGCTCTTACATTCCAGGATGACAGTTAGTGTCCTGGAACGTGTCCTTAAGTACTGTTTCAGGATTACACAGGGTGCCCATTAGCTAAACAGCAATATTTTAATTAGTGACAAATTTACTCAGGAACTCTAGCCAAAAAAAAAAAAAAAAGGTAGAATAATAGAGGGGGATTGAAGATAGCAGGGTATTCTGCTAGGGCTACCATAACAAAGTACCATAGACTAGGTGGATTAAACAATAGAAACATATTTTCTCACAGTTGTGGAGGCTAGAAATCCAAGATCAATGTGCTGGAAGGTTTGGTTTCTCCTGAGGACTCTCTCCTGGTTTGCAGGTGGACACCTGTTTTCTATGTCCTCACATGGCTTTTCTTTGTGTGAGGGTATCCCTTGTCTCTCCTGTGTCCTGTCCTCTTTTTCTTATAAGGACACCTTTAGATTGGGTTAGGGCTCATCTTAATGACCCTAATTTAACTTAAATACCTCTTTGAAGGTTCTGTCTTCAAACACAGTCACGGAGGTACAGGAGGTTAGGGCTTCAACATATGAATTTGGGGGAGACACGGCTCAGTCCTTAGTAAGCAGAGTGTTGGTCTTTGTGATTCTGCCTGATGGGTAGGTAGGAGTTCATTATGTATTCCTACTTTTGCATTATGTTAAAAATTTTTCATAGTGAAAAGTTAAAATACTAAAGAAGTTAAAGCGGCTTGAGCTAACCTGGGAAAGATTGTGCCCAAACAAATATTTTTGCCATTCTTCATGAAAATATTGTTTTTCCATTTTTTGTCCTTTTGTGACATGGTTAATACACACATAGACACACACATATTATAACCTTAAGGGCCCTGAATTCTTGGAGGACAGTCCCTTCTATCCTCTCAAGGACAATATCTCAACTACTACAAGACTCTCCTTGACAACATAATAAAAATGGTAATTAGCATCTGTATAGAGTTTTAGAAAGGATTGCACACATTTCTCATATACTTCCATTTGAGCCCCCAGGAGGCAGACAGTGTGAGGGATTTTATCCCCAGAGTAGGGATGAGGAAAGGAGTGTCTGTGTCAGTGACCTGCAGGGCCCGATCAAGCACCAGCTCTTCTGATTCCAGCCACAATGACTTCCCCATGGAGGTGTTTGTGAGAGAACAAGGAGTTATAACTTCCATGTTATTTTGCTCTCTCTCTATTGCAAGAAACCATGGTTGAAGGATGATACCTCTGGAAATGACCCTTTTAAAATTGCTGCCGGTTTTTGTTAAATGTTGCTCCTTCAAATTGTCATGTTAATCTATCAATATCAAAACCTACTTTCATGTTTAGCTGATTGTGTTTAATACCTGAAGTGCTGAGCCTTAAGATGGTTTTACCCTTTTGGAATGATTAAATTTATGACATGGACA
>CM052883.1:140112517-140128378 GCA_028534135.1 Potos flavus
TATATATATATGTATGTATATATACATACATATATACATACATATACATAGAAAAAGAAAAATATATACATATTAGACTTGTGATTAGAACAGAGCCCCACACCTGATTTTGGGTGTTTCTCGTCTATTAGAAGAAACTACCTACCAAAATTTTAAAGAAATAAAACTTATAAATATACAAAAATAAGGATTAGCACTGTGAAGGGATGGAATATGAGTGTAAAGATAAAAATTAAAAGTGATTCTAAAAAAGGGATTGACAAGAGGTTGGTTGAAAAAAGAGGAAAAAAAAAGAATAAAAGAGGAAAGAATGTGATCAGGCTGGAGACAAGAACCAAGCCGTGTGCTAGATTTAGGGTACATTATGATCTATTAGAAGAAATTGTATCCCGAAACTTTAAAGGAAAAAAAAAGCCCTATATGTATACAAAAAAATAAGGTTAAATACAATGAGGGGATAAAATATGAATGTAACAAGGAAAATTAGAAAAGATTTTTAAAAAGGTATTGATAAGATACTAGTTAAAAAACGTTAAAATAGGAAAGAGGAAAAATAAAAAAATAAAATAAGAAGAAAATAAAATTAAAAAAATTTAACTCTGAAAGAATAAAGGATCATGGGGAAAAAAAGCCATGAATTCTATGTGTTGCTTTTTTTTTAACTCCGGAGTTCTGCAGTTTTCATTGATCGATGAACGTGGTCTTGGCTAGATATTCTTGCTGATCTTCTGGGCGAGGGGCCTGTTGCAGTGATTCTCAAATGTCTTTGCCCAAGGCGGAATTGCACCACCCTTGCCAGGGGCCAGGCTAAGCAATCTGCTCGGGTTTGCTCTCAGGAGCTTTTGTTCCCTGAACGCTTTCCGTACAGTTTTGGAGGCCGGGAATGAAAATGGCGGCCTCCCAGTCTCCGGCCCGTAGGAGCCGAGAGCTTGGGGCCCCACTCCTCAGCGCGCCCTCAGAGAAAAGCAGTCAATCCCTCCCGTCTCCCTGGTCTCCGGCCGCACTCTGAGCTCACCCAGTCTGTGACCGAGTGTTTCTATCTCCGGCGCACGGCCCCGTTTGGAGTCTCCAAACCCAGCAGATTCCTGCCGCATGCTGCCGCGCCGCTCCTCCCGAAGGAGGAAGGAGGGAGTCTCTCCGGATCTGCCCCTTGTGGGGTCCCTGCTCAGAGAGCAGTGGCCCGACTGTGTCTTGGATCACAGTTTAAGGTAAGCCTGAGCTGAAAGCCCACTGTTCGGCTCCGTCTCTGCCGCTGGCTTTCCCACTGGATACCTGGGAGCTCTGCCACCCTCAGACACCCTCGGTCTTTCTGTGATACTCCATGGGTCCTGAAACCACACTGTCCCCGTGAGGGCTCTACCTCTCGCTTAGCCTCTGGAGCGATGTCCCTCAGTGGAGCAGACTTCTAAAAGTTCCAATTTTGTGCTCTGCAGCTCTGCAGCTTGCTGGGAGCCAGCCCCTCCCCCCATGGTCTATCTTCCTGTCACTTTGGATTCACTTTTCCACACGTCCTACCTTTTCAAAGTGTATATATTTCTGTTCCTAGAATTGCTGTTCTTCTTCTCTTCTATCTCCTGTTGAGTTTGTAGGTGTTTAGAATGGTTTGATAACTATCTAGCTGAACTTCTGGGATCTGATACTATCTCAGCCTCCTACTCCTCCGCCATCTTGCCTGATCATGAGTGATCAATCTTTTCTGTGTCCTCACCAGCATTTGATATTGTCATTATTTTTTATTTAATCCATTCTGATAGATATATACATACGGTTTTAACTTATATTTACCTGATGTTGAACGATGTCGAATATCTCTTCATTTGCTTCTTTGCCATCTGTATATCTTCTTTGGTGAAATGTTGGTTTCTATCTTTTGCCCATTCTCCAATTGAATTGTTTGATTTTCACTGTTGAGTTTTGGCCAGTATGTATTCTGAACTTTTTATTTTGGCTTTCTCTGTTTTGAATATATCCTCCTCATCTGCATTCAAATAATAAAGAATATCTTGATTTTTTTTTTTTAATGGATACAGTGGCTTCTCTTAGTTTTCTGAGAATATTAATCATATAGAATTTTTAAGGACTTTTGACATCTGCATTTTTTTTTTTTTATCCTTGATATTCTTTTCTTTTGTTTTACATTCTTCATTTACTTTTTGAGGCTTTCTTCAAATATCCAGTGGTTTGGTTCAGGCCTGTTCCTAATATTGTGGGGCCCAACATAAGACTATATATGGAAGCCTATATGCCATATATTTAAATATTTAGAAATTATAATTCTAGCCAACAAACTGTTCAATTCTCCCACTTTGATAAGTTACTTTCAAAATTGTGGCAATAATAATTTTATAAGTACGTAAAGCTGGTTTTCATATGACTGGAAGTCATTAAAACATCAAAGATGATTGAATTTAATTATTATAGTTCATGTCATATCTGCATGTTTAATAGCTCTATAGATGTCTGGACAAGTAATGAAATAAAGACATAATTTGTGAATTATTATATATCCTCCAAATTATTTTTTTGCTTTTACTTCAACAAACATACTAATTATGGTGCTACGGGGAAGATTTTTGCATAATTTATGTTATTGACAGTAATCTAAAGAATTAAAAATAGTCGTAATTGTATTCAAAGTGTATATAATTTGAACATATTTTCATCAGAAAATATGTTAATGTAAGAAAGTAAAAATTTAATTTCTTGGGTATATTGTCAAATTCATTTTTACTCAAGATATGTACAGTGCAAATGGTTATAGTTTACCGCACTGGCTGTGATAAGTCTAAAGTGAGAGGCATCATGTGTTCTTTAATATATTGAATTTTTTGTGCTTATGATATGTGGGATCTTTAAAGATTTTATTTATTTATTTGAGAGTGAGAGAGGGGAGAAGACAGAGAGGGATAAGCAGACTCTGTGCTTGACCTCAGCCAAAATGAAGAGTTGGATGCTTAACCAGCTAAGCCACCCAGGCGCCCCTGTGGGGATCTTTAAAGAAGGCTAGGCAAGACACCACAGGATGGTTCTGCTCTGGTTTCCCGTTCATATGTGAGCAAGACACTGAGAAGACATTTTTCTGTGTGTAATAGTGGAGCTTTTCAACCTGTAGGTTGCTCTTTGTGGTGAACGAGCACGACTCTGGCCTTTCGTTGGATTCTCGATCGTCAGTATTTGGACATCTTTCAGGATAGGTCATTTTCTCAGAGGAAAATTCTCCAATCCCTTCTGTCTGCTAGGATTCCACAGGTAGAATAGGTGAAAGACTTAGGGTGTGTGTGTTTGGGGGGGAGGTCTCTTTTTCAGACTCTCTTACAGTCCTCCTGATTTCCATACTTTACATACCCACCTCTCACAAGTTCTGGTTACATGTCTTGAGAGCAAAATCTCCTGGTGAGTGGGGAATGAGAACTGGAGTTTCAGTAACTTCATATCCACAGGCTTTCAACCAATCCTTCTGGTTAGAGTCAAGTCTCTTCTATCCCTTTCCTGGTACTCTAAGTCCTTAGCTTTTCAGGGTTGTGGATGGGGGAATCTGTTTGCCTCTTAGTATCCCCCTCTGCTAGATTGGTTTCCCTTGTTGTGTTAATTTGGCCATCACTTCATTTATTTAGTAATCCCCATTGCCATCTCTAGTTCATTGTTGCCTTCTCTCCTATTTTGTGGATTGGTCCACTTTGAATGTTTTTATTCTGCTAGTCAATGGAATTTTGGAAAGAAGAGAGATACATATACCATGTTTACCTGAAAGTGGTAATATCTTTTGGAATTTTGAATCCCCCTGTAAAGTGTAGCACATTTTAGTTATGTTTGTTTGCTAGTGCCATGGTCCAATCATAACTTATTTAAGCAAATACTATTATTGTTAATAATAGGAAAATTTATTGGAAAGTCTCAGGATTCTAGCAGGAAATGGAATTCAACCAGATGGCTCAAGTGAAAGGAATGCTTACAGAGTATGGCAGAGTTAAAGAAATAAGCGGAGGATGGTGAGATACCTAGAGACCAGTAACAGTGGGAAACCAGTACCACCTCTAGTGCTGAAGGGAAAAGGGAGAAAAGAGTGTTACTAGAGTCTGCTGAGAGTTGAAACCTTAAGGGAGGAATTGCCTGGTAGGAATTTTAGTTGGGGAGGGATGTAGCTATTAGCAGAAGGCACCAAAGCATAGAGGAAGAGTGTAGGGAAGAAACACTCTGGCTTCTCTTCTCTCTACCCTTTAAGTGCCTATAAGTGCCTCCATTGGCCAGCTCCAATGGAAGCCAGGCAGCAAGACAACCAGAGTGATGCACTGTGTCTTCATGAGCTCCTGGAACCCAGGTCAGGTCAGAGAAGGCAGGGAAGATCTCGGAAAAGTGGAGTATATCCAGTACCAAAGGACAGTAAAGTACCTTATAGAATCAACAAAAGCTGCTATATTTCAGAAAGAGTGGGAACCCAGCCAGTTTCAGGAAATTTAGAGCTTCATCGAACTTTATTGCTAATGCTTTTTATTGATATGATTCAGTTCTCAATACTCTAAGTCACCATATCTCTTAGTTCAAATTCTTGACAAGATTTTTATTGACCATGAGTCAGCCAGTCTAGTTTCTTTCTTGTCAAATGCCAACTATGATCTAATTAACTATGCCCAAAAACTTATATCTTGTAGTATGGATATGGCGGTAGTGGTCTAATCCCTTGGGTAAGAAGGCAGTTTTAGAAGACTATGGCTGGAAAGGCACCCCAAAAGTTATCAGCTACTCAAATATAGGAGTGGTTGTTGTATATTACATGAAGTCATTAGCATACTATCAGAGCTCTCTTCTTAGGGCAGAGGGGAAGATGATTAATTTTAGGCACCACAATTAAAAGTCAGGAATAAAAGAAAGTACTAAATGTATGTGTGGAAGTGGTGGCAATATTGTTGTCTAATTCTCAACCAGGGTTATGAAGGGCATGTAGGCATTACACAGTGCAACTTCAGGCACCACCTTCCTGCAACAATGCGAGTGGCACTCCCTTGGAATTTTGCAAAGTGGCTACCTTGCTCTCCACTTTGCTTAAGGAATTATTCTACTGTAAAATTACTTGTGTGGCATTTTATAAATTGTGTGCTACAAGGCTGTAGACATCCTGGAGCCAAGTTTTATCTCTCTCCATGTCTACAACCCATGGGATATGGTGGAGCCAAACAGAGCCTGAAGTAGCTTGATAAGGGGGAATGTGCATAAAGAAAAACCAAAAGGCAGCAGAACATATACAAGAGGTTTCAAGACCCACCTATTTGAGGAAAGTACAATACTATTGAAATACCAATTGAGAGCTTTCCTGTGGTAGGCTGAAACGCTATTATACTCTTAGCTATTTGCTGCATACTACCTGTATGAAAGAGAAAATCCACAGAGATTATTTGGTGACTAATTATATTAGTCAAATTATATGGGGAAGTCTGTTGGGCTTGTCAGACTCTTACAGTGATAATAGGATTTAAAAAATACCGTAGAGCAGGTTTTTAATGTGTGATCCCAGACCAACAGTATCAGCATCATTTGGAACCTAAACATGCAAATTCCTGGGGCACCTGGGTGGCTCAGTAAGTTAAGTCTCGGACTCTTGATTTTGGTTCAGGTCTTGGTCCCAGAGTCATGGGATTAACCCCCATGTGGAGCCCGTTGGTTGAGCCCCCAGTTGAGCCCCCTGGTGGAGCCCTGCATCTGGCCCTTCTCCAGGGGAGTCTGCTAGAGTTCTCTCCCTTTGCCCCTGCCTCTACTCGTGTGCCTGTGCTTTCTCTCTCTCAAATAAATAAATAAATATTTTAAAAAATGAATATTCATGACTGGTGAGAGTTTGAGAATCACACTGCATCAGAATCACCGATGGATTTGTTAAAACCCAGCTTGTTGCCTGTCTCTGCATCACGCCCCACTCCTCTTACTGATTTAGCAGGTCTGGAGGGGCTCAGGAGTTTTCTGAAAATATAGCTTCCACCCTAAGATTGGTAAATATATTAGGAAAAGTGTTTTGGACTAGCGAAACAGCATGTGTTTCATATAATCCTTAGGAGGACATTTCCCAGACAGTCGGATTGTCTACATCAAAATACAAAGATTCTTAATTTGGCAAGATTTCTCCTTTCTAATGTTATTTGCTTTGGGATAGTGAAGTCTTAAGAACTATTTTATAAAATAGTAACCCAGAAATGACTTGAAGAGTTAAGAGTGTTCGTTTCAAACTTAGAAGAAAAAACAAATAAGACCCTGGGTGTTACACATGTAAATAGTATTCTAATTAACTGAATTTGAAAAGTGATTCTTAATGAGCATAAAAAGAAACAAACAAGTTCATGTTTCAGTGTCATTTGAGAATCTTCTGTAAGCATCCTAGAAAAAGAAGGAAAAGAGAAAATGCTTGATATATCTTATGAAATTGTTTCCCTATTCTTTCATGTTTTAAAGCTGATCATAGGCCCAGAAATTGCTATCTGTATGCATTAGAGGGCTGCATAGGTACTAACACAGATGCACCAAGCCAGTGAAATTACTATGGAAAAACATCAATGAACCCATTAGGACATTGGGTATTACCACAGCATCCATTACTAGATGGCTCTAATATCACAGTAGATATAAGATTTATGTTTTGTAGTCATTGAGAACAGCCATGACACACATTTTCCTCCCTTTCATAATTTAATTACTGTCACCACACATTATTATCAGCCATTACCACAGATTCCAGAATATGGAAAGTCATCGGAGCTAGAACAGAGGAGCCAAGTAAAACACCTGCAAGGGATTTCAAAAGTGATTACAGTTTAGTTGCTATATTTTGAGTGAAAAATACAGATGATGAAGCCACGAAGCATCTGTTCTTTTTTGCTCCTGGCTCTGTGCAACACCATGTCGTGCATTTGCCTTGTGACTTCAATCAGCCCCCCTCCCACGGAGCATGCCGTTCTTCATACATATGGTCACTCAACAAATGCTTGTGACTTATAAATATTTACTAAAGAAAATATGATCGGTGTCTGTTAGCAACAGTTTTTGGAGCAGATGCTGTTTTCGGAGCGTGGCAGTCATCACATGGATGACAAGAATGGAACGTTTCTATGCTAACACCTGACAGTTGTGATTCTTCTCCAGTTCTGAAGGAGATTTCACATATAATATTTTATGTCACCCTAGCTCCGGTCCTGGGATTAGAACAGAAAGCAACAATCTCCACAGTAAAAGAACAGAAACCTGTTTTGAGTGACTTGACCAAGGTCTCAGTGCTAACGAGTAGTGGGGTGGTCATGCATATGCAGGTTTTTCATTCTCAAGTTCAACATTTAAGATTTAAAACAAATAATAAAAGCAATGCTGTTAGGGTTTGGCATTATCACTTTTTCTTTCTGGAATCTTGAGTTTTCCTTTTTCCTTTTGGCAAATGAGAACAGATTTTTTTTTTTCCCCAAACCCTTTCCAAAAGTACAACTAGCTGCCACATGAAGAATAGAGGTGAGAGAAACCTAGCCCCAAGTTCAGGTCCATTATCGATGTTGGAGCTAACTGGGCAGGTAGGTACAGTGCTTAGGGAATTAACTGTAGCCATCCTGTGAGGCCTTTCTTCCACTGGCTTCTTGGTTCTTTTCTCTAGTCCCCGCTTCTCCAGTCCTGGCGAGTGGAATATGCTGTTTCTATAAAACAAAGTGCTCTTTTTTGTAAAACTAGCTTTAAATGCAAATGCTGCTGCCTCCTTCTTCAGGTGTTGAAAATTGCTATTTCTATCTGGAAAGGGACTGCAGAAAATGCCTTGTAAGAATAGGAATACAGCATAGATCCCAGAGAGCAGTATGGCCATTGGTTTTGCTGGAGAGGAATCTGAGAAGCTTCAGTAAGATTCCTGAAATTCCACTGTTAGTTTCACATAAGCTAAGTAAAACTAGACAAAGTGTATTCAGTTTTAGTTTGGACTATAAAGTAAAACAGAAATAAACAGACATGATTCAAGGTTTTCCTTGAGGTGCCTACAAGTCTTGCACAAAGTATATTGGTATAAATAAAGTCATTTGTGCCCAGTGATGTAGATAGGTTGTGTTTCTAAACGTTTTGTGAATATAGCTCATGGAAGATATGTTGCATGTTTCTTTTTAAGAGGCTTTGTTTTTAACACCAATTCCACTGACCACGAAACATGTTAGACTTTAAAGTTTTATTCTAAGTAAGAGAAGGGGGAGGGGAAGCCAAAAAACTGCCCAACCTGTTTATTCCACTAGGGAAATTCAGATTGCTCTTCACAGGTCCTGACAAGCTGTATCCAAGGCATCCTTTTCAAGGCAGACAATGATGTGGAGTTTTTGATCATGGCAGGGAACAGAAAATTTTCTATTTAGTTTAAGAGTAAATGGATTTGTTACAGGTTAATAAACCCTTTATAGAATTGCTGAGAAGGTTAAAAGTTGAGCTCAAAGAATTGTTTTAATGGTCCAAAGGCCAACCGTAAACTACACAGTTGTAAAGTGGCTGGTGCCAAAAATCAAGAGGTCCCGCCACAACCAGGAGACCGCTCGGTCAGGAAGCTCTGGCAGCGGAAGCCGGCATCTTCCGGACACCGCTTGCTCGCAGAACCCCACGGAAGCAGCAGAATCCCAGGCTCCGCCTCCTTGCTGTGGTCCAAATGCTGTGAAAGTGCATCTAACAGTAACCTCAGTCAGATCCAGAGTACTAGCTGCAAGGTAGTCCGGGAAATAAGATTTTTTCTTTTTAAATCTTTCCAGCATAAAAATAACATGCATCCATCGCATTTTACCGGTCAGCTCCCCTAGTATGGGCACTGAGAGTGCTTGGTATCTTCAACTACAAAACTGCAGTGAAAATTCTTCTGGACTAGGTGATGTGATTATTTTCTCTGGGTTATATCCCTAGAGATGGGATCACATGGTTATAGTATATATGTGCACTTTTTAAAAACAGAATATTACTGCCAGAATGGTGCCGGTAGTCTTGCGAAAGTTGAATGTATAAATCCTTTTACATTTAAACATACTATTATCAGATATGAATGGTTTTTACTTCCAAGGAAGAGCCTTAATATATAAAGGCAAACAATAGATTTTTATTTCTTAAATATTATGTCTGAAATAGTATAATAGAAGATAAGTTGGTAGGAATACTCTGGTAAAATTTTATCTGCTTTTGTAAAAATGGGCAGTAGTGTGGGGCAGTAGAGAGCTCCATAGGCCCCGTGTTGGACAAAACTTAGATCCTGCACATAGGACATTGGGCAAGCTCCTTAACTCTCCGTGAGCCTCATTTCTGTGAGCATTCCCCAAATGGTGGCCACGATAATAAGGACGTTGTTGAAGAATTGGAGTTAAGGGATAAGAAGCAATCAACACAACGCCTGGCACATAGTCCTTGTTCAGGCCATGCTAATTATTCAATGAGCACCCATGGACTCATCCCTATCGCAGCTCACACTTATCTCCCATATGAATGAATTTTGTGGCAAGCAGAGGCCAAGATTGTAGATGACCAATAGCTAAATTCCCACTGGCCAGGCCCTCATCAGTGCTGGAAGAGTTGCAGAGTGAAAGATAAGACAAAATTTCCCCTGTTGTTCCTTTTTTTTTTTTTAAGATTTATTTTAGAGAGAGAGCGTGTATGAGCGGGGAGAGGGGCAGAGGGTGAGGAAGAGAGAGAATCCCAAGCAGACTCCCCACTGAGTGGGGAGCCTGACGCAGGGCTCAATCCCAGGACACTGAGATCATGACCTGAGCCGAAACAAGAGTCCAACACTTAACCGACGGAGACACCTAGGTGCCCCTTGTTGCTCCTTTGAGGACCTCAGAAGGTAAAGGAGATAGGACACATGCACTTTTTGTTGAACTCTGTGGATGACCATGGAGAAGCACCCAGAGTGGAGAGCAGGGTGCAGGCTTCTCCTCTCAGCGGGGAGGCTTGAGGCCGGAACCAACCCTTCCCCAGTGTTGTTTCACACACAGGTATGTGTGTGAAATTTCACACACAGGTATGTTGTCTCCTGCCTCAGCTTTCCCTACGATTCCTCTCAGGGTTAAGTGGTCTTGCTTTTACCCACCCACACCAAACTGCATTTCCTTTTCACATAGCTTATTGTACTGTCCTGTAATCTACATTTTGATTGTGGGAATGACTGATGAGATTTGCTCCATTATTTGACCATGCCCATGCTTGAATTTCAGGTGGCATTTTTTTGTTACGTGATTTCTGTATCCGTTCAGGTACAGTCAGCGGGTAGAAACCTGACCAGCTATTTGAAAAGCGTGCATTTAATACAGAGAGTCGGTAAGTAGATATAAAGGTGTAAACTGTGTACCTGGCCAGGTGAGAAGAGAATACTGATGTATCTCAGAGCAACCGCAGGAGGCAGCTACGGCCCTTAACCAAAGCCGGCGCCTCGGGTCCTCAAGTTGAAATGACCAAAAGGCAGAAACTCAGAGAAGGGGTGAATGGAGGTGCAACTCAGGCAGCTGGAAGGGCTGTTCAGCCATTGCTACTGTTGGAGTCCCTGAGGAGGGTGTGATGAGGCTAGCTGCCAGGTGTTAGAAAAACTGCAAACTGCCTTCAGCTGCTGAGATAGCACTGGAAGGAATTGCCTGCCCAGGTGAAGAATGTTGCTGGGGTGACACTGGGACTGCAAGTGTACAGAAGCCATAAGGGCCAGGAAGGCACAAGTTCTTACCTCCTTCTCTAGCCTGGCATGCTCCATCTAGCGCCCCCTATGGACAGAGCCTAACAGGGAGTCAGTGGGTACAGGAGAAATTGGATTTACAGTCATAGTCCCATTTGCCTGAAACAGTATAAAAGGATGGGTTTGGAGCCGAAGGATAATAGCATAATAACTGACCTATTTCTTAAAATACTTTGTGTTACATTTAAAAAACTAGGACCCGTATCCATACGTCCATCTGCAGATAAATGTGTTTACAAAAGGTGGTATACACATTCGGTGGAACATTGTTCAGCTTTAAAAGATGGAAATCCTGCCATGCTATACCATGAATGAACCTTGGGGACATTATACTGAGTGAAATAAGCCAGTCACAAAAGGACAAATACTATGATTCCACTTATGTGAAGTATCTAAAGAGTCAAACACATAGAAACAAAGAATGGTGATTGCCAGGGATTGGGGGAAGGGAGAAATTGGGAGTTTTTTTTTTAACGGAAATAGAGTTTGTTTTGCAAAGATGAAAAAGTTCTAGAGATCTGTTGCACGGCAAAGTGAGTAAACTTAATACTGCTGAACTGTACACCTGAAAAGGGGTGATGCCTGGGTGGCTCAGTCATTAAGCGTCTGCCTTCAGCTCAGGTCATGATCCCAGGGTCCTGGGATCAAGTCCCGCATGGAGCTGCCAGCTCAATGGAGAGTCTGCTTCTCCCTCTGCCCCTCCCCTCCCCTCCCCTCTGCTCGTGTGCACTCTCTATCCCTCTCTCCCAAAAATAAATAAAATCTTTAAAAAAAATGGGTAAGATGATAAATTTTCTGTGGTTTTTACCACAATTAAAATTTTTAAAAAATTATTTAAAAATTCAGGTCCATTAAAAACTGGCTATTTCTAGACATTTTAGGTCTCTTCCCAAATTTCTCAGTCTGATTTTGATGTTTTCCACATTACTTGGTGGAGAATCCTTGATCCTTATCCCATATTTTAATGGGATAATCTTCCATGTTTTCTTCATTGTTACTTGAATAATATTCAGGATATGAATGATAAAAGCAAGCAACTATTTATGAAATATGATTGCAAAATAAGACCATCATCTTGCAGAAAAGACTGCTCTACAGCTGCTTGTAAGATCCTATATCAATAGAATGGTCCAAAGTAAAACAAATTGTTTAGGAAAGCAGCAAAAACATTTTAGTTAGGTTTACAGGACACAATGAAATTTCTTTGTTGAAATCGTGTGTAGTGGAGCCAGGTTTATGCTCTTCCACGGTCCATTCTCTGTCAAATTGCCTGCTGGAGCCAATCTTAGCCATGCTGTCTCATAAACTTTTACAGTAAATATTCTATTATTGGACACTGGGGTGGAGAGTGATGGAAGGGAATGTAATTTGTTTTAGCTTTAAATTTACCCTGTTCAAATTTGTCTTTGACATACAGCACAAGAGCAGCCTGTAAGTCATGAAGGCGTTCACCTCTCTCGAGGCTGGATTGCATTTAAACCATTCCAGACAGATGAGGGAAGTGCCCCTTAGGAGAAGGAAAAAGCAATCCCACAACCCCTCTTAGGAACTCATCCCCTGTTTGAC
Source organism: Potos flavus (assembly GCA_028534135.1). Lineage (NCBI taxonomy): Eukaryota > Metazoa > Chordata > Mammalia > Carnivora > Procyonidae > Potos > Potos flavus. The sequence goes on from CM052883.1 coordinate 140,124,777, forward strand.
AAATCTTGTCACTGGGGTCTTTGTAGTTAGCCAGAGTCTCATCTGCTGCCATACCCCTCCTCATCATCCCCCCCAAACTTCTGGTTACATCATTAATGGATATTGGAACCAGCTGGCCTCCTTCTTCTGCATAAGGGGCTTTTATAGACACGAAAATGATTATGCAGTTTCTCTTAAACTACTCTGCTGAACAATTCTGTCTTCTAATTTTGCCCCATAAATTTTATTTTTCAGATCTTTCAGTGATCTTTCTGAGGCTTCTCTGAATCTTTTGTAATTTACCATACTATTCTAAAATTGTGGAATTCCAGTTTTCATGGAACTCTAATATATTTCTAAGTATTTTTGAGATTAGTGGAAGGATTACTCATTCCTATATAATATTTACTTTAAAAATAAATGTCATTATTAAATCACTTCCTAAATCTTTGTGGTTTTCCTGACAAAAAGGAAAACTATCACTCACACCCACTTGCTGCAAAGCTATTAGCCCTCATCACGTCAGGTGGAAAATCAGCTTCTCTTCGAGAGATTTTTAATCTATATGGAAAATAAGACAGATTATAAAAAATATGGAAATCTATATTTATCTATAAATCTATATAATGAGGATCAGTTAAGATGAGTGTAAGTTTGAGAGGCTTTCCTCATATCATAAATATTTTTTGCTATTTTCTTTAAATATAACAAATGTAAAGAAAAAGTTAAAAGCACCTAAAATCACACCATTTTGAGCTATCAGGATTTAACATAGCAGTGACTATCTTTTTGTGTTTCTCTTTATATTTTCACATATTTGTGATTTATCTTAAATGCAATCACGTGGTGGATACTTTCTGAACAAGGTAAAATATATACCTCCACCTAAAGCCAGGGTTACTCAATGGGCAAGCATTAGATGATTTACTGCTAAAATGACAAGGCAAACATCCCCACACTATGCTGGAAGTGGCAGGCAATGAATTTAGACATGACAAAGTAATTAGAGGTATAAGAATTGAAATGAAGAAATAAAATTACCTCTATTTACAGAGGATATGATTATGTATCTGGATAGCCCAAAAGAATCAATGGGAAAGCTACTGTAAACAAAAAGAACTTAATGAAGTAACAATTTATGGTAACATCATATAAAAATTAAACTAAAATCAGTTCTACAGGAGAGTACGTATTAATGTTCAACAACATTCATTTTGCTAGTGCCTCTCCAGATTCTAGAAAACCTCATTTTCTAGGAGAGTTTTTAGGAAGTGATGATGGGAACAATATTCATTCTGTTATTACATGTTCACAATAGATTTTCTATGGACTTCATACTTCAAGGTCAGTTTGGATATAAGTGAAACGGCTCACATTTTCTTTTTTTATTATTATTTGTGCTTATGTATGTCTTAATTCCTGACATGCTTTATTATTAGTAGTTCTAATTTTTCTTCTGTTAGTTCTCTTTTGCCCAACCATCTCACTTTTAAGATTTTAAAAACTCTGATTTATGCTGTTCTTTTATAGCTTCTATAATTGTCTTAAATTCTTTTAATGCTTTAAAATGTTATAAATATATTTGTATGTGTATTTCCAAATGCTTTTGTTTGCTGCGGTATTGTTCTGCTCTTACTTCACTTTAGTTTATAATAACTTTATAGGAAATCGAATTGCAATTTTTTTTTTTTTTCTAATGTTTAAGTGAGATGTAGTTTCCTGAGTTTCTTAGGAAGGAAGGACAAGGAGTCAGTATACTCTGCCTAGAGAGTTCAGGGCTCTCTTTTGTTCTTGTCATGAAGCATTTAAAATACTACAACCTAGTACTTTCTGAGACCTGTTGTCTTCCCCCTTTCTTCCCTCTGGCACCTCTGCTCTTGCTACATCTACTATTGGTGTGCCCACTGCTGTTGTAACCCACTCCTTGTTCTAGATGGCCCAAGGACAGAGCCAATCCAGCCTCTTGGTGGGGCTGTAGATTGCCCCAAGATTCAGCTGTGACTCTCGTTTAAACCTTGATTTGAGTGGTCAGTCCTCTAGCTCTCTGCTAGAGGGTCACTTTGCCCCTGTGCAGTACCATCTTCCTCTCCATAAATTGGCTGCTGGCGCTCAGCTCTCTTCTCAGTGCGGGCCGACCCCATGCTCCTGGGGGGCCGATGGAGACCAATTGGGTTGGGAGTGGCATGGATAACTTAGTTCCTCTGTTTATACCTGCCCTCATTGCTCTTGGGAATCTAGATGCTTCTCTTGATGCACTGACCCCTCTCCAGTATCTGTATTTTAACTCTGGTTGGGGTCAGGAATAGTCTTTTTAGATAACTACCTGTGTCTGATTCTTTCTCTGTATTGTGACCATTTTTTTTCCTCCTGTGTGTAAATCCTGTATTTTGCATTTTTTTTTCCTACTCTGCTCCAGATTCTCAAACTTTGTGCTCAACACCTTTTTGGTCTTTTAAAAGGCCTACTTCTTGCAATAGAAGGTCTGGCTTTTCTACTTTAACTTTCCCATGATTGCTCCTGCTAAGCATTTAATAATAATTAGAAATTAGTCTGCCTGATTTTTTTCCATTTTGTATTTCTCTCCCCTTTAGGAGCAGCACATATGAAAAACTATCATTGTGTTTGCCGAAGTGCTTGGGGAAAGAATAATGAATATAAAAAAGTGTGTCATGGATGTTGTCCCAAATCTGATCTGATCTAGGACAGAGTTTCTCTGTGATGTAGTTCACAGAGAGAAAAAAAAATAACATTCCTGATAAAATGTTTAAGCCATTTCCTGAGGAATTTTAATAAGCTTTACCACCCATTTTTTCTTTTTGATTTGAGCCAACCGATGATAATGTAACCCTCTGCTTTTCGGCCAAAGGCAATTTTGCCTCCTGGGGAACAGTTGGCAATGTCTGGAAACATTTTTGGTTGTCACAACCAGGTGAGGGGGGTGGGGATTGCTACTAGCATCTAGTATGTAGAGCCCAGGGATACTGCCAAACGTCCTGTAACACGCAGGACAACCCCCCCCCCCCCATGAAGAATCATCAGGTCGACAATGTCAGTAGTGTTAAGCTTGAGAAACACTGATCTAGCTATTCTATTTTCCAATAAATGTCTTAATGAATTTTTGAGTTGGTCTGTTCTAGGACTTTCTTCTTGAAACAAGATTGAGTAAAATTTTTATATATTCTCATGACTAATTTGTTTAAAAATTTCTGTGTGATTTTTAAACAAGGGAGGACAAACCTCAGTTAATTCCTAAAAATGTTATCCCCCGACACTGGGTATCAGGCAGCTGAGATGCGATCTGGGGTTCACAGGTACATAGTTCCCAGGCCAGGCAGGAAAGCTCAGTCCTTTGCTGTAAGCAGAGACTTCTGGGGTCAGAGCTGATAATAAATTGGCACAGACCGGATTTTCTGTGCAGATGTTGACTGTTGAAACTAAGCCCAGCAGCATGTTCACTACTATCTCCTAATTCTTAAGTTCCTAATTCAGCTTGGCCCACAGCCCACTGACTTGCCTCCTGGTTGCCTGGATGCATGAATTTATTTTTTGTTCTCAAGCATTTATTTGCAACAGCATCTCTTCATTGCCTGTCTCTTCTGTCACCAAGGAGACACTGCTCTGTG
>CM052883.1:140136414-140191132 GCA_028534135.1 Potos flavus
TGAACGCAATCTGGACATCATCCGTTGTGTTCCTCCCACTCCCATGCTTTGTCTCTCTACTTTCTTTTCCTCATTCCCTTACCTTCAGCTCTGGTTCGAGATTGTCGCGCTGGCCGCGACACCCCTACAGCCTTTGTTTTAAAGTCTATTTTGTCCAATATAAATATTGCTACCCCAGGTTTCTTTCACTTCCATTTGCATGATAAATGCTTTTCCATCTCTTCACTTTCAATCTGCATGTGTCTAAAGAGGTCTCAGATGAGTCTCTTGTAGACAAAATATTGATGGGTTTTGCTTTTTTATCCCTTCCATCACTCCATGTCTTTTGATTGGAGCACTTATTCCAATTAGTAATTGATAGATATGTGTTTATTGCCATTTTGTTACTTGTTTTATGGTTGTTTTGTAGTTTTTTCTGATCCTTTTTTTCTTGCTCTCTTTCATGGTTTGGTGGCTTTCTTTAGTGATATATTCCTTTCTCTTTGCATGTCTATTACTGGTTTTTGATTTGTGATTACCATTTGGTTTATAGATAACATTTTCTGTATATAGAAGTCAGTATTAAGTTTACTCCTCCCCCTTCCCCATTTTAGGATATGGTATCATGTATCACGTCTTTTTACTTTGTGAATTCTTTGATTGATTTTTACAGACATACTACTTTTACTACTTCCAACTCTTTATACTCTTACTTACGGTCTTTCCTTTCCACTTGAAGAATCCCTTTTAATATTTCTTGTAGGGTTGGTTTAGTGGTTATGAAGTCCTTTAGTTTTTGTCTGAGAAATTCTGTATCTCTTCTTCTATTCTGAATGATATCCTTGTTGGATACAATATTATTGGCTACAGATTTTTCCCATTTAGCACTTCGAATATATGATGCCACTTTCTTCTGGCCTGCAAAAGTTCTGCTCAAAAATCCACTGATAGCCTTACAGGGGTTTCTTTGTATATAACTGTTTTTCTGCTTCTTTAAAACAAATTTGTTTTATCACTACTCTTTGCCATTTTAATTATTATGTGTCTTGGCATGGTCCTCCTCGGGTTGATTTTGTTGGGGGAGCTCTGTGCCTCCTGGATCTGGATTTATGTTTCCGTCCCCAGATTAAGGAAGTTTTCAGGTATTACTTCTTCAAAAAAATTTTTGGTCCCCTTTTCTGGGGTCCCTATAATGCCAATGTTATTGTGCTTGATGGAGTCTCTGAGTTTTTTAAGTCTATTCTCATTTGCTCAGCTTGACTGCTTTCCATTATTCTGTCTTCCAGGTCATTAATTCATTCCTCTGCTTCCTCTACCCTGCCATTTATTCCATCAAGTGTATTTTTAATTTCATTAATTTTGTTCTTCACTGATTGGTTCTTTTTTATCTGTTTGTAATGGTCTTACTGATGTCCTTCACTCTTTTCTCAAGTCCAGTGAGTATCTTATGATCATTACTTTAAATTCTCTATTTGACATATTACTTATGTCTGTTTTGTTTAGGTCTCTTGCTGTGCTTTCGTTCTGTTCTTTTATTTGAGATGTATTCCTCTGTCTTCATTTTGTTTATTTCTCTGTTTCTCTTTGTTAGGAAAGTCGGCTATTTTGCCTGCCTTTGAAGGTGATGGCTTTATGAAGAAGAGATCCTGTAGTGCCCTGCAGTGCAGTGTCCCCTCTTCCCTAGGACCTGGTGCTTCAGGGAGTGTCTCCTATGTGTGTTGCCTCTGCCCTGCTGTTGCATTCTTACCACATTTTTCTTCAGTTCAGTTGTCTGCAGTGATTCTCTTTGCCTGTTGTGGGCAGTGTTTAGTCCCCAGCCAGTCCCCCATCCCCAAAAAACCCAGAGCGCATTTTAACAAGGTGTGCACTGGTCTGCTTGGGAAATGATTGTTGTTCTCAGAGTGGAGGTCCCATGAAACACATGAGTCAGGAGATGAGGTGTTGGTGGGGTTCTGGGGGAGGGGGCTTGTAGCACCAGAACTGAGGCAGACATGATTGGGGAGGGTGGATCTGCTGAAGTGCTGGTCCAGACCTTGGCGTAAGCAAGCTAGATAGTGTATGTTGGTACTGCATTGGTTCCTGCAGGTGGCAGGGAAGGAAAATGGCACCAACAAAACTCTTTTGTTCCTGGAGGGGTCTCCCCATGATCCCTGCCTCTCTGGACCATGCTCTTGGATGAATAAGTAACCCTCCCATCTGCCCTAGACATTTTTCAAACTGTTGCTTCCATGCTGTATCTCTGCTGGCTTTCGGCATGCTGTCTTTTTAAGGGTGAGGACTCCACTTCTTTTTTTTTTTTTTTTTAAAGATTTTATTTATTTATTTGACAGAGATCACAAGTAGGCAGAGAGGCAGGCAGAGAGAGAGGGGGAAGCAGGCTCCCCACTGAGCAGAGAGCCCGATGTGGGGCTCGATCCCAGGACCCTGGGATCATGACCTGAGCCGAAGGCAGAGGCTTAACCCACTGAGCCACCCAGGCGCCCCAGGACTCCACTTCTTAATGCCATTTCTGCTCTCCCAGAACAGAGCCTACAAATTTTTAAAATTCTATTCCTTAAGTCCCACTGGTTGTATGAACTCATGAGATTTGGCCCCTCTTGTTTTCAAAGCAAGATGTTCTAGGGATTCATCTTCCCCATGCAGTCTCCCTAGTGTGATAGTCTGTTTCTCACCCTTCTCTGCACCATTGGCTCCCTCCCCACTCTAAATGGCCATGGTCTTTTTTGCTCCCAAACCACATCTTCACCCTTTACTTCCTTCAATGTGACCTCTTCTCTACCTTTAGCTGTAGAGTTTGTTCTGCCAGTCTATTCTGGGTTATTTATGCCGATGTGAGTGTTCTCTAGTTCTGTCTGTGGGACGAGGTGAGCTTAGGGTCCTCTTCCTGCTTCCTCCAGCCCATCTAGTGTATTTTTTATTTCAGCAATTGAGTTCTTCATTTCCGATTGGTTCTTTTATGTTTTTTATCTCTTTGTTAAGGGTCTTACTGAGGTCCTCCACTCTTTTCTCAAGTCCAGTGAGTGTCTTTATGACCTTTAAATTCTCTATCAGGCATATTACTCATCTCCATTTATTTGGATCTCTTGCTGTGATTTTTGTCCTGTTCTTTTATTTGGGACATACTCTTCTGTCTCCTCATTTTGTCTGTCGGTTTCTATATGATAGGAAACTTATCTATGTCTTCTGCAGCATAGTGTCCACTGTTCACTAGAATCTGGTGTTTTAGGGATGTCTCTGGTGTGTGTTGCATGCACCCTACCGTTGTGGCTGAGCTGCTTTTGCCTTCAGTCCTGTTGTCTTCAATGACTTTCTTTGTCTGTTGTGGGCAGAATTTGGTCCCTGTGTTTTCAGTGGATAGTCTTGGGTTTGAGTTGAGATAGCCCAGGCATTTGCTTGAGATATAGTAGCACTAAACTTCAGGGTTATTTTCCTGTGTTGTGCCCTGGAGAAACTTTTGTTGGTGGATGGAGTCTGCAGTCAGACCAGATGTCTGCCCCCAGCCCACTGATGGGGCCTTAGTCAGACTGGTGTGTGTGTGGTTATTTTCACTCCCCAGGGTAGGAGTTACTTTGTAGTGGTGCTGGCCCCTTTCAGAACTACTTGTACCCTGCCAGACTTACAGCATCACTTTGGATCAACTCCAGCCAGTGACCTATTGGATGGGCAGGTCTATAGGAGACACAGGGATCAAGGTATGCCAGACAGGGCACGGTGAATGGTGATAACAAGTTAGGTGGATGGTGTTGTTTGCCTGGTTCATGTAATGTCTATGTATCTAGGCTGATGGGGGTGGAGAGAAATGATACCTGCCAGCTCCTTTCTTCCTGGAGAAGGCTCCCAAAGATCCTTGCACCTCTAGCACATACTCTGGGATTAGTGAACAAATTTCCTTCTGGTATACCCCAGGCATTTTTCAAAGTGCTGCTCCTATGCTGTATTTCCATGGGGTTGTTTGCTCTGCTGTCTCTTTAAGGGCAGAGACTCAGTTTCCTCTCACTCTCCCTGCTCTCCCAGAGCTTAGCCTGCTGATTTTTAAAGTTCCAGGTAGTAAACTCCACTGATTATAAGAACTTGTGAAATTCACCTCCTCTGGTTTTCAAAGCCTGCTTCTCCCTCTCCCACCCTCCGCCCCGCTTATATTCCCTCTCTTGTTGTCTCTCTCTCTGTCAAATAAATAAAATATTAAAAAAAAAAACACCCAAATATTCCACTCTGAAGACTCTGACTTTATTTCTTATGATGGATTACACGTATATGCCCTCCAGACAACATGGGCATGAATAACAATATTGAAGATTTTATGAAAGCAGCAGTGATTTGCTGGCTAAATTATTGCAATAATTACTTTCATTTTTAACACATAATTCTTAAAAATAACTCGTAATCTTAAAAAAAATAACTTTAGTAATACGTATTCATTGAAAGAAAATCAGAAAATAAATTAAATAGAAAAGAAATGAAACTACTATAATCCAGAAAAAGAATGACTAACATTCTTCCATGTAAATGGCCTTCTAGAAGCATCTTTGTAAAGGTCTATTTGTACACATATTTATTGACAGGTTCTCAGTACCAGGCCTTGACTATTTGCAACCGGATACATTCCTTCTTCTTTCTTTATATAAAGGATGGGATGACCACTGTGGACAGCACTTTCTGTTTTCCCCTGTTACCACACCATCTGGTTTTCATTGAGGTTTAGCAAATGAGAAGCTTTCATGAATTTGGAGGCAGGAAGAAGGGAGAAGCCAGGGTGTTTTATTCCTTTCTCTCTGCCTTCAGCAACAGCTCTTCCAATTTCTGTGTAGCAGGGCTGCTAATGTCCCAGTTTCTATCAACTGACCTTGGCCTTAGGGTTTTACTGTCACCACCTTTCCCTTTGTCCTTCTAGTCTAGGGTCTGGGTAGTGGCTTTCTGCTCCTGCTAATCTTTCATCTCATCTTCCTGTGATTTCTCAATTCTTTCATCTGCATATCCAATTCTCTGATTTAAATCTCCACTGTTTTACATGCTAGTGTGGCTCTTGTGCACCTGGCTGGATGCTGATGGATGCAGGTTGATAGTGATATAAATAGAAAATTTATACTCATCTAGGAGGTATCAAAATTGAATTCTGTATTTCATCACAACTGGTTCTGTTTGAAGTTGATTAAAGACTATGAATTTTGATCCTTACTAGAACTAACTGAAGACACTGATCAGTGAGCTATGGCACTTGTTGCCAACTGTTTACAGACAGTGGAGTTGTTCCATCATATCCAGAGGATTAGTTTTCTTTCTTTTTACTTTTTTTTTAAGAGGACTAATTTCCAATACTTAATTAGTTTATCTACTGTGAAAACCTATTTCTTTTTAACACTTAAAACACTTCAATTTCCCCCATCAGCACACTGTTTAGCTATTTCTTTACTACCTTAGGATCCCTCACGTGGTAAGATTATAGACACAACTCAGCTTTTTTTTTTTTCTTTTAAAGCTCTGGTAGTCTTTGTTTTATTGTTTGACACTAAAATACTATTTTACAACATACTTTTTACTATGTTCAATATTTTATGACTTGTCAAATGTATTTATGTTTCAATGCCATAATTCAACGTTGTTAAACATTTAGTTTGTTTCAAATTTTTTGCTTGCTGTGATTAATACCTTAACAGTTAAATATCTGAAACTATTTTCAATTGTTCAAGTTGTAAATTTTTTGAGCAACTCTTCACTAAAGGTTTCAAATGACTTCTCAGTTGATATGCAAGCTGCCGAGAAAATAAAATGGACAGAAAAGCTAAATGGAATATAAATGGTAGTGGTTATCTTCAGAGATGTTTTCATTATTCATCTCCTCCCTCCCCTCTTTGTTCAGGTGTCCAACCATGCCTGACTCAGTCCACATGTCTCAGGGGAAGCTGACCCCACCCACGCTCCAGGGTGCGTCTGTGGTTAAGCCTACCTTCCTTCCCCAGGGATTGGTTTAGAAATTGTCATATGACTCAATCTGGGCCAATAAGCATCAAGGAGAGGTTTGCTGTAGATTATGGGAAAAATGCATCCTCCATAATCTGGAACTTTTCTGTCTTCTTCTGGTTGTTGTCGACCCAGAGGTACTGTAGTCATTTCATATCCAGCCTCAGTAGGAAGCCCCATACACCAGAGAGAGAACAAGAGGAAGCCAGAGCCACAGATAATGTCAACTCTAAAACCTCATCTTCTAGACTTCCAGTCATGCAAACTAAGAGACTTTCTACATTTGAAGATAGGTTGAATGAAGTTTTCTGTTATTTTTTGCTCAAAGCATCCTAATTTGTACAGTAAATTAGCAAAATAAGCACTAGAGGGGAGTGTTATAAGTTCTAATGTTTAAAAAAAAGAAAGAAAAAGAAAATGAAGAAGAAAAAAATCCAAGTGATTATGTCACCTAGTTTTAAACATTTTTTTATATCTGACAAAAAAGGCTAGAGACACATTGATTCAGAATAGATATATCTATTTTTAAGAAGTGGTTCTGACATAAATGTTGATATTTTTATTTATGTTGACAAATAAGATGAAAGTGAAACAGGTTTGAGGTATATTAGAACTTTATTGGTTCATCAAAGAGATGAGAGACTTTTTTGCTGACTTGGGTGGTAGGTTGTGAATACTGGAAAAATATTTTCTCAATGTGTATGTGTGTGCTTTACAGTGTAATGGTTAAATTTTGTTATGATATTCCTTTTAATTTGGTGTAAACATTTTATCTGTCCCGTTGTTAAGTCTAGACCTCAGGTTAACAAACTACACCCTAGGGGCTCAATTTCACTGCTCCTTTTTTATAAATAGTTTTATTGAAACATAACTGTGTCATTTATTTACTATTGTCTGTGCTGCTTTCTCACTACCACAGTAGTGTTGAATAGCTGTGATAGAGATCATGGCCTGCAAAGCCTAAAATACTTACTATCTGATGTTTTATAGAAAATGTTTGCCAAATCCTGGTATCAATGATCAACAAAAGAATAAATCAAGCCCTGATTTACCTAGTAGGACAGCTGAAGTCAATGGCCACATCTCCCGACTCCTGGGGGATGTCCTTCCATTGTCCCCACCAGTAGCCTCTTTCTGATATGTTGTCCCTTCCTATGCTGATCAACTGACACTGGTTAAATCTGGGACTTTGGAGGAAGAAGGGGAAACATTTTTCAACTCCACTTTTGTCTGTTTGAAATGCATTTGCTTTAATGTAGTTAGTCCAGTGTTCCAAGTGCTACCTATTTTGCTATTTTATCTCTATGGTTTCATACTTTTATAAACAAAATATTTATTGTTACTATCTCTTTACTGCTTTCTGAATAATTATAAAATTTTTAGTTGTGAGCCATGCTATAGCAGATATGGTCCAACATGAGTTCCAAAGATTTATGATTTAAACAAGAATGTTATCATGAAGCTATATGTAACAAGAGATCTTTAGGCTATTGAAGCCACAGGTAGCTTGATGTCATTGGAAAGACCACTGACTGAAACTCGGCCTTAATTATCCCGGTATGTCTCACCTGCATAGAATTATCGGGGAGCTTGTTAAAATGTGGGTTTTAACATAAAATGTATATTTACACAGGCTCAGTGAATGAAAGCATGTGGGACATAGGGTCTGTAAACTTCTAGCAGGTATGTTTGATCAAATACTAAGAAATAATCATGACCTTCCATGAGACATTGAATAGTCTTCAGGCCTCATTTGTAAAATGAAGGGCTTGGTTCCTATGGTTTCATATAACATCTTAAGATTGGTTGTTTTCTCGTAGTGCAGGAGACTCTAATGTGAAGGAGAAAAGAGCAATAATTATGCTTTTATCTCTGTTATTTGTTAAAAAATACATGAACACAGAAAACCTGGGTGGCACAGCCAGTTAAGAGGCTGACTCCTGATTTCAGCTCTGGTCATGATCTCTGGGTCCTGGGATCAAGCTTTGGGTTGGGCTCCATGTTTAGCATGGAGTCTGCTTCAGAATTCTCTCTCTTCCTCTGTCCCTCCCCCTGCTTTCACTCTCTCTCTCTCTCTCTCTCTCTCTCTCTCATAAATAAATAAATCTTTAAAAAAAATGCATGCACCCCTTTGTGCTGTAAGCATTCAAACACACGCACTTCTCTTGCCATGTATTTTTGGCAATGGTAGGCATTTGTGGCAGAATTACTGTTTATACACAGCATCTTGAGCATCAAATGGAGCCCAGACATGTTCTGGATGAGAGCATTTACCCTGCATCTGGTGCATTAGCTGGTGGAACAGTGGGAAGGCCTCATGGGACACCATAAAGATGGAGTGTGCTATCTGATGGGCACTGCAGATGTTGTGCTTAAGGTTGGTACAGTGAACCATGCAGGTGGCCTGCTTCAACTTAGTGCACGAGGTGCACATCCTTACAAAAGATTTCTGCTACCAATGATGAGTCATATTGGTGACATGGGAAATAAACAACAACAGAACTCTCATTCAACTTGAGTTTATTCACCAATTTCTACTTTTTTTTTTTTTTTCCTATGTGAAATCCACAAGTTGCTTGGTAGCCAAAAGCTTGGTAGTTTCTATAAATACTTCAAGATCAGAGAGAGTAGAAAGGTATCTACAAATTAATGTCATGGTAGCTAAGAAGCGAAAGTTGAACTACACAAGGACACAACATTATGTTCACATTGTAATATTTCCAAATAGATGAAATTGCCTCTTTAATATCTTTGTAGTACAATGTTGGTCATCTTGTCAAGCCATTTTTTATAGAACGTTTAATTTACATGTTTGACTTTTTGCTGCTTAGGCCTGTACAGCCTCCTCTTCTACTCCTGCTGTTTTCCTGGGTATTTTAGCAGGAACACCTTAACTCAAATATGACAAAACCTTTGTCTGCCTGCCAATGGAAAATCAGTTGCCACAAGGAAGACATGTGGTAGAGGAAGGCAGAAAAGAACTTGGACTTCTAGGTTGTACTTAAATTACTGCCAGCTTGCACTCAAACTTTTCCAAGACACAGACTGTGGAAAAGACTTGGTGTGTGTTCTTGCTGATGAGCATTTCACAAAATAGTCTCATTGTACCAAGCCTGGATCCATGTGTATTGAAACAAAGTCTGGTGGCCAATGGAGAATAGGTCACCACCTACCTCTCCTCCACTCACATGAATCCTTCTCAGGAAGGATTCCTCAGGAATCATTAAGATTCCGAGAATCCAAGATGAAGGAATAGAATGAATCTTGAGATCCTAAAAAAGAACTTTCCAGATAGAAAGCACTATCTAAAGTAGTGTTAAAATTAGGAACAATTTCTAAATCATAATCTCTAAAACAAATTAGGTACATTGGTTTGCTGGGGCTACCATAACACAATACCACAGACTAAATGGCTTAGCAGCAAGAATTATTCTTTTCTCTTTCTCTACAGTTGAGAAAACTGTAAATTTTCTCACAGTTGTGGAACCTGTGTAGTCCACGATTGAGGTTTCATGTTTGGTTTCCTGAGGCCTCTCTCCTCAACTTGCAGATGGATGATTGCCTATTCACTATGTCCTCACATGGTCTTTGTGTAAGTGCATCCCTGGTCTTTCTCTTTTTGGGTGTTCAAATTCCTCCTCTTATAAGGACACCGGTTAGATGGAATTAGAGCCCAGTCTATCTGCCTCACTTCAACTTTATCACCTCTTTAAAGGCCCAATCTCCAAATATAGTCACATTTAGATGTAGTAGAGGTTAGGGCTTTAACATATAAATTTTGGGGGACAAAATTTAGCTCATTACACTAACCCAGATTTATAGCAGTCCATGAAAAGGTTTAGTATAGAATGATTTTAATTTTCTAGTAATACCCATTTTGCTTTTGGCTCTGTTAATAAGCCAAATCTAGAGGATCAGAAAAGTAAGCCTGTTAGGAAAAAATTTTTTTCACCCAGGTGCCATGGGTTGCATTTGTTGACAGACATCACCCTCACCTCCTTGATTCAATGAGTTCCCTTTTTACAGCTTTCCTAGAATAAGTGGAAGTGATGCCCTTGCATCCAGTAGATGTTCTTTTGTCCCAACTTAGCTGTCCTTTTCTGTGGTCACACTTTCACACCACATTCATGATATGACTTCATCCATATCATGAATGAACACTGCTGAAATCTTGACTCCTTGCATCTGCTATCTGTTGTAGCCATCCCATTCAGCAGTACTTTGACCCTATGAGATCTTTAGCCCATTGGCCTTATCTCATTAACAGTCCTCCCTTCTATCTCTACCTGGTCTTCTCTTTCTTTTCTGTACAACTTAAGATTCTAAGATACATCACTAGAATTATCTTCTTTCCCTTTCTCCCTCCAGGGTTGGCAGAGTTACAGTCCTGGTAAAACCAAGTCTCTGCTTCCTGCATACCTTTCCCCCCAGCGGCCATAGAAAAGTACAATTTTTTTTGGACTATTCTCATTTCAGAGTCATAGCATGTGACAGAAAGAATAATCCTCCCCACCAAAGATGCCCATGTCTTAAATCAGATTCACAGAAGGTGATGTGATGACCAAGGCAGAAGCAGAGTTAAGAGATGTGGCAATGGAAACAGAGGTCAGAAAGAGAGAGAGAGAGAGAGAGAGAGAGAGATTTGGTGCTATACTGCTGGTTTTGAAGGGGAGAGGGTATGGATCATGATCAAAGAATTCAGGCAGCCTCTAGAAGCTGGAAAATGTGAGGAAATAGATTTTCTCCTAGAGCCTCCAGAAGGAGTATGGCCTTGCTAACACCCTGATTTTAGCCCAGCGAAATCCATTTCAGAGTTCTGACCTCTAGCATTTAAGACAATAAATCTGTGTTGTCTTAAGCCACCAAGTAATTGGTAATTTGTTACAGCAGTAATAAGAAACCACTACAAATCTCAAATGGCCACCGAACACTGTATGATATTTGTACCTTCCAGCATGCTTGCTTTCCTATTCTCCAAAATAGCTCTTCTCTCCCCTAGCAGCTACTATAGCCTTGTATTTCATTGAGAACCTGACTCCTGTTATGATCAATATAGGTATTTATGTGCTCAACTACTTATATGTAATCAATATCCCAACTACATTGCTGCCTCCTTGATCCTGTCACATCTTTGGCCTCTGGCCATGCCACTGTCTTCAAGGAAAAGGGTTGGAAGAGGAAGAGAAAAATCAACATCCTACTTTTCAATGTTAGCTGAGTATCTGCTTGTGCTATAACATACCTGTAGTATGTAAACTGAAGTTTCTTCATATTTATACCCAAAGAACAACTTCTGCCTTAATATTTAAAACTTAAGAGTTTTTAAAAAATAAAATTATAGCCCAAATAACTGGTGGTTTTGTGTAAAAGAATTCCTTCCCAAACAAACACATTACAAAAAAATGTGGATACAACCTCTTCTCTCCCTCTGGGACTCCACAGAAGGTTATGGTGTTGCTATGGGTCACTGCCTTGCCATTGTTACCATTCATTTATGGGATATCAGTTCATTCTCTTTCTTGCTATGCAGAATTCCATTGCGTGACTATACCACAATTTTTTTTAATCCATTCTACTGTTGAGAGACTTTTATTTTTAGTATTTCCCTGTTCACTCTTATAAATGAGTATAAATGAATACCAATTTCAGTATATCACTGACAATATACAGGAATTCAAGTTGTTCTGTGTCTTTATTTTATTTTGCTTTGTCACTCTTATAATTTTTTCAGTAGTGATACCTCAAAAGCCCAATGAATTATAAAATTCATAAAAGTAATTCCTTGCAAAAAAAATGACCTCAAATGTCATTAGTTATATTAGGTAATTTAAAAAATTTTAACCATTTCAGAAATTTTGATCAAAATTCTAATGAGAATTTTAAAGTTATTCGCTATAAAGGAAGAATGAGTTGGCTGAGTTTGAACTATAATTTATTCTTTTTTATAAGGTTATGTTAATGTATGGATGGAGTTGTGTCCCCTCAAGGTTCATATATTGAAGCTCTTATCTCCAGTATAATAGTGTTTGGAAATGGGACCTTTGGGAGATAATCAGGTTTAAATACGTCATAAGGGCAGGGCCTTCACGACGAGATTAGTGCTCTTATAAGAAGAGACACCAGAGGGCTTGCTCACCCTCTCTCATGTGAGAACACAGTGAGAAGGCAGCCATCTGTAAGATGTAAGAAAGAGTGCTCTCATCTGTAACCAAATCTGCTAGTACCTTGATCTTGGACTTTCCAGGCTCCAGCACTCTGAGAAATGTCTGTTTTTTAAGCCACCCAATTTGAAGTATTTTGTTATAGCAGTCCAAAGTAATGTATTAAAAACTGATGTTCTACCAACATGAATTCATATAAGATTTTGTATAGAGAAATATGTTTAGAATTTTTTCTCATGTAACAGGTATAATTATTTCCAAATGACCCATCATTAACAGGAATGTAAAGAAGCACTTCTCTTTCCAGTTTCTTGATTACACTGAATTCTACTTGGACACAGACAGCAAGGTGACTCCAGAGTATTTAAAAGTGGGCCAAGAGAAGATAACATTCTTGTGACAGATCCTTAGCCCAAGGAGTCCATCTCAGGGAAAGAAATGTAAACGATAGTTGACTGTGGAAATATAAATACTAACAGTTTTAGAAAAGAAAA
Organism: Potos flavus; assembly: GCA_028534135.1. Lineage (NCBI taxonomy): Eukaryota > Metazoa > Chordata > Mammalia > Carnivora > Procyonidae > Potos > Potos flavus. The sequence goes on from CM052883.1 coordinate 140,149,007, forward strand.
AAGTTAGAGAAAAATTGGGACACAAGCAGTTTTATGATTGTCTTGCAGAAAAGTCATTTAGTGAAGTCTTGAGAGTGAATTTAAGAAAGCTCACAATGACTGTGAGCCCAATGAAAAGATACTATTTCTGTGTGATCAGATTAAACTTGTTACTATTTCAGTGCAAATTCTGAAATGGGAAACTAAAAGGATTTCTATTTGAGGCATCGAATGCTGGCAATGGAAGCTGAACTAATCTCAAGAGGAATAACTATAGAAAATCATTCTGAAAAAGGATTTAGTTCCTTGCTGAGAATATGTGCTGAAAGAGAGAATTGCCTTTGACTAGGGATAGAACAAGGGAAAATGTAGAGAAAGATGCAGGAGATAATTACACTATTTAAATCAAGACCACTGTGTTTAACTAACATAGCACACATCAATCATCTACCATATGCCAAGTGTTGTACTATGTAATAGGGTATATGTGTTTAGAATCATGAGATGGTTAATTCAGGTGCTCAAAGTTACTTGAGCATGTGTACTACATTCCCTGCATTCATCCTCAGAGTCAGACATACCTAGGCCTATTTGCAATACTTGTGAGGGAATTGATCAGGCATAGATTTACATGAATGATGAAGTTGCTGAGGTTTGCATCAATTGTTTCTCAAGGGTACTGCTTCCTATGTTTATTCAAATAAGTAAAACAAAGGTAAAGTACCCTAAATGTGAGTGTTGACTACTCACATCCATTCTGTATGAATAGTAGTCGTGAATTAACAGAGGATTTTTACATTGATGGATTATCAAAGAGCACATTATTAGTAGATAGCTGGTGTTAGAAACTGTCATGGTAAGGACCCAATTATTCCATTATAGGCTTTTATACCTATAATTCATTAGTAAAATTTAGTAAATAGTAAATAGTTACCTATAGTAACTATAGTAAAATTAGTTACCTATTTCAAATAATTCATGGAGCTAACCCTCACTGAGTCCTTTCTGGTTACTGTGTTGAGGGTCAGGGACACAGAGATCTATGAGAGGTGCCATTTCTGGAGGAGATCAGAGTCTAATGGTAGCCTCCATATGGGTAGATAATTATTGTATAATGTGATAAATTCTTACAGAAAATAAAAGCAGAAGTGGAACGGCAGAGGAGGAAGTGACCAATTGCCCAGGATGTCAGAAAAGAATTTATATAGAAGGGGATATTTTGGTCTTAAAAGATGAGGAATCTATGTTAATTGAGCTACTGAGTCAAAAAGAGCACGACATATCCAAAGAACTCTCTGGCATGAAGTTCAAGGAGTAGAAGATGAGATTGGTCTGAAAACAGTTGTCAAAGATGCTGGGACTAAGGCTGGACACATCCAGATGGGCAGGTAGAATATGGTGCTTGATTTTTTTTTTTTTTTAAAGCATCTTTACTAAAGATAAGCAGTCTGTACTCCGAGTTCTCAAATAATGAACATTTTTTTGAAGTGCACTAGCCTACCAACTGTTAGGAGTTAACCAAAATTTGTCGTGAATTTTAGAAAGTGGTTATAATTAGTCCCCCTTTCCACCTCTCTTGATTCTTACTGCTAGATACATAAATACATTTAAGGAAAGAATAAATTATGTTATGAGCACACTTCTAGACTCAGGCAGAATTACATCCACATTTCAAACCAAAATAGGAGAAAGTGTACTTTTAAGTCTGATACTTGGTTACATTAAAGTTTAATAAGTGTGTATTAAATCTCATTGATGTAATTGGGCTATAGCACAATTTTTAGTTTGGAGTAAAAGGACAGATACAAGTGTTTTAAGTCTAAGATAAGAAGAGCAATGATGGGAACATAAAGACAACCATTAGGTCATGATGTATAAGTAATCTGAGATGGGTTGTTGGTGACCATGAGTTGACTGGCAATTATTTTCTCATTTTTTGTTTATCTGAGGATGTCTTAAAATATCTCCTTCACTTTTGGAGAATAGTTGTGAAGGTACAAATTCTTGGTGGACAGGTTTTTTCCTTTCAATACTTTGAATATGTCATGTCATTTCTTTCTGTTCTCAGTGGATTTTGATGAGAAGTCAGCTCTTAATCTTGTTGAGAATCCTTGTATATAATGAGTCACTTTTCTCTTGCCGCTTTCAGGATTCTCTTTTTGTGTTTTTGGTAGTTTGACTATAATGTGTGTCGGGTAGGATCTCTTTGAATTTAATTCTACATGGGTTTGTTGAGATTCTTGGATGTGCATATTGATAGTTTTCATCAAATTTGGACATTTTTGGACTACTATTTCTCCAAGTATTCTTTCTGCCTCTTTTTCCTTTTTCTCTTTCTGGGACTCCTATTATGGATACATCGATACATTTGATAGTGTCCCACAGATCTCAGATCTATTCCTCTTACTTTATCCCTTTTCTGTTCACCAGGCTGAATAATCTTATTTATCCTGTCTTAAAATTTTCTGATTCTTTCTTTTGTCACTTCAAGGGTGCTGTTGAGTCCCTCTACTGAATTTTTCATTTTAGTTATTGTACTTTTCAACTCCAGAATTTTTACTTGATTTTTTCTTTTTCTTTATTCAATATTTGGTAAGATAGTGTTCTCATACTTTCCTTTAGTGTTTTAGACATGATTTCTTTTAGTTTTTTAAAAAATATTTATGGGATGCCGGGGTGGCTCAGTCCGTTAAGCATCTGCCTTTGGCTCAGGTCATGATCCCAGGATCCTGGGATCGAGTCCTGCATCGGGCTCCCTGCTCAGCAGGGAGCCTGCTTCTCCCCTCCCTCACTCTGCCTCTCCCACTGCTTGTCTCTGTCGCTCTCTCTGTCAAATAAATAAATAAAATCTAAAAAAAATATATTTATAATAGCAGATTTAAAGTGTTTGTCTAGTAAGTTCATTGGCTGGGTCTTATCAGGGATAGTTTTTATTGACTTTTTTCCCCTGTGTGTTGGCTATAATTTCCTGAAGTGTGTGTGTGTGCGCGCGTGTGTGTGTGTCAATGCCTGTTTTATAATTTTTTGTTGAAAATGGACACTTAATATGATGTGACACTAAAAATCAGATTGTTGACCTTTCCTTTTGTTATTTCTATTTGTTTAGTGACTTTCTTAGGTCCATATTCTTTGTCATGTGCAGCCACTGAAGTCCGTAGTTGATTTTCCTAGTGGTCAGCTAAGGATCAGAGATTTCTTGAAGTTCCTTGAACCAAAAGTCTCTCAGCCTCTGGCGAGGAACTCTATATATGTGTTGGAGCACAACTTCAATACTTCAGTAGGCAGTTTGGAACTCTGTCTTAGCCTTCACTTCCTGCTTGTGAATAGCCTCAAAATATGTTAGATGTGAAAGATTAGGGTCTTCTCAAGTCTTTCCTGGCATGCACATAGCTCCTGAATGTGGGTCTGGCCTTCTAGAATCTCAGAAATATATAGAAGTTTTTCAAGTCTCTCTGTGGATATCACATTTCCCAGTTTTTCCTTTCAAGTTTTGTGGTCAGCCTCTTGTTATCCCCAACTGGAAATGCTGCCTCAGGAACTGTAATGTTATACCATTGCTGTTGATTGTTTTCATCAAATACTCTAGGGGTAGAGCTGCTCTCACAGGCCAGACAAGACAAGCCTTGAGAATGAAGCTTTTCAGTAAACTATCAGAGACGTGAAATCATGACAGTTTTCTGGGGACGGGGCTCTTGAGGAGTTTAAAGTACATTCTTCTCCCTCCAGTGGCTGCTTGGCTGTTGGTACTTACAGTTGTTGTAAATGCCAACAACCAACAGCCTAGGCTCTTGTTTTTCAAGCATATCATAGAGCTGAGGAGAGGCAGACAGGATTAGAACAAGTTAAAATGTCACAAAACTCACATTTCATTCTGAGATTCAGCCATTTTTCTTGACTAAAACTTCTTGGATTGTTGCAAGTCTTTAGTTAATTTCCAGGGTTCTGAAAACGTTGATTTTGATATTTTTTGCCAGTGTTTTCATTGTGTTTATAGAAGAGCAGATTTTTAGGATGTTCTTACTCTACCATTCTGGAGGTCATCCATCAGACTGTAACCTTTAACTAGATTTTACTATGTTTGGATATACTCAAAGGAAGTTTAGCACACACACACAAATGTACAAATGCTACTCGGTGGGATGACTTTCAGAATCCACAGATCCAGACTTCTTCTACTAGGAAATCTTACCAGGACTTACATCTTAGCTTTAGTATAGATAGGGCTGTTTCCTAGCTTGTTTCCATGTAGGTGGTAATGGCTTGATCCTTATTACCAGGAAAGCAATGGAATTTGTCTTTTACTTGTTGGTTTATTACAAATAGCCATGAGGCAAGGAATGGGCAAGAAAATATTGCCCTCACCAGAGTCCAAGGGTTTCCACTCCTGTTCCTGGAACTACTTTTTCTCAAGTGATTGACAGTGGGAAATCTACTGCCTTCAAGGAAATGCCCAACCATACTTGCAGGATGTGGTTGTGGTTTCATACTCTGGCCTCAATAAATTAATCATCTCAGAACATAATGGTCCAAAATAGGTGTATCATTCAAAGTCTGGTTTGTCTCATATGAAATAGCAGAAGGGGAACATTAACAGCCTGTTTCTGCTTGAAACTCATTAGGTTCTGTCAAGTTTCTTTTGAGTCCTTTTTCAAATTTGACTTGAAGAAGTCTTTTCCCAGGTTTCTTGGTTTTGGCAGCCCAACGAAAAAGCAACAATGTCTGCAGGACCCCATCCAGCTAATAGCAGCAATCCGACTGCTAGTTGGTCATTCATAATGCTAACATAAGGGTTTATGGGGCTTCGGACTTGTCCCCCAAAGAGAATTTATTAATTTTTGGTTTTTATTTGTATAGCTAAGTGTGGCCATTCAGTTGTAAGAAAAAAGAAATTAGCAAGTCTCAAAAGAGAATTAGTTACTGTGTCTTGTAAGATAAAATATTTTTTCAGGTTTTAAATGTCAGTTTTCAGTTTCTTTACAATTTCTACCCATAAGAATTTCAAAATTCTTAAGGATCTGGTTTTTAAAAGGTCATCTTGTTGCAAATGCACTATTTTCAAAAAGTTAATCTAAACATATACAAACATAAGAAGCAGGGTAACCCTTGGTTGAAAATAAAATACTGAGGAATTTGTGTTGCCCAAAATCACAAAGACAGCTATTTGCAAAACTGTGATTTAATGGGGGAAAAAAGAAACCACCATCTCTCTTGCCTCTCTTTGGAGGGAATTTAGTTTCCCTACGATTGTAAATTCTAGGTTTAGTGTTTGATATTGTAAAGACTTAAATACATAACAGATGGAGACAGAAGTATGAACTACTGCAATACAAGCTGGTGTCTTGGTATCCAAGCAACTGTCCTACAAGGTTCCCTTTAAAAAGAACAGAGAGACTATGATGTTGAACTTGTAGGAGACACTGTAACAATGCATTTGTGTGTCTAGTTGAGGTCTGTCTGCTTGTGAGCAAACAGGTGATGGCTCCTTTATAGTAATAAGCAGGGTTACCAGCAAATATTGAACTCAGTGCTGTCTGCCATGACTCCATCTTCTCCCTGCCCCAAAGATTTAAGCTTTGGGACTTCATCCTGAATGGTTAGAGAGAAGCTCCAACAAAAGCATTAAGTAAAAACACACAAAAAAACTAAACTAATTTTAGAATTGAGAGGGACCAGTTACATTTTTGCTTTACTCTGTAACCTACCTCACTTAAATGGAATGGAAAGTTTTGTTCTGATTCTATCAAAAGTGATGAAGTGCTTTGATTCTGGACGCATCTTCACAATTTCTGCTGATCCATCTATCATTTCTGGAACCATCACTAAAATTAATTATGGAATGCTAGTGTTCTCAATCACAAAATGGAAATTCATATCTGTTATGCATGCATTTGAAGATCAAGTAGATAAAACAGATATGCAAGTCTTATAGAAAATAACTTTTGTTTTCTGTGATTCTTCAGTTGTCTGAGTTAAGGAAATAACATACATAGATCACAAATACATAGCATTTCTGACCATAGTTGTCATATAGATGAAGCCAGGGTAAATACTCAATAAATATCTGTTGCATGAGTAAGTGGAATAAATATCAAATCATGCCTTTTCTTTTTCTTTCTTTCTTTCTTTCTTTCTTTCTTTCTTTCTTTCTTTCTTTCTTTCTTTCTTTTCTTTCTTTCTTTCTTTCTTTCTTTCTTTCTTTCTTTCTTTCTTTCTTTCTTTCTTTCTTTCTTTTTCTTTTTCCTTCCTTCCTTCCTTCCTTCCTTCCTTCCTTCCTTCCTTCCTTCCTTCCTTCCTTTTAGATTTTATTTATTTATTAGAGAGAGAGAGCACAATTAGGGTGAGAGGCACAGGAAGAAGGACTCCCCACTGAGCAGGGAGCCCCATGCAGGGCTCAGTCCCAGGACCCTGAGATCATGACCCGAGCTGAAGGCAGCCACTCAACCAACTGAGCCACCCAGATGCCCCAAATCATTGCCTTTTTTAAAACTGCACTTGTAATGCACATAGGATTCAGATATGTCTTTCCTAAAAGAAATAATCACAAAGCACCCTCAGATCCATGATCCAGAAAAACTCTTGTTTTTGTAATGAACCCTGAGAGTTGGCTATTTCCCTTATTGTTACTGTGAAAAGTCTCTGGCAAATCGATCTCTTGAGGGATTTTTTTAAAGAATTTACTTTTAGAGCTATATACTCAATTTTCTATGACCAATGACACTAGAAATCTTGTAAGGAATATAACCTGGAGTAAACTTGGGACAATTAATTTTCTCATCAATTAGTTTGTTTGTCTTCTACAGGTTATATAGGATATGTGTGTCAGGGTGTGCTGGTGGAGGTTGTTGGCAGAAGGGTGTTGATTTACTCCTGCCAGTGAAAACAAGCTGTTACTTTATTTTCTGAGCAATGACAGCCCCTGATGCTGAGCTTACAGCTTTTGTAACTCATGAACAGTCAGGGGCAGTATATAAGGGACTCAAAAAACAAAGAACATTTTTAAAAAAGATTTATTTATTCTTTGCTTTAAAGAGAGATGTGGGGGGAGGGGCAGAGGGCAAGGGAGAGAGAGAATCTTAAGCGGACTCCCTGCTGAGCACGGAGCCCAATGGGGGCTCAATTTCATGACAGTGAGGCTAAATCAAGAGTCAGATACTTAACCGACTGAGCCACCAAGGCACCCCAAGAATAGAGAAATTTTATTTGTGAACGCTGTAAGTAGTCTTCAGGGAATGGTTTACCTTCTCATTAAGAATTAGCAGTAATAGGATATTGAAAATCTGACAAATTCTATATTGAATTTTCTTGGCATTTCATATTACCTTTCTCTAGAGACAAAAGGATTAATTAGCGTAGATGAATATAAAGGGTTGAGAGGAAAAACTATTGTGTTATTCTCCAGGGTTAATCAACTGTAGGCTCTTCAATGATCTTTCCATTCCCACTGCCCTGGCCTTCTAGCTCTTGCACTTTGATGATCTTTCCTACCTATGGGGATTTTGCATATGATTTTATTACCCTTCCTGCCTTTCTTCATGTAGTTTACTGCTATTCTTCAGATCTTTCAGGAAAGCCTTTTTAAAAAAATGTTTGGTAGCGCCTAAATGATCTTATAACGCCATTTTCCTCTTCTCATAGTTTAACTTATATTTGTGAAATATCATTAAAACCTGACTTGCCATGAGACTTCATGCTCCATGAGGGGCAGGGATCATGTCTGTTTTGACCTCGTATTGTCTCCCCAACATAGTACTTGAAATGAGTCCTCTACAAAGTGGGAGAGAGAAATGATTAATTCTTCTTGGGAGCCAGCAAGAGATGAAATAACCATGAAGCATAACACAGATAGCATACCAGTTTAGCTTGGCAGATTATGGTATGCCAGATAAGGAAGGTATTACAATCGTGGGAGTCACATAAGTAAAGGAATTAAAACAAGTAAGCACATGGTGTATTCAGAAGTCAGAACATGGTTGTAGAGGAGGGAATGAGTTAAGATGAGGTTATAGGGGCAGATTGGGACCAGATTGTTTAAAGCCTTGGGATTTTAAGGAATTTAGACATTTTCTAGGCAGTGAGGAGCCATTTGAAGACTATTAAGCAGTAGAATAACACAATTCCATCTGTGTTTCTGATATCACTCTGGCAGCAGTGTGGAAGGCAGTGGAACTAAAAATAGGATTATAAGTAATGTGCTCATTGCTTTTCCCCTATTTGCACAGTAACCCAATTTTTAGCCTTGACATACATCCTGTTTGTACAGGAAAATCTCTAGGCCTGAAGAAGTATCTCCTTATACTATCTTGAGGAGAGTTTTGCTATAAAACAAAAGGGCAATGTGGCCATCAGCCACTGCATTGTGTCTTATGCTGATAAGTGTTTGATAATGAAGACATTGAACAAAAATAATTAACTTAATACATGGAACTATAAAATTCAGGCATTGTTCAGACATTCTCAGAAACTGACATTTAAGAAATGGTGCAGAGAAATAGCCAAGGGAATCACTTTTATACATCTTCTAACAAAAATCCAGGTCAGCAGAAGTTAACTAATTCTAAGAAAGTGATCAGCAGTACCCTACAAATAACAAGTTATAGAAACCCATAATATAACTTGGTATTACCAGGCATCTTGAAAAATGTCAACATTTAAATGTTAGGGACATAGTGATATTTACTGAGAATTATTATGTGCCAGATGCTGTTCTAACTTGATTAGCCCATGTAATCTTCACAACTTTATGGGACACTGTTACCAGCTCTATTTTACGTAGGAAGAAAGGAGATTCAGAGAGGATAAGTAACTGGTACAGGGTTTCCTAGGTAGTAAGTGATGGAGATAGATTTTGGCCAGGGAGTCTCACTCCTTGCCCCTGAGTTTCCCACCTCTCACTCAGCATACAGAGCTGTGCTCAGCTTTGGAAAGGTCCCTCTCTCCTCTTTATGGTCACACCCTTAGTCATTCTTTACTCTTCTCAACCAAAGAAAAAACATCAATTTACCGTCAGTTCCATCTTTGACTATCTTTCACATAAAATCACATGAAGTTTTGCCTGGTATGTTTTCGTAAACATCTGATTTGTGATCATTTAAAAAAAAAAAATTGGTTCAGGCTGGCCCTGACTCAGGAGGTAAAAAGTATTGGAAATCCAGTCTGTTAGAAATCTGACTCACAAGGTTGTAGAGTCCCACAACTCTAACACAGAACCGAATTGTTTTACCTCTGGAGTGTTATTTTAGAGTTGGTTATATCACTGTTTAAAAACTATTTTTTTTGGAGAAGTACATAATTAAGTTATTTTTTCCTACTACTCTGTTCCTCAAGTTTATGATGTCAAAAACAAATAACTCTACATTTTTTTGTGCTTTGCTTCCTTGCATCTTGCAAAACCTCTATAGTAATAGATGTAAACTAGGTTTTATGCAATATTCTTTCTTGGTGTTGTATTTGAAAGCATTTTTATAAAAATCCTGATGACTCTTGGTGACTTTGACACAGTAATGTTCAGAATTATTGTAATAAAGGAAAAAACATTTAGAATCCTCAGTAACATGAGCTATTTTGATAGAGCCCATATAAGTTCATGAATGAGAGTATTTGGGGCATCTGGGTGGCTCAGTGGGTTAAAGCCTCTGCCTTCGGCTCAGGTCATGATCCCAGGGTCCTGGGATGGAGCCTTGCATCGGGCTCCCTGCTCAGCAGGAAGCCTGCTTCTCCCTCTCTCTCTGACTGCCTCTCTGCCTACTTGTGATCTCCCTCTGTCAAATAAATAAATAAAATCTTAAAAAAAAATGAGAATATTTGAAACAGTTAAATAATATTAACAACAATAATTTCAAAACTTTGTGATATGATGATATCCTCTTGGTCATAATGGCCTCCTAATTTTATGCATGCCTTGATTAACTAAAAGGAATAAATGTTGTCCAAGGAAATCAATGGGATCTATCAGGTATACTGAATTTTTAAGTTATAGAATTCTAAGACCTCAGGTATAATGTAGTTCAATTCCCTGCCCCTCCTTGACCACCATCCTCCTCCTACACACACACACACACACACACACACACACACACACACACACACACCCACCCACCACCACCACCACCACCACCACCACCACCACCACCACCACCACCACCACCACCACCACCACCACCACCCCACCCCCGCCATCTAGTGTATAGCTACTCCAGGCTATGTAAACTCAAATGCCTATAGAGATCAGACCATAATGTAAATGAATAAAGCAGACCCAGAGATCCCTCTCTCCTCTTTCTTAAAACCTGCAGTACTGTCTGCTATCTTATATTTTTCTGCTTTTAATAGAGATATGTGTGGACAGCCGCAGGCTAGCTGTTAAAGGGACCTGCCGAGCCCAGACTCGTGACCCCTGCCCAAATGGGCGGAAAGCGGTCGCTAGAGAATGGGCTTGTGCCCTGACTCGTGACCCCTGCCTGATTGGGCGGAAAGTGGGCGCTGGAGAATGGGCTCCTGCAAGGGGCCTTGAGGCATGCTGGTCTGTGATTGGTCATGCCCCTTTGAAAAACAAGCTGTACAGCTTGCAACCAATTATCTCGCTGATTTGTGGTAATGTCTCTGAGGTATATGCACGTGCGACTCATAAATCTGCCTTTGCTAATCTTAGTGGTCCTTAGAGAAGTGCTGCGTGTGCTACGTGACTTACGTGTGAAGCTGTTTCCTTGAACTTGTTTTTCGCACACTATATAAGCATGCGCACTCTGAAATAAAGCTGAACGCAATCTGGACATCACCCGTTGTGTTCCTCCCGCCCTCATGCTTTGTCTCTACTTTCTTTTCCTCATTCCCTTACCCTCAGCCCTGGTTCGAGACTGACCAGGCGGCCGCGGCAAGTGGCGCCCGAACAGGGACTTGAGCATAACACAGGAGAGCAGGCCTCGGCAGATAGGGTATGGGAGAAAGGTTCTCTACTGTGAGGAAAACTACAGTGCAATTAAGGTGATAAAGGTCAGTTGACACTTTGCCTTTAAAGATTTTATTTATTTATTTGTCAGAGAGAGCGCGAGACCAAGCGCACAAGCAGGCAGAGGCAGAGGGAGAAGCAGGCTCCCCACTGAGCAAGAAGCCCAATGTAGGACTCGATCCCAGGACCCTGGGATCATGACCCCAGCCAAAGGCAGCCACTTAACGGACTGGGCCACCCAGGCATCCTGACACTTTGCCTTTAGTTGAGGATTGCCAACCTCCATGCTGAACACTGGGCTCCATGCTGCCCTCTGCTGGCCCTCTTCCTTTCAGTCTATCTTTCAGGTATCCCATTCTTAATACCAAACTCTACCAGTTTTGAGTGGTTTGAGTTGCAAGTAATAGAGAATATAATTAACCTGACTTAAATAACAAAAGAGTTACATGGTTTACAAAACTAAGCATTACATTCTGGAGGTTGATAGGGCTCGGGTGAGGTTTGATCATGGATCTATCTCCATGTCTCTATGTTGTTTGACTCTGTCCTCCTTCATCTTGACTACATTCTCTTGCTAATTTCTCTTAGGTAGAGAAATGGCTGCAGCAGCTTCAGGTATCACATAGGTCCACCATACTGTCCAGGACAAGAGGAGCCCTCAGCTGTTAAACAGAAGTCCTTTACATTCCTGCTGATGGGACCAGTCACTGTGTCCAGGACGATCAGATTACACTTAATGTCCCTTTGGGTCCATCTCTGAAGCTGGGGCTCAGGCCAATCACACCAAACAATGGCTGGTGTTTAACTAGGAAAGAGTAAAAGGATGTGGAAGAGCTCTAGGCTTCAAGGTTTTCTCAGGTTATAGCACCAAAGAGAAGAGAAACAGTCAACAGTTGACTTTACTTGGAGATTTGATCTTGAACCAACCACAGTTTGGAAGCTCAGGGTTGGCAAGGCTTGGGTCACTTGCTCACTCTTGTGGATAATTGTCAGGAAAGGCCCTATAATTGACATTTCCTTCCATATCACATGAATCAGGGAGGAATATTTTCACAATGGGAAGAGGGCAGCTAATGGGTAAAAATAACATCCTCAGTCTACCTTATATTTCAGTTTTCTTCCCTTTGTTTGATAAGTTGCTGATGTCTCCCAGACATGGTATTACATCCCCAGGTATTGATTTTAAGGATAGACTCATAATGTGCATTAGTGTGTTTTTAAAACACCATGAGAACAACACATGGAATTTATGTCTAAGTGTATGTGGCAATTAATACTGTTTGGATATATTATATACTACAGGCTTGCTGAGTACAATCCGTGAATCATTCTGTGGTGTATATGTTCCTTAACATATGTCCAAATTTTAGTTCTTAGCACAATGTTTCATCCCACCCTTTTTTCCTCCACAGCACATAAACAAAGAACTTATCAGAGAAGCCGGAGACAGAAGCTGGCCTCTTTCATTTTATTCTCTTAAGAATTCTCTTTGCCCAGAATGAAAGGTGAGTACCATTCAGACTCTGGACATTGGTTCATATTAATTCACCCCCAGAGATCCTTACTGAGGGGATTTGTGGTTTTTGAAAAGCTCCCCAGGTAATCTTGATAATTAGCTATTTTTGGAAACTTCTGAAAAAGGATGCACTGTGTTCTCTTCACCAACATATTTAGAGTGCAGTGTATAGATGACATAGTGTTAGCCTCTTTAGTCTGAGAAGTCAAGGAGTCTTTTATGAAAGACACTTTAAAAAATCCCTTTTGATGGGGGGGCTATGTTTTTAGCATCACTATGGGACCATTTTTACTTCTGACGGAAATGGGTGCCATTGACTGACTAAAGAGTTGGTCTGTCCTTCTTTGGCCAGGTTCTCTGGCCACAGATTAGATCTATGTCAAAGAGGAACACATGTGACTTCGGCAGAATTCCTACCTAAACCTTCCTCTTTTAGGGATCATGCTTTTTTGCCTTTTATGCTTCTAAAAAAAGAAGCGTGTCCCACCCTTCTATGTCCCAGCTGATGTAACTGAGTGATAGGATGTCATAATGGGGCCATAGTTTCTTTCCAATGAAAAGTAATAAAGAAGGGTGAGAACAATTCCCATCTCCTCATATGGAACACCACTCAGGAAGGTTTGTGTTCATGTAGGTTCAGCTACAAGTTGTGGTCAGTTCTTTTGCCATATGTTCCCCAAAAGTAATTGATAAATTCTAAACTTCAGGACTCCGTGTGGTTGAAAGAATCCACCTGTAGAGGCAGGGCAGAGGCAGGAGGAGTGAGTATATATCAGTGTTGTCCAGTGAATATATAATGCAAGCCACCAATCTCAGGCACAGCAATTTTAAGCTTTCTAGTAACCACATTGAAAAAATAAACCAACATTACTTGGCATCAGATTTAGTAGGGATTAAAGGGGAAGTACAATCTTTTGACTGATCTTTTTCATGATTACTTGGAATTTTTGCTTCACTTTGATGAAATGAAAAAAAATATACAGAAAAGTTCTGGTTTGGAGAAAGGAGGCAAATCATAGTCTGGCAGATGCTAAGACAGAGCCCTGGTACCTCCTGGTACCATAGAGAGAAGAGAAAAACTGCAGAGGGGAACAGACTGTATGTTATTTCTATAGCTTGCAGTGAAGGTCGCTGTGGGGTGTCACTTGTGAATTGAAGGAAGTAGAGTGGGAAGAAATAAGTTACACAGATCTGAAAGTAAAGATTTACAAAGATTTATTTTATAAAACCATCTGAGCTGTAGGGGATTAAATAATATTTGGAATATTGCATATTTGTATTATGAGGGCATGGTCAGATAAAAAAAATACTTATTTTCAACTCTAAGTGACATCAAAGATTATTTTTTAAGGATTTAAGTCTACACACACAAGGAGAAGCAGTATCCCTGCACAGTTAAGCATAAAAATAACAGTCTCTTTACTATGATATTATTCTTGTCATACTTTCTTGGGTGGTAAATTGTATAGGTCTGTATAAACTATTATACTCAACAAAGATTTGCATGAATTCAACTTCAATTAAAAATGCAGTATTGAGCTCAATACTGATTCAAGCACCTAGAAATTGCAATAAACTCAGTTTAGGCGGTGTGCTATATTTCCAGGTGTCATTAAAGAGAACATTACACAATGTACCTCTACTTCCATGAAAGGAGATTTGGCAAAAAAAATCAGATATCTCTTAAATTAAACAAAAATTTCCAAAAAGTATCTGCCTGTTCAGGGAGAATATGAAAATGGATTAGGTTCAAAATGTATTGCTAAAGGTACTACAGGATAGAAGGAAATTAAATGCTAAGCCTTAGCATGATTGATTTTCTCACACCTCTTTTGGTTGCTCTCTTAGAGGATTGTGTAGTCTGGAAGATTTAGAGAAATAACAAAGCTAAAGAAATGGTACATCATTACTTTGGATTTTCCCAGTGTTCGATGATTAGAATGCTGGTTGATGTGAAGGCATTTTTCTTTAAATAAATGCCCATATGGTACTAAATAACATCACCTTTTGATAGCTGTAATTCATCTGCTCAGTAAACAGGTGCAGACACTCTGAGGTACCATCCCATTTCTGCTCTTTTCTCCAATACCTACATTAGCTGTGACTGAGGTATCAGAGGGTGGATACTCCTTTCTTATTTCCCATCCCAAACCCTGGTACAGAATGGTATGTATATAATACACAGCATTTGCTTTTATTAAGTGGAAATATTTCATTTATTCTTCTCACTCAGAATATTTACTGAACACCCACTATAGATCAGCAACCATGCTCAGTGCTGGAGGATACAAAAATGAATAAGATAAATCCTACCCTTGAGAAGCTCATAGTCTAGTTGAGGGCAAAACATAGATAAGATATAATTACAATGTTAGGTGAAAGTGTAATAGCAAAGAACTTTGGAAACATTTCTTACCAGTCAGCACCAACTACTGCTCCTATCAGAACACTTTAAGGTGATAGCATCATGTTTCTTCAGTACTCCATCCTAAAATCCCATTGTGCGTTAATTTGTATGAGTTGACATCTGAAAGAAGGAAGTGAACATTACAGGAATTTGTACCCATTTGTGGAGAGGAGTAATTTGCGGGCATCAGGCATCACATAATGAAGCAGGCTTAGAAGGGATGATGGTACAGACAGCTCTGGCAGCCAACTGGTGCTTTTTATTTATTTAAATAGAATTTATTTTTATAGCAGTTTAATGTTCACAGAAATATTGTGCAGAATGTACCAAGATTTCCCATATACTCCCTGCCCCCTCCATGATTTGTAGCCTCCCTCATAATCACCATCTCCCACCAGAGTGACACATTTGTTATAACTGATGAACCTGCATTCACACACCATTATCATGCCATCACCCCCAAGTCCATAATTTACATTAGGATTTGCTCTTGGTCTTGTCCATCAAATGGTATTTTAAAAGAGCTCAAAATGAAGGAGGATAACCAGGTGGAGTGTTGAGCAGAGAAGCAGGGAGATATCTTTTCAACAACATTAACTAAGATTGGTCGTGACTTCGATATTTTGCTTTGTTTTCCTCCCACATGCTCCTCAAGCATAAAGAGAAGCTTAATAGAGTCAGAAACAGGTCTTTTAGAGAGCAGTGAGTTCAGTGGCTGCCCGTTCATTAATATTCATAGTCAATGCAATGATGAATATGGCATACTTGGAGTCTTGTAGGTTGACTAAGACCAAGTGGAGCCAGGGCACAGCTCATTACTCTGAAAATTGATAATTAAAGGAAAATAATTAAGTATTCATGTTGGATTTCTCATATAAATTATTTTTCAGCATAATCAAATGGTATTGGTGGATGAGGGAAAGGTTTTCTGTACAGGAGAATTTCAGCTAATAAATGCAGAAGGAATAATAGAATTGGAAAGAATTACCATTTTGCAAGCTCTAATGAAATAACTGATGCAGATAATGGTCATTGCAAGAATTGTAAGAATTATTAGATGAAGTGTTGGTGGGGAATATTGAATATTCTGATCAATTCTAGCATCACTAAAAGTGAAAACACCAGGTAAGAAGTGACTCCTGTTATGATGCGGGATAAAATGCATGGCACCAGTTGTGGAGTGTAGGTGTCAAAAATTCAAACCTGAGACTAATTAACATTAATTAGGTTATTGAATTAGAAATCTAACTTTCAACTCATAGGAGATACTAAGGATAAACCCATTAAGAAACATCTGGTGAAGGTCATTAGCCAAAACCAGGGTGTGGGATCTTTTCTACGTTAACTGACCAATTTCAGGCTTTAAATAGACTTTTCCCCAACGATGAACATTTTGAGTAAATTGACTTTAGGAAAGCTGATTATACTCCTATAGGTGTATATATTTAAGAAATTATTAATGGTGGTGTACCAAGGTAAATTCCAAGTTTTGCACGTAAAAATTAGTAAATTGCAGAATCTCAACTTGTAGGCAGATTCATTTGTTAACAGATTATGCTCACAAACCGGCTGTTGGATTCCTGGCTTTGGGTCAGAAATCAGTGTTGGGACAAGGAAGAAATTTGATGCATGTCCTGCATGCATTTGTTATTCAGTCCTTCGACCAGAGTAGTCTCTTGTCAATTTATTAACCTAATATTTCAGTGATATAAAGAGACTGAAGTGAACTGCTTAAAATGGCAAAAAAATAGTTAAAACAAATATTCAAACTTAATATTTGATCTTGATACTAAAGCTTATGGCCCAATGGAGTCTATCAATTAGGATATGTTTCAGCTCTACTGATTGAGAAATAATAGTAGTCTCAACAAATTAGGTCTGTTTTCCTAGCAGAAATATGAGTTCTAGAGTTAGGCAACTCAGGGCTAGCATAGCAGCCCCCTCGTCATCAACATCCTGGTCTCCTTCTTTTATGTCTCATGTTGGTTCGAAACCTTGGGAGTTGCCTGGATGAAATTTGCAACTGGCCTCCATACACAGAAGGCAAGGAGAGACTCAAGAAAAGGCAGACAATTCCATGTTGATAGGGGGCAGTTCTAATAAGCAAGGGAACTTATATATGAGGCTTGTCTTGGGTGGCTGCAAGATGAATAGATCTTTGCACTTGTCTGCCAGAATCTTAAAAGTTTACGTAGAGACCTTAATGGATTCAATCATGATTAAAAGAGTATAAATCTGTTGTGTGTACTATTTTAAATGCTTTTGGGAAACACTGGCCTTTGTTAGTGTATATAACTTTATATGTGTATTACATTCATTTTGATGACTTCATGATCCATTAGTTTGCTACAAGCTCTTGTGTGATTTACTGATAAATGTGTTGAGTCCTCATTAACGTCACTATTGTTCCTTTCTCATCCTGTCTCCATGTATGGCCTATTAGGTCAGAACAATAACATTTTTAAGTCAAAGGTTGTTTAATAGCTGAGTAGTACTATCATACTTTCTGGTCTAGGAAATCATAATTGAGGCTGGCAAACTGGCAGTGGTCTTGTTTGCAGCTTGTTTTATTTTGCATCCCTTTATGTCATAGGTCAATTCTCTCAGGAAAGTACATACACGGAGGAGGTTTGGGGGGCAATCTTGGTAGACTTCCAATCTTTGAAATCTCATGGGTAGAGGTCTCCTTAGCCTTACTCTGCAAAACTCCATTTGTGATTGAGATAGCTCAGGATTTTAAGTTATCCAAGAGGGACTCTGTAAGAACAGATTCCTAGGGAACAGAACTATGCCGAGTTCTCCTGTCCCTAAATGCCACATATCACAGCGATGTATTTTGTGTAATTTGGTTTATTATGTCAAAACCTGAGTTATTCTCCTAAGCCAGATTTTTTTTAAGATTTTTTTTTTTAAATTTATTTGAGAGAGAGAGATGGAGATAGTGACAGAGATAGTGAGAGAGAGCACAAGCAGGGAGGAGAGGGAGAAGCAGGCTCTTCGCTGAGCAGGGAGCCTGATGTAGGCCTCCATCCCAGGACCCTGGGATCATAACTTGAGCTGAAGACAGATGCTTGGCCAGCTGACCCACCCAAGTGCCCTCAAACTTTTTTTATCATTATTTATGCATCATGGCTTTATTTGAAAGAACTGATGGACTCCATAGACATGTGCAATGAAGTGCCATCTGTATACATCATGTTATAGGGAGCAAAGCACTGGCTTTCAGGTCGGAGGACCAGAGAGACTAAGTCTGTCCCCTTCTGAACTTTGTGAGTCTGGGCAATTGTAATTTCTCTGAGCCTCAGATTGCTCCTTACCAGATTCTGTTTTGATAGCCAGATATTAACTATGTGCCAATTGCTGTCTTAAGCACTGAAAAATGGCTATGAATAAGATAAAGGCAGTTATAGTCTTTATAAAAGTTGATGCTGAGGTTGCAAATTCCATTGCTGTCACAAGTCAGGCAGGGAACATAGATGCCTGAAGAGAAGGGAAGTAAATGATCAAGGAGAGATGGGGACTGTGGCTGAATTGAGACTGCAGCTCATCCAAAGGGATTCAAAAAAGTTTTGAAACACTAGCTAGTCCTAATGATACCCTGCTATATGGGTTGATTTTTTTAGTAGTCTGTTTTTGTTTTTTTTTAAGATTTTATTTATTTATTTGAGAGAGAGAGAAAGCATGAGAAGTGGAAGGTCAGAGGGAGAAGCAGACCCCCTGCTGAGCAGGGAGCCTGATGCGGGACTCAATCCCGGGACTCCAGGATCATGACCTGAGCCGAAGGCAGTCGCTTAACCAACTGAGCCACCTAGGCGCCCTTTAGTAGTCTGTTTTACAACCTTACATTGACTATGGTGGAATACAGCAGTTAGTGTACTCAACAGTAACTTCCCTGCTTGGGTGCTCTAACCTAGTCATTAGGAGCAGGGCTATGGAGGTCACTGTGTTTGGATCTCTACATTGCTATCTGTCCAGCTGTGGTCACTTGCTCAAGTAAATGACTTTGAGCTAGTCACTAATCTCCATGTGTCTCAGTTTTCTCCTCTCCAGCATGAGAAAAATAATGGATTTAGTGGCCTTGAAGTTAATTGAGTTAATACGTGTAAAACAGAACAGTACCTGCCACATAATACACATTCAATAAATATTAAGTATTATTATGGGACTGCATAGGAAAAGGACTCCTTAAGAAGGCTTTAAAGGGTGAGTTAGAAACAGTATGGATAAACACTGGCAGTTAGTGCCTGCTCTTTGGCTATCCCATCTCAAGTTCCATGGGAATAGCTAGACATAAGTATAAATGGATTACTGAAACAGTTCCACTTTTGGTAGAGTAACATTGTGATGGCTAACTTTACATGTCAACTTGGCTGGGCCATAGTGCCCAGATATGTGGTGAAATGTTATTCTAGATGTTTCTGTGAGAGTGATCTTAGATAATATTTATGTTTAAATCAGCAAACTTTGAGGAAAGCAGATTGCCCTCCACAACACAAATAGGCCTCATCCAATCAACTGAAGGCCTGAAGAGAACAAAAGTCTGACCTCTTGAGTATAAGAGGGCATTCTGCACCATTTGCCTTTGAACTTCATCAGCAACTGGCTCTTTCTGGTTCCATGGCAGACTGCTTTGGATTCAAACTGTGATTCTCTTTGGAGTCTCCAGCCAGCTGCCGGCTTCCCCTATCAGATTTTGGACTAGTCAAACCTCCACAATCACATGAGTCAATTCCTTAAAATAACTGCCCCCCCATCTCTCTCTGTCTCTCTCTCTCTCTTCCCCACTCCCCTCCCTCTATATATCTATATATGTGCATGCACATCATATTGGTTCTGTTTCTTTGGATAATACAAATACTTTTGTTGGCAAGTCCCTATCTCCAGAACATGTTACATTACATGGCAAAGGAGAATTAAGGTTGCAGATAGAATTCAATTTGGGAATTAGCTGACCTTAAGATAGGAAGTTGTGATACTGTGATTTATAATAAGAACTATATATTTGGTCTTTGTTCCTGTTTCTGGCACAGAGCTTAAAACTCTTGGAATTCCCTAAACGATAAGAGTGATAAGTGTCTGATATTCATCACAAACCCCTATCAACCACACCTTGGTTTATGTTAATGAGTGACTTTTGGAATGCACTTGAGGATGTGAACTGGTTGCTATGGGAAATAACCCTGTTGGAACTTTCAGTACTACCCCCTAACCTCCAGGTATGGGAGAGGGACTGAAGGTTGAATCACTTGCCCATGGCCAGTGATTTCATCAATCATGCTTAAGTAATGAAGCCTCCATAAAAACCCAAAAAGGGCAGTGTTTAGGGAGCTTCCAGGTTGGTGAATGCTTGGAGGTCCTAGAAGAGTGGTGCACTAGGAGAGGACATGGACGCTCCACATCCCTTCCCACATACCTCGCTCTATACATCTCTGCTATCTGGCGGTTTCTGAGTTTTATCTTTTTAGAATAAGTGGGCGATCTAGTAAGTAAAATGTTTCTCTGTGTTTTGTAAGCCACTTTAACAAATTAATGGAACATGAAGAAAGGGTCATCGTGATGTAGAAAAATGTTGGGTTTGGAGCTGATGGCCAAGAAAGAATTCTTGAGACGTCTTTGGTGCAAAAAGATAGCTTTATTAAAGCATGGGGACAGGACCAATGTGCAGAAAGAGCTGCACTGGGGTTGTGACAGGTGACTGATTATATACTTTCAAGTTGGAAAGGGGTTAGGGACAAGCACAAGCCTTGGGTATTTTTGAAACAAGATTTCCAGATCCTCAGGGGGCTAGCTACTGGAAAAGATCATGTATTACTATTTAATAAAAACTCAGTCATGAGACCCTTCGGAGGTATAGCAGTGGGCTATATGCTGGGAGGATGATTGCTAACATGTATTTGGGGGCTAGAGATAAAGGAAGTTGCCAAAGGAATTTTTATATGTTAAAGAAAACTTACAGGATCCTGGAAGGTACGGATAAGTTTACCTATTGCCCTTAATAAAGTATTAACATCAAAGCAGGTGAGTTCCTAGAGGAATGTCACTGCCTGTTTCAAGGACTTGTCAATGGGCTGTAAGTAGTAAGGAAATTTAATTTTTCATTTGCCTTTGTTTCCCACACCAGTTGGAAGCTCAGATTTATAGCCACTGGGTCAGAAAACATAGTGACAAGCTGAACTTGAGATTGTCATTTGAAGCTGTGGGGAGCGGAGGGGCAGCCTTGGGTAACTGAGCCCTTAACTTGTGGGATATGATGTTATCTCCAGGTAGATAGTATTGATGAAGTTTTAGAATATAAGTGAGGTTCTTTCTCACGAAAGAATTCTTGAGACGTATTTGGTGCAAAATGGTGGTTTATTAAAGCACGGGGACAGAACCCATAGGCAGAAAAAGCTGCTGCCCAGGGGTTGTGAGGGGCGGCAGGTTATGTACAATGGGGTTGGGGGAGGTAAGGAAAAAGGGAGGTTTCAATAGAACTTTCATATGCTGAAGAAAACCTACAGGATACCAGATACCAGAGGCCTTGCCATTGTCAAGGTGTTTTTCCCTTCTTAGCAAGGTATTAACATTAAGATAATTGGGAGATTCCTAAAGAATGTCACATTTGTACCACTCAGGACTGGGGGTGGGGGAAGGTTGCAAGGTGTCAGCTTTTGCTTTGTCCTCAGCCAGCCTTCTGTTCCCTCATCAGTATCAGAATTGTAGGACACCCACTGGTATCAGAAATTTCTTGGTAGTGCAGAAACACATTGGAATTTGTGTCAGAATTGGAGGAACTTAATTTGGATTATCACGATGGGTCCAAAAAAATCACAAGGATCCTTAAATGTAGAAGAGAGATGATGAAGTTTTAGAATATAAGTGAGGTTCAGTGGGGTGGAGTCCGGAGCCGACGACCAAGAAAGAATTCTTGAGACGTCTTTGGTGCAAAATGGTGGTTTATTAAAGCACGGGGACTGGACCCGTGGGTAGAAAGAGTCGCTGCTGCACCGGGGTTGTGAGCAGTGGTCCATTATATACTTGCAAGTTGGGAGGGGGTCAGGGATAGTGTAAGTCTCTAAGGAATTTTTGGAAGCAAGGTTTCCAGGACCTTGAGGGGCTAGCTATTGTTGGGAAAAGGTCATTTATTACCTTCTAATAAACATTAGTCATGAGACCTTTCAGATGTATATCAGTGGGCCATATACTTGGGGATGATTGCCAGCATGTAGCTTGGAGGGTTCAGAGATAAAGGAAGTTTCCAAAGGGATTTTTATATGTTAAAGTAGACTTACACAATCCTGGTTGGGGGGATGGGATCAGGCTAGGATTGCCTCTTGCCCTTAGCAAAGTACTAAGGTAGAGGCAGTTGAGTCCCTAGAGGAATGTCACTCTGCCTGTTTCAAGGACTTGTCAGTGGGCTCTAGATAGTAAGGAAATTTAATAACTTTTCTTCTGCCTCTGTTTCCCATATCAGAGAGACAAGAAAGCCCACAGTCTAAGGGAGATATGACTAGAGATATAAACCAGGCAATGACATTAGTCATAAGGAATGGAGGACAGGCGTGGTTGGCTCTCACATCCCTCCCTCTCCTCTTCATTCCCATACTTCTCCTATGGTTGGGGGAGGGAAAATGATGGGCAGAGACAGATTTGTTTGCTTGATGACTAGTTGGCCTCTCCTCTCAAACTGACTGCCCAGTGAATGTGTCTGCAGGGTAAGCAGCATCTACAGGTGTGACTACATGTGGTTCCTGGGCATGACCTATGGGAAATCTCGCTGGGGGTCTCTCTGGCCTCTTCTTCCCTACTCCCTAAACACTACCCTATGTGGTATACTCCATGACCTCTTGCTATTGGGTGTTACTGAATTACTGAACCAGCAGTGAGACATCTTAGTTGAGTACTAGCAAGACTGCTTAAACTCTGCTGCCTTTTTTATGGTCCACTTACCTCCAGAAGACTAGTGGATTCTTGTCTCCCACAAGATGTGTGCACCATTGGCAATTTCAGCAGCATCAGTGGTTCCAGGCTAAAGTGACTGGAGAGCTTTCAGACAAAAGAGGAGACTGTCATTAGTACTTACCGTGTGAAGGCACCCCCATTCTTTGAGAGTAATTTTCTTGGGCCTCTCTTGGCTTTGGGGATAATTTCCTTTACTTCCCTTAGAGTTAATGTAAGAAAGGGGTAGTCTTCCCACAGGCATTACACTCCTCCAAAAAAACAACCTTTCCTTTTTCTCAGTCTTATTACTTGGTTGTGGTAATTGTGGTGTTAATGGGCAGAAATGGCAACTTCTGGCAGCTGCGAAGGGAGCTGAAAGCCTTAACAATGCACAGTCCTCTGAGTCTCTAATTTCAGAATGTGGGGTAGTTAGTCCTTTGGAATCTTATAATTCCATGAAAATTGGGAAGAAAAATCTCACTGGGCATTTGACACCATCCTTTACTCTAATGGTTAGAGAGGCAGGATGAGGTCAGACCCCTTTGGGCCTCCCATTTCAGTTGAGGGAGGTAAAGGGGAAGGTGGGAATTTTTCTTCAGAGCAATGATCACTGAAGGATTTTAAACAAGGGAGTGATACAGCCAGTGGTAAAATAATCTTTTAAGACTGTTTTTCCCTCTCCCTTTATTTCTCCTTTCTTCATTCAATTCTGGTATCCTGTTCTTTTGTGTCTTGCCTCAGGATTTTGGGTGGGGATGGAAGGTAGACAGAGGAGAAGCTGCTTAATTATGAGAGGTATTTCTAGTTTGTAGAAGTGAAGCTCGCAGAAGAAACAATACTTGTCTTTGAGTGGGGAGAGGGGCATGGGAGCCTAAGGGTATCAAGGTACAGAGTGGTATCTCCAAGTCTGCAAGACCTGTAGTTAAAGGGTTCTGAAAGCAGGACCTTACCTGTCTTCCTGACTCTGCTGGGAGTTGATGTGTGGACCTGCATTGATGATGAGTGGAAGGGAGATGCTCCAGGTGAGGCTGGCTAAGCACAGGGGCTCCCAGTCTGGTCCCAGGGCACAAGAACAGCACTGCCACAAACTCTGAGGGACGGGAAGGCTCCGACACTGGGCATTTCAGCAGTGAGACTTGTTGGCTGAAAAAAAAAGAAGCTTCAGTTCTGCAAGGTCTTTTCAGAAGAAGGGGGGCGGGTCCATATTCATGATTGAGATGAATTTCTTCGCAATATGTCTGACTGTGGGCTCAGAATGAAATGTAAGCTGATTTAAAGAAACATGATATTTCCTGTCTCTGAATGTGTGGTTACATATTCATATGGGCAATCATCAGATATGCATTTTAAAAAAAGATAATTTTGACTGTAGTGTGGATTGGAGAACAAGGTGAGATAAGGGAATCCATCCCAAATAGTAATCCCATTCTGGCCAAAGTCTATTAGTATTTTCTAGTTTTATTATTATACACTCAGCATTGAGATAAGATTATACACTTGTCAAATATTTTCAGCTCTGTGTTCTATATTCTGATAAATTAGTATTGGGATCTGCCCTAGACTATAACTTTAAAGACTTACCAACAAAATAATTTTGTGTGAAGTGAACATTTTTACATTGATTATGTCTTCTATTTTGTGGTTTAAAATGTTGTGAAGAAAATAGTTCCAATATATTTAAGGAATTAGATAAAGAATTATTGAAAGTAGACTCTTTCATCATGCAAGAATGGCTTGGAGTGGCAAAAGGAAGGACATTGTTGCACTGGCATTGGGGGTTCTGAGCTGGTTGCCAGATCCCACTGAAGACAGATTTGGGGCAGAGGCAAGTGGAAAGGGGTTGGTGTTCTCGGAGTCATAAGAAATATTAGGGGCACAATAATACTTCATATGAATACCATCAGAGAATGGTTTGTACCTGATAAGCCTAGAGCGAGAATGGGTCTTTGGGCAGCCAGTGGTGAAGGGGGTAAATATATCACTTAGGATGCTTTCTATTACCAAAACAGAAAACCTACCAAGCGTGGCTTAAGCAGAGAACATTTAAGTATCTCACATAACCAGAAGCCTGGAGGCAGGAAGCTCAGAGAACTATTTCATCCACTCAGTGGAGTCAACATAGCCTGGGCTTTTCTGTTCTTTCCTTCAGCCATCTCCAGCTGGACACATTTTTCATCCTTAGGCATTTTGTCTCTTGGTTGCAGGGTGATCTCAGGCATCAGGAAAGTAGCAGTTTTGTGCACTTTCTTTCTTTCTTTCTTTCTTTCTTTCTTTGTTTCTAGTACTTAGTACAGTATGTGTACATAGCTCTAGTGCAAAGTAGCTGCTCAATAAATACAGTTGGAATATGTGGTTATTAATTTGCTTCTAAAGATTATTAATTTGCTTCTAATGTGTCATCATCTGCTAGTTTTGTGATTAACGTTGTAAAAGAACTTTACAACTAGTCATTAACCACATCTGATCGCTACTGAGGATATTGAGGTAGAGACAGGTAAAGGGTTTACCTTGAATAAAGTAGGTAGTTCACAGTAGAGGACTCGGGCGGGGTAGGGCAGGCCACAGCATCTAAACTTTTCTTTCCCCCTGTCTGGAAGTCCTGCTCAGAGTGTGAACAGACTTTCTCTGTGGAGGAGGCGGGGTGGTCTGGCTTTTCTCTAGTCTCCTTCCAATCTTTTGTTATGGCAGGAACTCTAAGCCTCATTTCCTTTAAGGCTCAGCCTTTAAGTTTCAAAACACTGGATCTTTCAAATCACAAGTCTTGGCTGGCAAGATCTTTCCTCTCTGTTCCAAGGGAGGAAGGCAACGGTGAAATATGGGAGGCAGGGAGCCACCACGAGATCTGCACGCTTTAGTCAGCTAACTTGGATTTTCCAGCCTTTATCCCATAATGGACTAAATGCATACTAGACTCTATAATCATTTACATAAATGAAGGGATGAATACATCAGCAAATCATTGAATTAATCAAAATGCAGAAGAAGAGTTGAAAATCTGGCTGACAGCTGTCCCGTCTTACTTGGAGAGTGCTGTGTAGTCGGATGAGGTAGTCGGAACAGTGACAGCACGGCTGATGCTGAGTAAAGCCCTACATTACATAGCCCTGAATTCTGTTTAGAAGTGCAATTCTCAGAAGAGAGAAATGGGCCAAATCTGTTTCCAGGGCAAACATTTGGCTAATATAACCCCTAAGAAATCAGCGATTCTCTCCCTCCGTAGCCTGAAGAGTGTTTGAAGTGGTTGTGAAGACAGAACGAAAACCAAGCTACTGTGAATTTTCTTACAAGCGTGTGTTGCAGCTGCTAACCAAGCAGTGAGAAATGAGTCATTTGAGGCCGTCCTACCCTACTTGCTTTTGTCTTTAACAAAGTTCTGACTTGCTTACTGTTGAGTGTCTGTTTGTTTCTCCCACATTTGTTTCTGAAGCATTCAGAAGTGAAATGGGAAAGTACTCTAATGGAATGAATCTTCAGATGATAAAAATATGGGGAGGAATTACAAATAGTTCAGGAGATGTTCCTAAAATGCAGTTTGATCTTGATAAATGAAAGACAGAGACTGAAATCATTAAAAATAATTAATAAAGTAGCCCACCTGGGGAGAAATGAAAATAGAGTGTTCAACTGTGCAAAATGTAGTTTCCATAATACTGCCAAGTAGGCTTTTGCAGATTCCGCTATTAATGACATGATCAGGAATCATGGGAGTGTGTTACAATGACAGTAGGTATATTGTTTAGTGTCAATAGAAATATCACAGATAAAGTTACTTTAGCAAAAACACTTCAGCATACATGCATACATGAGACAATCAAGGAGCTGCTATAATTGAAGCAAAAATAGTCCCCAAACAGCTGATATTGGTGGACTGAATATTCTCTGATGCCCAGAAAGAGAGGCAGGAGGCAATATCAGAATTAAAGATGACACAGAATCTCTCCGCTGTCTACAGAAATGCCTTGAACTGCCTTGCTTGTAAAGACAGAAGGCTTTTCTCTTTAGCTTTTGCTTTGGTCTTTGCCACAATCTCCTTTTTTCTGCTTCAACCATTTTATTGGAGATAGCTGTGGGATCCACGTAAGTATTCTCTGATGATATTAAGATCATTGTAGATCAACCTCCCCCATATACCCACCCTGACCATTGGACCTCAGGTACACAGACCTAGATTGATCATGAATAGGATTTATGACATACTCCCAACATAGATGTATTCATGGATTTTTAGTATCTAGTTATTTTTTTTTCACAATGTAGTTAACACCTATGAACCCACCACTTGAAATAGAAGCTGGGAAGATATTATAATCTTCTTAACCCCAGGTTTCATTTCATCTTCCCATTACTCTGCCTCCTTGACCCAAGATGACCATCATCCAAAATACCATGTTCATCATTTTTCCTTTTGTCCCTATTTTACACAGTTTTATTTCATCTTTTTAGAATCCTAAAAAATACATTTTTAACTTTATAAGAGTTATCATAATAGATGTAGCCGTTTGGGATTTACTTTCCACTTACATTGTCAGGACCCTCTATACCATTGTGTGTTACTATAGTTCATTTATTTTTATTGCTGCGTGATATTCCACTGTGTGACTGTACCATCCTGTATTCATCTTTTCTCTTGTGGATGGATATTTGGGTTATTTCCAGGTCATTGCTACTGTAAACAATACTACTATGAACACTCTAGCATATTTATTCTATTAGAAGGAAGAGTTTCTCCTAGATTATTTTCATTGTCGTTCAAACATGCTCTAGTGCCTCTTATGCTAAATTCACCTGTTTCTACCCTTACCCCACATTCTCTTGCAACTGCTCGCAGATCTCTGTGTTCTCCTTTCCAGTCAAGACTCTTCTAAGAGTGTATTCATACTGTCTACTTCTTCAGTGTGCAGTCACTCTTCAACTCATTCTCTTCTGGCTTCTGCACCCAGACTATTTTGCTGAGGTTATCAGTGATTTTTATTTTGCCAAATCCAATGGGCATCTCCCTACGGTCTTATTAGAGCTGTGGTTAGCTATATTTGATCCAGTTGAGCATTCGTTCCTCCTTAAAATTCTTTTTTTTGGCTTCCATGCCACCACAGTCTCTTGGATTTCTACTTTCTATCTGTATTTTGGCTCTTTTTCTTCTGCTTACTACTTAAAGATATATATTAGAATTCTTCAAGGTCAGTTTGAGGTTTCTTTCTCTTCTCACTCTGTTATTTCCCAGGGGTGGCCCTATTTATGTCTACTGTTGCAGCAAAATTCTTTTTTAAAAAATTGTTTAAATTAAAATATAGTTGATACACAATGTTAAATTAGTTTCAAGTGTACACCATATTGATTTGACAAGTTTATATGTTATGCTATGCTCAGCACAAGTGTAGCTACCATCTGTCACTATACAACCTATTACAATATCATTGACTATATTCTCTATGCTGTGCCTTTTATTCCCATGACTTATTCATTCCATATGAAGGGAAGCCTGTATCTCCCACTCCACTTACCCTCTTTGCTCATTCCTCCAACCGTCTCCCCTCTAGCATCCTCAACAAAATTAATTTATCCCCTTTTACTCTCAAAAGTGTCCTAGTTTGGATGATAAGTTATATATCCTCCCTACCTAGATACCAATGGCTCCCGGTTCATTCATGACTTCTTATTTATCAAACCTTCTACTAATCATCTTTTTTTGTATATTGTGTGGGCACTTTAAACTTAACATGTCTAGGGGTGCCTGGGTAGCTCAGTTGGTTAAGTGGCCGACTCTTGATTTCAGCTCAGGTCATGATTGCTGTCCTAAGATTGAGCCCTATGTTGGGCTCCCCACTCAGCAGGTAGAGTGCTTTGGATTCTCTCTTTCCCTATGCCTGTCTCCCTATGCTCACATGCACGAGTGCATGCACACTCTCTTTCTCTGTCTCTCTAAAATAAATAAATAAATATTAAAAAAAACTCAAACTGTTTTTTTCCTTCCAAAACCCATTTCTTTTCCCTAGTGTCCAACTCAGAAAATGGCACCTCCACTCACTTAATTGCTCAAACTCTAAACTTCAAGACTTTATTGTTTTTGTTTGTTTGTATTTTATAATTCCCCATTTCTCAGACCATCTGTCTCCAAGACTTATCAATTTTTTTAAATTTAAATTCAATTAGCCAACTTATAGTACATCATTAGTTTCAGATGTAATGTTCAATAATTTATCAGTTCCGTATAACACATCACATTAATGCCCATCACCCAATTACCTCATCCCCCCACACACTTTCCCTCTAGCAACCCTCAGTTTGTTTCCTGCAGTTTAGAGTTTCTCTCATGGTTCTTCTTCCTCTCTAACGACTTCCCATTCTGTTTTCTCTCCCTTCCCCTACAGTCTTCTGCCCTGTTTCTTATATTACCCATATGAGTGAAACCATATGAAAATTGTCTTTCTCTGATTGACTTATTTCGCTCAGGATAATACCCTCCAGTTCCATCCATGTCGATGTAAAAGGTAAGTATTCATCCTTTCTGATGGCTGAGTAATATTCCATTGTATATATATACACCACACCTTCTTTATCCATTCATCTGTCAGTGAACATCTCGGCTCTTTCCACAGTTTGGCTATTGTGGACATTGCTGCTATGAACAGTGGGGTACATGTGCCCCTTAAGATCACTACCTTTGTGTTTTGGGGGTAAATACCTAGTAATGCAATTGCTGGGTCATAAGGTAGCTCTATTTGTGACTTCTTGAGGAACATCCATGCTGTTTCCCAGAGTGGCTGTGCCAGCTTGCATTCCCACCAATGGTGTAAGACTGTTCCCTTTTATCTGCATCTTCTACATTCTCTCCTGTCATTTCCTGTCTTGTTAATTTTAGCCATTCTGACTGGTGTGAGGTGGTATCTCATTGTGGTTTTGATTTGTATTTCCCTGATGCTAAGTGATGTGGAACATTTTTTCATGTGTCTGTTGGCCATTTGCATATCTTCTTTGGAGAAATAAAAGGTATTCAAATTGGCAAAGAAGAAGTCAAACTCTCACTCTTCACAGATGACATGATACTTTATGTGGAAAACCCAAAAAACTCCACCCCAAAATTGCTAGAACTCATACAAGAATCAGCAATGTGGCAGGATATAAAATCAATGCACAGAAATCAGTTGCATTTCTATACACTAACAATGAGACAGAAGAAGGAGAAATTACGGAATTGATCCCATTTGCAATTGCACCCCAAACCATAAGATACCTAGGAATAAACCTAACCAAAGAAGTAAAGGATCTGTACTCCAAGAACTATAGAACACTTATGAAAGAAATTGAGAAAGATACAAAGAAATGGAAAAAATTCTATCTTCATAGATTAGAAGAATAAATATTAAAATGTCTGTGCTTCCCAGAACAATCTACACATTCAATGAAATCCCTATCAAAATACTATCAACATTTTTCGTAGAGCTGGAAGAAATCCTAAAATTTGTATGGAATCAGAAAAGACCCTGGGTAGACAGAGAAATGTTGAAAAAGAAAACCAAAGCTGGTGGCATCACAATGCCAGACAAAGCTCTAATTATCAAGACAGTATAGTACTGGAACAAACAGACACATAGATCAATGGAACAGAATAGAGAACCCAGAAATGGACTTTCAACTCTATGGTCAACTAATCTTCAACAAAGCAGGAAAGAATATCCAATGGAAAAAGGACAGTCTCTTCAATAAATGGTACTGGGAAAATTGGACAGCCACATGTAGAAGAATGAAACTGGACCATTTTCTTACACTATACACAAAGATAAACTCAAAATGGGTGGAAGACCCAAATGTGAGACAGGAATCCATCAAAATCCTTGAGGAGAATGCAGGCAGCAAACTCTTCGACCTTGGCCATAGCAATTTCTTGCTAGATACATGTTCAAAGGCAAGGGAAACAAAAGCAAAAATGAACTATTGGGACCTCATCAAGATAAAAAGCTTTTGCACAGCAAAGGAAACAAGAAAACTAAAAAACCTATGGAATGGGAGAAGATATTTGCAAATGATATATCAGGGCTAGTATCCAAGGTCTGTAAAGAACTTATCAAACTCAACACCCAAAAAACAAATAATTTTGTCAAGAAATGGGCAGAAGATATGAACAGACATTTCTCCAAAGAGGACCTATCAATTTTAACTCCATTCTTGTAGTCAAAGCTGCTGTCCTGTGTTGTCCAGCGGGGGCGGGGGGGGAGGGGCAGTGGGGGAGTGTTGCAAAGAGCTCCTAACAGATGCCTAGCTTTCGACACTTGTCCAGATCTCTTACTCTCATCCGTTTTCTTACCTACCCTGATATTTTTAAAACATAAATCAGATCATGTCATTGCCTGCTTCAAACCTTTCAATGACTTGTCATTGGACTTAGAAGAAAAGCACACTGCTTTCTCTGGCTTCCAAAGCTCGGTATGCTCTGTCTTATGACTGCAGGTCTAGTCTCAACCTGGGTCATTCTCCTTCTCATCCACTCTGGCTATACCATCTCTTATCTCTACCAATGCAGACCTATCCCGAGGCCTTAGCACAGGAAAGCCCTCCCTCTCACTACCACTCCTAACCTGTCTAATGCTTATTCATCCATTAGATCTCAGCTTAAGCTTCACTTATACTGGAATGTGGTATCATTATGTACGTGTGTGTGTAATTTTGAAAATGGTATTTTTCAATTCTTAAGTAACATTTTTTGAATTAGAAAATATAGGTAAGCAAAAAAAAATAGTCATCATAATCCCTTCACTTAAAAATAAACATAGTTAACATTTGGTATGTATTTTTTTAGAGCTTTTCTCTGTGTGCATAGCATAGGTATCAGTTGTTTACATGGCCCCAAGTCCTATAATTGGGGGAAATCATTTTATCCTATAAATTTAAGATGTAATTCACACCAGGACTGCCCCTTTATATTGGAAAACTTATTATCTTTCTCAGTTTCTCTAGGGATTCTTAGGTTGGGCAAATAGCTCTCTTGGTCACATCTTGCTTCAATTTCCTGCTTATACTGCTGTCTCCATCTCCCCTGTGTCTAGTTTCTTGTGTAAATCCAAATGTGGGACACAGGCCTTTATCCTTAATTATGTGCTCCTCCTTTCCAGGGTGGTGCGGGGACGGTCTGGAAAATGCTACAGAAAAGCTCATGTTTAATGCATCTCCATTTTTGGAAAGCCTGCAGCTACCTCATCCTGAAGATGGCTTGCTATCTGCTTTGCTGGGCTGGGGCAGTCTCTCTCTTTCAACCAATGCCTCTCCTCACTCAGTCCTCCAACTGTGCCCACTCCTGTGAGTTTCCTAGAGAGAGCAAGTTAATTTTCTGTCCGTTTCAATGATTCTTTCCAGATCCTTTTCTGGAGGGTCTCAGTTTCCAAATTCGAGCCTACTAAGATGTCTTTCCTAAACAACAGGTATTTTAGGCTGGAGAAGAATCATGCCATGCAGGTGGGCAAAAACAGCTCTGACCAGTTATTTTAAATAGCAGGGTTTTGTGTGTGTGTGTGTGTGTGTGTGTGTTTAATCTTCTTGGCACATAGAAATGCTCTCCCTGCAATGGTACCACACAATATATATTGGTTAGAAATCTGCATGCTTCACTTAACGGTGGATGATGAAGATCTTCTGTGTCAAAATAAGTACATGGTGTAGACAGTAAAGCAGAACATTTAGTAAACTATGGTGGGCAGGATGCCCTGAAAGTTTGTTAAAAATGCAGATTCTTAGGCTCCATGTGGAACCAAGTGCATTCATATTGGTATTTTGATCCTCAGGATATTCATGTGCAAAAAAAGTTTGAGGCATATTAAAGCCCAACATTTTTATGGCTTTCATAAGAGCAAAATAGCAATTCTTATTTTTTCTTCATTGGAAAACCTATAAAAGACTATTATGGACATTTATATGGCTATTTAATTTGTGCTTTGATACAGCTAGCTTTACTTATCAAATGTGACATCAATGCCAAAATGCAAAGTGCTTTCCTATACTGTGACGTCTCCAAGAGCTGGCCTTTCCCTCTGCTAATGTGAAATATAGACTCCGTGATTTTCACATTATGTTGTTATAGAAAACTAAAAATTTACTGGCTTTAAAATTAATATAAAATTTTCTCTTACCTTGTCTTCTAAATTAGATAGCTTTTTTTTTATTTTTTAGAATATAGTTTTTAAAGATTTTATTTATTTATTTGAGAGAAGAGAGGGAGCATGAGAAGGGTCAGGGTCAGAGGAAGAAGCAGACTCCCCGCTGAGCAGGGAGCCTGAGATGGGACTTGATCCTGGGATTCCAGGATCATGACTTGAGCTGAAGGCAGTTGCTTAACCAACTGGGCTACCCAGGCGCCCCTAAATTAGATACTTTTAAAAGCAATTTGCAGATATAGATATAGATAAGACTAAAATACCTTTTGTTTTTGATTCATTGAGAACACAGTTCCTTAAGTAGGAGCTCTTTGAAGATCCACTACTAGTATAGAGTGTACTTATTGGGTCAGGTCAGTGGAATTGAAAGCTGTGATACGATTTAATTTGGAAACTCAAGTAAATAAAAGAAAAATAAAATTCCACTCCTGGATCTCATGTTACAAAGTTTATAATGAAGTGAACTGCTTTTCCCTCAAAAAAAAAAAAAAAAAAAAAAAGTTACCTTTACAACATTACTTCTAGTTTGTCTCATTTTAGAGCTCTTAAAAACTCTTAATTTAACTAGCACACTATTTGCTATGTACAAGGAGCTATGTGAAAATCTTAGTTTTTGAAACCCCTCTACTGAAAATTCATGTAGCGCATTTTTCTGTTGTGCAGATTTGAAAAGCTTCCATTCCCCAGCTGGCAAAAGCATTAAGTGTGTGTATGCTTCCAATTAGAAGCGAAATCTTCCCGATGCATCATCCAAGGTTACCCAGTGGTCCACAGAGGATTTGTGGGGCCCTTTTCCTTCTTTGTCCTCTTGTTTTCTGCTGCTGTTATGTGGACAGTTTGCAAAACTTTTGGCTGCTGAGCAAGATATAAAAATTTCTGAACATTGATTCATTAGGAAGTAGCAATTCAATCCAAACAAATAGAATGCCACATTTACAGTTTGTTTCCTTGGAAATAACTTTCAGGAAGTAGGAGAGTTAAAAACCAGAAGGGTATTGTTTTACAAATGGAAGCTATTTGTTCATGTGCCAGTGGGAATTGTTTTCTAATGTTCCTTTTACAGCAGACAGAATTAAATAATACATTCTGAAAATTTTCACCAAGTAATACAGTTCCAAGTTTTCACAAGTTGTAAAGGGAGGAGAGAAAAGCCCAAGTAAAGACTAAAAAGTGTTCTTAAGTCAAGCCTTCATTTACAACAAAGACATCACCCCTAAACAGGTCACGAGGATAGAAAAAGGATATTCAAATACTGCACTTGGGTATCAAAAATTAATTTTGCACTTTGGCCTCAGTCTGCCAAGCATCCCCTTGAAAAAAATCCTTCTATAGGTTTTCATTATTTCACATATCACTTTGAAATACAGACCTGAATCTTGGTGCAGAAGCTGCTTTCATATCTTTCCAAGATGTCCATGAGTGGTTCCTGTTGCAGAAATTAAAGGAACTTAACCTGAAATTTAAAAGGAAATATATTTGGCACACCTGAGTGGTTCATTTAAGCGTCTGACTCTTGATTTCAGCACAGGTCATGATCTTAGGTTTGTGGGTTTGAGATCCACATCAGGCTCTGTGCTGGGTGTATGCCTGCTTAAGATTCTCTCTCCCTCTCCTTCTGCCCCTCCCCTGCCTCTCTAATATATATATATATGAAATACATCTGGAAAGAGATTAGCATATTTCCAGATGTTCTGTGTAGAGAAAGGACGTTTTACACAAAAACATTTTAAATGATTGGAAATCTTTCTTCCCCCATGTATGTATGTTATGCAGTTTGAATAAAAAGTCTATTCACTTATGCCGTAAAACATTTATTAGATAAAATTCACAGAAACCAGTTAATATTAGTATTTATTGAAATGAAAAGAACTCAGTCTTCAAGATTATTCCAATATCTGTCCTATAAAAGCTAGAATTGATAGGGCCTGCAGGAACATGACAGGGATGTCTGCTCTCACCACTGTTGTTCAACATAGTACTGGAAGCTTAGCCTCAGTTATTAGACAACAAAAAGAAATAAAAGGCATCCATATTGGATAAAGAGTTAGTGTCCAAAATCTATAAAGAACTTATCAAACTCAACATCCAAAGAACAAATAATCCAGTTAAGAAATGGGCAGAAAACATAAATAGACATTTTTCCAAAGAAGACATCCAAAACAGACACATGAAAAGATGCTCAACATCCCTCAGCATCAGGGAAATACAAATCAAAACCAGAATGTGATATCACCTCACACCTGTGAAAATGGCTGAAGTTAACTTAGGAAACAGCAGATGTTGGTGAGAAGGCAGATAAAGGCGCCCTCTTGCACTGTTGGTGGGAATGTAAACTTATGTAGCCACTCTGGAAAACAGTATGGCGGTTGCTCAAAAAGTTAAAAATAGAACTACCTTATGACCCAGCAATTGCACTACTAGATATTTATCCAAAGGATACAAAAATGCTGATTCGAAGTGGCACTACAATGTTTATAGCAGCAATGTCCACACTAGCCAAATTATGGAAAGAGTCCACATGTCCATCACCTGATGAATGGATAAAGAAGAAGTGGCATATATATACAATGGAATATTACTTGGCTATCAAAAAGAATGAAATCTTGCCATTTGCAACAACATGGGTGGAACTAGCTAAGAATAGTGAGTTAAAGAAAGACAAATACAGAATTTCACTCATGTAGAATTTAAGAAACAAAACAGATGAACATAGGGGAAGGGAAGGAAAAATAAGATGAAAATAGGGAGGCAAACTGTAAGAGACTCTTAAATATAGAGAACAAACTGAAGGTTACTGGAAAGGAGGTAGGTGGGGGATAAGATAAATGGGTGATGAGTCTTAAGAAGGGCACTTGTTGGGATGAGAACTGGGTGTTATTATTTATTTATTTGTTTATTTATTTTTAAAGATTTTTTTTATTTGACAGAGAGAGAGGGCAAGAGAGGGAATACAAGCAGGGAGAGTGGGAGAGGGAGAAGCAGGCTTCCCACTGATCAGGGAGCCCAATGCGGGGCTTGAACCCATGACCCTGGGATCATATCCTGAGCTGAAGGCAGATGCTTAATGACTGAGCCATCCAAGTGCCCGTGGGTGTTATATATAAGTGATGAATCACTAAATTCTTCTCCTTAAACCAATATAACACTATATGTTAACTAACTTGAATTTAAATTTAAAAAATAAAAAATTATATATATATATTTCCAGACAAAAAACAGAGTACTTGCAAACAACATAATGCTAGAAGCAAGAAGAAAATGAACTCATTACCTTCAAAATCTAAGGGAAAATAATTTAAAACTCAGAATTCTATACCCAGTTAAATGTAAGAATAAAACCACATTTAAAGGTAACAAAACTCAAATACGATTTAATTTAAGCACTTTTGCCTCATGAAGAACAGCGAAAAATAAGTTAGCTATAACTTTTATCTGAAATCATGCATGTTTGGTTCCAGTGTTCTCTGGTAAATATGAAATTACCAAATAATTTGCCAAATAGGTTTTAGAAGTAATTTGAAGGGTACATGGGACAGAAATTGAGAATTTAATCTCTACTCATTTTAATTCCATATTACTTGTTTTTAAAAAAGATTTGATTTATTTATTTGAGACAGAGACAGAATGAGCCAGAGAGCATGCTCACGAGCAGGGGGAGGGGGAGAGGGAGAGAGACAAGCAGACTCCCCGCTGAGCAGGGAGCCCAGGAGTGAGGGCTCCATCCCAGCACCCTGAGATCATGATCTGAGCCGAAGGTAGATGTTTAACAAGCTGAGCCACCCAGGCAATCCCCATATTGCTCATTTTGAGCAGGACATTAAAAGCACCAATATCAATTATAGAGTTTGTAAATGAAAAAAGGAAATGAATTGTCTGGGATTTATGGAACAAAAAGTATTTTCTATATGGACGATTTTAGAACTCTCTCTTTGCACATTTACAGGCTGGTATCTGGATATGGGTTTTCTTTATTCATTCTGCTTGGCATTTAATGGATCCTTTGATCTGAAAACTTCTCCCTTCTCACCTTCACTGAATCTCTTCTCAGCTTTTATGACTTCTTCTGGCAATCTAACATCTGTTGTTTTACCTTTTTTTTCTCACAATTTCTTATCTCTTTTTTTCTTTCTTTTTGTTATATGTTCTGGGAGACATTGCTATTATTTCTAAATCAAATCAGTAGTTCTCAAATTTTTTGTGTGCATCAGAATCTTGGGAGGCTTATTAAAGAACAAATCGATAGATTCCATCCCTAGAGTTTGGATTCAGTAGTTTTGGGGTGGGGCCAAGAAATAGTATTTCTAACGAATTCCCAGGTGACTCTGATGCTACTGGTATGGGGACCACAGTTTGAGAGATCTTTTATCTATCCTTGCTACACCATAGGAGGATCAGCGTGGCATTTCTAACAAGCTGCCCGGTGACAAAGTTACTGGTCTTTGGCGCACACCTTGAATAGCACGGATCTAGAGCAGTGGTTCTCAAATTCTGAATCCCAGACCAACAGCATCCAAATTCCAAAGGGAATTTGTTAGAAATGCAATTTCTCAGTCCGCATCTGAGGAGACCTGCTAAATCAGAGTCAGCTTTTCCACAAAATCCCCGGGTGACCAGTAAGCACAGTGAGGTTGAGAAGCCCTGCTCTAGGTCACCTCGTTAGTCTTCATGATGCCAATTTCATTATATAGCCCATCCATTAAATTTATTTCAGATGAGATTTTAATTTTAGGCACTTTTTAAATCCTCGATTATTCATTTTTATCTTAGTCTAATCTTGTTTACAGATACAATGTCATCTCAAAATATTCTGAGGCTACCAATGTTCCTTTCAGATTTCCTTATTCAGTTTGTTCCTCTGTCAGCTGTCCTGTGGTAACAAGTGAGCCTACAAGTCTTAATGGTTTATAAGGACAAAAGTTTATTTCTTGTTTACGTATTATGTTGACTGAAAGTCAGGGCTAGTTCAACTCCTGCTCCCACATGTCTTTATCCCAGGAGGCTGAAGGAGGGGACTTAATATGGACCATGCTTTTCTTGAGGGAGAAGGAAAAGAGCAAGGGGGCCGCTGGAAACCTACAAGGGCTCTTAAAAGTTTTGCTTGGATGGGGGGGGTCCATCACATCTGCTTTCATACTATTGCCAAAGCAAGTTATAAGGATAAATGTGTTGTCAATAGAATGGAAAGTATGCTTGTCCCAAAGGAGGCATGTCACAGACTGAATGTTCTGTCCCCCTACCGAATTCGTATGTTGAAATCTAATATCCATTATGGTATTATGAGGTGGGGCCTTTGGGGTAATAGGTCATGAGGATGGAGCCCTCATGAATGGGATTATAAGGTAATGAAGGGGGCCAGATTTCTCTCTCTGCTCTGTGAGGACGTAAGATGGAGAG
This sequence comes from Potos flavus, assembly GCA_028534135.1. Classification (NCBI taxonomy): domain Eukaryota; kingdom Metazoa; phylum Chordata; class Mammalia; order Carnivora; family Procyonidae; genus Potos; species Potos flavus. Next base: position 140,187,310 of record CM052883.1, read on the forward strand.
GGCCGTTTGTAGACTAGAAAAGGACCCTTACCAGAACCTGACCATGCTTGTACCTCGATCACAGATTTCCAGCTTCCAGAACAGTGAGGAAAAAAAATTTTTGTTGTTTAAAATCTACCCAGTGTGTGGTATTTTGTTATAGCAGCCTGAACTAAGACAAGGCACTGCAACTCATAGGTCAAATGAATAGAGTTATATAATCCTGTTGCAAGAGGGGATAGTAAATAATGCTAAACAATAATACAGTTTACCATTGTCCTTCTTTTATGATATTGGTTTTCTTCAAAGATCTGATATTATATATATATATTTATCTCATAATATGTAATGAAACAAAGGTATTTATATATATCATTCATTCATAATATGGCATGAAATATATTAGATATACACACATACTATTTAAATCAATCAGTGTATGTATGCATGTATGTTTGTATGTATAAACCTATGTTGGTTTGTACAGGGAGTTGGTACGGGTTTCCTCTGGGGTTGCACAGATCTGTTTTCCCTCTAGACTTCTCCCCTGAATGGGAGGGATGGTACTTGTCTCCGTGAAAGTAGGTGGCACGTTCTGATCAGCAAGCGTCCCTGTACACTGGCTGGCTAGGAAGCAGGCAGGTATCACTTGCTAACAACTCCTGGAGTGACTTATGCTTATTTTCCAGAGGGCATTTCTCACTGCAGTAGGAGGAAGTATATAGGAGGTAGAGTAGGAAAACAACTCTCTCCTCCCTATAGCTGGGAGAAATAAGAGAAGGTGGAATTGTTAAAACCTAGAAGCTTCTAGGAGAAGCCCGACAGAACTGAAATGTAGAAATCTGAGGAGCACTGCTTGCTGGTAGTTTTATTGGTGTCTTCATGGTCCTTGGGAACCTTTCCCCAGTGTGTTTTCTGCCATATCCTGTAGGGTCGACCCCTAAAATTTATTCCCATGCATTGCTTTAGAGTTTTACTGCATATATACATATATATGCATATATATACATATATATACACACATATACATATTTATGTATGCATACATGTATACATATAGAGATATACATATATACATATGTGTATGCATATATATGTGTGTGTATGCATGTATATGTGTATATATGTATGTTATGTTTTTTAGTTCTCCTTGTTTTTAACTAATAGTTAAAAAAATAATATTTCCCTAAAGTGTGATTTTAGCTTTTCCTTCAGGTGAATGTTGGATTTTGAGTTAATTGCTTTAACATTTGTGTAATGTGAAAATGGAGGTTCATTTTTTCCCCACACAGAGACCCAGCCTGGGCAGAGTCAGCATAAACACAGAAGACTGGCGAGCTGTCGGCAGTCACAAAAGAGGGGTGCTCCTTGCTGGATGGCACTAGGGCAGTGAACCCCTGACTGGCCTCACATGGCTTCTGGTGCTAATGGATAGTGTGCATCCAGGAATGGGCTTAAGTTTTCTCACATTTGCTCATTCACGAATACTTCTGTTTGTTGGTTTGTGATGTTAATTTCATGTATCCATTTGGCTGGCCACAGTACTCAAATGTTTGGTCAAACATTATTCTGGATGTTTCTGTGAAGATACTCTTTAGATGAGATTAACATTTACATTAGTAGACTTTGAGTAAAGCAAATTGCTTCACTCAGATTTTACTTTGAATAAAGCACCTCCATAATGTGGAATCAGTTGAACACTAAGGACAAAAAAAAGACCTTCCTTAGGAATGAGGGAAATATGCCAAGAGATTGCCTTTGTACTTGATCTCCAGTATCAAATCTTCTCTGGGTCTCCGCTTGCCAGCCTACACTACAGATTTTGGATTTGCTAGCTTCCACAATCACATGAGCCAATTCCTTAAAATCTCTATCTACCTACTTATTTACTTACCTACCTATCTACCTATCCATCTATCCATCCATCCATCCATCCTATTGGGGGTGTGTCTGTGTGTATCCTGTAGGTTTGTTTCTCTAGAGGCCCTGACTAATGCATGCCCTTTTTATCAGAGTTTCAGAAATAGGAAAACTTAATCTGCAAGGATGTCTCAGAGTCTCTCTGTCCACACTTAGACTCATGGATTGAGCTTTTGTGTTTAGTTTTACAGTAGATGGTTGTATCTAATTGTCTCGCAGAGGGGATAGTGAGACATTATTTGTGGGTGCTTGGTCCAGGGCTCTGTGACTAAGAAAAAAGGCAGGATGGAGAACAGAGAGTCAACCGATAGTCTTTGCCATAGATGGAAAATGGCATGGCTTCTCTTCATTTATTTCTTTGCCCCAAATTGGTCTACGCAATAGATGCACTTCTATTTGTGAGACAAACCCTTTTCAAGATTTAGTATGTGTCTTAATCCATTTAGGCTGCTATAACAGAATACTCTAGACCGCGTAGCTTATAAACAACAGAACTTAATTTCTCACAGTTCTGGAGGCTGGGAAGTCAAAGATCAAGGTGTCAGAAAGTTGGGGTTCTGGTGACAGCCCACCTCCTGCTTTACGACAACCATCTTTTCACTGTGACCTCACATGGTAGGAGGAGCAAGGGACCCTCTGGGGTGCCTTTTATGAAGTCATTAATCTCATTCATGAGGGTTCTGCTCTCATGATCCAAGCATTTCCCAAAGGCTCCATCTCCAAATCCCATAACACTGGGGGTTAGATTTCAACATATGAATTTTAGGGGACACAAGCGTTCAGTCTCTAGTGGAGTGTTTGTACAATGGGCCACACTCCGGAGAGCACATGCAATCACTAGCTGGAATAGTTCTGGCTGCTTGGAGAAGGTCTCTGTGCTCTCTATTCCAAACTTTCCATCTTCTTTTTCCTTTCTCTCCATGGACACACACTGCATTTGCATAGGCATCGGTGGGCAGTGGCTTTATTTCCCTGCTCGGGCTAGGAGGGCAGGCCCTGAGACACCAGGGTCCCTCGCAGGGAGACCCACTGTCATGCTGAGTTCTGCTGCCCTGGACTCTGAAAGAATGAAAGAAATGACTTCTCATATCCAGAAATATTCTCTACTCATCTACTCAGATGCCAAGCATCAACATTTATTACATGAGGCTTAAGCGAATCCTGAGACTCAGTAAAAGATTGATGGATTATGTACTGTCCGTGCTCTAAGGCCTTACCAAGGAGCTTCTAACCAGAAAACGCACAGCACTTACTATGTGTCATGGAAGGCAAAGGCTGAGCTGCTGTATTCTGGACGATCTGTGGAGGGAACAGAAGAGCAGAGACAGTCATCCTTGTGGCTTAGCATTACTAGCACTTGATGATGACTATTTAAAAGCCTAAGCCATGACTTTTCAAGTATTCTCCAGAGTTGGAAAGCAAAAGCAAGATCTATAAACAACTTCTCAAACTCAACACCCGAGAAGCAAATAAGTCAAAAACTGGTAGAAGACATGAACAGACACTTTTCCAAAGAAGACACAAATGGCTAACAGACACATGAAAAAGTGTTCGTCATCATTAGCCATCAGGGAAATTCAAATCAAAACCACATTGAGATACCACCTTACACCAGTTAGAATGGCAAAAACCGACAAGACAAGAAACAACAAATCTTGGAGAGGTTGTGGAGAAAGGGGAGCCCTCTTACACTGTTGGTGGGAATGCAAGCTGGTACAGCCACTCTGGAAAACAGTGTGGAGGTTCCTCAAAAAGTTAGAAATGGAGCTACTCTATGACCCAGCAATTGCACTACTGGGTATTTACCCCAAAGATACAGATGTAGTGAAAAGAAGGACCACATGCACCCCAGTGCTCATAGCATAGGAAGGAGCCGAGATGCCCTTCAACAGACGAATGGATAAAGAAGATGTGGTCCATATAT
>CM052883.1:140191632-140237383 GCA_028534135.1 Potos flavus
TGGAATATTACTCAGCCATCAGAAAAGATGAATACCCAGCATTTGCATCAACATGGATGAGACTGGAGGAGGTTATGCTGAGTGAAATAAGTCAATCAGAGAAAGACAATTATCATATGGTTTCACTTATATGTGGAACATAAGGAATAGCATGGAGGACATTAGGAAAAGGAAGGGAAAAATGAAGAGGGGGGGAATCAGAGGGGGAGATGGACTATGAGAGACTATGGACTCCGGGAAACAAACTGAGGGTTTTGGGGGGGGGGGGTTGGGGGGATGGGTTAGTCTGGCGATGGGTATTAAGGAGGGCACGTATCGCAAGGGCACTGGGTGTTGCGCACAAACAATAAATCATGGAGCACTACCTAGGGAACTAATGAAGTACTGTATGGTGACTAACATAACATTAAAAACAAAAAGCAAAAGCAAACTCTAGGACATTTTGTCTAACTGAGAAGGAAGTAATTTAAAGCACATTATCAGGTAAATATTTACTTTTTGAAGTTGCAGAGTTGGCAACTGCATTCCTCAATGCAGTTAACCCAATTAACCCTCCCTTTGGAGCTAATGCCGAGAAAGGGAGACACTTGTCCAGATCTCCTTCAGACCCACAAGGCTGTCGTCTGATGTGTGTAATAGAGCCAATTCTAAAATCTAATGGAAGAGACAGATTCCATTTGAATGTGTGGCATAAGGTAAATTGATAAGTACACTTGATTAACAAATGGCAGTCTCAACCCATTAGAATTTTATAAATTTTATAAAATATCCTTTACAAGGTAACTCCTTTCCTTTCCAAGGGTGCCCTCAAAGATGATGTATTAGCATTTATTTTAACAGTTTAACTAGAGACCAACTTGATAACACAGTTGTATAAAGACATAAAATAATATTTAGGGATATTATAAAACTTAGCAAGTTATGAAAATAAACTTGCCTTTAATGATATTCAGAAACAGACTTATCCCGAGGAGAAAAATCTTGTGCATTCTTCATTTTCTATAAATTCACAAGTCATTGCAAGAAGAGAACGATTAACCTTCTCCCCTTCTCTCATTGTTTTTAAATGAACCATGCCCCAGCTAAGTGGGAGCTGCAGGTGAGACATTTTATCTGCACCAATTAGGATCAAGTTTCAAAAATCCCGGGGGTAGCTGAGCAGGTCTCCCATCCATCCCGGGAGCATTTGGGGCAAGGAGACAGGCTCTGTCTGAATGAGACTTGGTGGGTGAGTGTTGAGGGGACTACAGTGAATTAACAGGATTCATCAAAAGACACATACAGCTTCTTTCTTTTCTCAAAGATAAAATGACTCTGTAGACTGAGATTATGAAGATACTATCTGACTACACTGTAGAAATATCGCTGAACTCTGGAAACCTAGAATCAAGTCCAGACTAGAGACAAGAGATACTGGTACTAAGAAAAAATTAGTTCTTCCTTCTATATCCCCTCCCCTCCCCCTCTTCACTTCCCCTCCATTCTTTTTTCTTCCTCTCCTTTCTGTCTCCTCTAATGCTTTGTATCTACATTTAGAAAGTAAAAAGAAACATTAATTTTAATAAAATATTATTTAACATGATCTCCTGTGAATATTATATGTTAACGTGTGATCAATTTAAAAATTATTAATGAGCTATTTTGTATTTTTTTGTTTTTGGTTGTGTGGGGTTTTGTTTTGTTTTAGTTTTTGGTTTTTTGGTACTAAGTTTTGAAATTGGTATGTATTTTGCACCTATAGCACATGTCACTTCAGACTTGGCCAAGTGTCAAGGGCTCAGTGGCCACATGGGCTCCTGGCCACCCCAATGGACAGCACAGATCTGAGGAAAGGAGAGAGCAGTAAAAATGTGGTTGGCAGTGTAGCAGAAGCTGGACTGGATCCTGGTGGAAAAACCAAGCGGCACTTGGAGACTAGGAGAATTGGATATTTATTAAAAACACCAGTGGACTCAGAGGAGACCCTTCTCCAAAGATCTGAGCTCCGAGCACAAGCAGGGAGGGTAATTTATACCCTCCTACTTGCGCATAGTTGGTATTTTGGAGAGAGGGAAACAGGGTAGGAAAGAAGAACTGGAAGGGCTTTGAAACAGGGACTGGAGTTCCCTTGCCGGTTTGGTCAGTCGGCTTAAAGTACAGTTTTTCCTTATCAGCAGTAGTTTGGGGAGATGTATTTCTGACACTGCGAAAAGAAATATGATGAAGTGCAGGCTCGTGAATGCCTTGATCTGCACTGCACGTTTAGACATTTAATGACCTCAACTCTGCACGGCAATGAAGTATCAAACAAAATTTTCTTTCAGAGAGCCCGCGGATGGATTTGTCAGGCGGAGCATTCCTGAATTCTGTTGAAAACTGTGGGTAGTGCAGGGAGGCAGGACTCCCAGCCTGCTTGGCAGACTGGAGAACATACAGTGTCATTCTAGTTATCATGATAAAGTGAGACAGATCGTCAGGGTGTGGGAGGGACGTGCAATTGAGTAGCAATAACTGTCTCAAAAAACCTAAAAGCATAAAGCAGCATAAAGGCAGTGGTGGAGTAAAGTTAAGAAAAATTACTGAAGTATTTCTGTGAGGGACTATCCCAGGGAAGGTGTACATGGAACCAAATTATAGATGGCAAGTCAAGTTTTGGGTCGATTTTGCTCTTTAATTAATTGTGGCTAATTTGAGGTTGAGAAGACATCCTCATTTCCCTTTTTGGCATTGCTTAAATTTGAAGTGTTCAAGATGCCATTCGGGTCTCCTGGGGCTGCAGAGATTAGAACGAGGGGCTCATAGTAATGTGACTGGAGGAGTGACCGGTCCATCTGCTTCCACTCTACACCTCTCCAATCTCTCCCTTATGGGGCAGCCAGCAGGAATTTATGAAGACATAAATCTGATTAATTCATATGACAGCAACCAAGCAGGAGTAGTACTTGGGATTCTCAGCCTCCCAGAGGAGTCTACGGAGAACTTGCAGGATGGGTCTCAGTCAGGTCCCCTGCCACGTCCTGTGCAAATCCCTGCTTATTCGCCACCTCCAAGTCAGTTCCTCACACACCCTATGCTTAGTCCCGCCGCAGGACCTTTGTTTTGCACTTGTTAGTGGCCTGGCAAGCAAGAGGGCAGACCCGGGAGTTTGGATGACCTATAGGATCCCCAGGTCACCTCTCTCTGTGTAACTGTTTCCTCACACCTGCCTCACAGAGCTGAGGTGAAGAGTAAATAAACTAATGTATGTGAGCCCTTAAAAAAGTACCTTGCATTGAAAGGTGGAAAAAAATGTGGGTCTAGTACAAACTCTTTTAGCAGCAATATGTGATCTGAACAGACTTGAGGCTGTTGGTGTTTATCTGCCCTGCTTAGTGTGATAAAGCATTTTCGGTGGAACTACTGATAAAATTATAAGGTGTTGCCCACACCTGGCTGAGAATTCAAATACAATATATGGTGTGCATACTGTATTCTATTTCTAAAGCCTAAACACTCTCTTCTTGGGACATATCCTTCCCCAATAATTTTGCATAGGGGATCGTGCCCATGTATTATTCTTGTTCAAGACTCCTCTTATGCCTCTCTCGAGAGGCCTCTGACCCTCCTGCCTAGACAGCCCGTCCCCCTCAGTGCCTCTTATTATAGGACCGTATTGACCGCTCCTCATAGAACTTACTATCTGCAATCATCTTATTCATTATGTGGCTTTAATGACCATTTATTTCCTGACAGGTCCCCAAATTATAGCTCTAATGAGGACTTCTCCCTGAACAGATCATATTTACAAGTGACCACCTGATTGTTTCTACGTGAAGGTCCAGAACTTGAACTTCTGATCCAGGCATCCGCCCTGCTCCTCTTACACTCACCCCACAATGGTACGTGGATGGCATCTCCATCATGCCAGTTGTTCAGGCCAGCGTCTTTGGGGCCTCCTGCCTTCTCTCCTGATCCTACGCTTCACACCTGTGCCCCAGCAACTCCTGCTGGCTTTGCCTTCCTAGTCGTCTGAGCTCTGACCCCTTTCTAGTCTGGCGTGAATCCTCACGGCCTCTTGCCTGGACTCCTGCCAAGGCCTCATGATCCTCATGCCTCCTCTTCCATCTACAGTCAGTCTGTCCTCCAGGACGATCTCCTCCCATGGCCCTCAGGCCCTTCTCAGCAGACTTCCCTCCTGGCCTCCTCCACACCCGGGCCTTGGCGCCTCCGCTCTTTCTTTCTGCTGGTCTCCCTGCTCTTGTCCCCCCACACCTTACCACTGTTCTGTCTAGAGTGTTCCCCGTGCTTGTTCCCTGATATGTTCAAACACTTATTCAAATGGTCAAACCCTTCTTAGGGAGTCTTGCCTGACTGTAAATCTCCATGACCCTCAAATTCCCCAGGCCCCTTGCTGCTTATTCTCACCTATTCATAATTCATAGGTATTTATGACACTTAGCCCTTCTGAGATACTCTTTTAGACCCAGTTTAGGCACCTTCCAGGATTCACCAGGCCCCGGGTTTTCTGCACAGTGGTACTGATGACCCGCTAGAAAGACCACCAGGCCCCACCACATTCTGGGGGCCACACAGGGAAGGGAGCTTAGTCTTATCTGAGAAAAGACTCCCAGAGTCTGCTACCATCTCAGCAGGACAGCAGGTGGTGTCACTGGTTGGGCAGGTGGGCCTTCTAGCTGCTTCTGGTCCTGCATGCCCTGCTTAGACATACCCCAAGGGAGCCTCGTATCGCATCTCATGCTTCTGCGCCTCTGGCATCTTGGCCACTGCTGAGGACCGAGAGTTTATGGTATGTTGTGCAGCCCTCACGCAGACACCAGCTTCCGTGGCTGGCCCCCAGGCTGCAGGGGGTGGGGGGGCCGGGAGGGGCAGGTGGAGAATGCTCTAGCTCACCCTACCCTGTGCTCCCGAGCTACACAGCCTGCCGTTTCTGTCTTGGCTCTTTCTTTTCTAGCGGCTACCTGGAGAGGCTGGAGGGCACAACCTGTAAGGCAGTGGGGTTGATGGTTCATGGGGCAAACTCATCTAATACATCACAAGAGCCTGTGGTTAAATTATTCTCCCTTCCCGTTCTGGTTCTCTATTGCTGAGTAATAAGCAATCTTAATGGTTCAAATAACAAGCATTTGTTTTTCCCTTGAATTTGTAATCTGGCTAGGGATTACTGGGAATGACCTGTTTCTGCTCCACTGGGGCCGGAGGATCCACCGTCAAAATTGCTTGCTCACAGGGCTGGCCAGCTGGTGCTGGCTTCTGGCTGGGAGGCTCAGTTCCTCTCCACGTGGGACCCTCCACAGGACAGCGAGTTTCCCACAGCATGGCCACTGGGTTCAGGAGCCAGCATTCCAAGAGCCAGGAGGTGGAAGTTGCCCATCACTTAAGGCCTAGGCCTAGAGAGTTGTTCTTGTCACTTCTACTATATTCTCTTGGTCAAAGAGTCACAGGCCCATCCAGATTCATGAGAAGGGATGTAGATTCCAGCTCTCAGCGGGAGGGAGGTCAGAGAAGTTGTGGCTATTTTTAGTCTGCCATACTTCTTACTTTGATGAATTGTTCTGAGACAGTGAATCATAAGACCTCCTTAAGACCAAGTACTTGGCTGTGCTTTTTATGAAGCTATAGCCAACTGGTAAACCACCCCCTTGAATTTGTCCTCCTTCTCTCCTTGCCTCATCCTCTTTTCTCTTATTCCTGCTTACATGTATTTCACTTTTACAGAAAATATTAATCATAAGCTTTTGCTTCGGGTTCTGTTCTCTGTTGGGGAGAACCCAGGATAAGTCACGTATTATACACTTTACTTTTTAACTTTGTTTCTTGTTTAACTCCCCTGCTAGTAGATAAGCTGCTTAGAGCAAGGGGTGTGTGTGTGTGTGTGTGTGTGTGTGTGTGTGTGTGTGTGTTTCTTGTAGGGTTGTATTCTTAGAGTGTTGGACAGTGTCTAGCTCACTGACGGAACTCAATAAATATTAGTCAAACCAATGAATGTTTATCTAAATGTTTCTGTCTCTCCCACTAGAACATAGTCTGCACAAGGGCAAGGACATTGCCATCTGCCTCAACACTGTTTCCCCAACTCCAACAATAGTGCATGGCACATGTTAACCTCAATAAATGTTTTTAAATGAATACGTGAGGGGCGCCTGGGTGGCTCAGTGAGTTAAAGCCTCTGCCTTTGGCTCAGGTCATGATCTCAGGGTCCTGGGATCGAGCCCCGCATCGGGCTCTCTGCTCAGCAGGGAGCATGCTTCCCCCTCTCTCTCTGCCTGCCTCTCTGCCTACTTGTGATCTCTCTCTCTGTTAAATAAATAATTAAAATATTAAAAAAACAATGAATATGTGAACAAAGCCAGGAGAAAGCACTACCGAAACTGTTTGAGGGAAGCATAGTCATTATAAACCCATATGTGGAAATTTCCAGAAAAGCCCAGGATAACTCTGAGGGATCCATCCAAGATCATCACACTTGGAAGATGACACTTCCATCGGAACTTTCATGGGATCTTTGAGATGCTATTAAACAAACATTTCAAAATTGAATTTTAATGGTCTTTAGAAAAGAAGAGCAAGATACAGCCCCTATGGTCCGTGACCCTGCAAGTGCAGTCGCCCAGTGGGGCTGTTTCAGGTGTGCCTCCAAGGGGCCGGACATCTCTTCCCCATGCCCTTGGCATGCCTGTATCTTCCTGGAACATGTATTCCTAAGAGTACTACCTTGATCTCACTCACCCTGTTTTGAGTTGCTCCTTGGTGAGTTTTGTGTGAGGGTTTGTTTCTTTCCCTTTTCCACCCATTCAATCAAAGTCCACTTTTTCTTTAAACCTGAGAGCTTATGTGTCAGAGACAGTTAAGCCTTTGTGATCTAGGTCAGTCAGGGCATCAGTAGAAAAGAGAGTCTACTCCAGAGGAGATCATTCAAAGAGAGTTTAGGTAGCAGGGGCTGTTTGCAGACTTTACATACACGGGGAGCTACGCTAGCCCAGAAGCTGGAACCGGTAGGCTGTTCTCCCCTGAGAACTGGGGGGCCTTAGGCAAAAGTACAGATAAAGGCCCACATGTCACCAATCAGACTATTTCAAAGTTGTAACTCAAAAGAACATGTTGAATAAAATCTGCTCTATCTTCCTACCTCCACAAATAGGGTACTTGTGTAATGACCTGGAAGGCTGGGTCTGCATGTAGAATTATTGCACTCTTCTGGTCATTGATCATAGTGCCAGAACATGGTGGGAAGGGATAGCTAGCCAGGGACACCTCCCCCTCCTCAGCCTTCCTCCAGCTCTGTGCACTCGGCAAACACTTTTACCAGCTCATGTAGAGATACCCTGGCCCATGCCTTCAAGCTCTGTTCATGGTTGCACAAACAGCTGTCTTTTAGCCATTCTTAGGTCTAGGAGTAGGCCCTGGGTCACAGTCCCCCCCCCCCCCCCCGCCCACCTTGAGGCACAAATGAGGATAAGACGTGTACAGAACTGGAAAGCTGATTTGGATCTTCTTGGGTGGGGAATTCCAGTTTCTGAGTGTACAGGATGTTCTACAAGTGGGACCTCAGTAAAGGTTCATCAGAGCCCTCCTCTGCCTGACTCTACTAGTAGCAGCAGAGCTGTACCAATTCCAGGTGTGGAGGGAGAAGGAGGCTCTGTCGACTGCCACCTTGAGCAGGAACGGTCTTCTTTCTAGAGACACAGTCAAATTCAGATAATCTTGCAGGAAGGGGGCAGAAGAATATATCCTCTTGCTGATAGCAGAGGTCCCCATGGCTATCCCCAGGTTGGATGTAGAGGGCTTGGAAGTTATGGTGATGGAGTTTCCTCAGGCCAGAGAGCAGCCAGGAAGCACAGAGAATCTGGAGGGGAAGACACAGGCGCCAGGCACCGTTTGCATTGCTGAACAATGCAGACCAAGATCTTCCATCTCATCCATGGTAAATGCTTTACTAATACCAGACAGAAGAAGATAGCAGTGCCCATGGCCTGACATCGACTGGGTCTCAGAGAAGGTCCTGAAGGGAGTTCGGGATCTGTTTACCCTTTGATCTTCATGCCTTTAAAGAGTTGAGCACATGAAACCCCTGGAAGGTAGGGGGAGGCACCAAGGACATTAGCTACAGTATTAGTGGATGTGGTCACTTGGTTCAGCCTACGAGGTATTAGTCAAATTACTTCATTATGTGACTTTTCATTATTTGTAAGAACATGCGGCTAATTAACATGAGTAATCTTTCCTACCAACTAATACTTCTGTGCAACTGTTTCATGCAAGGCCCTGTGCCCAGTCCAGTCACAGCCTGTGCCCTGAAGAGCCCATGGTCTCCATGGGGAGACTCAGACTGCAGGCACAGTGCTCTGAGCTTTCCGGTCTTGGAATCTCTCCCTTATCCTCCTTCCTCCTTACCTTCCTTACCGCCGTCTTCTCACTTCCTTGGGGCACTAAGAAAAAGTCAGATGGACTCAGAAGGAAGGGGAACTTCCCTGTGTGAGAGATGTAGCAGGAAGAGAATGGAAGGGAGATGGTAAAAGCAGGTATGTGTGAGGTGGTTGGAAATGTGGTACCCAGTGAAGCAGAGGGGGCTCAAGGGGAAGGCGGAGGTGGAGAGAGGGGACAGACCATGAGGCAGTGAGCATAGAGCAGGTAGAGGAATAAACAAAGACCACTCATCTTTTACCCATGCGTTCAGTTTTTGAGTACCCTTATCCTTGTTCACTGAAACCCCACGTATGTTCCTGAGCTCCTGCGGTGTGTGTTTGGGGTCTCTGATGGGCCTCCCACTCTGCTTATTCCTGGTGTCTTTGTAGGATTATTTTGTAGGCTGCTTGAAACAGTCTTCTTTTTTCAGGCCCAACGTGAGGAGAGTGAGGCGAAGCACTTACCTTGGGCACCAAAAAACTCAGTAGCCAAGACAAATGATATTTTAAAGTAGTAATTAAAAAAAAATTAATGCAAAAAATCCATGATGAATAACATCTCAAAAATTTAAATAAAGGCAAGATCAATATCCCAGGGCTGAAACAAAAGGACAGTTCTGTTCCCCTCAATAATGAAACTCCTATGGGTTCCTTATAATCAAAGACAAAGGGAAGAGGTGTAGGGAAAGACACCAGCCAGGGCAGCTGCAATCCTCTGCGATGTGCCCCTTTGTACGGTCTGTGACAGCAGCTGGTCTGAGGATTCTGTGGCAGGATCATGCTGCCATCTAGTGGTCATATGTGATATAAACCACTCTCAGTTAAGGAGTCTTGCGGGGGTGGTGGTGGTGGGGTGGAATATGATTAAACTTGAAAAGGGCAAAGAGATAGACAAAGATCAGAAACTCTCTGGATCAACAAGTTTTTGGAGTTGTACTTAAGTTCAACCTGTTGTTTGGCATTCTGGTTTTTTTCCTTTTATTAAATATAAGTTGAACTGCTATGTTTTAGAAGTGTGCGGGGGCCTGGGTATGGATGATGAATAAGCATGGCAGAGTATTTGTCCCAGGAGAGCTCTTTTAGAGTCTGAGTAGGAGAGGATTCATCTACCTTCCCATTTTGTTAAAAACAAACACAAAAAAACAAAACAAAACAAAAAAACAAAAAAAACCACACAAACAACAAAGAAGCCTGGGGAGAGTTGTAGAGAGAGTGATGTGTCTAAAGTAACATAACTGGTTGGCAAGAGAGTCCAACTTAGAATTCATTTGGGTACACTTCCATGGTATGCTGTTTCCCTTGCACCTTAGAGAAAACTTGTCCTTACGATGCTGAGACAAACATCATAAAGCTCTTCCTCCTGTGTTGTTGGTGGGAGGAGTAATTGGAGCGTGTTCCAAAATGGATAAGGGAAGGAAGTCTGCTGCATTTCTGCCAATAGTAACCCCACCTGACATATCATTTGGTTCTGCTAAGCAACATACCCCAAGAGTACCCCAGAGTTAAGATGATCTAAAATTTGTGGCTCATGTTTGTAATTTTTTAACCAACACTGGAAAAAGAGAAGCCATAACTTACCCTTTGTCCTTGAGCTAACGACTGTGTCATTCTCCCCCCACCCCTTTTTTTTTGTGACTGAGCTGCTTCCCATTTCAAGTCTCAAAAAGACCTTGGCTTTAAGGAATTACCTCTAGTCTCTTCTCCTCTTAATCTCTTGAAAATAACTTCATTTTTTCTAGATGGAGGGCATTCAGTATTTCCCCAACAGCACTTAACTATGTTAGTGGTTCTTGTTTAAGATAAAATAATAAACTCTGATAAAGTGAAAAAGGCTGATTAAGAATTTAGTTGCATACATATTTAATATATAACATACTAGATTTTTATCATGAAGATTTTCAAACATGCATAAATATAGAGCTTGTAATGAACCCCAACATATCCATCACCCAGTTTACCAACGTTAGCATCACTCGGTTAGCAAGATTCTGCCACATTTAATTCATCTTCTTGTCTTCCATTTTTATTTGCGAGGAATTTAAACAGATCCCAAACATTTCACTCTTTGAACATCATTAGGAATTCTTCAAAAATATGGACATTTTCTTACCACGATGCCATTGCAAGGCCTAATACAATTAGCAATAATTCCAGAATAGCATCCAGAATTCAGTCCATCACTGAATTTCCTCAAATGACTCAGAATTATGTTTTCTATTGGTTGGTTCAAATCTTGATTCAAACAAGGTCCAAACATAGCATTTGATTGTTATATGTCTTTTTTTTTTTTTTAAGATTTTATTTATTTATTAGAGAAAGAGAGTATGAGCGGGGGTGGGGGAGGGCAGAGGGACAAGCAGACTCCCTGCTGAGTGTGGAGCCTGATGCCAGGCTCCATCCCAGGACCTGAGATCATGACCTGAGCCAAAGTCAGACCCTAAATTGATTGAGCCACCCAGGCACCCCATGATTGTTATATGTGTTAAGTCTCTTTTAGTATGGACAGTCCTCTCCCCCACCCACTGCCATGACTTACAAAAACAGGTCAGGTGTCCTGAAGAATGTCCTCCACTCCACATTTGTCTGTTTGGTCCCTTGTGGTGTCATGTAACTCTCTCCACTCTGCACCATAATTCCTGCGAATGGGTGTTAGCTCTAGAGGACTGGTTATACTCAGTTTCTATTTTTTCCCCTTCCCCCACTTTTTGTATAAATACTTCATAGGCGGGCTGTGTCCCTAACACAGTGGCACATCAGGGGGCTCACAATGTCTGGGTATTTCAGTGCTGGTGTGCGTATGTACTTCCGCAAAATTGTACTTAAAGAAATAGTTCAAACAGGAATTTTGAGAGAATAGTACAACGCATACATTCTTCATCTGGCTTCATGCATGGTGACATGTTAAATTTTTGCCTTATTTGCTTTATCTCTTCTCTTTTCATCTCTAAGTAGCTGTATCATCTTGATTATCTCCAATAAATTTAACAGTGATGCACAATTTCTCCAACTATTTCCATAATGACTTTTGTAGCTTTTTTTTTTTCTGATTCGGCATCCAATCAAGGGTCATGTTTCATTTAGCTCTCTTGTCTCCGAAGTCTCCTTCACCATGTCCCTTGCCTTTTGTTTGCAGAGCATTGCCATTTTTGTAGCGCCCAGGCCAATAAGATTCTGTTATCTTATAGAATTCCATTTCATGAGACTCTGGTTTGGCAAAAATGATCGTATGGGTGATGTTGCATCCTTCCCATTGCCTCAGCTCTGAAGGCATGCAGGGTCTATTTGTGCCAATATGAATGAGGCCAAGGTTAACCTCCTGATTAGTTTCATTAGTCAATGTTGTCCAGAGAAGCAGAACCAGTAGTATATATATATGTATATTTCATATTTTATTTATATGTTCATATATGTAACATTTTAACTTATATATTTACAGATAATATTTTTATTTATATGTGTATTATATATATACACATATACATACATACATAATAAGGAATTGGCTCAAGCAGTTATAATGATAGAGAAATCCCAAGGTACGCATTTAGCAAGCTGGAGACCCAAAACTGCCAGTGCAAATCTGAAGGCCTGAACCAGGAGAGCTGATGATAGAAGTTCCAATCCAAAGGCCAGTAGGCTCGAGATGAACCCAATTTTCAGTTCCAGTCTGAAGGCAGGAATAGACCGTGTCCCAGCTCAGCAGTCAGGCTGACAGAATTCCTCCCTACTTGAGGGCAGCTCAGCCTCTTTTGTTCTAGTTAGGCTTTCACTGGATAAGGGCCACCCACATAGGCGAGGGCAATTTGCTTTGTTTAGTCTACTGGGACTTGACTAGCCCAGTCAAGTTAACATAAACTTAACCACCCCAAGGGGAATGAATGAGGATTCCATGCGGTGATGCTCTGTGACTATGACTATTCTTCCCACAATGTTTTACCCACTGGATTTTGAAACTGCTTAAACGTGCTGCAGAGTGCTTGGGATAATTGAAAAGATGGAGATAACTTCCTTCGGTGTCCAGAACTTCCTACAGAACTTGCTTCAAGGTTAAGGTCCAGATCTAGAAAGCTGAGAGTCAAGAGATGTATGTGAGTCTGAGAGGGAGCGACAGTGTAGGGCCGGGTGAGGGATGCACAGGGCTGTCCTGACTGGCCACGGGCGCTCCTGTAAATCCAGTCAGGCAAAAATTGGGGGAAATTCCCAGTTTACTCACCGGACTCTCCCCAAAGGCAAGGGGCCCTGGGCCTCCTGCGAAGAAGGTAGGAGGGAGTGGTGACCATGTCAGGAGGAGTCTGAGGTGGTTCATGCAGCTCTTGTTTCACTTGGGGGACTTTGGGAGCATTCCTGGAGAAAGGACTGTCTCATTCTGTTGCGTGGTGACATTTTATAATGCCTGGTTCTGGGCTTCCCACCTCTGTCATCCCATGCATGGAGCTTGCATGGAGCTGGTGGTCGGGGCAGATACTATGGCAGGGAGGTGGGGGCCGACCTTGCTGTAATCGCTCGTTGGCTCTCTGATGGAACACCAACCCTGCAACCTTGTCCTGGCTGACGAAGCACCAGCAGGGGGACCTTGCCTGGTCTGGGCAGCAGGAGTCTCTTCTTTGAGGAAAGAAACTTCCCTCCAGTTTTCCTCTTCTCTCCTGAAGCTTGGTTGTTTGATCGATGCTGTTGTAAGCCGCTGTGTAGGATTATCATCCAACCAATGTCACTGAGCACATCACTTTAGGGCCTTCCAAATGCTTATTTCATCTCAGGAGTTTTATTTATCCTTTCATCCTTATTGACCCCGACTCCACCACTATGGCTTCTAAAATACCTTACATTTTAGAGCATTTTATACTTTTAAAAAAGGAATTCCTCACTCTTTTATTTTTATCCTGGCAGTAAGAAGGAGATAATGTTGCCAATTTGTTTTCTGTAAACAGAGGCCAACGCAAGTAACTTGTTGAAAATTTCAGGGCGAAGGCCCAGCTTTGTGAAACATTGGTCTGGTGGGAGGGACTCTGGGACAGACAGATGCCGGGGGCCACAGCTGTGTTTCTGAGGGCATCTTCCTGCTTTGTTGTTGCTCAGGTCACAGACTGCAACTTTGTTACAGGGTAACTTTGTTACACTGAGTTAGTTGCAAGAGGACTTATTGTCCAAGAAATATCTATTTCAGAAATATCTATGTCACGTTGTGACAAGTTTGCTCACCTCTACCTGCTATACACACACACACACACACAGAAGAAACCAACTTTCCTATGTCCTCTATTTATTGCTCTGAAAAGTCTTGATTTAGGAAGTATTGGAAATAGAATCAATGGGAACATCAATCCCAGGCTAGTTTGCTCATAAACTCTGATGTACAAAGAGGTTCATGCTAATTTACATAAGACTTTATCTTGAAGAAGGGAATTAAATTTATCAAGATAAGCTATACTTAATATAATGGAAGCAAAAATCAACTCTGTTTGTTTTCAAATGAACAAAAAAATGGATAGATTCTTCTCCAGTAAAAAGTTCGTCAAAGGGCTCTTGTAGTGTGGAAGGGTATACAAAATCACTTTGTGTGATAATTTAGTAATTTTAACTATCGGAACATCAAACTACTAGCATTTGAAAAAGTAAACAATTATACTAAATATTCACATACTACTTAGAAAATGCATTTCCAAAATAAAATTTCTCCAATAATTAAGTAATAACGATATACTTAATTGAGCATTCTAAACAATTAAAATCACAAGCTTAACATATCAGATATCTTTAAAAGATTGAAAACCATTAAAAATAGAACAAACACAAAGAAGGTTGAATACTAACCATTCACATGATTGAGTACTAACCATTGTCCTGACATTACGGTTCATTGACCTAGATTCATTAGAAATGTGACTCCTTATTAGTATTTTATAATAATTTGTGGGTTATCTAAAGGAGATGAGGAGGTCTGTCTGCTTCCTGAGCCCTCCTCTTTGGACCATTGCTCTCTTTTATCATCATGTGGCACACTGTTGAAGCTTGCTTCTATTGGTAATTTTGTGTAACTGTCAGAGGTGTTTAAAAGTGGGTCCCCAGGATGCTGATCAGACCTTCCTGTTCTGAGCAGCGTTTCTTTTATTTCTGTATTAGCGCATTCCTAGTTGGTTTTTTTTTTTTTTTTAAGATTTTATTACTTATTTGAAAGAGAGAGAGAGTGAGCACGAGCAGGGGAAGAGGCAGAGGGAGAAGCAGACTCTCCACTGAGCAGGGAGCCCAATGCGGGACTCCATCCCAGGACCCTGGGATCATGACCTGAGCTGAAGGCAGACGCTTAACCAACTGAGCCATCCAGGTGCCCCCCTAGTTATTTTTTCCACTCTTCTTTCCTACTCATCCAAAACATGTATTATATGTTATACACACACAAACACACATGTACACACATATATTTATAAACTAATGTAGCAGCAAAAAATGTGTGTATATATACATATGTACATTGATATACATAAAGGAATATACACATGTATACATTGCATACTTCATGAAATAATGACAAACATAAATCCTGTTTTTATCCTTCTTTTATATTACAACTTCCTTTTTGTATTTAAAAAGTCTTTTTATTTGACTATGATTTTGAGTTTTATGATCAAATCATTATAAATAACCATAATACCAATAGCAATTTTTATTATATTATAATTTAGTAATATTTTAGTAATTATTATTTTATTGTATAATTTAGTAACAGTTATTTTATATTTGCATTACTACAGTTTTTCACTGAGAACCTCTTGTGTGGAATCTTTTGATCTTTGGTCACTCTCCCTATCATTTATGGCGTTCTCCTTGTTTTCTGATACACACAGGACAATCCTGACCCATTCTTAATGTTTTCCTTTAGCCTATTTATCAACTGACTTTCTTCCTTTTCCTCCTCTATCTCTCTCAGCCACCTACTGTACTCACAGATTGGCTTCCTGATTACCCCCGTCACCTTAGGCTGTCCCACCTTGCTGGCTGGCTGTTCAGCCACCTTCCAAGGCAGAAAAGGAATTAGCTTTGCCTACAATTCATGTGGATCTCCATGGTCCACTTCCACTGGCTCCATGAAGACTTGCGTCTTTGGCATGACTTGCATTTCCCTTTGCAATCAATTTGCAGTATTTTAGCACTGTATTGTTTACCATTTACAAAAGCAGACTCTGGGGAAAATGAATAAAGACTTGACCTTATGTGTTGGAGAGACATAGCCAGGAGGGCTGTTGGAATGAGGACTGATTCTTATTTGTGGTCATGTTATTAATAAATAATGTTTTGATGACTTTTGCTTTTCTAAGCAATATGGCAACTTCAGGAAATGGCCTAATTAATGTGTGGTTAACAAAGATCTATCATATTAAATAAATCCGGTGGACTAAATTCCAAGATGTCCAACCTAATCCACTATTCAAAATATAAAATTAATAATCAACCTGCTTGGCCATCTAGAAGGGTTGAGCAGTGTCCTGTGGTCTCTCCAAGACTGGAGATTGCCCACACTATGAGCTTGGAAGGCACACAAGCTTCTTAGTCTTCTCTTTCCAGACCTCAGCTCTTCCTGTTAGTGCTCACCCTTTATTGAGAAGCTAACTTTCCATCTCTGCATGTTTTTGTTTTTTTAAAGATTTTATTCATTTGGCAGAGAGAGACACAGCAAGAGGGGGAACACAAGCAGGGGGAGCAGGAGAGGGAGAAGTAGGCTTCCCGCTGAGCGGGGAGCCTGATGTGGGGCTTGAACCCAGGACCAGGGGATCATAATCTGAGCCGAAGGCAGATGCTTAATGAGTGAGCCACCCAGGTGCCCCTCCATCTCTGCATGTCTTGAAGACATGGCCTACTGAGTAAAATGCCAGTGATGGGGGCTACGGGATTCTTTTTTGCCTCCTGGTATTGGAACGGTCCTCGTGACCGTCATTACACTGAGAATCTTACTTATTTGCCTCCTAAAATGGGAATTGGGAGGCTGGTTCCCATAAGAATAGGTAATGGATACAGGCCACAGTAGTTAACAAAAAGGCATTTTTTTGCTTTTACCTTCAGAAGTTCTGGAGGATCCTGGTGTAAGGATACCTCCCTTGGTGGTACACTTTGGACTTGGATAGTTTGAAGGGCCACACCCCAGCTCTGGAATTCCTAGACAGAGAACACCCTCCCTCCTTGGAAAGTATGTGTTTTTCTTTAACTCACAGGAAAGTGGTCCCCTGGGGATTTCCTTGCCAACCATCTCCAAACTCTGCATCCCATTGGTTTTGCCCTAATTGTTACTTATTTAAGATATAAGAAAATATAATCCTTATGTACTGTATTCCATAAATTTAACTAATAAAAATGTTGTTTCATAAGACCCTTTTGAAGTCCAAGAAAACTTTGGAATAATTTTTATGAGACTTTAAAAATCTTTCTTCTTAGAGACAGGAAGTTCCATTTTGCCAAGAATAAATGAACTCAAATAGCAAAGGGATTGGCTTGACTTGAGATGCCAAACCCACAGTGTTTCAGCGGCTCCCTCCCGGGGCTGAGCGCAGTTTCCAGGCCTGAGATTCCGTGCTGGTATCTAAAGTTTCAGGCGAACATGTTAGTACTTATAAGTCATTATTTTAGTATGCCAGTTGTTCTTAATGTAAAAAGTTTGCCTTCTTTTTTGAACCAATTTGATTCTACAAGCAAGAAGAGAGAGATTATTGATTTTACAAGTCATCCCTTTATTAGGGTTTGTTAAAGTTACATAGGAAACTGTTGAATTTAATTTCCTTTTTGGTATTTCCTTGCATGTTCTTACTTTCTTCTTTCATATTAATTTAAGATAATTTAATTTTTTTATGACCAGATTCTGAAACATTTTCTATGAGTGTTTCCTAAAAGAAAAATTATAATAAACAACGTAATTTAGGTTGGCAAGCATTAAAAAAAAATCCGTGGAAACTTCAAAGACAGCATCATATTATGTAATCTGAGGGCTCATCATTCCCAAAGAAGTTTTTCTTTCTTTTTTTTAAAAAATATTTTATTGATTTATTTGAGAGAGCAAGCGAGCGTGTGTGTGCATGAGTGAGGAGGAGGGGCAGAGGGAGAGGGAGAAGCAGATTCCCCGCTGAGCAAAGAGCCCAACATGGGGCTCGATCCCAGGACCCCAAGATCATGACCTGAGCCGAAGGCAGATGCTTAGCCGACTGAGCCACCCAGGCGCCCCCTCAAAGACGTTTTTCTAAGATGCATATAAAAATCAATAGCAAATTATTTTACCATTTTAAGACAGGTGACTCATTAGGAAAAAAAACGTGTTGCACTGCACCCCTTTTCTCCACTTGTTGGCACTTCATTTCCCATCAACACAAGTTTCTCTAGTTGTATTTGTTTATTCTGTCTTTTCCTGCTAATCCTGAACTGTCACCACTCATTCTACTTCAGTCTTGCTCATTATTATCGTTGTGCTGCCATTTTTGACCTTGTTCTTGTCATCTTCTTCCTCCTCATCTTCTCCATCAGTTCATACCACCGTACCCTCTCACACCTTGTCCCTTCCACACTCCTGCACCCCCCATGTCTCTTCAGCCCTGCATTCTCCTTGGGGCCCGTGTCCCGGCCAGCCAGGCACCAGATCACTAACTCTAGGTTTCCTGAATGCTCCTCAGAGGAGGGCACAGACACCTTCCTCATTCTCAGAAGGTCTCGCCCTGGTCAGTAAGTCCGGGTAGCAGCTGGCACTCGGCATCCCAGGCAATAAATCCACTTCTATCTGGTCGTTGTGTAGGGAGGGCAGGGGGCGTGGGTGCTTTGTAGGCAAAGATGAGTATAAAGGGGCTGATCGCTGTGCTAGGGGGCATGGGCAGAAGCCCGCAGAGGAGGCCGGCATGTATGCCGCTGCAAACAGTTTGGAGGGAAGGCTTCCCTGAGGGAGGGGGGGACTCAGTGGTGGTTATACTGGTGGACAAGAGATGCTGAGCAGGCAAGACACTTATGTGAAGCTGTGGAGCTGGAAACAACAGAATGTGGCCGAGGAAATACAAGTGATTGTGTGCTCCAAGCATGCAGGCGGCAGAGGGGAGGCGCCCGGCAGTTCCCCACAGGTCAGAAGCAGGAGTGATGTGACTGACGGGATTCCTCTGGAGAAGGGGTGGTTGGACGGGTAGGGAGGCTGCAGAGAGAGAGACCGGGACCAGGCTGCCAGGGGGACAGAATGCCAGACAAGGGACATAGAGAATAAGGAGTGACAGTGAGGAGAGGGAGGAGGGGCAGGTTTGGGTATAATGATGGCTGAAGTAGCCACATTAGCTTTGTGGCTTACAGGGAGGAGCGTGAGGCCAAGTTCTGCTGAATCAGATGATCCCAGGCCATAGTTTTATCCAGGCCTGGAGATGGATACTACCCTTTAATTCTTGTCTAACTTCCACTTCCTCAGGACTGTAGGTCCTGTCTCCTCACCGAGAGCATTTTGGGACTGGTTCTCTCAGAAATACATACATAAGGACATATCCATACATATAAAGTATACACAATATATATAACACATGTATGTGCATACACAAAAACATTGCATACATGTATGCATATATATGTGTAAAATACATATGTGTGTGTGTATTAGGTAGGGTTTTCCAGAGAAACAGAACCAGTAGGATGTGTATATATGTATGAAAGGGATTTATTTTAATGAATTGACTTGTGTGATTATGGAACCGAGCATGTCCAAAATCTGGAAGGTGGGCTGGCAGGCTGGAGATCCAAGGGAGCCAGCATTACAGTTCGAGTTTGAAGATTGTTTGCTGCAGAATTCATGGAATTCATTTGCTGGAGGAGGCTTGTCTTTCTGTCCTATTCAGGCCTTCAACTGATTAGATGTGGCCCACACACATTATGGAAGGTAATCTGCTTCACTCTGCTTCACTCAGAGTCTACCGATTTAACTGTAAATCCACATCTAAAGGATACCTTCCCAGCAACATCTAGTCTCGTGTTTGACCAAAGAACTGGGCACCAAAACCTAGCCAAGTTGACACCTAAAATTCACCACTATAGACTACTTGCTTTACTTTCTTCTGTGTTCCCCATAATAGGGGGAGTTCAGGTGCACCAGATAATTGCATGATTCTACATACCTGTGTTTGGCTCCTATCATGGCCCAAAGTTGCCAAACTCAGGGCTTTTTTTTAGTGCTGTGCAGTTCAAAATTTGCTTTCATGCACACTATTTGATCTTCTCAACCATCTTGAGAGGTAGAGATTCTATTAACCCACTTTACAGGGGAGGGAATTGAGGTCCAGAACTGTGTTTCAACTTCCCTCAAGGATTAGGGGCACACTTAGGACACTTAGCCAGGACTGTGGGTTCTCCTGCTTAACCCCTCTCCCCTCCCCCACCCCACGCAGGTCTATTTAGACCCTTGGGAATTCAAATAAGCTGAATAAGACAAGGTTCCTGCCCTCAGGGGACTTGTGGTCCCACTCAAACATACATTTGTGTGCAACTACAATCTGACTTTAATTTTAATAAGGGCAAGAACTAAGTTTTCTGAGACTCAAAAGATGGAGAAATTCTATCTGGGAATAGGGAAGGCTCTCCCAGTGAGACGGAGCTGAAGAACTCAACTCCTTTGGTTTCAGGGCTCACTAGGGTGCCTCCAAATCTCTGTACTGCTCATTTGTATTATTACTTATTCATCCAGATGGTGAAAAATCTAATGATTCAAATTCTTGGCCAAAGCCATCTGGGAGGAAGGGATAGAGGAAAGAAAGGAAGGGAAGAAGGAGGCAAACAATTATTAAATGAAATCTTTACACCTTTCTTTTTGTTTTAATCATTGAAAAGATAATTTTAAAAACTGATGGAGGCATACTATGAAGATATGATCTATATTACTGTATTGGACTTATAAAGAGTAGGGAGCCTTTTGTGTGTGCGTATGTGTGTGCCTGTGTGTGTGTGTGTGTGTGTGTGTGTGTGCGCACGTGCACATGCACGCACATCTCACGGGGGTGAAAAGTGACCTAGGACTGCTTGTCCTGATGGATTGTCCTCCAGAATCCAGACCAGAACTTCCTACATTTGTCTTGGTCATTTTGCACTTACCTCTGATTTCAGACTTACTCTCAAGGTCTAAAAAAATAAAGACATATTCCCAAGAATGAGGGAATTATTAGTGCTGTTGCTTCTAGGCCTGTATTAAATATCTAAACTGCATTGATTAATCCACTGCATCTTCTTATTTGTACCTTTTTACTTGAGTATTTATTAAGTGCTTTATCATTAGTAATTCATAAAAAATTATCCCCATTTTACTGGCAGTGATACTGAGGTTCAGAGAAACGACCAGATCTGACCAAGGTCCCTGGCTATCTGTGGCAGAGTTTGATCAAACCCTTGTTTTCTGCTTTTATATCAAACGTTCTTATTCAGGCTCATAGCTGTTTCTGCTGATATCAGCTTCAAATTGCTTCTCTTTGTTCTCAAGTGTTGTCAGTGACTTTTAGGACTTAGGAGGTATTTGTTTTATATTTGCATCTTCTGGAAGCTTCTGAAGTAGCCCTTGTCAGTTTGCCAGTCCTCTTGCCTTTGGAGTTCAGTTTAAGATTCGCTTGGGGGAGTTTAATGATGCCTATAGGAAAATGAAGCTCATGCCCCAGCTGGACATGGTTATATGTCTGAGTACAGTGTAAATATAAATTGGGTGGTTAGATTTTGATGTATGCTATTTGAACTAAATTTTAGTAATGAGAAATAAGGAGAGGCTCATATGGTTTGTAACATAGGTGCCAATTCATATTTTATGATATCTACACAAAGCAAGGAAATTACCAAGGTGGATGCCCATTAGATCTGAATTGGGGAAATTAACTTTAATGTGCAATGTGACCTTTTGTACTGTAATCACCAACAGACTAAACTAGCCTGCATGAGGTCATGTTTCAGCAATTTGCTTATGATTATTCATCTTTTTGATGGGAATAGTGACAGTGACATTAACAATTGTCATCTTAAAATTGTACAGATATATAGTCTTAACAGATAACATGCTTTATGGCTTAAATTCTGAAAATATTTTATATAATATTTTCAGGGAAATCTGAGTAAATTAATAATTTTTAGAAGGTTCTGAGAGAACTAAAACTAGATTTAGAACTAAAATTTTGAAGAAGTAATAAATCAGTATGAAGGCCTGCTGACTATAAAAGCAAATGAAAAACCTTTTGTCTCTAATAACCTAGAGAAAAGACAGCTCAAATATTCAGGGAGTCACACGGGTCCAGAAATGTTTATTTTAAACTTGAAATTTTATAGCACTGTATATTGTAGCTGCTTAGTATTTTCATAACTGATATAACTCATGTAGCGAAAGGGAGTTTGATTTCTGTTGAGTGTTCTATTGCAATTTTTAGGGATTGAAAGATGCGGTGGGGTGAATTGCTCAGATTCCATGAACAAACCTATCCCAGAGTGAACACAAGAGGGCGCCAAGCCTCTATGCCAAACATGCAGTAGCTGATGGAGATTTAATGGACGAAATAAACTCTGGCACTTAAAAATGAAGCCATGTTTATTTTATTCTGGGTAATATATTATGCACCTGCTTGTTTTATTTTTTAGACTGATTCGTGTCAAATGACTTTCCAGAAATATGACACGTGTGCTGGATCCAGGCAGAACTAATCTTTCAACGCGCAAGTAGTAGTAGTATTTTGTACAAATTATATTCCATGTTATAATGAAGTTTTACTTTATTGTACTCACTCTAGAGCAAATTAAGAGAATGTAACAAGTTGTCACATACTTTTTCAAACACTTTTTTTCTCTGTAACTCATTAAGAAATAGTTTTTGGCCATAGGATATTTACTACACACACACACACACACACACACACACACACACACACACATATATTAAATTTCCTTTGTTAGAGGCAAACAGTAGTTCATCTCGGTCCAGGGAACTCAGCGGCTAATTTAGGGCTGAGATTTCTGGAAAAAAGAGGACACAAAATGGTACCTGAAAGAACTGGAGTTTGTTGTAGGCATGGAAGAAAACTAAGGCATTTTGCCAGATAGATATTTGGCTTGTGTATTAGACAGAGCTGCTGTACCAAGACTGTATACAGACTGGGCAGTTTAAGGAACAGAAATTTATTGTCTCATAGTTCTGGAGGCCAGAAGTTGAAGATCAAGGTGTGGACAGGGTCCGTTTCTCCTGGGGCCTCTGTCCTCGGCTTGCAGGTGGCTCTCTTCTCTCTGCATCCTCACACGGCCTCTCCTCTGTGTGCATGAGCCCCGGTTTCTCCTTCTGTGTCCACATTTCCTTGTCCTATGAGGACATCGGTCAAATTGGCTTAGGGCTGACCTAAACGGCCTTATTTTAACTTCCCCGCCTCTTTAAAGGCTCTGTCTCCAAATAAAGTCACATTCTGATCTCCTGGGGGTAAGGGGTTCAACCTATAAATTTGGGGAGGACCCAGTTCAGCCCATACCAACTTGGCTTCCTATCTGTGTTAGTTTAATATGGAGAGGGTAATGGTCTTCCTTCTGAGTGTTCACTGCCCACCTTTGAGTGAAACCACCACGGAGCCCTACACACAGGAGATGCCCAATATATGTTTGTTGAATGAGTGAATTTCTGCCTTGAAAGGCTACACATTTTACTCTGCTCAGGCTTGCCTGAAATCTTCAACTGCCTGACAGGTAGCAATTAACTGCTGAAAGAAAGGCATAAATACTTCCTTTTAAACATTGACATTATGTCCATCTGGTGAAAGAAAAGGATAGAGGCAAATAAAGAGAGTTCAGGAAATGCTGAAATTTCTTTGAAATAATTTCATGGAAAATTAACAAGTTGATTATTGTGAAAACAGATTCCAATTTACACATAATGGCCAATCATCTAGCTTTCCTGGCCTTTGATGAAACCCTTCCTACCCAGAGCGATCTGCTTTTTACCCCTCCATAAAGCTTATCGAGGGCCTCTTAGGTTAATTTGCCTTTCAGACTTCAGGGGCTTCAAGATAATACACTTAACTCAATTATACCCATCCGTCTTGGGCACAGTGCAGTTCCTTCCATCCTTGCAGCGCCCCCCCCCCAACTTGAGGTGCAATAACTCAGTTCTTTGTGACTGGACAACTTGCAGGGGATGTCCCATCAAGGGGCCAGCAGGGGCAGGAATCAGAGACTCTTCATTCCGGGAGGCACTTTGCTATTTGAGGAAGAGTTTCTAGCCACATGGACTGAGACAGAAGGAGGTCTCCTTGGTGGACCAGTGGCTCGGAAGGCTGGCCTCCCGGGGCAACCTTTATGTACACTGCCATGTGGGGGGCCATTTCTCTAGGATCCACAACGTGGCAGGTGGAAGGTTTGCCTGGTCTAGGCTCAGAGGGCTGGCTGGGGCACGTGTGGTCACCACTTGTAATCGCATTCCCTCCCTCGAAGCATATTTTTATTTCCCCAAAGAGTTGATGGGTTATCTGTTGATTTTCTAAATCTTACGTTCATTAAGTGGAGGCTGTGGGGCGAGGACGGTAAGGTGCGTGGTTCCCTTTGGGTTTGCAAAGAATACCTCATCCTTCAAGCCTCACCTTTAACGTTGCCCGAACCTTCCAAACGAGATTGCTTCTTCCTCTCGTCTCTTGAACTTCCCCTTTTCAGGCTACTGTGATGAAGTTCTTGATACTTTCTTTTACAAAAGCCTTTAAAAAATTCCTTTATGCTGGCAGGGAATTAACTCATGAATAAATGGATAATAATAGTGGCTGACATTTTTGGAGTGCGGTTTGGCAGGCGCTGAGCAGAGGGATTTGCTGGAGTTCTCTTCCTTGATCCTCTCAGCCGCTTTATGATAAAGCCCACTTCACAAACAAGGAAACTGAAGCTGAGGGAGTAGGGTAGCTCGTCCCAGGTCATAGGCTTAAGAAGTGGAAATGTTGGATTCTGTAGAGCACAGGAGAAGGGGAAAAGGGGTTGGAATGAAAATCCATGAAAGTCAAGAAGCTAATGTTCGTTACTTTCACCAAACAAAGGTGTGTTGGTAGCTTCTGAATACCTGGAGGCTAACGAAAGGGACTCAGTCTGCCCCTGGGGAGATGATTAACCTACTTCAGTGGCTCCCAGACTCTGGGGCCCGCTGGCAGGGCCTGGGGATCGGTAACGTGTGCTAGTGCCCGCCGGAGCCCAGAGAGTCACATAAGTGGCTCGCATGCAGAGTGACCTGGACAGCAGGAGCGACTCCCCCAGTGACCATGATGCGCCGTCCAAGTTTGGGAGCCCCTGGGCTAGTCAGGGCGTGGAGCTGGCAGACCTTGGCTGTGACGCAGGAGAGCAGCACAGGACGTGGCCTGGCCGAGGGGTGGCATGTGCAGGAACTTCCCTAATTCCTTGGCCATTGAAATCAGGCCAGCGGACCCTGAGGTCTGCTCGTTTCTGTGTCCTGCACTTGGTCTGGATCTCACGGACGCTTTGACTCCCGGAGCATCTGAAACAATTGGTGCTTCGGTCTGTTTTCTCCCAGGACAGGGTTAACTAGAGTCTCAGCCTGGGTTTCTGGGGCCTCGCTCTCTCAGCAACCCTTCCCACCCTGCATTGCCCCCCCCTCCCCGCCAGCCAACGTCGTTTCCCGGGGTGAGCTTTTGTTCTCCACTGTCGCTTGTTTCTTTTTGCCCACTTAGATTTTCTCATCATTTACTACTCCTCATCTGTCACTCATCCATCTCCCTGATTAAAATTTGACAAGCTCAGTACTTAAAAAAACATTTTTTTTTTTTTTTAAGACTAAGAAAAGCTCAAGTGTCTTTTGTGCAACTCATTTGGTTAGGAAATCTACACGAGCTCTGCCTTCCAGTCCATCAGACACTATTCCATTCACTGGTGCCGTTTCTTAAGTTCCTCTTCGGACCTGGTCATCTAATTATTTTTCAGCCAGTATCTATTGAGCTCCCTGTCCAAAGCACTGCCATTCTTCTCTCCTTGGTAGTGTTTTAAATGCTTATGAGGATACAGAATTTTCCTCACATGTTACCATTACTCCATTTGGTGTTTAGCTCTACTGAACATATTGAAAGGTTGAAAGAGACATTGCTATTTTGGCTATTTATCTATTGCCGAATGTACATGAAAAGATGTAGCTTTTCTTCCGACATTCATCAACAGCAGCTAGCATTTTATGGCTATGGAGATTTTTAAAGCAATTATAGCTATTCATGTACATTTTACTGATTGTTAAATTTTACTAATTTGGATGACGTTAGAAATATATAAGGGTCGTTTAAATGAGGAGCCATGAAAAGATTGTTAGGAATAAAGAAATACTAGAAAAGGAGAGTGAGAATTAAAATATGAAATGAGTTTCCCATAAATGTCACCTATAGTCCTGGTGAAATTAAATACAACAGAATGGCAAAGACATATAGAACTGTGTATAGAGGAACAATTCTTAGGATAAAATGAGTAGGTAGGCATAGGTTAAGGTGAAGGTAAAATGTCAGAAATTAAAGATAAAGGGAAAGGGGGAAAGGAAATTAAAATAATTTAGCTGCTAGAAAAAATCAAAGGTTTTTCTACGGACACAGATGTATTATACATCAAAAGACAAGAGAGGACTTACGTTGTCCCAGTAGTAGTTACAAAGGCACAACATCACACTAAAAAAAAGTGCTATGTTTAAAAACCAAGCTGAAGATTATTCATTATCTGAATAACGAACTTCTAGCAGTTTGACAAAAGTAGAACATAGGAATTACTTTATTCCTGGAGCCAGGAGATGGCACTATTGTCAACGTTTGCGGGGAAAACAGCCATCTAGGTCTGGGGACCCGATAAGGAACAAAATATGTCAAGCTGCTTTCTGTATGGTTCTGCCCACAGAATGTACTTAAGGGAGGATTATGTGTAGGTTTTTGTTATCCGGGTTTTCTGTAAAGGACAACAAAGTATTCCAAAGCACTTTGAAAGAAGGAAGGTGAAACAGGGTAGATGTTTTAGATCCTTGTGCCTACTACCTCCCTAATGGCCAGTGTAGTTAGAGCTTGCCATTGGCATTCTTTTTGGTTAGGTTTTCAGTTCATTTCTTCCATAAAGAGCAAAATCTATTTCTAGCTGATTAAGAACACGAGAGAGACTCATTGTATTACATTTTAAAGTATTATTGGATATCTATAGAAATACTTATATTGCTATTGTTTTAGGATATTAAAAACAAACAAACAAAAACCTCTGTTCTTGTTGTATATTATCCTGTCTTTCATCTGTGGTTACTTACCTTACTGTAGTGGGGTATATTGTCATCATGCTTTGGACAAAAATTGTATAAGGAAAGACACTTTGATCTCATTTAGAGTAAATCTGAAACAAAGCCTGCCTCACTGTTGAAATTCCCTTGCATTAACACATTTCTTGGTTTTGTTCTTTCCAAAATCGAAATGAAATTACATAAGTATCAAGCAAGTTAGAACTGAGGAATAATTCCAGTACCTAAAAGGGCAACAAGAGTGAAACTCTCACACTATATCTTTCCTTGCATTTAAGGGTGTGTGTCTATGTGTGTGTGTGTGTGTGTGTGTGTGTGTGTTAGGAACATAGGAGGAAAAATGGGGTGAGGTTTAGGTCAGGAGACTGGAGAGTGGAAAGACATTCTGGCTTTGGCTATTTTAATTTCATGTGCCAAATACTGAATTTAATTGCGTTCTATGTGGGACTTTCAAGCTACATTCTTAAAAGTCACACAATGCTTGAAAAAGAATGTATTTGAAAATAACTTTAAAAATTAACCAGTAACTAAAGAATAAGGATATATTCTGCCACGGAATGGCCTCTTTTTTTTTTTTTTCAAATCGCATTTGGTATTCTACCAAATAATTAATCCAGGTAAACTTCGTACATTTACTCACGCAGGTGGGTACATTTCATTGCAATCCATATGACTCAGACTCCTAAAAAGTAAAAACATGACATTTTTGGTTAATAATTATTTCAGCAACATTTCCC
This sequence comes from Potos flavus, assembly GCA_028534135.1. Lineage (NCBI taxonomy): Eukaryota > Metazoa > Chordata > Mammalia > Carnivora > Procyonidae > Potos > Potos flavus. The sequence goes on from CM052883.1 coordinate 140,218,986, forward strand.
AAGCATCTTTTATATCATAAACAACGCGGATCCTGATTCAGCTCTTCTGGATTCCATAATAACAGATGGATTGCGAGACTGTTTACTGCTGCTTCCCACAAACTTCCTCTTTGTAAACTACTATATTATTTATGAATCAGAAAAGTTTCAAAGAAGCCTCCTATCTGATTACTGCTTACTGATGAACTTGCATCAGAGAAAGTTTTTGTCCAATTATACCAGTTTGTTATAAAGAACTGTTATTATTACAAAGTCTGAATTTGTTAACTGGTTACTATGCCTGCTTCTCTGTGCCATTTACTCACAAAGACCTTGTCAGACAGATTGTTTTAACTCTATCCGCAGGCAACAAGGAATAGTTAATGTATCGGCACGGGAAAATTAAAGTAGGCTAATAATAAAAACTACTTCTAAGTAGCTTTACTACACCGGATACAGAGATAGATTTAAAATGTACTTTAGAAAATACTGCAAGTAATTTTGGCTTTGAATTGGTTTATCTTCATCCGTGTGGGAAACTGTATCTAGTTTTCTGCAGTGACCCAGTAACAGACATTTATAGACATTTATGGATATTTCTGGTCACCGGCCTTGACACTTAGAATTGTCGGTTTGAGCGCCAGGCAGGAATAAGTGTGGAAAAGAATGAAACTGAAATATACCTCTTTAAAGTTTATTCGAGCCATCCTGATTTTCCAATTTACTTCAGCAACAGAAGCATTTTCTGTGTGCGTGTGAAGTGGGCACAAAGATATCCACACTCCTTGGATTTTAATTAGATGTAAGAGAGAACAAGACAAAACAAAACCAAACAAAGCAAAAATCCCCACTAAAATAAAACCCTGTGAATAACCCTAATCTTGCTTTAAAATTTCCACCCTCTGTGCTACCTACCGAAACGCAGTATGGCGATGATTAATTCATCATGACCTTGAGAAGAAACATATTTACAGGGAAGTGTTGTCAATGACGACGGTTCTCAGGCTGGACCTGAGCTAGTTTATGTGATGAGTGTGTGTATGTGTGTGACAAGGCCAGTTATGTCATCATCCGATCAAAAATAAAATCGTCAATATGCCGATTGTGAACTGAGCGAGTTCTCGCTCTGCCCCTCAATGCTGTCCTCACGGGGACTTGCTTTGCCTTCACGGGGACCTAATGCTGAGGCAGACCAGCTGCAGGATCCCTAGATACCAAGCTCAACCAGGAAGGAGCCTGTGACAGATGCTTCTGCATTTTATGCAAATAGCAACTTCATGGATCAGTTTTCCTTTCCTCTGTGGAATATAAGCATCTGGAAAATAGAATTCTGAGAGCCTTAGTACATTAACACACGAACAGAAATGACCAAACAAAACAGGTAACAGGATTGAACGGGAATGTGAAAGAGGAATATATTCCTTAAAGCCCTAGTTTTGTTGTACTATTTTCTCCCCTCACACCATGTACTTTTATTACTTCCTACTACTTTTCTGTCCATAAATCTGTTGTTATTGAAAAGTATATTTTTTGTGTGTGTATCCATCTCCCAGCCACTGTACTGCACTTTTAAAGTATCACATAGGTCTTGTAGCCACAGTGAAGAAATCCACACGTTGGCTGAAGATATGTTTAAAACAAATCTAAACAAAGGCAAAAACAAAACCAGAACATTCTTTCCCAGAAAAAGTTTTTTTCCCCAAAGTAGAAATAAGTTTCAAAGCTTAAGCTTTTAGATATATTTACAGTTAAATAAGTACTATTTTTTTTATATTACTGTGCCACTTAAAATAAAAATATGATTAAGGATATGGCAAAATTTATGTATATTCTGACATTCAGCTTCAGCTTTCAAATAGAGATTACTACTATTTCAGTACATAAATAATTTTGTAGTATCATACACTTGCTTTAATAAAGCTTTCACATTTTACCTAATTTTATGTAAATGTTATTCAGATTTCAATCCAAGAGTTTTGTAGGGGAGGTTAAAGGGTGTTTATCTTGATTTGTTAAATGCACCATTAAAATTAAGCAGTGACAAATATTATGACTTTTTAAATTGTCCTAAATGGTTGTATTTGTTTATTAGACTTGTGTTTATACAAAATATTTTAACTCTTTAAATATAACCTACTTTGATGAATTGTTCATACAGGAGCTGTAATCAGGAAATGGGTCTGGTAATCTTATAAATTCACCAATAAGTTTGATGTCTTAGTAAACCCTCCTTTCTGAGTATTGTCTAATGTGATAAAATAGGATATATGACATTTAGAAAAATTAATGAAAATAAAATAAATGAGAAAAGAAAGCTCAGATTATTTTATTTCCTAAATGCTAGCCTTTTTTCTAGAGTCATAAAGACTAGTGTTTAACGTGTATTTCTTGAAGATACAGTCTAAACGTTTGGGGAACATATTTATTCAGAATAATTATAAAAATAAATGCAAATTGGTAAAGAATATTTCATTAGTTCATTTAAAAGTACTTCCGAAAATGATATTTTAAGGAAAAGGAGAAAGTGGTCAGAATTATCTCTCTGTAAGAATACAACTATTATATTCCTATATGTTACTTATTAAAAGTAATCAGCAAAGATAGCAGATAGATAAGACATGGCTCTAAATGTAACCAGAACCAAAAATTCGAACATTTCAGAATCAAGAATTAATAGAATAAACTTAATTTTAGTTTTTCATAAATGCAGCTGCATTTTCCTATTTAATTACAGGTTTTCAACAGTAGTAATTTTTTCTTGACCTGCTCAATCTCAAAAGTCAGAAAATTGCTTCTTTTTAAAAACTGACAATGGCACGGTATGTTTCCAAAGAAAAAAGACAAATTACAGAAAACCATTAGTTTAAACATGTTTAAATGGCCAGGAAGAAGTTCTAATAGAAAACTTGGTTGAATAGGAGGGAAAGTTATGAATTACTTTTGTCGCATGGCATAATGTGATTGTGAAGATACGATATTATTTTCTTCTTTTCTAAAAAAATAAAATAGAAATGTGCTGTATAATTATAAAAAGCCCAAGGCATTCAGAATGACTTGTTTCTTGCTCTTTGGTAAATGGAATTCTTTACCATTGTAAATTCATGGATTTTTCATCTGTAGCCTGGGTAGTAGATGACAGAAAAGGTATTTTAAAAGGAAAAGTTTACCTTAGTAACAGTTATGGAATAGGATAGCAAGAAAAATAAAGAGCAGAGCCTTAGTCTTTGAAAAGATAATAAGATCGAAGCTCAGAATTTACTGGCAAATACAGATGGAAAACATATTTTTTTACCCAAATTGTTAAATTGTAGTGCAGCGTGTAAATATTCAGTGCTTCTCTAAATGAGAAATATTCCTGATTTAATAAACTAGACTTCTCAAACACGGAGAGGAGGAGAAGGAATTTTTTGTTTATTCGATACAGAGATTTCATTTAATATATTCTATCACACTGTTGAGCCTTCTTTTGTGGCCAGGGAATAATCCGTGGGTGAGGGATCCAAGTCTGACTGATTACAGAAAGAAACATTTAATAGTCAATGGATAATTATTCACTATTCAAATTTCTTATGCTCATAATTTTTGTGTGTGTATGCATTGAGATTTCCTTTGACTCTTTAAGTGGAATTAAGAGCAAATTACATACAAATGAGTTAAATCTTATAAAAAGAATAATCTTTCTAAACTTAGTTATTAATTTTCTTTTCATCACTGGTGGTGCCAACACAAATTATGTCTCCACAGCCAAGACATGGTTTCACTACACAGGTTAATTGAAAGGGCCAGGTTATTGAATCTGAACCATAGGTGCCACCAGAATCTGTTAAGAATAGTACATCCAGCCAGGGAGTTAAGGAAAGCTTTTAATAAAAATCAGGGCTGTCAAGACATTCAGTGCTTTTTATCTCTGCTAATTTTGATAGAGTTGATATGAAAGGAATGACCCAAGACCTCCTTCCAAGTGCATTTCTGCCAAAATCTCAGGTTGCCTGAGAAGTCAGAGGCTCATGTTACTATAAACTTTATGTGGCAACACTACTGACATTTAGCTTTATTTTTTTTCTCTGAGAATTTCAGACGGATGTGTTATACTTTTTAATTTATTTAGTAAAATATTTCTTTTACAATCTACCCTCGCTTGTGAACAAGGTCCAATAAGGAATGGCGCTCAAATGCTCAACAGATTCCTCAGAGGCTGTGAATTAACCAAAACTTATAGCTCAAAAAAATGAGGCTGCTTCACACTGGAGAAGAATTGAGAGTTAGTCAGATGGGTCAGTGGTGAAAGGTAATCACAACATTCGTTTCTGGGATAGAAACTCATGTAAAAAGAAGTCTTTGGAGCAGAAGAAACCATGAAAATCTAAATAGCAAAATAAATACACATTTACACCCAAATTCTTGTAAATTATCAATCCACGGAAGAGGCTGATGTGTGGGTCATAGTCAGTGACTATAAATATTCTTACTAGTGGATGACAACATATCATATTGTCCTCATGAACAGTTGGGCAGTAAAACAAATGCATAATAATTTCAGATGCTTTTTTTATGGTGTCAGGAATTTCATAAGGAAGTCCTTACAAAGTATAGTCAGTACAGATACAGTGTGGTAAATATTTACTTCCTAATTTATTGAGATATAGTAAAATCGAAGTTACAGGTGAAAGTAAGCCATAGGTCTAATAGAGTAGTGGAACATATTTTCAGAGTCCCGTGAGTTAGTTTTAGGTCTGAGCAAACGCTCTGTGTCTTAGTTTCCCCAGATATCGAATAAAGATATTATAGGGTTGGGTGATTTCTTGGGTCTGGACAAGCTTTATAATTCTATGACTTTTGAAATTGTAATGAAACCATTTGATTTTTCTTTTTATTTAAAAAGTGCTGTTCATATTTTTCGGTTGATTGATACTATGCTACCTTACTATGTTATATGCCCAGCTTTGGAAAATGAGTTAGAAAATGTATTTGGCACACACAAACAAAAGAGTCAATTAAAGGTCATGCAGAGAATGAAGAGTAAGATGAATAGTAAAATGACTGCTGGGAGCAATGGAATTGCTAGAAGGAAATGTATAGGTATTACCACAGAAACAGATAAGTGCTGAGAAGCCACCTCTCACTGAACAGCAGAGATTCTAAAGTAGGTAAAATATTTCTCCCTCCCCACTACCAAAAAAGAGTCAAAGCACAAGAAGAAAAGCGAGAAAGTGAGAGAGTGGGAAATGTGGACTATTTATCTTTGCATGGGAGATTTACCACAGGTGTCCTATGTAGGATCAAGGGAGTTTTCATCTCTTGAATACTGTATTTTGTATCCACTAAAAATATAGATGCACATTATTAAAATGGTGAGGCACCGAGTTCAAAAACAAATTTTTTTTCGTTAAAAAATGTAAATGGCTCAAAATGAGTTTGAACAGGCGTGCACACCACCTGTGAAGTCAGCAAAATGTCAGATAGATGGAGTGGCTAGGTGAGAATGTAAGGAGGAAGTTAAGTGGTAAGGAAAGTAAAAGGTGAGTGGGGACAAAGGGCCATGTGATAGAAATTACTTGATGAATAATTTACCACCTTAACTCTTCTTAGCAGTAACCTTAACCCTCTTTGCCTTTAGTCCTCTTTAACATTAAAAAAAAAAATCAGCCACAGCCACTAAACGGAACCTTTTTCAGTCTGATCGTTGTCATCCTACTGCAGAGGCACCCGCTGCTTGGGAAAATCCCAATTGACTTCTATACCCAGCACTTTAGACTCTAAAGACCTGTGGTGTTACATCATTGGCTACCAGTGTCTGGCAGGCAGCTAGATACAACTAGACCCTCACCATCAGCTTGTGTTATTATCTTCATTTGCCAGAAAACATCGGTTGTCAACCAAGCATTACAGTGGATTCTTTTAGCTAAAATCTAGCTGTGATAGAATTGGTTTAACCCTTTTCCACAGGGGAGGATTTCTTACGAGGCTGTGAGCTTGGACTAAAGTTCTCAGTGTCCAGCAATCATTGACTCTACTGAAAGATGTGCTAATGAAGGGCTTGATTCAGATATCTGATAAGAGGCCATGCGTGGGTGATACCTAAAAGCTGAATCAGGAAGGCAGGGGACCTAACCATTAAGAAAGAGGGCCTCGAACTATGCACAAGTCTGGGTTCCTAGACCGTGCAGTGGGCTTCAGCAGCAGGGGCTAGTAGCCAGCATCAACATACATTCCTACCAGAATGCTAACATGAAAATGAAATGTAGGACCCAGGAAGAATCCTTTATTTTTAGGAACAGGGGATGCCGTTGCAGTATTATCACTATTATTTAGGTTAGTATTTCTCTTGATGTATTAGACTTGCAGATAGTTGTTATAAGTGTTAAAAAACAAAATTCAACTGAGTAAATTTTAAAGATCTTATTGGTTTTATTCAGCAATTCATGAATGGAGCTGCATCCAATCTGGCAGATAGAAAGGACCTCTGAAGAGCTTTACAAGGCAAGCGATTTTATAGGCAGAAGGGAGCCGGAACAAGGGAGTTGTACTAGGCAAAAAAAGCTATGGGTTATTGCAAGGTGACTTTCTTTACAGAAGATGGCAAGGAGTTTATCAGGCACATGACTTAAATAATGCTGATCAGGTGATTCCTGATTGACTTGATAAGAGTACATTTCTGGAACGGCCGAAACTGTGCGGTGACGTGAGGCTTAGCATAAGGGACTCCACTTTGGGCCTGTTGTCTTTTTAATATAAGAAAAGATCAGAATTTGGAATTAATTTCAGAGTCATGTAGGAATATTTCAAAGTATAATGCTTATGTAATTTTTTGGGTTTGCTTGAACTTCATGATGCTTAGAAAAAATTAGGAGTGGCGCCTCTGTCTCCCTCTCTCTTTCCCTGCAGCTCCTCTAGTCCCTTCTCAGTCCCAAAGTCACGGGCTCATTACTGACCATGTGTGACGGGTTTGCTGATTGGCTGTACACATCTGGGAGGTTGGTGTTCAATTTTCCTCACTTTTCCAGCTTATTCTCCTTAGTTGTCTAAACTTTCATCAGTTTGAGGTTCAGAACATATTTTATTGTAGCGAGTCTTTTAAATGCAGGCATAGCAGCTGGATTAACCTTATGAAAGGGAAGAAAATGGGGCGCCTGGGTGGCTCAGTGGGTTAAAGCCTTTGCCTTTGGCTCAGGTCATGATCTCAGGGTCCTGGGATGGAGCCCTGCATCGGGCTCTCTGCTCAGCAGGGAGCCTGCTTCCCCCTCTCTCTCTGCCTGCCTCTCTGCCTACTTGTGATCTCTCTCTCTCTGTCAAATAAATAAATAAAATCTTTAAAAAAAAAAAAAGAAAGGGAAGAAAAAATATATTATTTGGGGGTGATAACATTTTTGCAAATGAGTGCTAAATGTCTCACGTGTTTAAGTTATAATTTCAAGAAGTCTTTAGATACATATAGAATATTTTTTTTCAGATTGAAAAATGTCTCAACAAGAAGCTTTTATATCTTTCTCTCTGCTCTACCATCCCTACTCCTTGACTATTGACCCATAAACTAAGCCAGCACTTAAATCCAGAAGCACAGTAACCTTGTCTCATACAGTGGTCCCTTGGAACCAAACAGTTTAGTTTTTATCATAGGAAATTTTATAAAATTTAATACTCTAGCCTCATGACATAGTAACTTTATTCCATTTCTGACACGTTTATATTAGTTTAATTTTTTTGTTAAGGAATCTAGATGAAAAGAATGATTTTGTTCTTTCACAGTATCTAAATGCTTATATAATCATAATTAGGATGTGAAAAATGTAGTTTTTTTTTCTTTGAAATTTTGTAATGATTCATAGCAGATTCAAAAACGAACCTATTTTCATATGTCAAATTAACCATAGAACTGTGGCTTTTGGAATTGTATACTGTGAATCCTTTTCAACTAGTAAATTTGTCATTGGGAGAATAATAGCGTGGTTTTAATAGCATGAGCTATTTCCTGGTTTCTTTACTTGGTAAAGCTGATGCTTTAAGTTCAAGCTGCTTTGCTTATGATTGAGATGATCTTTACTGCCACTGAGATGAACTTTGAACAAATCCATACAATCTTGTTAAAAATAGCAACAAACTTTGTGAAATTTAATGGGCATCCTGGGCTATTCATATAGGTTTTTACAAATATAAAAGCAGGGCATAATCCCTATTGCTGGTGTTATTCCTACTTATCATATCATTTCCTTCCATAGTTGGAAAAAGCATGGGGAAAATTTAGTACAGGACTTTGGGGAGGAGGCAGTAGAATCTGTAGAACTGGGTTTGGGGTACAGGATTCTGTGAAGATTGTTATCCTCATTTTAGTATTTCCTCGTGATTTTAACGTTTTATTAAATTTCGCACATCCCATTATTTTCTGTGGCATTAAGCACTGGGAGGTGAGGAAAAAACGGTCCTGGCAATAAAATCCTAAGTGCAGTTGCCTTGTACCTAAGTGATAAAACTAATCTAGGAAAAGAAAAGTGGCCCAGAGACCTCTTTGTGTGAAATATCTCAACATATTGCTGTCTGTTGTATTGTACCGAACACATGCACTTCTGTTTAGTAATATTTTGGGGAGCTGAGATTTAGGGTAGGAAAGACAAGCATCTTTGCAACTAATTCTAAAATTTTATAGGGTTATTTATTTATTGGTAGTGCGATGAACATGCATTATTTGTAATAACATTTTTAGTTTAACATTCCTTTTTTATTTAACTCTGATTTTTAGACCTTCGAGTTTTTCTTTGCTTTAGCTTGGGAAAACCAAATAAGTGCAAGTTTCCTCCAAGACACCTCATGAAAACATTTTTTTTTAAAATAAAATCAAGAGTGAAACGAGTCTATATTTATTTGGAAGATCATCTGACTACTGCTAAATGGAGTATCTCAATCTGAAAGTGAAATCTGTTTCACTGCTAAAAATTGCCAAGAGTTTTTTGACTGAGATTTGGGAATCTGCAGAAAATGTAAAAGTTTTTTTTTCTACAATAATCTGTTCAGTGAACAAGCTGTGAAAAATAGTTCTGTATTTTGTCCATGTGATGCAGCAGACGGTAAATTTCCATTTTAAAGAACGATATGAGTAGCTTCTGGCACGCATCTCTATTGCCTTACTCGAAGCCACTTACACTGAGTTACAACAATGCAGTTTATTACTTCTCTAAAGCAAAAAATCAGAGGGGATCTTATATTCTCTTCTTTTTCTTTCTTTCTTTTTCATTTTCTTTTTTTAACCCACAGCTCAGCTCTATTCCTTTCTCTGGAATCAGTAATGCGAGGGCACTTGGAGGCCTTATCAAATGTGCCTTAAATATCACAATTGTATCGAGAAGATACCGTTTCCCTGCATTTAAGGCTTCGCATTTGAAGAGCTTTAGATTTAATTTACTGTTTCTTTCCAAACATGTTCTTTTGGGGTAGGTGGTCCCAGAATGGGCATTTATTAAAAACCACTGAAGGGGTGTATTTTTTAAAAAATGTATCCTTGTGATTTTCATATAAACACAAAATGAACACATGCTTAAAGATGTTATTTATTCTTTAATTAATGAGAGAAGCAGTTAGATGTTGTAACCTGCTCAAAGGAGAATTCAGATTTGCATTCACATACAGACAGGCAGATGAAGAATGCTGACAGAAGTGGGCAAACATGCAAAACTGGTCAGTATGTAGAGGGCAATAATCAATTGCATTCTAGAGGTCCTAACATTTCTATTTCTAGGGGCCAGAGGAATTTGCATTATTGTTAATTTTCTACAACTCACAGAGATGAAAAGCAGTTTGAACACAACGAAAGGAAGAGAACCTGGAAGGATATGCTAGACAGGACACTTACTGATCTTTTTTATTTATTTCAAAGTCTCTCCCAATTTTTACCCACATATTCCATTAAAAAGTACTTTGGACATTTTCCACTCAAGGCAATTAATTTTGTTTCCTGGTTCATATCTCCTTTTAAATAAAATGCCTACCTAGAACAGTGTAGGTGACACATAGTAGGTGGTTCATTTATGTTTGTTGAATGGATAAAATTTTACTTGTACTTTCTACCAAACATTTTTCAAGTAATTCAGTAGTACAAACAAGTATGATCTTTTGTTCCCAAATCTCAAGGATGTCAGAAGGATTCTGAAAGAAACTTGGGGTAGCCTTCAAGGCTTTGGTACATACCTTCCTTTTGCCTTTGATCATTTTACACTCGATGATATATCTGCTGAGAGAGCATGAGACCAATAAAAGGAAACCAGGCGTCAACTGCCACTGGATTCCCAGTGCCCCCCTGGCAGGGATACGAACTCCGTAGCTAAATAAACATCAAACTGGCTGCAGGGTGAGTGGCTTCAGACAGCAAAGAAATCTTACCTCTCTGAGGACCCTGGTGTATCATGCTGGCTTCCGATTCTTGCAGATCAGACGATCATCACTAATTGGATTTTGACAATCATCAGTTGTCCTTCGAATTTACTTTCATGCAGCCTTAATTTATTTCAACAAGCTGATAACCAGAGGAGTTTGGTCTCAGGGTTTTCATGAGATCTTCGATGTCACACAATCTTTTTCTTCCTTACTTGTGTGATGCCTGAAATTCTACCATTGTTACTTCATGCCTTGACATACCAGTTGCAACGATTTCAGTGAGGTGCGCATTCATTTTCCTGGGAGAGGTGAAGTCCTTAACGTTTTCAGTGTTTCATACTTCACTGGGAAGGAAAATTAGCGATCAGGTTGGGATTTGCTGTCCTATTAAGATTTTGGTGGCGGAAATGAGAGTGTAAGACAACAGATACTGCATAGGGCTGGGGGACAGGTCAGAGCGAGGTGAAGTCAGGAATAAGAAAGTGATACAAGGTAGAGCTCGATGTCTTCAACAAATGTACCAATGCTCTTCCTGTGGATATCTCCAGTGTATGGTTTGCAAAAATATCCTAGTGTCACCAGTAGCATTGCAGAAGTGGAGGGCGTTCATTTCACCATGGAAAAAGGTTAGCAAAACTGAGCGTTTTCCCTAACAGTGGCTATTTTCAAATCTTTATTTAGCCACTGGCTTTCTTTGCTACTTATTAAAAAGTGTGTGAACTTGTCCTTCACATATTGTATGGTACTTACCCCTGGTCTACCAGACATCTGAATACTCTTACAGTTTACAAAGCATTTTCATATACATTATCTCATTTAACCTTTACAAGAATCTGGTAGTCCTTAGTTGGGAGAGATGATCGTTATCTTAAAACGTGTTTTTCCCCTCTCAAGGCAGACTCTTCTGTGTGAAATAAATGATGGTAACATAATCAGTTTGTTCCCATCAACTAGAGGGGTACTGGATGTTGATTGCCACTAATGATTTCTGTTGTGGTAGTCCATATCCTACGTGAAGATAACAAAACAAAGACTCTGGAGCCACAGCCTGATTCATCTGCCATTTATAGGTGTGGTTTAGTCTTTCCTTCCCCACTAAGCCTTGCTGTTACCACTGAGGAAATTAGTTTTATAAACACTTCCCAGGCTTGACTCACTGTCACTTTGCACTTTGTCATCCAATATTTTCAGATACTATAAAATTTGAATGAGGAAATCCTGGAACCTAGGTTATCCATTATTTTCATCTAGCTCTCTATTAAAGTGAGAGGAGTGTTGGAATGAGAGTTAGACTTTGAAAAATACTATAACTTTTAAAGATAAGTAAATGGTCTGGTAATTCCCACTCTAAATAGCTGGTGTGATTTCAAACAAGTGACTTAATTATCTAAAGTGAAATGAATAATACTTTCTGTTTAGGGTAGAGGGGCATGTGAGGATTAGGGACAGTGAAATATCCTGAGTTAAAAGATATATTTTAATGCAAGGCATTATGATTATGAAAAGGAATAAAGGATAGAAGTTATATTATGGTTAAATTTGCTTTTATTTTTTTTTTTTTAAGATTTTATTTATTTATTTGACAGAGAGAGAGATCACAAGTAGGCAGAGAGGCAGGCAGAGAGAGAGGGGGAAGCAGGCTCCCCGCTGAGCAGAGAGCCCGATGTGGGGCTCGATCCCAGGACCCTGAGATCATGACCTGAGGCGAAGGCAGAGGCTTTAACCCACTGAGCCACCCAGGTGCCCCTTAAATTTGCTTTTAAACTCTTGAACCTGAAACACAAAAACAAAACCAAAAACTGTTTGTTTGTTTTTTTAAAGATTTTATTTATCTGACAGAGAGAGAGAGATCACAAGTAGGCAGAGAGAGAGGGGGAAGAAGGCTCCCTGCTGAGCAGAGAGCCCGATGAGGGGCTCAATCCCAGGACCCTGAGATCATGACCTGAGTTGAAGGCAGAGGCTTTAATCCGCTGAGCCACCCAGTCGCCCCAAACCAAAAACTCTTGAGCCTGAAAGGCCAAAGAAGTCCGCCCTGGTGTATGCCACTCTCTGTGTGACAGATGTCCAACTCAAAAACGACTCTGGATGAATTTTCATTAAATGAATAGATAAATTTCCTTCAGTGCTACTTAACTGGCTTTATTCTTTCTAGAGCAGTAGGGAGTTTCTGAAAGTTTGGGTGGTTCAGGCTGTGGAAAGAAATAATTCAGGTGTATCCTTAAATAGCAGTTGAATTCAAATTCTTAAGCATGGATTAAAATTTGGGAAATCCTTAACCTTAATGTATTTCAAAACATCTTTGTTTGTGCATTCTCTCACTAAATATAACCCTTGTCTTATCTACATTGATTCTAACATTTGTCAATTTTTGGCTGCCCAGAATCTTTACTATTTCTTTAAGCACTTTCCCCTCCTTTTGGGGACTACAGTAAGTAGTCCTGGTGTGATGTTGAATTTTCATCCAAGGGATTGGATTCTGTCTTTCTTCCTTCCTAGTTCTGCCAGGAGGTGAATGACTATCAATTTTGGCTAATTAGACACCCACTTTGGGAACATCAAGTCTTGAGGAAATGACAAGGTCTGGGGCATGATTAGAGACTTTCATACCAGCAGCAGAGGCAGACAGGACTCCTGTAATGGAGATGTATTCTGACCAGCAATTCCAGCCATGAGCTGGGTGCTGTGATTTCTGCTTCCTTTTTCTTGGTCCTTTGGAGGATCCTTGGATCCTGCCCTATAGCCGATCTTCCAGTTTCCCGTCATTTTGTGAGCTCCACAAAATCTTCCCATAGATTATTTTTTTTTTTTTGTCTAAAGTAGCTAGATTTGGTTTCTGTTGCTTGCATCCAAGAATCCAGACTGAAAGAGTACATTTGTGCTTCTGAGAAATAGCAAGTTAATACAGGAAAAGTGCTTCAACACTATTTGGTTCCAAGTAACTGTGGAAATATTGGCCACTCCTTTATCATTACTCTCCTGGCATTGTCATATGATATAGTAACTATTTATTTAGTTAGTCAGTCTCATAGTTTGGAATGCAGGCACTTTGTCCTAGTTGATTTTGCATCTATCTCAGTAATTGATATATAGTTGGTATTCGATAAACAGTTATTGGTTGGACTAAAAAAAAGCTAAATTTTCCTCTATTAAACACAGACAATAATTTCAGACAATAACAGACAATAACATAATAATATAATATTATATAATAATAATAATATAATAATATAATAATATAATAATATTATAATATTATATAATAATAATAATATAAATAATAACATAATAATTTCAGAAAATAACAGACAATAATTATGTTTGATTAAATTCACTGTTCAGTTCATTTGATTCATTGAGCCCTACTCTGTCTAAGTTACTGTGAACAATATGAAGATGAGTAAGTCATGCACTTTGCCCTTTTACCCTTAATAAATTTGTAATTTCACAATGAAAAGATAAAATAAACTCAAATTTATTCATTTTTTCATGACTTTGACATTATAGTATTGCATAATAAATTCAAATCCTGCCTTTAAGACTAGCTTCTCTCAACCATGGGTGTAATTTAATGCTAAATATGCTAAAATTGATTACAAAGTCAAAATGTACATATTCTGTGATGTTGTCTGGTGGTTTGGATTAGAGTTGACCTATTACCTCCATAACCAGGGATAATTGAAGTTTTACTATATTTAATTAACATTCCGATTTTAATTTATTCCATTGAAAGTAGAAACAGTATTTTGTGTTTTGTCCTAGAAGCTTATTTTATTCAATAAATAACCATGCACAGTATGGTCATTCATAAAACACTGATAAATGAATAAACCTGGGAACTGGGCTGAGTGCCAGAAAAAATTATTTAAGCCTATGTGTATAGGGCCCATATCAGAACACCCAGGAAGAACTGTAACTATATTTCTACATTCTAGCATATAATAGGAACCAACAATTAAGACGAGGATGGACAACATCCTCAGGATCTCTATTCTCCAGGGTCTGACTTTACAGTGACTTACCAGAGGGAGAGGGTTTATTTTATAGGAACTCCTAACTCTGATCTCAGTATTCTTAGAGCTGGATTTTTTCCAAGTATCCCTCTTCAGAGGGTGGAATGTGCATGAGTGCTTGGGTCTGTCCACTGTTGTCTGCCCCAGACAAGAATCTTGCTCCAGAATGCAAATTGTCTTCACCAAACTCACTGCTAAGCTCGACTAACTTTTAAAAATTTTTGGTACCAAGTTTTTACTGATGAACAAAACTGGGCATCCATCTCTGGTCTGACCTGAGTTTCTCATTTCATTGTAGACTGCAAACAAACCCTTTGTATTTTAACTACTTTGAGCAGCACTAGTTGATAGAGTAGCACCCGGGTTGCTTGTTAGGATGTGGTTTTGGGGACTACATAGAACCCCTGCTGAAGGGAGAGTCCCTAGGAAACTTCATTTTCACTAAGCTCTGAAAGTCATCTTTCTGCACATTTAAGGCTTGAGAATCTCTGTTCTAAATAAATAGCACAGTCTTCCTCAGACCATTGTCAAGACATGGGCCAAAGTCTATTTTTAAAAAAATTTCCAAAAATGTGAAATTATATTATTTTGCATATTTGCATGAAAACAAGATATATGGTCAGTCTCTCCAAAGTAAATACTAATATCTCTATAGTTTAATCTGCATTTTTTTCAGATTTGTGATGTTATACATACTAAATGTTGATGTCCACTATGTGGACATAAATGTACATTAACTTTTAGAGTTCCTAAATTTCAGGGAAATTTTCTTGCTTTCTCTCACATCTTCATTAATTCAAAACAAGGCCCTCACTAATTAATCTAGGGGGGAAAGTGTAAAAGTCTAAATAAGATGCTTATAAAATCTTATTTGAGTTGAATGAGGAACTTTCTATAACTTTGAGATAATAGGGGTAAGTTTTATAGAAAATAAAAATGAAACCAGATCTCAATATATCCTTTCTGACATTTGAAATGTCTTGGCTCCTGAGGATGGGTAAATATCTGATTAATGCTGGTTCACATGAATTGAGAAGGTCCTCGTGTTTTGAATAGGATGAAGACAACTCTGTGATTTGAGAGTCTCAGCTAAAGCTCCTGAGAGCTTTGGAAGGTATCTAGACTACCTAAATTGATGCTCCATTCTTGGCCATGCGCAAAGAAAGGAGTTAAAGCCTTTCTAGCATGAAAACAGGTAACTTTTCTTTTGTCAGGAAAGATTTTGAGTGCAGACCAAAAGGGAAGATGCTGAACAGATGGCTGAAGCAGGGTTTCTTGAGATTTTGATATAGGAAGTTGGAACTAACTATTATTATTATTATTTATTTTAGAGAGAGCGAGAGAGTGCACGTGCATGCTAGCATGAGTGGGAGGGGCAAAGGAAGAGGGAGAGGGAATCTCGAGCAGACTTCACACCGAGTATGGGGCCCAATGCAGGGCTCGATCTCACAACCCTGAGGTCATGACCTGAGCAGAAACCAAGAGTCTGATGCTTAACTGACTTCACCACTCAGGCGCCCCAAAATTATTCTTATTTTTTAATAACTCAAGCGGTTTCTTCTTATCTTTTAATAACTCAAGCGGTTTCTTCCCATTAACTGGGATGTAATGATTTTCATTGATATTACTAGTGCTCATCTATATCTGATTCTTCTCTCCTCCCTGGTGCATGGAAGACTGCATGTCTTAGGCTCTTTGCAATTGGGGCTGACACGTGACTAGTTCTGACCAATGGGTTGTGAGTGTCAGTGATGTCCTGGTTAGGCTGAAGCCTGGAAGTGTAGGTATGAGATCTCCAGGGATTCTTCTGCCTTAGCAATTCCTAGGATCTCCTATTGTGAAGACAAAACCACAAAATCAAAGTAACCTAGATTCTCCAAGTAACTGCATGGAAGACAGTGATCCAGGAATGCTGCCTGAACTCAGAAGAGACTTTGCATAAATGAGTAATAAGCCTCGGTAGTGTTGAGCCACTGAGATTGTGGGGTTATTTGTTGCCATAGTATAGCTTGGCTTAGCCGACTAATAGAACAATTTAATACTGCCTTGGCTAGCTCAATCTTTAGGTTTTAGAATTATGAAAAGATCATGAGAAGTCTGGTTCAGTCAGAAGAGAGAAACTTTTCCTTTGTATTCTTTTATTAATTTGTTCAACTGCTTGGCAAAGTACCCATGTAGATTGTATGTCAAGCCCTGAGCTCTGCTGAGGGAAGCATAATATTGTGATTCATAGCATGTGTTTTGGAATCACTGCCTGAGTTTGAATCCTGGTTCTGCTGTGTGTGATTATTGTCACGTCTTTATTGTCAAGTCTTCCCGTGCTTTAGTTTCTTTATCTCTTCACTTATAAAATAGCAATGATAATAGCATCTAAGTAATGAGTTTTGTGAAGATAAAAGGAGGTAACACATGTAAAGTGCTTGGCATTGTGCCCCACTGAGTAAATGATCAGAAACATTAGCTATTAGTTGGTTACATCCTATCTGCCAGCAGCTCTTAGTCCAACCGAGCATATCACAACCTGGGAGTAAAAACCACTCCCATTAATAATTCCTGTTTTATATTTTTATCAGTGCCATAACAGATTACCACAAACTTAGCACTTAAAATGACACAAATGTACTATCTCACAGTTCTCGAGACCAGGAGTCTGGGTTGATTTGGCTGGTTTCTCTGCTCCTGGTTTCACAAGGCTGAAATCGAGATCTTGACCAGCTGACTCTTATTGGAGGCTCTGAGAAGAATCTGCTTCTCAGCTCGTTCAGGTGTTGGCTGATCCAGTTCCCTGCAGTTTTAAGACTCAAGCTCTCACTTCCTTCCTGGCTATCGGCTGGGGATGGCCCTTTGCTCCCAGAGGGCTTTCTCTTCTCTCTGCGTGCGGACCCCTACTTCCCAGAGCCGGCAACGGTGAGTCAAATCATTCTCCTGCTTAGAATCTCGTTGACGTCTACCCTTCTACCTCATGGGTCTTTTGCCTCTAGCTGGAAAAACTTTTCTGCTTTTAAGGGCTCATGTGATTAAATCAGGCTTACTTAGGTCATCTAGGATAATTTCTCTATTTTAAGCTTTTTAACCTTCTTTATATCTGCAAAGTCCCCTTTGCTGTGAAAGGTAACATTCACAAGTTCCAGGGATTGGAGCGTGGACATCTTTGGGAGATCATTATTAGGGGCCTCCTTCGGGCCCCTTGGGTCCACAGTCGACACTTTCCTGAATCTTAATCATTAAACTACCGCATATTGAGTGCTTTCTGGGTGTGAGATTAAAACTCTGACTTTCTAATGCCCCACAACCCTGCAAGCAAGTTATTGGTATTATTTTTTCCACTTTAAAGACAAAGAACTGTTGCTTAGGAAGATTGTTGAAGGTGCCCAAGTTACAGATTTACATAGCACATATGTGGTAGAGAAGGGATTCCAAGTCCCATCTGACGGCCTCCCTCAGAACGTCTATGGCACGACACACTCGTCGTGGCCACCGGGGCCCTCTTCTCATCCCTGCTTATCCATTATGCAAGACCGAAGGGTTCTCAGACGAGCAGCGGTTCAATAACTGAAGTTATCCTCCACTCTCTAAAGCTATCTAAATGTTCCTGTGTGTCCATAGTCACAAACTTATTTTGCCAGTCTCTGGTACTTTGGGTCAACATCAGGAAGAGAGATGGGACGGTGCCAGGGGTCAGGGGATAGACACTGTTCATATTACAATAATGATAATAATGGCTGATACTTTCAGAGAACCAATTACGTGCTGGGCATTGTGCCAAGCATAGCACAAGGAGCCTTAGCACTCATTTAATTCTCCAAACAAGTTTACGTGGTTGGTGCTATCATCTCCATTTTACAAAGCGTGAAACTGCAGCCGAGAAGCCCACAGAGAGTTTATGTAACTTAGGTGAGGTCACACAGCTAGAAAGTGGCAAAGTTAGAGTTTGATCCCAAACCCTAGAACTCTCCTAGACTTGACTCTTGCCCTAGAAATAGGAGCAGGCTTCAGATTGCTCTGCTTTAGTTTATACTACAGCTATTTGTGATTCCTTCTCCACCC
>CM052883.1:140237883-140365269 GCA_028534135.1 Potos flavus
TGGCTTTTTCTTCAAGAACTACAGGTATCTTGCAAGATCCATTTTACAAAACTAGAGTTTTACTACCTTTAATCTAAACAGCAGTAATTTTATTCTAAAAGTTTCCCATGGCTGGATCTGATATTACTTAATTTGACATCACACAGAAAAATACGAACTTCAAGTTGGTAGAAAATGGTCTCCAAGGTTTGATTCATTTCCATTAATGTAAAAGGAAGTTCTGTGATACAAAAACGTCTCCTGAGCTCCTGCCAATTAAAAAACACACGAGAAAAGTCATCTGAAATATAATCAAAACTTAACACTCAACATCTAAAGGCTGCAATTTGGAAAACTTTGAGGACCGTGTAGCGAGGTGAAGTCGATTTCACCTCTTGACAGCAAAGGAAATGTGTCACAGAGGTTTTCAAATTGTAAGATACGTTCTGGTTCCATTCTAAAATTAAAAACTGTTAACTTATTTTGGAAACTGACTCATATCCAGTTTTAAATTCTCCTTTGTTTGATCATTTTAAACTCTGATGCAGATGCTACTTTTTCTTTTCTAACTTTTATGAGGGATTATTAGATCAATGAGGGCTGGCCTAATCATTGCACAAAATTGTAAAGCTTTCCTTGAAAGAAGCAAACTTGGGATTCCTTAGTAGACTTTCGGGTTTTGATAAGTATTTGTTCTGCGTTCTTCATGACATGGAAAGTTTCAGTTTGCTGTTTATACAACACGGTGCCGTTGTAGTTTTCAGCAAAGTGTAATGTTTTTGAACTCGGAAACCTTACTGTATGGACTTGAAAGAGATCCTGAAACTATTTAGGAAACTGTTTTGGGACAAAATCCTTGCATCTCAATTTCCTTGTATTTTTAGATCTCTAACTTAATACAGCACTAGATGCTTAATAGTTATTAACTTAATATTTCATTAAAGATCAATGGTTGATAGAAATATCATAACAGAAAACAAGATCATTCACTTATCCACTCAATAAATAGTTATTGTGTAAAGCATTAGCCGAGTCCTGGAGATGCAGCCCTGAGCAAAATAGTCTTTGCCACCCTGGGGCTTACAGGCAATGAAAATAAACCCCCTTCCTTTGAGGGCAACATGTCTCATTGAGTCTAATGGCACTAATTTTGAAAATAAAATTGTGTAAGATAAGCTCTAGCTGATTTCAAGCTGTGGTATATTATTAAAATGCCAAATACTGACTGGTAATAGACATATACTACTATTTATTTTATTTACTTTGGTGGAGTTTTTTGTTTTGTTTTGTTTTTAAATTAACAGATGATTGTAAAACATTATGCCTGTGCTTACTGGTATGCCATATCTGAGATTAGCTCCCCTTTGCTGCAATCTTTTTAGCCTAAGGTTTACCTGTATAACAAACACGAACAAAACCATAGGTAGTACCTTTAGGAGGACATGGTGACCTCCTCTTAAATTCTTGCTCTTTGGCTTCTCCCGGTGTTTTTTACTTGGTTATGTAAACTCTGTGTGGGGAGGACTCCTGCTCTGATGAATCTTAGTAGCCCCAAAGTTACTAGCATAATCTTTAGTACACCAGATAAAATTATATAACAAGTCACATTTGTATTACTATGTGCTTCGTTGTATTAAGCATTTTACATGCCATGTTGCATTTTATTATTACAACAACTCTATGAGGTAGTTACTCTCACATTTTACAGATAAGAAAACTGAGCTCCCAGAGGTAACCTGACCAAGATCACAAAGTTAGAAAAAAATGGGAGAAAGACTTGCCCTGCAGAGATGATTCTCACCAACACTGTGATTAAATATTTGTTGGGGAAAACTCTGTGTTTTAAAAGATTTTATTTATTCATTTGTCAGAGAGGGAGAGAGCACAAGCTGGTGGAGCTGCAGGCAGAGGGAAAGGGAGAAGAAGGTTCCCTGCTGAGCAAGGAGCCTGATGCAGGCCTCCATCCTGGGTCTCTGGGATCATGACCTGAGCTGAAGGCTAATGCTTAATCGACTGAGCCACCCAGGTGTCCCTGGAGAAAACTCTATTTTTTTTTTTTAAAGATTTTATTTATTTATTTGACAGAGAGAAAGAGATCACAAGTAGGCAGAGAGGCAGGCAGAGGGAGAGGGGGAAGCAAGCTCCCTGCTGAGCAGAGAGCCCGATGTGGGGCTTGATCCCAGGACCCTGAGATCATCACCTGAGCCGAAGGCAGAGACTTTAACCCACTGAGCCACCCAGGTGCCCCGGGAAAACTCTATTTTTATAGCTCTGGCACTTCTGAGATGCAGGACTATACATAGGGCACATGAAATAAATAAATGTCTCCCAGTTACAAAAATAGTATAGCTGTGGCCTTCTTGCTGAAGGAGCAAGACTTAGGGAAGGCTCTTCTTTTTCACCTGTCGAACCTACTAATTCCGGCATCTCCAAAAAGGCATTTTAGGGTTGTTGTCTTTCTCTCTTCTTTTACTACAGCTCCAACAGACCAAGCAAGGTTAAAATTCAACTCACTAAACTGTGAAAGCTGCAGTTTCTTTACTAGAAACAAATAAAATAATAATAGCTAACTTAATAACTATATACATTTATTTTATTAGACTACCCAACATAGTCACCTTGAATAGTCATAGCAACAAAGGAAATGCCAGCATTTTTTCCTTGACTCCTCTCTACCTCTCCAAGGTTTGAACTAATGTGTGTGTGCGTGTGTGTGTGTGTGTGTGTGAGAGAGAGAGAGAGAGAGAGAGAGAGAGAGAGAGATATTGGGTGGTTCTGTGCATAAAACACAAGCATTTAGGTCCTTGTGCTATGAAAGTGGAAAGTTGGCTAGGATTTTCTTCATGAGAATTTTCCAATAGAATGAGAATATAACAAACCTTGAAAACAGTGTCTCCTCCTGATTTCAATAAGCCCTATTTGTGAGAAGCATAATAATGTCTTCATTTGCTGGAAAGGTATGTTCAAATCTAATGCCATAATATGTTGTGAATTTGGTTACGAGACAGAAAAGTTTATTATAGTGGTGTCAAGCTTGATAATACGGCTCTGCCTCTAGACACATTTATAACCTGCATTTATAACCTGACCAAACTATTGGACAAAAGGAAATTATTAGAAGTTTCAGTGTGATGTGTGGGATGGTGTCTCCTCATGGATGTGTGTGTGTGTGTGTGTGCGTGTGTGTGTGTGTAAGGCAGTTAATTAATCCGGGGTAAAGCAACTCCAGGCCCTTAGAGATGGCTTCTTTACCACTCTGCTGTCCTAAGTAGGTCCCTTGAGAAGGAGCAAAGTAAGAAGGCTGCTGATCTGATCTAAAGACCAGTTTGAGGACAAACAGAGAAACCTTCTAACTCACGTTGAAAGCGCCGAAGGCTTTGATTTTAAAATGCGGCTAGGCATGGGAATTTTAAGAAGCTCTGTGGCCAAAGAGCTTTTCAAATGCCAAGTATGGGTGTTGGTCAATCCTGGTACTCTCAAAATGTCAGTGTGCTTTTCTTCACAGGGACCGGAGTTGCATTTGATTAGGAATCATCTGGAGGGTGGGGGAGCGGAGGCAGATTTTTCATTAGGAGCACTTTTCAGATGGAAGCAGAGAGAACTGAGATGAAATAATTATTAGTACCGCCCAAGACTGAGGGGGTCAGATTATTTCTGCACACAAGCCCAGGATGTCTCCTGTGCCCCATGCTGACATTGTCAGGCTGGTGATGCCGTTCACTCTCTTGGAGTGAAACCTGAGTTTTGAGAGCAAAACAGAACTGCAGCTTCTTGTCTTGCTTTAGACCAAACTTCGGGACGTATTAATATCAGAGGCTGTTTAAACAGAGCAATAAAACGGCAACACACCATTTTAACTAAGCCCAGCTTGCGGGCTAATTTTAAGGCAGCCCGGTTGGAGGAAGCCCATGCATTAATTTACTCTAATAGCAAGGCAGGGAGGAGAGGGGAAAAGAGGTTGAAAGGAATTGTTTAAAAAAAAAACAACAACAAAAAAAACAACCAAAGAACTCACGCTCAATTTCTTTCTATCTTTTTTAAAGGTGTTTAACACTTGTACAATTTGGTCAAATTATGGGCAGGGCAGCAAGAGAAGCTAGTCAGCTTTAAAAGACAGAGAGCCTGAGAGACAGGACATGATTACTTTGCTGAATCCCCACTTTTTTTCTCTTCCAAAAGAGACAAAGGGAAATACTTAAGAACCAATAGTGACAGCAACGAAGCAATCATTGAGTTGCAGGATACCTTTGTCTCTCGGGGGCACGCAGCAATTTTTACATGTCTACCACTGAGTGTCAAACCTTTCCTTTTCTTCTTCTTTCCATTCTGGATGGCCAAACTGATTATCTAAAATAGAAAATTAGCACACAATGGGTTTACTCTGCGATACCCCTTATGCAACTAATGGCAAAGCTTGTTAATTGGTTGTAAATGCCAGCAGGTTGCCAGGATAATACTTCAGAAATAAGCGGGTATTCTGATAATTACAGCAATCTTCATCTATAAAAGCTTAAGTAGATGAAGTAGTGGCTGGCTTAAAACCAAGATTTATCCCGCTGCACTCACATTAAAAGAAAAAATAAGATGAAAACAATAATGTAACAAAACAATTATATAGCAGGAAGCTTTGTAGGTTTTAGAGATTGTCAAAACTCAGAAAGTAAAACAGTGCTGTAATAACCAGTTATGGAAAAATAGGCCATTTACATTTGTGTATAATTAAATAGTAGGCTATGCAATTTCACTTTTTAAAGTAAACTGCCTTTTCCTTTTTTTATAGGGCAACGTAGCCATAATTGCTGCATTAAAGCTTTAATGAAAGAAAAAAGCAGCAGATCAAGATGACATGTAACGTCTACATTTGTACCGTGGCGTTCTGCTTGTTTAGTAATGGGAAGCTACTGAGGAGATTAAAATTGCAGAATTCTTCATAGTTTGTTCTAAAATTGCTATAGGAAGATCGTTCAGGGTCTAAAATACACACAATTTATTTTTCCACCTTCAATCTGCAAGAATTTAATGGCTTTCGGAACCAGTAGGTAGTCAGAGATAGTTTTTATATTAGAGAGAGAACTCCTTTGGATCATAAAAATTATCAGAAGTGAATGGATCAGAATTTAAATCGTGCGGGCCTTCCTTAGTGCATTAGAGTATCGTCCCAAATATTAGATCATAGTTGGGGTTTAACTTAGTGCAGTAGAAGGAGCCTTCTTGCTCAAAATATCAACAGGTTGGTTTATAATATTATTCCTCTATAGTTTACAGTTTTTTTTTTTATCCCCTCTTCCCCCCAACATCAGGAACTGGTACAAAAAGGCAGCCAACTCATGGAAGGAGGTAATGTCCTGGTAAACCCAACTGGCATGTGGGCCCGTTTAGTAAAAAAAAAAAAAAGCAATAACTCTCCTGTCAGCTTTTTTCTCGTAAGTTTGAAATATTCCTCGGATGTTATACTCCACATAGGTTGTCTGTGTTTTCTGTAAACCAACCCTGGCAAACAGTGTTGGCAGAGACTGGAAATGTTCATTATATGTTACAGTACCGAGAAGAATGAAGACATGCGAAAGACACATCAGGCAAGAGAGCTAGGAGAGAAATACCAAGGACGTTGGTGCCAATGGCTAGAGCAACAAAAAGTGGTCTTAATGGAATTTTTTTTAATTTGTATAAAATTGATATGATTTTATTCTTCTTTCTGTAGAAGAAGAATACAAAAGCAACTTTTGCATTAAAGAGAACCCAAGGAATGGACACTCTGAGGGCCTAGAAGTTTGGCCTTCGGGTTCTCATCGAAGCAAGTGATTCCCTTGCTCCAGGGTTTTGTTTTGTTTTGGTGTTTGTTTCTTGCAGGGTTGATGAAATGCATCTTCATCAACCTTCTGTTTGTTTCCTCTAGTTAGGAGTCTCCCATGGCTTTTCTTCCCCTCTGATGAGTTCGCATTGCTGGAGAGGAGGTCAGTGGGGGGGGGGGGTAATTGGGTGATGAGCATTAAGGAGGGCCCGTGATGGGAGGAGCATTGGGTGTTGTAGGCAGCTGATAATTTATTGAACACTATACCTGAAACTAATGATGTGTTATCAGTTGGCTAACTGAATTTAAATAAATAGTAAAAAAAAAGAAATGCATCTTCCTTTATCCGCACTTCTTCAGGTATGGAACACTTTAAATACATAGCCTTCCAGGGTGGCTGGCTTCCGCACAGAAGTCAGAGCATGGTAGTGGCTTGGGGGCGGGAGCCGTGGGTTACAGAGCTCTCCGAGGGCAGGGGCACCAGGCAGCAAAACGTGCAGGGCAGAGCATCTTCTTTCCGGCAGGACAGGCCTGCCGCCGGCCCAGAGACGGCACATCTACAGCAGCTTTCTGTGCAAATGCTACCTGAAGGTAGAGGGAAAAAAGGGCAAGGAACAAAAAGGGTCTTGGAATGCATATGGAAGTAAAAAGGGATCCCAGTGGATCACAGGTGCTGTACTTAGAAGTCCGTCTGTTCTCCATGCTCTGCTACCCTCTTCCTACTGCTCTGACAAGATGTGGCCGGAAGGGCCTTGTACCCTACCAATAATATTTCATGTCCCTGGGACATGAGGCGGCCACTTGTCAAGAAGGCATTTGTTTTAGGCAACTGATATAAGGTGATTTTCATTGACTTCTTTCCCTGCAATCTGAAGGAGCAGAGATAATAGCGGAGGGAAGCTTTCCTTCCAATGAGCTTGAAACCAGACCTTTGGGAGGTGGGTAGGTAGGGGTCAAGACGTAAGCTTTTAGGAAAGAGACACTAAACAACCCACATGAACGATTCGGAATAAGAAATATGGGAGTGGGGTCTAATCTAGGATTGTTTTCCTTTGACTCTCAGAAACCTTACATACAACTTTCCTCATTGTGTACCACAAACATTGAGAGGTGTGGAAAGGACATCACAAAATGAATCATGGCCACATCCAGGGAGAGAAAAGCTTGCTGAAAATTAAAAAACAAAATAGGTTAAAAAAAAAATCGAATGAAAGTTTAGGCCAAAGGTACATGCCATTTCGCCAATGTGAGACTTGTAGAAATCACTCACCTAATATAGTTTTGCTTTTTCCGAAAGAAGACAATATTTCTGTTTCACACTTGGCTTGAATTCTTTATTATTCTTAATGCTATGACATAGTTTTCCACATGTTAGTGAAATACTCATGGTCACTTTCCTGAAGGGCAGATAAAAATGAACAAGTTGAGGAATTCAGTGTTTCTTGGATTTGTCTTTTGCATGTAGGATGAATATTATCTTTTCCTCTGATGCTTGAACTCTTTCTTAGTGCGAGTCACTCATCTTTGGGGTCCCGCCTTTGAAATCCTTGAGAACTAGTCAGTGTATGAGTCCTGTACGCGATCTGATCACTTTACACGTTAACTCCTGTATGCCACCAGCTCGTTTTTCCTTGTCCCTTATGTGAAGTAGATACACGGCACAGAGTAGGCACTTGAGAAGTATTTGTGAATGAATTATTTTTCACTGAAGAGTAGAATATTTATCCTTCTAACGATGAACACATTCAATGGCTAAGCATTCTTGAAGAAATATCTCCAAGTCCGTGCGAGGGCTTAGTACTTACCGGGCAAAGGTCTTTGACAAGAACCTTTTCCTGGGAGTGGAACATGCTTTCTGTACATACAAAAAGTGTAGTTTGCCATCTTGATGGCACTCCTGCGTGAATCGTGTGTTCGTCCTAACAGTGAACATTTTCACTGTTTCTGTGTCAGTTGTCACTAATCAGTTCTGCATCTGATGTGCAGATCCATCAGGGAATAGAATTTAAGTCATTTTGGCTTTAGCACATATGATATGCTTGTACAGGAGTTTACCAAAGCCCTTTCTGATACATTTTCAGAAGGGGACGTGCATATGTTAGGGTACCTCTACGGCAGCAGGGACTGAACTAGCTGACAAGTGACAGGAGGTTTTTTCCCCTCTTTGGTATTTCACGAAAGTGTGCACAAATCATAACAAGTTGCCTCTCTCTCGGAAGACAGGGAACATTTCCCTTAGAGCGCACATGGCTATATGATGTGTTTGTGTACATGAAAATTCATGCTGCTATCAATTTTAATTTTGCCATTTTTGTTGTTTTTAAATTACAGGTTTGAGGTTTTTGAAGAGGCATCAATAATTGCTTTCAATTTCATGTTCGCTGATTTTTTTTTTTTTCCGCTCTCACGTTCTTACTGAAAAAGTAAAGTTCTTTACCATTGGGAGAAACTGCGATGTACAGGTGACCCATTTCCCCGGGGCTGTTGTTTTCTGTATTTGTCAGGAAAAACTTGATAAATAGTAAATAGCTACTGTCTGCTGGGAAGTCCTCTGTTAGACGATGCATGGTGGGCCACGGTTCACAGCACCTGTCTGCAGTCTGACCCATGCTTCAAAGCAGGCTAATAGGGACAACGACACTCAACATGTGAGCCCTTGCTTTGCAATGTCTTAATTGGGTACTAAGCTCTGCGGTGTGAGGAATCCTTGATAACTGTTGCAGGTGTATCCTCAACCAAGATGCAATTAAGGGGGGACGGCTGGTGGAGTGGTGAGGAAGTGTGCTTCAGCATCAGCTAGAGCTGGGTTCAAATCCAGCCTTGAGTAGTTGCAAGCTGTTGGTTTTCCTCGGTGTCAGGATCCTCACCTGTCCAACATGGGTGCTATGCTGAGGGATCAATGTGAAAATCATTTACATACAAAATCATGGACGCAGAATGGATGCTTCACGCATTTTGTTCCTTGGAGCTCCCTTTTCCCTTGTGATCTCAGAGCAGTGAGAGACCCGATAGAGTTTTCTCTAGGTAAGCTCCAGTCTAGCTATGTGTTTTATTTTGTTTTATTTTAAGGTAAACTAGGATCATTAGTGACGAGGTTCCTGGGCTTGTAGAAGCGGACTGTTTGGCTGTGACATCTAAGAGAAGTGCCAGGAAAATGATCTGTTCCACGTAGCTAATGCGTGCATACTTAGCGATGGGGTTTTTCTTTTTCTCTGGTCAGCGAATGTATTCTTTTTAAATTACTCAACCTTTCTATAATTATCTTAGAGGGTGAGATGTAGCCAGAGCACTTGAATGGTAGCTTTCAAGTGCCACAAATGTTCCCTTACATAGAGAGACACTCATTTAATCCCAGGGAATTCAAGGGACAGAAAGAGGGGAGGCCAAGGGGAGAATTTGCCCCGAGCCCTTTCACGATCCATGAATAATCTCAGGGCCCTGAGGTTAGAGGTGGTGGTATTCTTTCTAAAGAAAAGCCTGCTTGTACCTGTGTCCTAACCACATAGTATGTTATGATTCCGTCACGAAGACAATGAGAGCAGCGTTATCAAACTTACCAAAGGTACTTGCTTAGACTTTACCGTCTGTACCAAAAAATCACGCGTGGGGACTGTCCCGCCATTCATGCTGCCTCTCTTCCCTTCCTACCTGCTCTGTTGGTAACCTCCCTCTTCTCTGTGAGGATGAGGAGTGTGAATCCGAGCTTTTGAGATCTTGAGGAAGCATCTTCCTTTTTCTTTACATATGAAGTGGCTTCTTTTTCTGTTTATATCTTCATGTGAACATTCTGGATGGTAAGAATGACAGATTATTGGCTCAGTCACAATTTGCCTTACACATACCCTCACTGCCAATTTTATTAAAAAAAAAAAGATGTCTTCCTTTATGGAAGAAATAAGCTTATCTTGGTTGTGGTTTTAAAAAAAAAATCACCCAAAAAACTGTTCCACGAACCAAAATCTTCCATAAAAGCAAATACACCTGATTTTTTTGTAAGCCCCAGGTGCCGGGGCCTGATTTAACCTGTTTCTTGCCCTACCCTCTCATGTTGTAATCGTGATTTCAGGAAGGTCTCTAACCTAATGAGAGAGTGCTCTTTTGTGGCAAAATAATGATACTGATGACGGTAATAATAATAATATCATCTTACAAGGGTGCTTTCCTTCCGTCTTCTAGCCTGAGCGGTGAGCCAGTAACAATGTTAGACAGCGAGATGATACCGCACAGTCAATGTGGCCATGCATTATTTCATCCTCAACAGGCTTAATTAACATAAACTTGTCCAACCTTCTTTTTGCAATGACTCTGAATGAGGACGATGAATAATTTGCTAAGACCCCAGAGGAGAAGACAGTAGGAAAATGAAGAATTTTAATTCAGGTAGTTTGGTCTCATCCTTGTGCTTATTTAATGAAGCTCTATTGGGAAGCTTCTTTAAACCACAAAATACAATTGAAAAAAGAAGAGATGTTAATTAAATTTCTGTATTATTTAAACAGTTTTATGGAGAACACCAAATAACTAGCTTATTCATGATGAGGAGTAATGGGGGATGGGGTGAATAATAAGCAGTTATTTCGTGGTGTATCTGTCTTCTTCAGAGGTTAATCTGATTTAGATAGAAAGATGATGTTAGCATTCTGGAGAAAATTTCAGCTTCCCTGGGGATAGCTTTTACTCTACGACCCTATTGTGCACTTAATGTGACTTTTATCATCGCGTGAGAGTGTGCCATCCCTTAACAGACTGTGGAGTTCAAGTAAACGGCAGTGATTCCGTATTACAGTACGATTTGGGGTCGTGTTCTAGTTCTCGTGAATCCAGGTAGAAATTTGAATTAAAATTTTCCTTCTCGAAGTTTTAAAGGCATATTTGTTTTCTAAAGAGACGATCATCTCGTGAATGATGATAAAGAGGAGAAAAGGGAATTAAAAAAAATATCATTTGGTTTGTGTTGCATTTGAGATTACAGCATTGGCAGAGTTTGTTTTCATGCAGCTTTGGGCCTCACTTCGTTAGGTACTTTAGGAACAGAGTAAGAGGGGATTTACGGTGAGAGAGGCGTTGAACTTTAGATGGCAGTCATCGTACACACATTGTAGATTACTGTACTTTTCATCCTGGGTATGCGCTGAGAAGTTAATAGACTGCTATCGCTCATGCAAATAATGTTAAAACTCTTGTATCATTGGATATTTATATGGCTTACTTATAAAATGAGATGGGATATTTTGGAGGACACACCATGCAATATTATGGGCTGACTAATGCGTTAGGACAGACAGAGGATCTGTAAAAACATACTTTTCTGCTCAAGGCTAAAAAGCATGCCAAGTGTGGAGTACTTGGCTTTAGTGGGTGCTGTGTGTCTTTAAGGCCCTAAAACCTTTAAGAGGTTTGAGAGTGATGATGTCATTAATTAATAACTGACTGCATGCTAATCAATACAATAGGTACACACTGTAATGGCTTATAAGCATGATGGCTTTTTCATGGCTCATGTATAAATGTTAATTGATTTAAAACAAAAGGAAATTTCTGTCTATTGGGTCAATAGTTTATGGATTATGACTACCTTTTAGTTTGAGATTGCTAATGAATGTTCCTTCCTTACCCCTCCTCCTCTACCCACCTAGTTCTTTTATGTTTTTTAATCAGGAGTGCCTGTAAATGAGATATATCAGAACAATCATTGGGACTGGAACCTAATGACACTTGTAAAGCCCCAAAGGCTTCTATATGATGCCCCACTGGGGCTTCCCACTAGATATCCTACAACATGGAATATATATGACTCTGCGGAGAGTGCCATGTTCACTTCTTTCATGATACATTTTACACAGAAGTTATAGGTCCTATAAATATGAAACCCTTGATATACTGTCAAGGATTTTGTATTTGCATTTTTTGATACTCGGTGTGTAGAGTCAAGAGAGCTATCCTAAGTGACCTAGAAGATGAGGCTGTGCTATTTACTCTAACATCTAAATTAAGAATCAAATAGACTTAGAACAGATTGAACATCAGAAACAAGAATTGGCAGATGGAATTTTACCTAGGAGACTCCCATTGGCAAGCATGGCAGTTGCTCACAACAGACAGATGAAGACCTAGGAGTTGGTTGTCGTAATACAGCTTTGTGCCTAATACAGAAGGGGGTGTGCAGTTAATTCTTTATCATTCCAGACAGCAGTTATTGCTTTGTCTCCTCCTTCAACAGCCATGTGAGCATTCCCCCCCACCCCCACCCCCCATTTTATTGCTCCATTCTTGGAGGTCTGTTTTGGAATGGTGCCAGTTGTCTTTTTCCATTTAGGCAAAGTTTACATCAAAATGCTGATTTTATATATGAGGAAACTGGTGGCTTTTGAATAGTATCCCTGTTGCCTTTTATACGAATGTGCACAAAGTTTAAAAAGGCAAATGGTTTTAGAATGGATATTGTGAGAAACAGCAGTTTTCTGTCCCATCGTCTCTGACTTCCTATGGTTCTAACTCTTCAGAGAAGCGCTGTCAACTCTTCTAGCTGACTTTTCTTTTTTCCTGGTGTTTATTTCCATATTTAAAACGACTTACATTACAGAGTCCTCATCTTTCAGTTTTGAATATATCTACTAATTTCTTTGTGCGGAAGATAGGAATTTAGCACCTTTCCATCCTCCCCTCCCCAACAATACTCTTGCTGAAACCTTCTTGGACGGTCTCAGTGTTTATATTTTTCTCTGTATTATTAATCTATACCCAAATTTTCATAAGTATAAATCTCCTCTTACTATGTTCAAGCACCTCTGATAATCTGCCCAAGAACAGTAGGGAAAGTGAGACAAGGGGTCTCTTCATTGGTGGCTCTGTGTGTGTGTGCGTGTGTGTGTGGTTGGGGTAGGGCACTAATCTTAAGGGGCAGACTGAGGAAGAATAGTCAAAGATGTGGGAGGAAAAGCAGGAGAAAATGGAAGACAAAGGAAAGAGTGTTAAGCAGGAGAGGGTAAACAAATGTCAAAAGCCACAGAGAAATAAGGGGAAGACAAAAAGGCATCTAGTGGTGGCTGCCAGACTATTGGGGTCCAAAGCCTCAGTGCAATGGGAAGTGATAAATAACTTTGTATTATTGACTTGAGGAGCTTGGTTCTGAAGTGAAGGAGAAAGAAGGCAGTTAAAAATAGCTAGCTGTGGATAAAAAGTTAAGTTTAAGTTTTGTTTGTTTTTGAGATGGGAAAGACTTTAGCATATTTCTGGGTGAAGGGGTAAATTGAAAATCTGTAGGTGACCAGCAGTCTTTTCCAATCATCTCTTTGACAATTGTATTATAATTTAATGATAATATTTTCCTATATGTTGTACCTTATAATGTTTAACGGGCTGTTAGAAGGATTATCTTACTTTATCTATACACACACACATACATGTTGGTAACTGGCAGTTTAGAGGAGGGTATGCCCACTTTATAGATTGGAGCCAACATGCCCCCTCCTCCTAGTCCAGAGCCCTTGCCGCCACTCTGCAGCTGCCCTTTGAGTTTACCTTTGCCTCTTGGTTGATCTTTGCTGTGAAGAAGCTCCTCTAGTCTTGCTTTTTTTTGGCCAGGCTTATGTGTCCATCTGCCTGCTGCTATGCTATCATTTCCTTCAAATCCACAGCTATATCATGTGTTGACTAACTTCATCACACCATGAAGCTGCTGTTACTATTCAAATCGTACACAGATCCAGACATTTTGCAATGGGGAGAGATTTCCTCCAGTCTAGTAACCTATTTTGAGGACATATTTTTGTATGACTGTCACTAGAAACACCATTATCTTAAACAACATGTGGACTTACAGTCAGGATAGATAACAAAACCACTCTCTGTATTTGGAGTTTAACCTGGACAGCGATGGTCTTTGGGTGCCAAACTCAACCTGCAAACCTCACTAGGAGTTTACGTGCTTCTCATTGAATGGTTTTATCACGTTGGTCAACCAGGGCTCCAAAGGCTGGTTTATCAAATGGGTACCAAAGACAAGTGATGGTTTTCAGTTCTCCATTATCATTGAAAATATGTGGCTATGTGCAGGTTTCCTGGGTGCAGGATAGCACATTCCTCAATAATTCACTCATTCCGTCAATCTACAAAAATTTCTTCAGAGTCTATTTTCCAAGAACTATGCCAGAGGCATCCTGCTTTTGGCAGAGGTGTGGTCTCAGTTTTGTAAGAGAGACAGAAAAATCAGTGTGTTATGAGAATATGGTATGATAAGGGCAAGATGTCTCCACTGTGAATATTGGGCTATAGGATTGCTCTGGAATCCATCTTGGTGGAGTATCAGTTCAAAAATTGTTTTCTGGTGATGGCATGAGAAAGAAGCATGAGCTAAGAGGACGAGAAAGAAGAGAGTGACAGAGAAGGAAAAGAAGACTTCCAGGCAGAAGGAAAAATATGTGCAAAGGCTTAGAGGCACAAGCAAGCAATATGAAGCCTGGCATATTATGGGAAGAGTAAGCATGTCTTATGTCTGGAGTTCAGGGTACAGGTGGAGAGTTCGGTGAGTGGGAATGCTGGAGAGGTAAAAGCAGGATCCAGATTCTCAAAGGCCTTGCTTTTAAGAAGGTTGGATTTTAGGAGAATTTTGGAAATTCACAGATGGGTTTTTGAGCACGAGAGTCATGTAATGCCATCAATCTTTTAGGAATACCAACACTGAAATAGAAGGAAGTGTGACTGGGATCATGAGCCCAGAAAGCCAGGTGACAAATTCTGCCCTGAGCTTAGATTATAGATTATATATATGTCTCTTAGAAGATGAGAAAGACAATAAGAAGACAGAATCATCTGAGCTTCATGACCAATTTGGTGTAACATGGAGGAGAAGCCTTGTGAATGGTCACGCTCACTTTTCAGTAATTCCTATTCTGAATTTCTAGAGGTAATGGTACTGGGTTGTGCTTTGTGGTAACCTGAATAGCTGGTTTATACACAGGGAAGCATTTAAGAATTTCCGAATGACAGTGTCCAGTTGAATGATAGCGTTCAGTTAATGACAGTGACCAGCTAAAATTTCTTAAATACAGTATATAAAAAATTCCCAAATATGAGTGTTATTTAGTGGCATCTTTTTAGCACGGTTGGGGACCTAGATTAAAAAATCCAGGGCACCTGGGTGGCTCATTCGGTTAAGCATCTGCCTTCGGCTCAGGTCACGATCCCAGGGTCCTGGGATGGAGCCTCCCGTCGGGCTCCCTCCTCAGTGGGGAGCCTGCTTCTCCCTCTCCTCCCTACTTGGGCTCTCTCTCGCTATCTCTGTCTCTCTCTCTCAAATAAATAAATAAAATCTTAAAAAAAAATCCTAGGCCTCCATTTATATTCTATGACTCATGATTAACCATATACAAATGCTAATGAAATTCTAAAATGAAAATGCTCTGAATTCTCAAGGATGCTTCTCCCTATGCTACAGAAAATGTAAAGTCAATATAAATGTCAGAAATTTCCTTTCTTTTTCCAGGGATTATGTTTGATCCTAGAAATTTGGAAGTTTTCATAAATTATGAAATGTGAATACTTCAAACTCCCTAAAAAACCCAAAGAAACCTCACTTTTTTGACACTAGCCAATTGGCTTTGGCATCCTGAGAACTGACCCAGAGAGTTCTATTTTGTCTTTGCATCTTTGAGAGTAGAATGGCTTTTACATATTTTTAAAGGGGAAAATATTTACCTTTGTGTTTGCAAACTTCATAAATGTTCACTGTGAACAATAGAGAAACAAAAGAAAAATGTATAAAATAAAAAAATCAGAAGTGCCATAGAGTCCATACGATACCATCACTGGAAACAATGGTTAAAGTTTCGGACATATCTTCCTATCTATCATACACATGCATATATTTTAATGCTATCGTATTACACATAGTTTCTGTAATCTGCCTTTCTCAATTACCGATGTCACGAGTATGTTTCCATGAAATAAATAAGTGGCTATCCTTTGTGTTACTTTACGTATGTCTAATTTCTTCATCGAGTTCCTTTGTAGTTTTTCCCCCTAAATTTTCAACTAACTGTGTTGCTATGAATATCCTGGTGCATATTTATTTATTATTTTTTCCATTCGTTCATTTGAATAAATTTCTAAAGTAGAACTATCGCATCAAAGGTAACATATATTTTAAATTTGGGTAAATATTTTCAAATTAACATCTCAAGTTGTGCTAAGCACTTTTCTCCACATACTGTTACCTACTTTGGTGTAAACAACTTTTGATTTTTCTTTCTCTAGGAAGTAGGAAGAACAAAACAAAACTTATAACTACCTTAACTTGGATACCTTTTATCTTTAATGGTGCTGTTTATCTGATGTTTATTGTTCTTTTACATATTCTCTTTTACAACTTACTTGTTAAAGTTCTTTGCTAACTTTTCTGTTGTATTCCCCTTTGTTTATTGATGATGAAAAGCGCTTCCTAAGTTAAAGTCAAACTTCTTACAATTTAGGATTTGGAGATTTGCTATGAGAGGCTTCCTCTTCCTCAAGATTATAAGTAGAGTAAGTTTTCATTAAAACCAAAAAACCTAGGGATAAAAGATCATGTGAAAAATTAAAAAAATAATTATAGGGCTTACTAACAGAAAACATAGGGAATTGCAAAAGACTATGGGATGGTCTCTAATAAAAGGAGAAACTCGTTTAATTTCACAATAAGATGGAAAAAGGACTAGGCTACAAATTGCACGAGGGTGGGGAGATCTGTCTTGTTTACTGCTGTGTCCCCCTGTGGCAGCACCTAGAACACAGATGTTGCTTAATAATATTTTTGAATTAAAGAATGCATGCATCTAAGCTTGCCTGAATGAGTACATGAAAACTTGAATTAGGAAATATCTAAAAACCAGTATTATTTCTATAAGCACCAATAAGAGAGAGAACACCAATGTCAATTTTTGCTATCACTGGGAAACTGGTAATTTAAGCTTTAAAATCCGTTTGTTTATTGAGACTTTTTTCTTGCCTTAAGATCCCAAATTTTAATCTTTGAGTAATATAATGCTAAGGAGGATAAGAGAATTAAAAAGGAATCAACACTACATTAGAGAATCAAGTTAAAATTGGGCTGACACTAGAATATTCATTATTTTGTGCTTTACCTGCAAGTGAATGACAAAAGGCATTTTAGACTCTTTTTCATTTGGGACTCTTAAGCAAATTCCAAGGTCTGACAAAGATATAAAGTATACTGGGAAAAGTGTAAGAGATAATCTAAATAATCAACCTCCATTAAAAAAAGACAGGAAAATGACATTGTTTTCATTGTAACCAATTGTTTAATCATTTTAAGGTTGGGTTATATATACATACTAATACCTAAATTCTGAGTTCCAGCTTATAGAATAATACAATAACCTTCCTTTTTTTTTTTTTTATAATTGAGATACTTTCTTGGATGATTAAAAATAGATTTTTATAAGTTGTGTTCTCTAGCATTTTTTTCCCTGAAAGAATAATTCTTTTTTATTAGTGTAATAGCTAATTTTAATTCTATGTCACACAAACCCCCTTAACTTTATATGGTATTTTATATAGTAATGTTTATTTCCTACACAAACTCTCTAGGATGTTTTATCTGTTTTATATCCCATTGAATTCTCCCTGAAACTGCACTAGTTTACAATAATTTTATTACTTTATTAATTAAACGTTTTCCAACAAGCTAGCGATGGCATTTCTTATCATCAAGGGTTCCATTAGTTTTTAATGGTGTGAGACAAAATTACCATTTACCCACATGCAATTTAAGAAGCATCATTAACACAGGAAAAGCACCAGGTGGGATTTCTAATAGTTACTGTTTCTCATTTTTGTTTTTATTTAAAAGGAATAACTGGTTTTCAGTTTTTTTTTTTTTTCTGCTATATTGCCAAATCTTCACTTGGATTTTATGATCGAGATAATTTAAAATAATGTTCTTCTATCTCCTTAGGCACTATTCAACAGTATTTCACTGATGTGCACACAGCTCCAGTCTAGCACTTTTCCCAACAGTCGGGTGACTGTTGTCAGTGCAGAGGACAGAACAAAGAGAGTTGTGTGTGGACTCAGGCAGAGGATGCAGCCGAGGGTGTGGTCAGGGCCAGACCAGTGGCCACAGATCTGCCTCCGCTATCAGGCAAGCAGGAGCACTGGGATTGAAAAGATCCAGGGGGTCCTGAAAACCAGAAGAAATCCTAGGTCTCTTACAAGGAGCACACTCATTTTTCTTTCCTGCAGATCATATGAACTCTTGAGAAGAGGTCACATGTCATAGGATAGGTAATGCTTGCCCTCTTGGAGGTGAAAAGTATCCATTCCTATAAAATAAATAAATGTAAGAGAACCAGTCAGGATTACTCAGGCTTTGAAGTTGGTAACAATATAGATACTTTCAAAAGATTGAGAACATACAGCTATCTTGCAATTCAGTGTATTGTAAAACATATGGAACATGTTATAGACCCTTATGCCCTATAAACCTGAACTAGAAGTAGTCATTTATTCAAGTCTTCAGCAAAATGCTCGTCGGCTATTAACAAAAGGCAAAGCTAAAACCAGATATACCAAAAGAGGTGTTATGAAACCAGTTTGGGCAATCATTTCAGATTTTGCTTTTGTGGGATAGTTACTATTCTAGAATATAAAGGAATTGGAATAGTAGAGGGAAATCAGTGTTTTAAAAAGTCAGGGTTTGGGAAAGATCTAAACTCTGACACAAAATAGATAAAATTTAGTGAAATCGACCAATATTCCAAGACATTTTTCATCAAAGAGTGGAATGTATTCAAGAATAATGTACTTGTTTGACTCAGGAAAGCCAAATTAAAACATCTTTAATCATCTCCTAAAAAATGTTTTATAAATCTTATTACCTGAACAATCTGTTGATAAGCGAAAAGTGTTGGCTTGATACCTAGTCTGTATGTCCTTTCTTTCAAGTGGTTTGTAAATGAATAGATGTACGTTAGTACATTATAGGGGTGTGTAGTTTATTTATACAGTGGTCAGATCAGGGATTTTTATATAAAAGTATTAAATGTCATTTGATTTGATAAATATGTATTGATTGCTTATTACAGGTTTATCATATGACATATATATTGTATCTCGATTAGCCCACTACATTGCATGACAAATTTTTGTTTCATTGCAAAGAGAATTTCTGTAACAGAGGAGTATTAAGGAAAAAAAGTAGAGAGGAGAAAACATGAATGAAGTAAAGTCTTCTAAATGTGGAAGTTTTGACACCTAAGAAGAAATAGTTTACTTCCTAAGATTAACATATTTTATATCAAGCCAATTCTGCACTTCCCGCTTACATCAATCCACATTTTTAGTTAATTGCCCAGTAAATATGTGTCTGGATACAGAAAATACTTAGGCTCATTCACAGCAGGATTGTATGGGTGGCTATTTTTTTCTTTGTCTGCACAAGGATCATGTGCTAGATGGATTTCCTCTTAGTGTATCAATTTTATATTCGTGTTGCCTGCAAAAGAGAAAAATCAACAAAGTTATTGATGAGCTTCTGTGTTGCATTTATCCTCTAGAGTAGTAGTCCTCTATTTTGAACTTGACCTAAATCAGTTATTAAATTTTAATCAAGTCACTTTATCACTTTGAATGAGAGATGTTATATGGATTGATTGCTTTTAGCATCGGTATATAGGAAGACTCCAAAAATTCTTCTCTGAAACGACTAAATGATTACATAATTTACTGGGTAAGTTGTACTGTATTTGGCATT
Organism: Potos flavus; assembly: GCA_028534135.1. Taxonomy (NCBI): domain Eukaryota; kingdom Metazoa; phylum Chordata; class Mammalia; order Carnivora; family Procyonidae; genus Potos; species Potos flavus. The sequence continues at coordinate 140,257,404 of CM052883.1, forward strand.
ACACTCACTAACACTAGATTTCCAGGGATCCGGTAAAACATTTTTGGTGCTTCTGGATTCCTAGCATTTGCTCTATTTCCATTCACTGTGCTTTTATTGTGCTTGAAGCTGACAGAAAATTGCTATAGCCAATCACCAAAAAGTGCTTATTTTTTTATGATCTTTTATTTTCATTGCTCAACATTAACATAATGAAACTTTAGATTTTTCTATTAAAACAATGCAGTACATGTGAAATGTCATGATGAATGACAATTTCTTGTGATATACATTTTGGTGCTTGTAAAATAAAGATTGACATTAGAGCTTCCTGGATTGGATACCCTCCAATTTTATTTAGAGGCTATATAAAAGGCGAACACATATCGCGCGCGCGCGCGCACACACACACACACACACACACACACACACACACAATATTCCTAACCAGAAGAAAAGTAAAAAAGATTATTTATTGGAACATTGCTATTCCTATAAATATTATTATTCAGCATCTACAAATGTGACAGAGAAATTTTTTAGAAGTAGTGAGCCACTGAGAAAATTTCTTTATTTTCTTTTGTGTGGATAGCATAAAATTGGTGAACTTAAAAAAAAAAAAAACATTTCTCGAGTGTACCTATAATGAGCTTTGATTGCTTTTATTTCAAATCGTTTTTCATAAAATGGCAAGAAATGAAGATTTCTACAATGGCAAGAGAAGACCTGTAATGAAAGTCTGAAATTAAAATCCAGACTGGGTGGGACACATACTACAACAAAATAGTGGCATATGTCAGAGATCCAAGTCTCAGGCAACTAGGTGAGGAGAATTGGGTCGGGGGCTGCTTCCACTTTGCTGTTGTGTATTGTTCCCTCTGCAGAGCTGGGCACATGCTAGAGAAGGAAAATAGCAAAGTGGTTTAGATGCAAAGGATTTTGGCGTCAGACACCTTATATTTCCTGTCTTGTCTCCAAGTGATCTTGGGAAATTTACTTCATCTGTCTTAGACCTGGTTAAGTTTTCTCAACTGAAAAAGGAAAACAGGGTTGGATGGTTTTAAGAGGCAGATGGGATGAGGCAGTAAAAGCTCTGACCACAATGGTTGGCACCCAGTGCTGGTCAATAGTTACCATCCTACCCATCATGTTTGTGTTGCTTCTACTTGCCGCAGAGACATAGTGACCCATGAGATGGCTTGATTTGTGACATACATTTCTTTATTGAATTTAATTGAATAGCCAGGATTTTGGTAATTAAAGGAACTAGTCTTAGAAATAATAGCTGACATTTATGAGCATTTACTATGGGCCTGGCATAGTGTTGAGCATCGATGTCTTGATGTATGTTAAGTGTGTGCACTTGCATGTGCTCTCTCTCACACACACACAGTCTCATTTTATTCTCTCTGAACATCTATGAGGTAGGTACGACTTTATCACCATGTTAAAGAGGAGGAAATGGAGGCCAGGGAGCTTCAGTCCCTAGTCCAGCATCTCTCCCTTATTAAGTGATGGCAGTGGGAGGCACATCTAGGTAGTCCCAGAGCTCACATATTTGACATTAGGAAGAAAGTTGTAGACTGAATGTCAACACAAATAATTCCCTTCAATGATGAGTCACAAGAAGTGTGGAACACTAAGAAAGAAGAACCAACAACAGGAATAAAATGAAACACAGAAATCGGTGCTTTAGAAAGAAGATCATTTTCATGGACAGCAAATATTCTCAGCATTTAAAAAATACATTTGCAATAGCCATGATTTAGATTTGTTGAAGTTTTTCTTCTGTGGGGCTCAGTTTTCTCAGTCGGAAGTGAGCTTGTTGGAAAAATGAACTCCCAGGTTCTTTCCTGGTCCAAACTTAACGTTTTTTCTTCATGAGTTCAAATCAGCTACAAATAACATTTCCCACTTCTCCATGTGTCACTCAGAGGGGGTCCCATCTAATGTCTGGTCACCTCTCGTTACATTTCAGAGCTGTAAGTTGACAACTGACTTCACTGCCTGTCAGTTTGCCAACATGTCAAGGTGGGGGTTGGTGGTTGGCAGCGGTATAGAGGGAAGGAAACTGGGAAACATGATGACCAAGGGGCTCCCTTATTAGCGATGGAAGCAAATATTGACATCATGCGGGCAGAATTCTCTCTCACACATAAACACATCTGTGAATATCCAACAAAGAAATCCATGTATGTAAACAGAATCTAGTCCCATTTAATATTTTAAGCGAGCAACTTAACTTGTATCCTTAAAATTTTGTGTTTTGTGCTACCAAGGAATGAGAGGTGGGCTAAAACAGGGTCTTTTAGCCTTATCTGAATGGGTAGTTGAAGTGTCTGTCTAGAAGAAGTATGGTCATCAAAATCTTGTTCTTTGAAGCAGTCTATTATTTCAGCCTTAATGTCGTTCTCAAAAAGACATTTTATTTTGCCTATCCTAGTGATGCAATATGAGATGGAGACACAGCGATGAACTGTGTGAACATGGAACTTGGAGGTAGGAGCACGAGGTACCAGGTGTTCCTGAGTGAGTCATCTGACAGGTAGGCGATGTGGTTGAGTGGACCAAGGATAAGACAATTTGGGTTCTAGGTCTGACTGCAGCCCTCAGTAGCATTGCTAAGCTGCAGTTTCCTACTCCCAACATGGTGATAATTCTTGACACATGCTATGAAGTACCACACGGTATCATGGGGCTGTTGCAAAGAGTGAGATGATGTCATGGAAGCACTTTGGGAGCAATAAATTACAGATGTGAAGCAGTTCTGTGATTGACTTCATTGTGAGAGAGCTTAGTTGAAGGCAGTCTTACACAATGATAGCAGCATTGACAAAATAAAATCTGCAGAAAAGCAGGGTAAGTTTTCGCAGAGATCCATGGACATAAATAGCAAAACAAAGAGGAAGGGTGTGCTGGAATTTAAGTGCTGGAGAGGTTATATGGTATTAAAGAGAAAAGTTAGCAGTGGAGTCAGCCACGGTCAGTTTCGGTATCTACTAAGTTATTTTAACATTTTCATAGCTTGGAACTGTGGAGAATGAACTGGTTAATAGAATTTTGGAAAATAGAAACTTAGGAAACATAATTACACCAGAAAATGTTGGACATTTTAAATACCTGATTTTTTAAATGCATGCTTAAAACCATATACTTGTCCGAGTTACCATAAATATTGCTTTATGGTAGAAATAACCCTAGAAAATTCTGGTGTCTTCTTTGTCTCTTGAATGGCTGTCATAAGTAATCAAAGTCAGGGACATACATTAGCTCACCTCAATGGTGAACATTACTGGTCAAGTACCTTTGATAATATTAATCAAAGTGCCAAAGTAACTTTATAGCAGGGTTTTTCAACTTCACCATTGTCAGTATTTTGAACTCCCTAATTCTTTGTTGTGGGTCACTGTCTCATACCTTGTGGGATGTTTGTTAAGCATCTCTGGCCTCCAGTCACTAGATGCCAGTAGCAACTTTCAGTTATGATGACCAACAATGTCCCTTGATGTTGCCAAATATCCCCTGGGGAACAAAACTATCCTCATTTGAGAGCCACTGCTCCATAGTGACTTGAGAGCCTTCAGCATTCATGACTCACAATTCCAAAAACTCTGGGATAGTAAAATTAGTTAGATATATATTATAGAGAATAAATGCATACATATTTAAATGTTGTGATTCTAACCTATCCCTCATGCTAACACTCTCTCTTGTGGTTTTGTTACGAAGATGTATCCTTCTCTTCATGGTCAGACAGTGTGCTTCTGAGGGTGGGAACTGGGTTGTATTTCTAAGGATCTGTATCTTTTTCTCTTCTAGCTCTGCAGTCTCTTGCATTTTCACCCACCTTCTGTATTTCCTTATTACATCTCTTCGGATGACTCTCAAAGTAGATAGAAATATAGGTGTGCTTGCTTGTTCCTCCAGCTCTTTGAAATGACTATTGTTCCCATTTAGCTCATCTTCCCCTTGCATCTGTGCCTCCTGTGTCTTAAAAATTTTTTTTCCTTACTAACTCATCTTCTAGGTATCCAGGCACAGCTTAGGTAAACTTTATTATTTTTTCCCTCTTTATTTCCTCTGCCAATCAATTAACAGGTTATATTACTTCTAAATCTGCAGTCTCTTAATTCTTCTTTTCAACTGACAATCTCTCTGAAATAGCCCCTAGCTTTTAGCTGGAAAACTGTCACCATCTTCTAACTGGCCTTCCTACTTCCGGTCTTTCTTCCATATGTATACTTTACAGTATTAGATTATTATCCCTGAAACACACCCCTCCCAACAAATCCTTTAGCCCTCTAAGGGTTAAAGACTGACCCCGATTTACTTCTTCAACCCTATTTCTTATAACTGGAGCTAAAGATTATTTCTCCTTAACCTGTACTTCTTTAGGACTTTAATAATTTCTTTGCATTCTTTCATAGTCCCTAAATCCTTTTTTCTTTTGTGTTTTGGATAATTTTGATTTACATTTGAGAAAGAAATATAAATCCCCCTTAAAGTCTGAAGATATATATGGGAATTGGAGACTCTACTTCTACTTAAGTACTTTAAAGTTACTTTAAAGATTATTTTAGAGAACTACAATATGCAGATGGTTATAAAATACTTTATATAGAATTCATGCATCCCTGATGTTGATACTGTTTATTTTTCTTCTTGGAATTTAACACAGAGCAGGCCTTCTTTACCTCCTCATCTTATGGTGGGACATGAATATGCAAATTTAGTTTCTATATTAAAAAATTGTACATGAATCTTAATCTGCATTCCACTTCAATGGGTATTAAAAATACTTGCTTAGGAGAGGCTGACTCTACAAAGTTCAAATATGGAGGTAGTATAGATAATTAGAGAGAACCGTCATTGTCTAGTGGCCCTAGCAACAGCCATTGGTCCATTTATTCGAGGGGAGTGAACACACATTGAACTTGCTGTTTGTCATCAAGAATGCTAACACTGTGATGTGGGACAAGGCCTTGGCTTAAGCCCAGGTTGGTAGATTATATAGGCCATTACTAGTTGATGTCTGTTTGATGGTCTGTGTGAAATGAGTCAGTGGTCTCAGTCCAGTTATTAGAAGACAGGTGTCTACATCTCAAAACATCATGACAATTGGCACTAATTGGCACCCCTATTGGGAGTCTCAGCAGAGAAGCAGAGGAATCAGTTGAGGGAGAGGAGAAATTATTATTGTCTTGCCCTTCAAGAGTTTCCTTTCCAATAACAGATGACGGAAAATTCCCCTGCTTCAGATAAGAAAGGCTTTGGGGATATAAGCAGAAAATAGTACTTAATACTAGAAGAAGAATATTTTCAGAAGAGCTAGATATTTCCATATTGAAAGAAATGTCTGTTATTTGTCCATCATCATTCTCTTATTTCCCTTTCGACTTCCACATCCCTTTATGTTTTAGAACTGGACTTGTGGTCTCCTTTTCTGTTCTGCATCCCAGGGAACATGTTCTGCGTTGAAAGAACATCTGCTTGGGCATCTACTCTATTCTTTTATCAGTTCCTCTGCTGTTCTTTGTGCTCCTGGTTTTCTTGCTGGATTTAAGATACCTTTGTCCTCATGTGCATAAAATTGCTGAGCGTCTTGGTTCAATGGCTACCCGTTGATGCATTTTCTTCCATGACATATTTAACTTGGTTGTATTGGGATACAAGTTTCTTACACTCTGCTGTTCTGTCTTCCCCACTGTTCTGAGCTCCTTAAAAACGGGATCCTTGCTTGATTCATTTTAGCATCCCTGCACTTGGTACCCTGCAGGGCACCAAGGTACTCAGAAAGTAAATACAAGAAAGAAACAATGAGTGAATAAATGAATGAGTGCATTCTTAGCCCGTTGGAGACATATATTGACATGTAGGAATGAAGTGAGAAGTATGAAAGACATTTTAAGAGACAGAGTGGTAGGAATTTGTAATTCTATTCTATTTGGTGCCTTTGAAATTCTCACACTTGCATTTTGAATGGTTGCTTAGTGTTCCAATCCATGCAAGCCATCTTACACAATTGCTTTGTAATCGGTATAATTTAGCTTTGTAACTGAGAGCCTGCTCCGGTGTGTGTTTATGAGGGGGAATTTCTGTGTTCTCTGTTAGAGTTTATAGTCTCACCACAGCTAAATCCAGGGTTCTTCATTTCACATGAATTAATAATTTAATGACAATGATTTTGACTATCCTAATCATTGATATCGCTTAAGACAAAAGGGAGAATTTCATACACAAAAACCATGGCTGTATTTTGGTACTGCAAATAAATATATTAGAACTGTTTTACTCAGATATATTAGAACCAAGCAAATGTTCCCAAGTTGTCTGCTTTTTTTCAAAATATAATTTATCCACCCCCCAAATTTTGAAGTACTACTTTTAAATTATAAACCTGAAAATAGTTATCAAAGTGTCTAAAAAAGAGAGCTTAATTTGATTCTTATTTTGATTATTCACTTGAATAAATTACTAATGTTTTAAATAGGACTATTAAATGTATAAACTAGTATATGTTGTCAAAAATATGTGATAAAGTACATAGACCGAAGAAAATTTTAAAATTCTAAAATTCCTTGTTAAGATTTTTGACTAGTTAAAATGCTTTTTCCTCTGATTGTGGATTCTGACTAGGGTAGTTTCTCCACAGAGTTTTATGAGAAAAAATGTCTGTCACCTGAATATTGATTAGAAACAACTTCACAAACATGACAGTTTTCATATTGTCATTTGCAGCGATGTGGTTCCTTAGTTCAACATCATACATGCTTGTCTTGAACATTTTAGACTATCAAGCACCCAAATAGCAAATCTTTACAAATCCTCTTAGTATCAGAACCAAATAACTCTTGTATTAGTTGTCAGGAGTGTGCTGTGTTTTATGTGGAATCACCATAGCAGATATTTATCTAAGGAAAGGGGAAATCAGATATACAGGTTTGTGACATAGGACCATATATATTTGAAGCCAGGGCAAATCAGTTCAGATGTTGCAATCTTTAATAGCAGAACAAGAAACACAGATGGACCATTGCCCTCATTCATTCTTTAATTTTACAGGTAATTTAGAATATCTTCAATTACAAGCCAAATGGTACACCTTGTAAGGCAAGATTCCTACCAAGATTATAGCTTGTGCAGAGTTCAAATGCATAGTAGTCCTGCATTAGATAATTCAGGTTAGTTTCAAGCAGCAGAAGTTTCTGCTGAGCACTTACCAAAAATTATTTTCAGTAAAGCATGTGACAGTGCAGATCCAACATAGAATTTCTATTCACAATAATCAATTTGTCAGCTGATCAATAGGATTCATGGTCTAAAGCATTTCAATATGTTATGCTTTCATGCCTCTTGATATCATCACTAAAAATCTCATTGGATTTGTTTCCTTGATGCTCGTTGCAACAGTCTCTAGAAAGCAGAGCTCATAGAATGGTTTTAAATTTCATCCCTTAATTCAGTTTATGGGGCCTCACCTTCAAAGTTTTCACGTTCCCTTAAGACATATTTGTGCTCGCCTTTCTTTTTGATGGAGTTGTAATTAGTCCTGGGGAGCAGTTGTTTCCAATTTACCAGGAGGAGGAAATCGCAACTGAAGTTTTATAACAAATCATTAGCCATTCTGATATCAGACCAATATATTATGAATTCTGTGATATAAACCTGTTATGTATCTTAAAAATAATCTTGCTGATTCTTATTTGTGTTCATTATATTTTTGTTTTGTTGGCAATTTTTGAGAAGACAAATATCTTGATTTTTGAGCTTCCCAGAGGGATAGAATTTCTACCATGCACATACATAGCATTTTGCTATAACTCACTTATTTCACACAAACAACAAAATGCAAAGTACCCATTCTAACACAGTGGCTTGCATTTAATAGTCACAGCATTTATTTATTTTTAGCTAACATACTTTTAAATGAAGGACACCAAAGTACTCTTTTAAAAGGATAAAGAAAAAAAAAGGAGAAAAAATAAAAAGATAAAGAAGGCAGCTATTTTAATGAAATAGGTATCTGATTTCATCTCACAGCTGATGACCTCATCCTACACTTTTGAAGAGTGATGGTGTCTGCCCCTGTCACTTAACTTAAAAAAAGGTATTGCAATTACAAAAGTTTGGGATCCCAACATTTAGAATTAAAATATTTATTTTTGCATATGATTCTCTTCCTGTATGATTACTATTCATTGTAAATACCAGTAAGTATACCCAAGTAGAAAAAATATGATATAACTTATCTTTGATAATCATAAACTCTTTGGGAAGAAGAAAAATGAAACCTGTCATTTAGCATGAAATAGCTTTTGATAAGATACTGTAGGATATCGAGATGGTCTCTGTAGGTTAGTATTCTTGCATGGTTAAAATATACACATACACAAACAGATGTCAAACTATATATTCGATATGCAGCTCATGTTCAGGTCTAAAAGGTGGCCCCTCAGGGTGTGATTTAATCAGAATTCTAAAAAAAATTGTGCTAAAGCTGGGAAAGGAAGCTAACATTTCCCTGAACCTGGACTTCATTTCCGACTTTTACAATACAAAATGAAATGTAATGTAATGAAATTGTATCAGTAAATTGTATCAATAGGCATGTATTTTTTGTGTTCAGGCTCCAAGTAAAAATTGAACAATCTTCGGGTGAAGAGAGTGAATAAATGCTGTACCATTAAAGAACACAAAGCTAGGTTAAATTAAGCATGTCCTTTGCTATTTGGGAACCAGATCAAAAAGTCTTTTGAGGGCCTTTATTAAGTGTGTATTTGTGTGTCTGGGGAAGGGGATGAATTGGAATAGAAGGAGTTGTCAGTCAACGATTTCTGCAACATGCCTCTATGATTAAAAAATGTGTGTGGAGTATTACCCTGTTTTTTGTCAGATAGATTCTCCCTTCACATGCAGCAAAAAAGTTTGCTTGGTGTCTAATCAAGCAATGCTGCTTTTTCAGATTTGAAGGAGAACTCAGAAAGTTAGTGTTTTTTTTTTTATTCTTCTTCATTTAAGTATTATTTTTTAATTGCAGCGTATTAAACATAAAATCTGGTACAATCTTTAAAAATAAATAGGACCTAACTATAAATGGGCCCTGTTGTGTTTTTATCTTTGACAAGCAAGTAATTGCTTCTCAAATTTATCAGTTTGTTTATGCAAAAACCATTTACCAAGCCTAGCTCAAAAGCATCAATTTCATCATTATCATCTTATTAATTTAGCCAAGCTATAACACAGCTGATTATTCCTGAGTAATATCCTCTGCAGCACATCATGTGTGGCAAAACCATCTGTACAGTACCTATTTAATAAATAAACCCTCGGCTAAATGTCTCTGTTTATTGAGAACTAATGTTTATAGAAAATATAATGGAACTCAATAAATAACTCAGCTTCATCAACCTGCATATGAATCAGTGCGAAGAACGCTGACATCATCACCTTTCAAGTACCAGAGAAAGCAAAATTACCCAAAAGAGCTATAGAGTCAATATTAAGGCATTAAAACTGCAATGAAGGCATATTAATGCTTAAAACTTCATTGTTGGCAGTGGAATTGGCACAATGGACATATTTTATAACTCTAGGAATACTTAGGCTTTATGGCTGCTTCTTTGTTGACTGCCTTGCACTTAATGTAGTTTTCCACTTTAAATAAAAAAAACCCTCAAGATCTTTAAAAAAAAAAACAAGAAAATTGCTGATTCTAAGCATTCATTTTTAAAATAATGCAAACTGCTGATTCCAATTGTTCAGATTTAAGAAAAAAAAAAAAAGCCAACTTCTTTAACTCCATGCTTCCTGAATTCATATCAGTAGCAACTAGATATTTTGAGGCAAAGATTTGTTTAAAAAGAAAGAGATTATCCTGAGTGATAGCATTAGTACTGACAATGTGAGAATGATTAAATCATTTTGCAAAAAAAAAAAAGCCAAGTTTGCAGGTTTGGGGCCATTATTATTAATCGTATAAATAATAATATGCATGCCCCAAATTAAATGGTACACAATTGTTTAACATATGCATATTGACTCTCGCTGGGATATTAATGAAATTTAGATTAATAACTTGAAGTTGTATGCTGGTACAAATCCAATGAAGCAAAGTGGATTGTTTTAAAATAGATCAAGAAAATGGGTTCATTTCTTATAACTTGTTTTAAAAGTCTGTCCACACTTTGCTTTCCAAAAATAAAGTTTCATGGAAAAGGAAAAAAACAAACAAAAAAACAAGGTTGTCTTTATTCGTATCTAAGGAATGACCTTTATTGATCTTTGAATGCAACTCTACTTTTGAGCACCAGTATGGCCCACTTCCATGTTGAAGCCTCCTTGTCAGGCGGCTTAAAAGCGTCGCTCTTCTTCTAGTGCCCACAGGACTTGAGGTTTGCACCAAGCCTCAACCCTGATGTAATTTAAGAGTGAGGGAAATAGCAGGCACCGACCTGTTGCTGTAGGCATGTTGGCTCATTCTCCAGGACTTGCTTCTGTTTCTGCTTATGTAGCTCTGGGACCCACCTGGGATACTCTTTTCCAGGTGAAGACTTGTGTGTTCACACGTAGAAGATGTTTGCTCATGGCCACGAGACCTGTATAAGTTCAAATAATAAGGGCACAGAGCTGCCGATAACACTGTTCAACTGTGATCTAAAAGCAGAGTGTTTTTTGTTTTCTTTTGCTGTTGTTGTTCAAAACATTTACATATGAGTCTCCCCAGAGAAGGAGGCCAAAGTGCGTTACCTCAAGAAGGGGTAAGATCCCATCTATAATCTGCAGACGTCAGGTTTCCTTCCGAGATGCGGGTTCCATTATTCTAGAGGTACAATTTCTCTCTTTCTCTCTCTCTCTTTTAGGGTTTCAGTTTATGCAGTGGGCTCTGTGGTTTGCACAGAGACTACCCATTCCCCAAACCTAGGAGGGTTCAGGGGTAATCCTAACAGAATCACTGTACCTCCTAAATTAGGCAAATGCCTCAAACAAAATGAATACCACATCAAAAGAAGAGAAAGATAGTGAAATGGTGCCAGTAATTGCCTTGTGGGGCAACTCAGCTTAAACAATTTAAAGCTTGCAAACACTGCACCCACACTACCCAGAAGAATACTTTTGTTCCAGGGTTTAAATTGCAAGCTAGGGAGCCAACAAATCTGAAACCCTTCTGTTTGGGAGCCAGAGCACGCAGTGTGCCTCTGACATATGCCTATAAGTAAACCTGCGTCTGGCACATCAGCAGTTTTGAATAGCTTGGGTTTGGTGACCAGTGTCAACTTCCCACGTATTCTGTCACAACCGGGCCCAGATCAGCAAAAAAGGCTGTTGGATTGACTAACTAGTTATATCTCCTTTAGGATGACCTGTGGTTTAAAAACAGCAAAAATAGAGGAATGCCAGCACACGAGCTGCATACCATCAAGTGGCTAACCCCCAGAGGGCTCCTGAGATGAAGCAAAGTACATATTTATCTATTCGTTCTGAGTCTGCTTCAGTGTCTAGCCCTCCGTTGTGTAATCCATAAAGTCGCTTTCATCCATTTTAAGAAATCAATTTTAGATATTTCTGATGAGAGGTGATGTCAGGTCTTACCATTTTGAGGCAAGAAATCAAAATACCAATTCCAATCATCTACCCCGCAGTGGGTAGCAATGAGGCTGTGCATAAACGAGAAGGAGAGTGGCCCTCCCATAAGACGTGAGTAATTTGGATATTTTTGAATGCAATTTGGCCTGATACAGCTCTTAAACAAATAGTCTTGATCTAGTCCTAAGGACCCATTTTTAAAGGAGCGGTGATTTAGATTCTAGCTGCTAAGAACCAATATCAAGGACTGCTGAGCATGACAGACCGCAATTCAAGGTTATAATAATATGCCCAAGCCACGGATGCAAGGACATACATTTCCCATAGGCAAGGCATACTCTTGGAGAAATCCGGGAATTGGTAAATCTGATGGCTATCTATGGAAAATTCTTGGCTTGGTAGAGAAGAAAAATTATGAAAGAGGTGGCTTTCTTTTGTCTTTAGAAGCAATGGAAGAATTACCAGTTCCAAAGATAATACTGCAATAAATGCCAATAAGGAGATGGTAGTTTCATTTGGATTATTTTGCCACGGGTAGACTATATTTGTTCATTCATTCAATCACGCAGCAGTATTTATCAAGCGCCTACATTGTGCTAGGCATTGGGATATAATAGAATGAGGAAATGTTGTCCCAGTTTCATGGAACACACAAACTGATGGAGAACTGAAAGGTCACAGAACTAAATGCAGAATTCAATCATGAGAAAGACCACATAGGATAGACACAAGACAGAGGTGGGGAGAACATTTCAAACAAAAGAAATTGCCCCTTAACACACCCGCAGTGGTAAAGGAATCTATGGTGCATGCAGAGAACTGAGAGAGTAGTGTGGTAACATAGTGGACAGCAAAAGAAATCCGGTGAAAGATGAACCCAGAGAACTTGGTAGGGTTCTGTCTTCAGGGCAATGTCATGGTCACTCTGTATCATCCATGCATGACTCATTGTTGGGAGAATTTAGTACAGAGTCCCATGACATATATTTGCCGCCAGTTGGTGCTAAGTTATTATTCATTCCTTCAACTGATATTTCACTAAACACCCATGCCATGCAAGGAATAGGCATTGGGAATCTAGTGGTGATTCATATGAGTGTGGTCTCTGCTCTTATGGAATTGCAGTCTCTCAAGAAAGATAAACTGTGAACAAATACAGGTGCATGAAGTGTTATAAAGGAGGAAACACAGGGGTTATGATTGGGGAAGCCATTTTAGGAGGACGAATCCCTGAGAAGTGATTTAATTTGATGCACCAAGACAAGCTGGAGTTAAGAATCTTTGGATAGCCACTATGGACCATGAGGAAGAAAGTGGCAGGGATGAGGTTAAAGACAAAGAGGACGTGGGGCTTGAAGCGTCAGTGACTTTCTATCTGACAGTGGAAACGAACATGTTTTTGCCCAACCCCGGATAAGGTGTGTCCCTTTTTATATTTTTCCTCTGCAGGAATACACGTGTTTTGTGGAATGAGGACTTCTTGGTGAAATAGCTCCTCTAACGCACTCAGTGTAACCTGGGTCACCCCCCTCCCCATGCCCAGCTGCTGTGCAAGGGCCACCATGGCCCTTCACTGGGGTTCTGTGGTGGGTAAGGATACAAAGACCCTTGACGGGCCATCTTTTGTCCTTGGGTCCCCAGGGAAGCAGTGGGATTCTGCCTCTGGGGTCAGGGCAATCTAAGCAGGGGACGTAATGGGGCCAATGATCTACCTCTTCTTTTCTCCTTTGTTCTTATTTTTTCTCTTCTTGGGAAACTGGTGTGAAAATACATAGACCCTCTTTCTGCAATTATTCTCCCAGGGAAGGAAGGAAAGGAAGGGATTGGAAATCCTGGGCTGAAGTAGGCAGAATGATGGACTGAGCAGAAGTGGGACTCACTATAGTTGACAGACTGCCCCAGATTCCCAGTTCTCTGCACCATTCTGACAAAGAATAAGTTGCCCAGTGGCACTCTGCAATCTCCATGCCTCCTGGATTCCAACTCTGTTTTGTACAGGGGCTCAGACTAAAACAATAGCCATAGGAAGAGGTATTGGAATAAGTGAAAATCAATCCAGTCCTGTAGAATCTCGAACACTTTATGTATGACATGGCTTAGACACCACTGGATACAATATAGGAGTTTGCCTTCTTATTCCACCTCATCTGTCTAAAGGAAGTAATTCTGTATTTCATAAATGGACATGTTTATGGCCTAAATGTCACCTTGTCCTAGACCTTTGCCTTAATATGTTACATCTATTGTTTCTGCTTTGTACTGATTATATGGAAAGAGATAATTATGTTAAAGCATATATTAAATTAATTGTGGTCCAGGAAATCAAAACTATTGAAACAATAATTTTAAAGAAAAAAAAACACACTTTATACAATTCCTTTTATATTCAGGACCTTTTAGTTTCCTAAAAGCTATTTATTATTTTTAAAAGTTTTTAGTTTCATACAAGTCTGCATACTGCTGAGCTAAGCAAAATGAACATCACTTTTTCTTGCAGAAAGGAGAAAATAAGATTTATAAATATTTTCTGACATTTTTCATAAATTTACAACATAGTTTAGTGAAAAGAGACATTTCCTATTTAATGCATTTTAAATTATTTGTGTTTATTTTAACCTCTTTCCTATAAATCTGTAGTTACTGTGGCAAGCCAAATTATAAGCATCCTGGTGGTTATTGCTCATTAAGAGGGGAGACAGGTTTGATTAGAGGGGGCGGCTTAGGTGAGAAGGGCCATTCCTTGTACAGTGATGGTCTTCACACAGCGTGGTGATAAAAAGCTTGTTGGAACTCTATGGGTCATCACTTACTTGCCATTTGGTGTCATTTTTGACTCTTTTTTTTTTTTTTTTCCCCAAATACTTTTATTTTATTTTTTCAGTGTTACAAGATTCATTGTTCATGTACCACACCCAGTGCTCCATGCAATACGTGCCCTCCTCAATACCCACCACCAGGCTCGCCCATCCCCCCACTCCCTCCCCTCCAAAACCCTCAGTCCCTTGTTCTGAGTTCACAGTCTCTCATTTTGACTCTTGATTTGCTGACAGAGTTTCTCCTGATGCTAAAGATTGATCTCTCCTGCAGTACTCGAATTTGCAAACAAAGAGCTCTATCAGGTGCATTTCATCACCAATATAAGTTAGAACAGGATAATTGTTTAAAGATTTTGCACAGTCATGACAATTCATATAAAGAAGGTAGAACTCAGTTAGTGTGCCTCTGATTTAGCACTCAGATGAAGGAAAGAGCTCCCGAAGTCTTGGGTGGTTATTGCTTTTTAATAGCTTCTGAGTCATTTTTATTTCTTTGTCTTGCAAGTGTAAGACAAGATCAAGAATGTATCTACTTGTAGGGTAAATCTCACTTTTTAAAAAAGTTTTTGTTTGCTTCCTTTGGAATGGGGCTAAGTCTAGACTATATATCTACATTATCATGACAGTTTGATTTTTTAAAAAGTCATTTAGAGAAAGATAATCATCTAGTTGGTCAGAATGTCCTCACTGTGATAGAGCACCTGTTAACCATAGCCAACTAATATAGGCGATGTATCTTTAAATATTTTGCTCATCAGCTGTCATGTAGAACAATATTTAACTACAGACCACTAATGTATATATCTGAAAATTATGTGAAAACTCTTATTGACGAAAGGGACATTTACAGTAAAATCAGGAAGTCATCAGTGAAATTATAATACTTCTTCCATTAAGTTATCCATTTGTATTAAGCAAATACTTTGAAATATTACTCTGCTTATGTCAAGGGAATCTTCAGGTTAAAGTTAAAATGTTCACCAGGTCAGTGATTTTCAATCATATGCTCCCTTTTGATAATATGTATTTTGTGGTGCTTGAATTAGTAATCAAATGGAATTCACAGATAATACCTACCTTTACACATCATTTAGAGAAATCTGCAATGCCATAATTATAATACATAGGAAATATAAAAATATAAAATAATGGGTACGTAGTCTGTAAATGTTCTGACACCTCAATGCTCATTAACAAAAACGCCCATCAAGATGTCCAAATTGCCCTCTAGGTGGTGAGGTCATCCCTCCTGATATCCACTCCAGGAGTCACGGAGTTCCCAGACATCTGGGAACATACCTGTTTTATTTGTTGCTCTATATCCGGTTCTAGACATGGTATTTGGCAGGGACTAAGTGCTCAATATTTATGCAGTGAATGCTGAATGAGCAAAAGAAACAAAAAAAAAAAAACCCAAATCCAAGCCTCCTCCTTCAGGAGTTTATCATCTAGTCGGAATGGCAGTTCACTTCAGTAATACATACAGCAAGGCGTTGGCTCCCCACGCATTCCAAGAACTGGTCGCATGGCATGTGCTGCAGGAATTTAAGGAAGAGGGGACCGACCCTCCTCAGGCAGAAGCGAAGGACTGCTGTGGGTCTCAGACATTAAGGTAGTGGTGCAGTGATATGCATTTAAACTGGTGTCTGCTCAGCGCAGCTCTCGGCCAGGTGCTGGGACAGGTGCAGAGGGAGGACAGGTTAGGAAGGCCCTGTGCTCCCAGAGCTTCCATTCTAGGGCGTTTCCAGCTTCTGTGAGTGTCAGAAGGCCTGGAGGAATGGTTAAATGCATATTCCTAGGCCTGACCTCGGGTATTCCAGTATGCATTTTCAGCAAGTGTTAGAGATAAGTTCTAATGTAATTCACAAGTCTCACTTTCAGAAACAACAGATACGGGTGGACAAAGAATCCAGTGTGTTTCTCCTGAGAATTTTCAGCATTTGGAAAATGAATGGCAACCCTTGGGGGAATTTTGAGAATCATTTCGAAAGGGAACTTCTCCTAGTCGTTTCATAAATAAGTGAATGTAAAAGATGAGAGAGTGTATTTTTTAAGGCATCATTATAAAACTGATGCTCTTGGTAAAATACTATTGTTTTAACATTCTTGTGACAGTAAAAATAGTCTTGGTTATAGGTGGTACGATTATATGTTTTCTTTTGCTGGTGTTAGAAATGGAACTGTATTGAGGATGGAAATATATTGAGGAGAAAGATAGTTGTTCTGTTTTGCAAGATCATTTTTTTTCAGGGAGAGATTTTTAAATATTTAAAATCAAGTTTTTTGTGTTTTTTTTTTTTATCTCCTGCTCCCTGCTATCCTCATTAAAGCTATTTTGACTCAAATGGTGAAATGAAGCATTATGTAATAAAATTAGTTATTTCTTTCATTAACAACTTTATTGTCTTTTTAAAACCATGTTATACTAAAATCATTTCTAGGATTTTTTTTTTTGACTTATTTCTTTTTTAAGAAACACTTAAGGATTAACGAAAAGTGTTTACAATTTTTCTCATAAGGTTAATATTTTATTTCCATTACCTTGAAGTTTTTAACTATAATTAAAATCATAATGTCCCTCATGACACACACCCTTCTAATAGGATACATCTGATAAAATTTTAAATATGGAGTAACTGCCCTGGTTACAAAGAGAAAAGCTTAATTCTCAATATATCAAAGACTAATACAGGTTTTTTTGACTTTATGTATTTGATTCTACTTTTTAAAAAGATAGTGGCTGGAAGCAGAATAAAAGACTTTTCAAGTATTATTAGAGTATACCATGTAGCCCAAAACAAAGGGAAATGTTACTCTGGGAAATAAAGACCCCCCAGTTGTGGATAATGGCATTGCCCCTCCCTTCTGGCACTAGGCCCCTACCCCGGCAAAAGCTCCCTGCCACGCCCTCTCTAAACTTCATCCTCGTGAAAATGAATCAACCAACCACAGAATCCTAATTTTGAATCACAGATCATCTGCCCTTTTTTTAATAATTGATTTTTATATTCAAATCAATCACAAATTCATAAACCATAAAAAAGCCATCAGCGGAGAACTCAATCAATAGTTCTGTCTGGGTGACACTTAAACAATTGAGTTTATTAATTTTCTGAACTGAATTTTTTCTTTTTTAGCTGGCTTTAGTGCAATGAACACTCAGCTTATTTTTTTTTTAATGAGAGAACTTACAGAGCCCTGAAGATTATAGCTTTCCTTCTTTTAAAACTAGTGATTCTCTTAGCATATTTGAAGTAAACAGGATGAAAAAAAAAAACAATGTTCGCTTTATTGTTTTAAGCTTACAAATGATAGGACCGTTGCCTTTTTATGTTTTGCATTGGTCGCATAAGTTATTAAGATCAACTTAAAATGGAGGATAGGGACATCATCACTGGGACACATTTTTCTTCAAAAAGTTTTCCAAAGATAATTTGTAGGGGGAGAATCTTTTGCTCATATGTATTTATTTTGTAGGTATAAACTCAATTGGGTAAAGAATATCCTGAACAATTCCTAATTTTCTGTTGGATTTCCTTATTTTATGTGTGAGCACTGAAAATCTATAGAACAAAATTTGATTTCATTTACATTTAGAACTTTTCCAAGGAGACTCAGTTATGGAAAGGAGCAAAAAGGTCATATTGTGAGAGGTCCTTCCTCTTTCGTATGTACTCTCAGACTGTGGACATTTAAAAAAAAATGACCCTGTGCATTTTATATTCAAATAGAGAAATGATTTTAACATCAACACATGCAGATTTCCTTACATTTTTAAATGATCACATAAGGAGTGAATACTCAAGAAACGAGGTACAATTACACACAGACCCGCACACACAGAGGACTGAACCAGAGCATTTGACAGTGGTGTATGGGACTGACCAGAACTGAACAGATAACCCAGTGGAAATGTGTGAGGCTCTGCATTCGTGAGATCGACCACAGTTATACCAGATATGATAATAGGACACAGGCAGAAGTCCTCCTGCCTTGTGTCGCACTGAGAGTCCAAGAAAGTTTGGCAAGTAGAGCCCCAAGTCCTGTCCAGAGAATCCAAAATCATCACCCATGGAGCTTAATTCTGAATTTCCGGCCCAGACAAAACTCCGATTAAATTCAATGAGTGTTTCTCATTTTAGAAAGCTGTGCATGTGCATGCCATGTTCTTTTCTTAGATAAAAACATACCCACAGCTCCTTCCATACAAAATGAAACCAAACACATTTAGAACACATGTAAGCCATTTCTCTATGGGAAAGGCCATTTGTGGTTAACACAGAAAGTATTTATGGTTTCACTGTTAATTGTGGTTTCTTTCTATTAGCCAAAAAAGGTAGCATTTTTCATGGTAGGAATAGTATGAAAGCAATAGGCTTTCTAAAAAATGTTCGAATTTTCTGGGGCATGAGGAAGTGACTGAATTTATGATCTCTTCTAAATACCGAGCGAGTATACACAACCTACCGTTATGTTTTCAATCTGAATAAAAGTTTATTTAAAATGGTCTTAATTGCTATTTGGTACATTTCCACAAGTCGAATCTGTATAATCAACATTATATAATATTTAAGGCTCGGGTACGTTTTAGTTTCTTATTTATAATTGTTATCCAGGGACATTAAAATTTCATTCTGGATCAGTGCTATTTCTGGAAATTGTTAATTTCAATTTCTTCTGGAAATTGTTAATTTTATAAATGTTACCTTGTTAATGTTAATTTTATTTAATCAATCACTGGGATTTATTTCTTCTTTCCTTCCTTCCATCCTTCCTTCATTCTTTTTTCTTCTTTTTTTTGAATTAAAAACTGAAGAATCACTGCAGTGTTGAAATATTTTAATTATTTCATATTACAAAAGTATCATTTTAATTTTAAACTGCATTTTAGCAAGGATTCTATTAGTGGATGAGTGAATTGAAAAGAATAGTTAAATACAAAAGCAGATTAATTAATTGGAATGTACATTTGTGGGGCTATATACTGATATTTTTTTAGCAGGCATTTCCACAAGTGTTTTAACATCTGAATGCATCACATATATATTATTACAAGGTGAAAGAGACAATTGTGATTGTTAGGTCAATAACTAGAATACTCAGGGATATTTACATATAAAGCAATTTTTCTTAAATATTGGAGCTTTTATTACATATGGGAAATATATTTGAAAAATTTCATCATTATACAATTTTATTTATAATTTTAGATCTAATATGGATATTAGATTGAATTTTATTAAATTTCTGAGAAAAAACAAGTATTTAAGCCGTATGACCCTAATTGCCTCTTTCTGAGGGTGAGAAATATTCTTTATGAAAATGCTTAAAGTATACTTTATCAATTTAATCACATACACTTATGTATATCTCATGAGTATATGTGAAACTGAGTCTAAATGAACATTTTATGAGGTTAAATGCAGTTTTCCAAAGATCCGTATTTATTCATAGATCATGTAAAAGGCGATTAGCTTCGATAAATATTGCTGTGTCTTTTGCTAAGCATTTGTATAATTCTGGCTTTTAGTTTAATAGTTACAAACATCATATATGTTGGTACACTTAGATTACACCTATGTTAGTATTCAAAACATTTCCATTAAAAAATTTCAAAGGTTTTTGGTATGTTTTGTCTCTCCTTTTTCTTACAAATGGAACTTTAAACTGGAATATATTATATATGAAAAGTATTAACTGATTTGTTGATATACCATAAAACTTTATGCACCTCAAATAATATTTTAATATATTTTATATAGTGTATAATATTGAATATTAGTGTAAATATTTGACAGGATATTTTTAATCTATTTATATAGTATTTTAAAATATATTGCTAACCATAGGATATGTCTTTCATGTCTTCTTGTGATTTTTATTTTGAAAATCACTAACATTTTATGAGAGAATGTTCACAGAAAGTAAACACTTCTCTGTGAAATCTTTAAAAAAGGAATAAACCTCAAACCAGAACTTCATTTTAATAAATATGTTACATTTTCTTTTCATGCTACTAACATAAAATGATTTCTGATCCCAGATACAGTTTTCTTTTTAATAGCAAAATATAATGTTTCTTTTCACTGTTATTTTCATGTATATTCAAATACTAATGTGAAATAACCAAAGAATAAAAACAGACTTTACTAAGAGGTTACATTTTCTTGAGGTGTAGGCAATACATGGTGATAGTCAAATTCATGCAAAAGTTTTTCATTCCTTGCTGTTTACAACTATGTAAAAATAGGCATTCCTAGTGTCCGCGTATTTCTTAGGCTTTAAAGTCACATTTTGTCAGTCGAGCTTTCTTACCTTCCTTTCACTGACGCCTTACTGAGAATCCTCAGACACTGTGGTTCTGTTCTTTCCTTGTCATCTGCTTGCGTTGTGCACGTCAGACTGTAGGGGGCACTCCTCAGCTGCAACAGAGACAATCTTGTGATCAGTCCTTTTTTGTGGCTCTGAGACGTATTTAATATTCATTATTTTATCAAGGCATTTAGTCTAAAAAGACTTCATAGCTCACCCTTAAAGCATGTATATTCATAATTGAGTAAAAAAAAAAACCTCACATAAGTATCAAGGTGGGCATTTGGGTTACTGGGGATGTTAATAAAATTTTATAATGCTGCATTGTGCCTGGGTAAATAAGTACTTTTCAGAGCTCTCCTCTTGTTATTCTTTTCTACTTGGAGCTAAGGGTGGATTTTATAATACCCAGATTTTTATTACTATACCTCAAGTCTTGTCTCTTTGCCTTGAGGACTCCCAGAGAGCAGGGTGTGGAATGATCATGATTTATGTTTGGGAAGAGGAACCACAGAGTTTTTACATAGAATTATGTGCCCTACACTGAAGCTTATAAACAGCTTATCTTTAATGGGAGTGAAATATTGAATTTAAGATTGTGTGTGGCCTTTTCTCCACTCCCTTCCCTCCACTCTCACTTCCCTGACTTGCCCCGTCCCAAACAGACTACTTGTGTGGCAATCCTAAGATCCCTTTCCATACATAATGACACAGTCCTCTCACATGTCTGTACCTTCTGGGTTCACAGCAGCAGCTGGTGCAGCTGCTTCGGGCTTTTTATGGCTTTCCATACTTACCTCTTGGAGAGACCGGTAGCATTCACTAGTCTGGTAGGTTGGGGACTTACTTTCCTTCTGCATTCAACCTCTTACTTGCCTCTGGGCCCGCTGCCCTCCCTGTCTCCTTTCGAGGGCATGCAGCTCTCAAGGACCTGACTCTCCTTACTCCTGTCTGAGACCAGCCCCTTCTCTTGGGATGGAGACTCCCTTCCTCCTCTACACTCTGGGTGCTGCTCCAGCAGTGGCCTTCTCTCCCTCCTTGTCATCAAACTTTTCTGCTCTATGTTGTAATTTCTCCTACTTTCAAAAGAATCCCTCTCTTCACCTCACTTCTCCAATCTGCAGTCTCTTCTTTCTCAGTTTCCTTTTATAGCAAAGCCCCTCCAAGAGTTGGACTTACTTGACGTCACCAACTCCTGTCCCTTCTATTGTCCCCTCCCACCATTTGCTCCACTGACTCTGTCTTCACCAGTGACCTCCATGTTGCTACACCTAATGATCAGTCCTTGAGGCAACATTTTTTCCCCCACTGTGGATCACTCACTCCTTGAAATAGTTCTTTCATGGAGCTTCTAGGAGATTGACTGTCTCCTTGTCCCCCCAACTCGCCAACAGCTCCTTCTCTGCTCCTCCCATAGTTGTACACACAACTCCTTGAACCCCAGGGGGCTGTCCTCAGGCCCCTCTTCTTTATCTATACTCTGTTTCTCTAAGCTTATCTCATCTTCTCTCAGTGATGCCATCTATCTGAAAAATCTTACATATATTTTTAGCCAGGACCATTCCCCTGAACTCTGACACGTATATTCAACTGCTTTCTCTACTGGATGTTGCCATTTGGATGTCTAATAGACTTCTTAAACTGATCTCCATTCCACCCATCCCCACCCAAAACCAGCCAACCAGCCAACCAACAAACCAACAAATCCACTTCTTCACAGTCTTCCCATCTTAGAAAAGGGAGTTTTCTCAGGATAAAACCTCAGTCTATATGACAGTCCAAGCCACTGTCTTCATTCATCTTCATTATTGTCTCCCTGCTTCTGTCCACGCCAATACACACATACATCAATCAATACAGCAGTGGTTCAATGTCAGCTCCTTCAGCCACTGGTGGCTCCTCATCTCACACGAAAAGTCACAGCCCTGTGGATGGCCCATAGTCCCTGGATCTGGCCCCTGAGATACTTCTAGGCCTCATCCCCTACTCTTCTCCCTGGCTTACTCACTTCATGTCAGCCACACACAGCCTTGCACTTGCTTAATAATCCTAGTAAGTCCCTCCTCTTCACTTGGAGTGCTCTTCTCCCCGGGGGTCTTTATGACTCTCTCCTTCACATCTGTAAGATCTTTCCCCTAATGTCATCTTCACAGTGAGGAGGACTTTCTTGGCCACCTTATATAAAATAGGAAGCCTACTCTAGTGGACACCGCATTCTGTATCCCTACTTTCTGCCGTTATTATTTGTCTCTATTGCACTTATTATCGTCATCTGCCTACGAGATATTCACTTACTGGTCATCGTTGCCCCATCAGTAGGTGCCTTCCAGGGACAGGTGTTTTCAAAGTGTATCTGCTCTGGCATCCCCGCTGCCTAGAAGGTTATTTGATATGTGCTAGACTCTCAGGAAAATTTGCCGAATGAATGAACCCATTTTAGTATATAACACCTGTGAAAGGATCAACATCCAAATTTGGGATCCAACCAAGATTTGAATTATATTCTGTCTCTTCTGTTTTAAAACTTGCTTTCTGATTTAAAAGAACTTTCAAAATGATGCCCTTATTTTGTATTGGTATCTTTGGTTATTCTCTTTAATTGACGTTGAACGTCTTTTCATTTTGACATTTAATAAATATCTGATGCAGTAACTCATTAGACTTCAGGACTTTTTTTTTTCCTTTGAAGGAGGCTTTTTTTTTTTTTTTTTAAAGTGGGATTGTAATTATTGGGGCTTAGGAAAGTCAAATCCCATGAGGATGGACTTTCCTACTTTTGGTAAAATGAAAAAGCATTCCTGATATGGACAAACTTTTTGGAGTAAAAATTTTTTGTAAAAGGCTTCTCTTTCTACAGAATTTTGGGGAATTTGGTAAAGTAGTTGATTACAAGACTTTATCTTTCCTGTTCTTCTTGCCTTCCCTTCATACCCCAATAACCTCAAAAGTATTGTAACTATGTAGGATTACATTTTAAATATTTCTCCTACAAGAGACATGTTTAATTTGTGCATTAAATTATATGACCTAATAGTGGACTTTACCTACATAAGTGTGGAAGAAGCTATGCAGAAAGAAACCAACATTTGATCAGGTCAAAGATTATTCTAGGCCTTTTTCATATTTCAGCTTATTTGGTCCTTAATACAACCCATTATACAGATGAAATTGAAACTTGGAAAGATTGTATAGCTTACCCAAGATCTTAGATCCAGAGTGTTAGGGTACTTGGATTCTGAGATTTGTCTGTTTCTCAAACTTGTATTCCTTTCAGTGCATTATGCTCCCTTCTGTATTATCAGCTTGACATAATTTGCTATGAATTCTGAAATGCTTTTCAGGTAGTTTTCAGAAAGTAATATGTGTGTATACTAAATTTTCATAATCCACGAGGGGCAGAGGGAATCTCCACTGAGCATGGCCTGATGTGGGGCAACCCCACGACCCTGAGATCATGACCTGAGCCTAAATCAAGGGTCCTACCCTTAACCAGTGGAACCACCCAAGTGCCCCAACACCAGGTCTTTTTCTAATCTTTTGTTAACATTATCTTTAATGTTTATAACAACCTGAAAATGATGATATTGTCATCATCATCCTTTTACAGAGGAGGAAACTGAGGCTCATAGAAGTAATTTTCCTGATTTTAAAAATTCCGATGCCCGCCTGGGCTGTTACCTAGAACAATAGATCAGATTTTTACATCTTTTATTCCTTCACTGTATTCAAGTGTCTACTCAAATATCACCTTATCAGAAAGGCCCCCTCTAACCAAGTTTCTTAGACCATTCTACCTCTAGATAGTGTCCTCTTAGTCTGCTTAATTTTCTTGTAAAATGTATTACCGCCTATGTATTATATATTTCCTGATTTGTTGTCTGCCTTTCCCAGCCAAATTGCAAGCTCTGTGAGTTTAAGAATGCCATTTCTGTATCAATCATGCTTAAGTGTCAGTCAAATTGATGTGAATAAGTGTGGAGCTGAAAGTGTAGGTGAGGGGCACTGGGGTTAAGGGTCTGCCTTCTGCTCAGATCATGATCATGGGGTCCCAGGATCAAGCCTTGAGTGGGGCTCCCTGCTCAGTAGGGAGTCTGCATTTCCCTCTGCCCCTCACCTCACTTGTGCTCTCTCTCTCTCACACTCGCTCAAATAAATAAAACCTTTTTTTTAAAAAAGAAAGTGTAAGTGAAATTGGATTTATCTAGGTAAATTGAATAAAGAGGATAAGGGAAATTTTGAGTACAAGAGAATAGAAGAGAGAGGACTAGAACAGAAGAGGACAGTCGGATCAGAAGCATTGAAGAAATGCGAGGGTTTTAGATTCTTCTGAAAATGGACCTTGTGAACATAGAAAGAAAGATTGCCCTTTTATGTAAGGTGATGAGGCTTCTAGAAGAAGGCACTATATATTTGTGTCAGAGAAGATTATTAAAATTCTCAGCATCTGCTATTTTAAAAAGTAAGGTTTCAAAGTAGAGGGAATTCAGAACCTGAGATACAATTTTGGAATAAAGAGAAAAAGACTATTTGGGGGATACCTCCAGGAAGAAGTTTTGGTTGTAGAGTTCATCTGTAGAGTTCATTTTCAAAGAATTGACAATACCTATAATATTTCATACCCAAAAGAAAAGAAAATGGAAAAAAAGAAAAGACTCAGAGGAATTGAGGGCACAGAGACACAAAGTAATTGTTTAAGGTCACATGGCTTCTGAGTGGCAGAGCCGGAATAAGAAAGCCTGGCTGATGGTTGCCGGGGACCCACACTCATCATCATTAGGTTACCTGGTCTTTTCTGACAACATTCTCTTGACATTGAGCTTTCAACCTTTCTTGAAATACTATTACACGTACCAATTTTCTCTTTTCTTTGCTTGCTGTGGCTTGCCACTGACATTGCTACGGTTAAGCAACCTTGGGACAGGCAACATGGAGGAGCTTTCCTGACTTGGCTCTCTAGGAATGAGAGTCATCAAGAATTCTTTGAATTATTAAGTGATCATGATGGCTTGATAATTTGGCAGTGGGAAATCAGAGACCTTGGCAGGGATGACTTCCGAGAAAAAAAAAAAAGAGTTTTGATTCTTATTAATAAGATTTAAAAAGAGCCGATAGAAAGGAAATGTGTGTAGCATGGGGAAGTTTTAAAACCAGATCTTTTTTTGATAGGGGGAGGTGCAGTAGGACCTCGCGTGCCATCCTTGAGGAGCTGGGGATCCTGAATGCACTGAATATGTGGGAGATAGGTGAAAGAAATACAGCATTTGAAAATTAATGAAAGAGAAGAAAATAATTAAGAAATCAAGGATCCTCAAAGATGTGGAGAATGTATTTCAGATGCCAGTGGACAGAGGAATAAAAGTTAAGGAGAACATATATAAGTAATCATGGTTAATCACCCATCCATCCATCCATCCATCTAATCACATCCTACACATCTGACAACAAAACAGTGATAGAAAATGAAACAATAAATCGATCAGGAATGGCACGTAGGCATCCTGTGACTCACTGATGTTAATAGACTCAAAGAGACATTTTATTGGAAATAAGCTTTCAATATTAATTATAATTTAATGTAAATGGATGCTCTCCCACACACATTTTCTTTGTTTAGAATTATATTACCGGACATGTGGCCCTTTCTATTTCTCACGTTCTGTATTAAGAACATACGCTGGCTGTGAGAATTGACGTGCACAGATATATGTCATTTTTAGGGGGGAATGATGACCCAACAATTAGAAATACATCCTTATTTATGACTGATGATAACGTAGTCACTGCTCCTTGCATTTAGAAGTAGTATATATGGTAGGGACGATGTTGGAAACTTGTCCATAAACAGGTAGTTCTCTTTCCATGAGCCCTCCCTAGTTGTGGAGAATCATTTAGAAACATGTAAAGTCAACTGTGAAATTAACACACTGTGAAAGGCATGTACTAGTGATGCTAAAATCAAAGTTACCTCTGCCTGGCGCAGCAAGCAACTGTATCAACAGAGCTTTGTATGTCTTACAGAGCCAGCATGTGGTATTAAGTGAGTATTTGTTGAAAGCTGGACTCAGAAAAGGAAGAGATCTTTTCCCATCTCAGAACAAGTGTTCATGCATTCTGTGCCTTTCAGATTCATTTGGGAAAATATACGGAAGCCTTTATGTTACTATTCTCAGCTCTGCCTTTCTGCCTTATTATACCATTTCCTTTTGCCCACATATACCATTCTTTGCCTGCTACATGACAGATGTGCTTTTTGGCTCCTCCTTCTTCATGACACTGTAGAATTATGCCACATTTCTTAGGTTGAGCTTGAATTTATCTTTAGAGAGTTGTTTCTTCTTGCCCTGACTACAGTTTTTTCAGTAGAGTGTATATGACTTGACAAGTATGTGGAAGTGTCCAAGACATCTGTGGCTCCCTGCACTGTAGCAAACACTTCCTGCGTTCAAAGGGGCCACACCTATAACCTTGGGTTTCTGTGTTGTTGATCTTCATTTTCGTTCTATTAGTTGGAATGCAAACCACTTTGGTTTTCTGGGTTTTAGAGAACAATTATAGAGGTATTGCTATATGTGACTTATGGTATATATTCTGACTCCAATACGATAATTTTTTGGTTTTGTTTTGTTGCCATTTAGGAAAAATGTTAACTCCTTTCTGCAGCTCTCCCTTTGAAGCCCATTGTGTGAAAGATCTCTAATGTGAAATTAATCTGGGTTTGGCTGGATGCCAGGCCCATAAGAGATGAGAAGAAAATCACATGAAGTCGATAGCCTTATCTATTATGATCATAACATTGGGATTTATATGGGAGGAGGAGGCAGATACAAAAGAATGCCTGGAGTAATATGGGTCAGGAAAGAGAGGAAAAGAGTTGTCCTCAGTAGGGGACAGTTAAGCATTCGCTGTATACTATAGGTCCACCCTGGACTTTTGGCACTTTTCTGAAAGGGAATAGCAGTGGTTATCGAAGCTAGTGGCTAGCTTCAGAAAGGGCATCTCATCTGGTCTCCATTTAGGAACACTGCAATGAATGAGATTCGAAGGCTCATAGCTATGCACATTTTGGGAGGTTGGAGAAGCAACTTAGAAATGCAGAACACTCTGGAAATAAAACTACCATTCATCCCAAACATGGAGAGGTGCTAGTCTGACAGAGCCTGTATCTTCCAGTGATATCCAGACTGTGTGCTGAGGACGGGTTTGCCATGGTTAAAATCAGTATTCCAAGACTTGTTTATCTAAAATGGAAAAAAGACTGGTGGTTGGAAACCTCATTTTTCTTTGTTACTGTTTTTGAAACATCAGGACATCAGCTTGTCTCTTGGGACTGTGCCCAGGAGGTCTAATTTTGCTGAAGGATCCAGTCAAGGCTTTGGAGTTAGTTTAGTATTCTAAATTAGTTATATTTTGATTTTACTTGGATTTGTGGAAAAACTAAAAAAGTCAACATCTAAGAGAGGCAATTCCAGGTTCTTCCTACCTCCCATGAAATTGTATTTTGGTTGTTATGTTGAACACACAAAAGTAAAAAATATCCCTCTGAAAATGTTCATGCAGCACGAGCAGTTCCTCTCTGAGAACTCATATTCCCTTGGATGAATGGCACAATTTCATTCCTAAAAGCATAACAGGGATTCCCTTTTCCCGTTCAGTGATTATAATTTTGGAATAAATCCTTGCCTCCATTGACTCCCTAAAGTGTGCATACCTGGAGTGAATACACTATTGATGATTTTACATCGCCAGAGGAATGAAAGGGAATGGGAGTGGGGGAGGGGGAAGCAGAATTAGAGATTCGAGCTACAACCCAAGTCAGTGAAGGCTGAAAATGGCCAATCAGAGGGTCAAGAGATTGTCTGGATCTGGGAAATAGTCGGAAAGTGGAAGTCAAAGTAGAGAAGTGAGTCAATATCAAAATGGCATTGTACATGAAGTGGAAGGGCAAATAGAGTGTTTATAAAAGCAAGTGAATGTAAGCGTATGTGGTTTACCAGATAGATGACCATGGAGCTTTACCTTACCTTCTCATCTATCTGACAGAGTAGGGACTGATGACTTCTGGCTGTGATGGGAGGATACTGGGGGCTCAAGGCCATGCATCAGACAGATAGACACTCTATTATCCAACAGGTGGGAGGAATAGGGGCTTCTGCAATGCCCTAAAGGTTTGATTTTGGAATAGATGCCTGTGCTGTGAATCCTTGTACTTTCTGTAAATTACATTAGCATTCCTTAGTCCATGCCATTCGGAAACATGTATTGCAAATTTAATTTGGTTAATTCACAAGTCTATTTTTTACCTGTTCAATTTAATACCGTTCAAATTTGCCAATAAGTGATATGCCAGTTTCCTGCCAGACTACTCAAGGCAAAATGTGAATCATCAGTGGCTAAATGGCTTTTCTTGACATTGAATAAATGCCCAACTTCCTATTTAATAATGATGCATGTATATAACTGACCTTAATAGGAAAATAAGATCTTTCTACAGTTTACCTAACTCAAGTCTTCACATAATTCTGCTTCATTGCGGATTTTTGTGTGGGTTAGCATAGCTGGCTTTAAGTATATAATATGTATAATGTGACATAAAGCCATGTAGATTTACACGTACATACCCAAGGTTATGTAGAATAAAATGACACAAAATTACTAACTTACTGTTTTATTTAATGTCAATTGAATCTATGTATCCAAAATTAAGAATTTTTAAGCATATTTTATCTAAGCTTTCTAACGGGTTATTTGAGGTGGGTATTATTAATCTCATCTTCCAGTAGAAGAAACAGATTCCAAGAGATGAAAACACTTTCTGTAAAACTCTGATTCACACTAAGTCTGTTTACTCCAAAGCCGATAGTCATTTCTATTGTCTCATATTGTTATTTTCCTTATGGTGTTCTTATTCTCATTGATCATAATATAGATCACCTTGTTTTATTGTGATAGCTCGTAGATCTTGAATGTAGGTATGAAATTTATTGCCATAACACACTCGTTATAACTGCTGCCCTCTATTTCTAATACCTGGGACTGAGTCCAGTGAGGGAAACTTTGAATGTAAAATTTACATGCCAGGTTTACCTTCCAGAGCAATTTTCAGTGTGTATGGATATGTGTTACATATTAGGAATAGATGCCTGAGAATACCAAAACTTCTGAATTCTTTGATAACCACATCAAAGGTAATTCTTGAGTCTAGAAAGACAAAAATATTCTTTAGAAAAACAAAAGAAAATTAGCAAAAATTAGTCCAAACACAAATACCGCAAGGAAAACTGTATAACTGTATGCCCATAAGTATATGTTAATAAATTTAGCAACAAAAATATACAGTGCTTCATGATGTGACTCATTAAAAATGAATTTAACTAGATGGTGGCAGAATATGAGCAGCATGCACAATGGTTACAGTAAATGTGCAAGTGTAGCCTTTCTTTTAGACCAAGTATTAGGGAAGAAAATTGCATACTTGATGTCTGGCGGTTTCTAGAATGCTGTTTTTGTTTACGGGTTGGGCAAATGCCCGTGGTTTCAACAAAATAAGAATAGAAATCATACATTATTGTGAAGTTATTTTAAAACAACAGATGCAAGGCAGGTCATGGGATGTTTCTGTGACCATTGGGCAGGGAAATGGAACCAAAACCTATGAAATCTTGAAGAATCGAGGATACAATTTTTATTTGGAAATTCCTAGAATTAATATTGCGAATGCCTCCCCTGATGCACATTATGGAGAAATATCAGAGCATTGGAATATTTGACCCGAATGAGTAGTTGGAAACTGAACAAGTTTTTCCTGGATGTAAAAGAAGGGTGCTTACTGTATACTTTATATATATTTGGAATGATGCTAAAATCTATAAATCTCTTTTTTCTCTTTTCGATCTTTTTTTTTTTGTCAGTGCTACCTCATAGAATTTGTGTATGGTGTTTTAATTTTATAGGAGTAGCTCCTTAACTCATTTTAACTATGCCTACGTAAGACCTTCTGAGTATTGGTACCATGTGCAGATTTTATCATCATAAGCACCAAGGTAAAGTAGGTGTAGCCCATGGAAAGAGATGAGTCACAAAAATCATTTCCCAAAGCACGTTCTTTTGATTTCCAGCCCATGGTGTACATTTGAAAGGACTACTCGATGGGAAAATTTATGGAACTTAAATGGATCAGAGTGTTTCACAAGGTGAAGGCGTTGGGCCACCAGAAGGTCTATTATGGAGTGTTTAGCTCATATGTATGTTATGGTCCAAACAATGGGTTACTGACCTGGATGTTTTTTCGAGAAGCTATTGCCTATGTGTTCAAATCATTTCTTGAATAATCTATCTCCTGTAATCGTTACCTTCAAGTGGAGATACTTGAAGGTTAAAATATAACATGAAATTTTTATCTTTTGAAAGAATTTCCAAATACATGTGGTTATTGCAGTCTCTCTCTTTCATTTATAACCCAATTTCTGAACCATTATTTTGCCTTCCTTAACCCCACCCCAAAATACAACATTTAAAATTTTTATTGGTGATGGTTTGACAGCTCACTGGGACCTCTAACTGTTCTATGTATTTCCTGGCTGGGCCATCCAAAAAATTTTTTTCCCCTCTTACCTGTTTGTGTTTTCTTGGCTTATCTGTGGTCAGGGCACAAAGGGCAGTGTTGTGCTACCCACAGGTTCAAGCCAAGCAAGGGTGTTCATGGCTTAATTCATTCCAGTTCATTTTCAACACCACCAGCATGATTATGCTAAAACATAAATGTGATTAAACCATCACCCTTATAAAAAGTCTCAAAAGCCTTTATGATATCTTTCTCACAGGGTATACAAACTTCAGGATATGGTCTATTACTCTGGGCTTACCTCAAGTGGTATGAAGAATTGGCCTTGACCTTGCTGAGATACCACTGCCACCAAAGCTACCTTCCCTGCTTCACAGGGAGCTGAGCTGACTTAAATAATCTCCACCGTGGTGAGCAGAGAATGGTTACCGTTAGTGAGAGGTGCCCACAAGAGGCTTGATTAGGTCCTGGTATGCTACCAAATTTATGGAATTCTTTATTTAATGACAGGATTCTTCCCTTTCCAAGGTCACATATGCCATCAAATTCGCTGAGTCTGGATGGGTTCTAGTACCAGCCGTAGTGGGACTGTAACCATTATTCCCCTCTGACGCTCACATTTGATGGTGGGATCTGGTGACCCTTCCAGACATTTGTCCCTGTGACACATTCTTTATCAAGGACACTATTATCCCTCACTCAGGATTTTTCTTCCCTTCAGGTGGTCAGATAAGTATAAACCCTCAGCTGTAAATGTGGTTCAACTTGCTTTACATTCTCAGAACATCCTCAGCCACAGTGTAAATTAGTGAATGCCAAACAGGATACTTGGGAAAAAGTGACACCCCTCATATCACACAATATGGAACACTAAAATTACCTATTGTTCATGAAATCATTGTCAAGACCAATGTCATGAAGCTTTTCTTTCTTTTTCATCTAGGAATTTTATGGTGTCAGGCCTCATGTTCAAGTCTAATCCTTTTTGAGTCGATTTGCTTGTGTGTGTGCGTGCGTGCATATGGTATAAAATAAGGGTCCAGTTTCATCATTTTGCATGTGGATACCCAGTTTCTCCAACTCTATCTCCTGAAGAGACTATCCTTTTCTTGCTATATATTCTTGGTGCTCTCGTTGAATATTACTTGACTGAGTATGTGTGGATTTATTTCTGGGCTCTCTATTTTGTCCCACTGGTCTATGTTTATCTTTATGCCAGCACTAAACTATTTTACTCACTGTAGCTTTGTAATATGTTTTGAAATCAGAAGTGTGATGTCTCCAGTTATACCAAAAACATGCGCAACAAAAGCAAAAATCGATGTGACTACATCAAGCTAACTTATACACAACAAAGGAAACAATCAACTAAGTCAAAAAGCAGCCTACAGAATGGGAGAAAATATTTGCAAATTATATATTTGACAAGGAGTTAATTTCTAAATATACAAGGAACTCCTATAACTCAATGGCAAAAACAACTCAATGGGAAAAAATGGGCTAAGGACTCAAATAGACATTTCTCCAAAGAACACATATAAATGGTCAAGAGGTATATGAAAAAGATTCTCAATGCCATCAATCATCAAAGAAATGCAAATAAAAACTATAATGAACTATCACTTCACACCTGTTAGGACAGCTATTATTAAAAAAATGAAAAGACAGCAAGTGTTGGTGAGGATGTGAAGGAATTAGAACCCATGTATATTGTTTGAAATGAAGAATGGAGGGGGTACCTGGGTGGCTTAGCTGGTTGAGCATCCAGCTCTTGATTTTGGCCTTGGTCATGATCTCAGGGTTGTGGGACGGAGCCCCATGTCCAGCTCTGCTCTCAGTGGGGAGTCTGCTTGAAATTCTCTCTCTCCCTCTCCCCCCACCATATAAGTAAATCTTAAAAAAAAAAAAGAAAGAAAGAAAAAGAAATGCAATATGATGTAGCTCCTAAGGTGAACAGGATGGAGGCTCCTTAAAAAATTAAAAATAAAATTACCATATGATTCAGTAATCCAACTTCTTGGTATTTATCAAAAAAGACTGAAGTCAGAATTGATACTAGCACTTTCGTGTTTATTGCAGCACTATACAAGATAGCCAAGATGTGAAAACAACCTAAATGTCCATTAAGAGATGAATGGATAAAGAAAATATGGTATATACATTCAATGGAATACTACTTAAAAATAAAAAAAAACAAGCAAAAGGAAATCTTGGAATACATGACAACATGGATGAATCTTGAGCACATTATACTAAGTCAAAGAAGCCAATCACACAAAAACAAGTACTGTATGACTCTGCTTACCTAACGTAGTCAAACCTGTGGAAGCAGAGAATAGAATGGTGGTTGCCAGGGCCTGGTGGAAGGGGAAACAAGGAGATATTAATCCAAAGGAACAAAGTTTCAGTTGTGCAAGATAAGTTCTAGAAATCTGTTGTACAACAATGTGCCTATAATTAATAATGCTGTATTGTACGCTTAAAATGTTGTTAAGAAAGTAGATGTCATGTTCTTCCTAAGTGTTCCTAGGAAGCTAAGTGTTCTTACCACGACCAAGTAGGAAAAAAAAAGTCTATTGTTTTTCTTCTTCACAAAGCTGTAAACTCTTTGAGGGCAGGAATTGTGTCAGATTCGTTTTTGTATTCCCGGGGTTTATCACAGTCTGTGGCACAATAATAATGGTATTTGGAGGGTAATGAACATAGAGGCATTGAGTTGCATCAAGATGTCAAAGACCAAAGCTCTTCAAGGGGAGGATTCAGGGTAAAGGAGAGTTCTTTGTGGCTCTGGGAATGATTCTTCAAGTGCTAGATTGTTTTTCAGAACAAAGGGAAGAAATAACTACAGACTCATTCTCAGGGGTCAGAGTATAACCTAAAAGTTCAGTATTTTTATTCCCACTTTTTGTACTAGACCTGTTCAGTGGCAAGAAACATCAATACTCTTGGATACACGGTTTGTCTAAGAAACAGCTATCAGTCTTTGTTTCCTTGGCCATATTATGACAAGCAAATGGACAAATGAGCAGGACTGAATTTACCTAATCTTCATCAGCTGACAGATCTGTTTTTTTTTTTCTTTTTAAGATTTTATTTATTTATTTGACAGAGAGAGAGACGGTGAGAGAGGGAATAAAACCAGGGGGGTGGAAGAGGGAGAAGCAGGCTTCCCGCCAAAGCAGCGAGCCTGATGCCGGGCTTGATCCCAGCCCTGAACCCAAGGCAAACGCTTAACAATTGAGCCACCCAGGCGCCCCGACAGATCTATGTTAGATGTATATTTGACCATGGAAGGTTCTGGTAGTGAATGTAGAGTAATGATATTTTTAAAAAGTATTAGTTATGTTAATATCAGAGATGAGCGAATGGGAAACAACACTTATGTACCCTGTGCCTTTTGTTTTCACGTAAGAATTGGTTTGTCAATACTCTTGGCAAAAATAAAAGTACAGAACACTAAAAGTCAGTTGACAGAAACATAAATAATGCCATAGTTACAAATAAATGCAAAAATAAGTTTACATTTTTAAACATGTAGGTCGGGTTACATATGGAAAAGAATAAACAAATAGATTTCATTGCTTCATTGGCTGTAATTATTTCCAGTCAATTAGCTTATAAAGTCCAGATTCTTTTCTTGTTTCACAGCATAATATGATGTGAATAAATACCTGTTTTTCAGAAGGAAAACAGTGCACTGTGGGTATTGGCCTAAAGATATAGGCATCTCTCTATAATTTGTGTGCCGTTTTTTTGCTAGCCATATAATTTTGCCTTGATAAATAACACATGATAGAGTTGGCCTTGCTGGCTGACCGCCTCCAAAGAAGATGCTTCAAAGACTCTCTATAATATTTGCATAGGGGTTGGGTCAGTGACCATAGGACAATGGCTACTCCAAAGCAAATAAACAAGTAGAAGTTCAGTGCTCATAGTCAGTAGAGAACAGACAAGTCAATCTACAGATGAGAGAAAGTAGAGAAGAACTGTGAGCAGGGAGGCCCGTTCAGCTCTAGAAGAAATGCCTCAGAAGGGAGAGAATGCTTTACCTGCTGAGCCTGCCTATTTTACCACCAGAAATAATTTTCTTTTATTTAAGATTTAAAGGTACATCTAAAGGCATAATGTAAAAAAAGAACAAGGAATTAGCTCTACCATCAAATCCTCCTTTTTTCAGTCTCCCAAATTTCTCTTTGGCTTTGAAACTGTCCTCTCTGTGCCTCAATTTCTTCATCTTCGAAAATGAGATAATACCTAAATTGTAGAGCTGAACGATAAAATCAGGTTCTGTAGGTGAAAGTACCTAGCACTATACCTGGTATGTCTGCTAATATTAGTTTTCTTGCTTCCATCCATTCACCCATGAATCGTTCCATCCAACATAGCCTTACTGCATCATAATTTGTGCCAGGTCTTGCTTTTGTCCCTGAGATTTCTAACCACATGACTCCATGGGAAGACAGTTTCTATCAGATCTCCTAATTCTTAGTGTTGTAAGCAAGTTGATGTGTGCAGCATCCCAAACATGATCACAAACTCTTGCCTCCTAAATCTTTGCAGATGACAACTGTTCTATTTCCATGGTCCTCCTCACTCTTTGATTTCCACTAACTTATTGAAAACTCTTTCCTAAGCTCTCCTCTTCTATGGGGTTTTTAAAGCTTATTCTACCTAATTTAGTCATTGTGGTCATTTTGATAACTTCCTAGAACTTTTTATACAGTTGTGTGCAACTCTAAATAGCAATACATGTGGGATGCCTGGGTGGCTCAGTTGGTTAAGCAGCTGCCTTCGGTTCAGGTCATGATCCCAGGGTCGTGGGATAGAGTCCCACATCAGGCTCCTTGCTCGGCAGGGAGCCTGCTTCTCCCTCTGTCTCTGCCTACTTGTGATCTCTCTCTCTCTGTCAAATAAATAAATAAAATCTTTAAAATAAGTAAATAAATAAATAGCAATACACGTGTAATATGTTTTTGTCCATTTGAAATATTTTTATATTACATGGTATGCAGTGATGTAGAATAAATCTCCTTCAGACTCATATACCCTAATAGATGTTTTCTTTTTTTTTTTTATATACAATGGAATATTACTCAGTCATCAGAAAGGATGAATACCTATCATTTGCATTGACATGGATGGAACTGGAGAGGAATACGCTAAGTGAAATAAGTCAAGCAGAGAAAGACAATTATCATATAGTTTCACTCATATGTGGAACATAAGGAATAGCACGGAGGACCACAGGGGAAGGGAGGGAAAATTGAATGGGAAGAAATCAGAGAGGGAGACAAACCATGAGAGACTCTGGACTTGGGGAAACAAACTGAGGGTTACAGAAGGGAGGGGGTGGGGGAATAGGGTAAGCGGTGATGGGTATTAAGGAGCGCACATGTTGTGATGAGCACTCGGTATTATACACAACTAATGAGTTGTTGAACACTACATCAAAAAGTAATGGTGCACTATATGCTGGCTAACTAAACATAATAAAAATAAATAAATAAATAATAAATGCTTTCAAACAAATGGGTATTTGAAAATGCTATCTTCTTCCGCACTTGATCTTTATTTTCATCATGATAGGGAATGGGATCCTTTTTCATGCTATTTATTTATTTATTTAAAATTTTAAAAAAGATTTATTTATTTATGAGTGAGAGAGGGTGAGCAGGGGTTGGGGCAGAGGGAGAGGATCTCAAGCAGACTACCTACTGAGCACAGAGCCTGATGCAGCCCAATGCAGCAAAACTGATGTGGGCTCAACCACATGACCCCAAGATCATGACTGAGCTGAAATCAAGAATTGGACACTTAACCGGCTGAGCCATCCAGGTGCTCCCCTACCCCTTTTCATACTCTTAATTTGGAGTAGTTTCTGCGCCTTTACCTAACTACTGGAATATCCACCTCTATTCATCAATACACATTGCCTGAGTGCTATCCAGTTTTTATCTGAAGCTCATGGCATGAACTTAG
This sequence comes from Potos flavus, assembly GCA_028534135.1. Taxonomy (NCBI): domain Eukaryota; kingdom Metazoa; phylum Chordata; class Mammalia; order Carnivora; family Procyonidae; genus Potos; species Potos flavus. The sequence goes on from CM052883.1 coordinate 140,294,634, forward strand.
CTTCCACTGGAGAGTCTTCAGCAGCCTTTGGTCTTATTGGTAGTTGTAATATGATAAATGGCCTGATACCAGTAGCTAATTTTTTCCTATCTGAAATTTTTAATGATAAATTTTAATTTAAAATGAAAGCATAGAATGGTCTATTTATGAAGAAATTGTTTCTAGTTTCATATGCCAAGAGTATGTGTCATGAGATATGACTCATAGTAGCTACTCAAAAGGTCTGGAAGAAAAGTCAAATGATTTAAGAAAACAAAATCCATGCACCATGACATTTTAAGATTTATTACTTAAAAGTAGTAAACATTCTTTTGCATTTTCTATGTTAAAGTATACGGTCAGGGTAGTTTATTAAATAAGAGAAAACGTCCTCACATAGTTATTCTATTATATTCAATAACTTTCTAGAAAATCTATTTATAAGCTGTCATTTCCTATATGATCTTCAAGAGATTTAAAGAAAGATCCAGTGATCAACCATGAGCGCTGAAGTTTTGCTGTTTTAAACATGTGTTGTGATGGAAACTACTAAAAATCCGATGGGCTTCAACAGAAGAAATGTGGGTTTCCTAATACTTAAAGGCTCATAAGAGGGAGATGAGGGAGGAAAAATAAGGGGAGCTTATGTAAATTCATGGGGTTGGTCAACAGAAGCACAGAGTGGCCATAAATACAGTGATGTAGCAAACACAAGGCTAGCCTGTCCTTGGAAACATACACAGAGCCATTAAAAGGCAGAATTTGCCTTTTAAGCAAATGTGACAAGAGGCAAAACAAACGAGGAACTGGGAATCCATTGGATAGAGCTTTTTGAAATGTTCGGATACCTAAATTATTCTCTAAGGAAACCCACGAAAAATTTGAAGGCAAAAAATCGGGAGTAGGAAGGAAGGAAAAAGAAAGTCAACTTATTTTTAGCAATAAAAGAGTAGTTAAAATGTTACCTAAATTTTTGCTTTTTGTCTACACTTTATACATATCTAGGTGATTGATCTAAGGAAAAATTAGATTTAATCTAATATGATTGTAATGGAACACCATACTGTCTGTCAATGTCATTTTTAAAACATATATGATGAATTACATTAGGCTACATTCGGTATCATCTGAAACTCAGTTCCATAAAATTAATTTTATTTTTTCAGACCAGTTAGAATATGCAGCAACAACAATGCGTGTTTCCTTTTATTATTACAAACTTTTCAATAGCAGGCTTCACATTTGCTTGACTTTGAAAGGATGCATAAGCAAGATACTTAACAGCCAGGAACTTGTTTTGTTCCCTTAAGTTTCCTTATGTTTTGAAAGTTGTTGGTTGATTTGAGACCTGATGTTGGTCCATGAGAGTGAGTTCTGGCTTGCTCATAGTCTGGGGCATGATTTACCTTCTGACCCTTTGTCTGCCCTAGAGTCTAGCATGTCTCTACTTCCTAGATTTTTGTGATTCAAACCAGACTCCTTGGGTATGAACATTTGACTCAGAAAATTACTTAATTAACACAAAAGTGCTAGTCAAATTGACCAATGCTGCTTTCCTAAATATTTTTAACATATTGAATTCATCTTATACTTGTCTGTAGTAGTTTAAGCTTGGGACAGATACAGTTCTCCATTCTTCATTTCCAAGCTATTGCTTAGGCAAAAACCTTTGGCACCGTCTTTCATTTCTTCTTCTGAAGAAAGGTTGAGGTCCTGTGTAAGGTCCCTTTTTTTTTTTTAATTATTTTTTTAAAATTTTATTTTATTTTTTCAGTGTTCCAAGATTCATTGTTCATGCACCACACCCAGTGCTCCATGCAATACGTGCCCTCCTCAATAGCCACCACCAGGCTCACCCAACCCCCCACCCCCCTCCCCTCCAAAACCCTCAGTTTGTTTCTCAGAGTCCACAGTCTCTCATGGTTCATCTCCCCCTCCGATTTCCCCCAATTCACCCTTCCTTTCCTTCTCCCAATGTCCTCTATGTTTTTCCTTATGCTCCACACATAAATAGTGAATAAATCAAAAGGAGTGAGCTTGCTAATCAAGTAGCCAGGGAAAGACAGAAAGATAACAAAGTCATAGAACAAGAAATCAGGAAGATTTAAGGTTCCTTTTGTTAAGGTTTCTTTTATTCTCTCCCACTGGATACTTTTCTGTTATTAAGGGCTGAACTTTATCCACACAGCTTCTCTGTTATTCTTTTCTTCCTGATTTCTTGTTCTATGACTTTGTTATCTTTCTGTCTTTCCCATGGCTACTTGATTAGCAAGCTCACTCCTTTTGATTTATTCCCTATTATATATCCCCTATACATCAAGATTAGGTGGTACAATGGTGAACAAGATGCACTTGTTGCTCTCAAGGAGTTTATAATCTTACAAGGGAGAGGGAGAAATAGGTAGAGAATTGTATATGTGCTCAGTGTCCCAGTTGTAAATACGGGTAGAAAAAAATGAACAGAGTTAATCAGATTTCTTTCCTCAGGAGTTTAAACCAAGTATACTGAATTAGCCAATTAGCAGTGTGCACTTAATCAGAAAGATCATGAAGAAAGATAAGAATTCAGGATAGCCATGAGGTAGCAGAGAATGTAAGAAAACAAAGGACGCTAGTCAGTATATGGAGAAAATTAGAACAGGCACCACAAACATTGAATTAGAGCACCACAGGAGACCACGCAGCTCCTCCTAAGAGATGTAATTACTGAAAGGGCTGTGGAGATGGTACATGCATGGGAAAAGAGTCATGCATCTTGGAATTGTAACTTTTCAAGGTATATCGATTCAGTGTTTCAGAAAGTGAGGTGGGTGATAATAGAGTGTAGCAGTTATCAGCATTGTGTTGAGAATGACATGGTTATATTGTGTGGACCTTTGGCAAACTGACCATTCTAATACTCATGTTCTCTTCCATAACCTGGAGGAGTCAGTAATAATTAACTTTGTGCTTATTTTAAGATTGGATCAGGTAATCCATGTAAAGTGCTTAGCATAGTTCCTTATGCATCATAAATTTTGAAAAATATTATCTATTACTATTTTATTTTGCCTTGGTATACTAAAAGGCATCTAAATTGGTATTTTTCAAACTATGGGTTGCAGTTATGAGGGCATAATATAATAAAGACATAATATAATAAATTTAGCGATGAGCAACCAGTAATTTCAAGAAAGAAATGGAAAAGAGTGTATACAAAGCATTTTCTATAGTAAAGGTATTATTTGCAAAAACTTTTTTCAGCTACCCCCACACACGTATGTTTGTACAGGCTCTTGCTCATAAAACTTTGGAGACCACTGCACTGTATGAATGCCAGATGGATAATAGATTAGATCATGATATATACAATTAACTGGTTTGCCAACTCTAACTCTGAAAAGGGGACACTAATCTATTCATTAGTGAAATCAAGGCCATGTGCAGGGTTGCTCCAGATTTTGGTGTTTGCATGTGTATATATGCATGTAAGTAATAATTGTCCAAAACTTTGCAGCTCCCAGTGTAAGGGTTTTGGGATCTCAAAAGTTGTGCCTCCTTTAGTCTTGGAGAATTTTAATAGCTCTGCTGGGATTTCTACTGTTCTGACTCTCTTTCATATCCTCTGGATAAAGAATGGTAAATTTATTGCAAAGCATCTATTTTTGCTCATTGTACAATCTGTAACAGAGAACATCAGTACTGGAACCCTAATCTTCTAAACCACACGTGGCGTCACTGATTTCTTAGAGTTAAGTATAGATATGTGCATATGCAAGTAATTCAGACAAAAGATTATCTGAGTACTCATCCCAGAAAAATGATTGAGAAAAATCCTCTAGTTGGACAACATCCAAGTAAAACTGAGACCCTAAGAAAAGGTAAGATAAGAGGAGATGTGTGACAGAATATATGCTTTACCTTAGAGAGTACCTAAGAGTACCTAAGAAGGTATACCATAAAGGATAGGTAAAATTTGTTGGATAAATATGATAATACTACAAGAAGCTTAATTATAGTCTGGAATCATCAGCACAAAACATTAGGAAAACCTAGGAGTGAAGGAGTATGGAGAGGTGGGTAAAAAAAATACTCTAAAGGTCACATCGTGTTGAGTTGAAGATGTGGGGAAGCATCTTGGTTGTTGGAAGAAAGGCACCTTTGCTGGAGATATAAAGTTGGTTGTCACTGGCATATTGAAGGTAATTGAGGCAATGTAAGTGGCTTTACTTTCCCAGGTAGAGCACTCATACTCTTCTGTTTTTCCTTCCTCCTCACTAGCAGTTTTTTGGCTCTCTTTTGTTCTCTAACTGTATTCATGGTCTAGATTTCACCTAATCTCATCACATTGGAAAACATGTATCTAATGAAAACTGAAATTTATACATCCAGTTTTGACCAGATTCTCAGCACTCCCTTCTCCCAATTGACTCCATCCACAGACTTCCCTAACACAATTTCTAGTAACTCTATCATTCTGGTGGCTCAGGCCAAAAATCTTGGAGTCGTTCTGGGCTGTCTTCAATTACAACCCACCTGAAATTTATCTATCTATCTACCTACCTATTTATTTATTTTTTTAGTGTGTGTGTGTGTTTTTTATTATGTTAGTCACCATACAGTATATCATTAGTTTTTGATGTAGTGTTCCATGATTCATTGTTTGCGTATAACACCCAGTGCTCCATGCAATCCGTGCCTTCCTTAATACCGCCGCCTACCCCTCTGCCGCCCACCTGCAATTTAACGGCATATCTAGATGATCTATCTCCCGAATATGTACAAAATCCAAGCACTTGTCATTCATTCATACACTCTGATCTAGGTTCCTGCTATAAACTCCTAACTGGCTCCCATTTTGTGTCCTTTCCCTTACCCTAACACACAGTTAGAGTAATCCTTGCCCCCCCCATTTTATTGAGAAATAATATATACAAGATTACGTAAGTTTATATAGCACGATGCTTTGATTTACATATATTGTCAAATGATTACTACAATAGGTTCAGCTAACATCCATCTTCTCATATATATATGAAGTAGAAAAGGAAAAAAAGAAAAAATACTCCTTGTCATGAGAACTTTTAGCATTTACTCTCTTAACCACTTTCCTATATATCATATAGCAGTGTTAGGCATAGTCATCATGTTGTACATTATATCCCTAGTACTTATGTATCTTGTAATTGGGAGATTGTACTTTTGACTACCTTCCGCCAATTCCCCCTCCCCCACCCTTTGCCTCTGGTAAACACAAGTCTGATATCTTTCTATGAGTTTGTCTTTTTTTTTCTTTTTTGTATTTTACATATAAGTGAGATCAGATTACAGAGTATTTGCCTTTCTCTGCCTGAATTATTTCATTTAGAATAATGCCTTCAAGGTTCATCTATGTCGTTACAAATGGTAGAATTTCCTAATATTTTTTTGTGGCTGAATAATATTCCATTTTATATATGTATACCACAATTTCTTATGCATCCATCCATCCACTGATGAACACTGGTTGTTTTCAAGTCTCGGCTATTATAAATAATGTTACTATACGACCACGGGGGTACAGACATCTTTTTGACTTAGTATTTTTGTTTCTTTTGGATATGTTCCCAGATGTAGAATTGCTGGATAATTTGCTGATTCTATTTTTAATTTTTTGAGGTTCTTCCATATTGTTTTCCATAGTAGCTGCATCAACTTACAATACCACCAAAAATGCACAAGAGTTCTCCTTTTTCCACATCTGGGACAGCATTTGCTAACTCTTGTCTTTTTCTAATAGCCATTCTAGCAGGCCTGACATAATATATCATTCTGGTCATTGTGGTTTTAACTTGCATTTCCCTAATGACTAGTGATGCTGAGTATCTTTACATATATCATCTTTGGAGAAATCTTTTCAGGTCCTTCGCCCATTTTTAAGTTGGGTTATTATTATTATTACTATTATTATTATTTTGCTATTGAGTTGTAGGAATTTGTATATTTTGGATATCATCCTTTATAAGATAAATGGTTTGCAAATACTTTTTTCCCATTTGGTAGGTTTTCTTTTCACTTGTTGATGGGTTCTTTTATTGTGCTGAAGCTTTCTAGTTGGAGATAGTCCCACTTTTTAATTTTTTATTGTGTTGCCTGTGCCTTCTGCCTGGTGTCATATCCAAAAAATTATTACCAAGACTCACGCCAAGGAACATCATTCTTATGTTTTCTTTTAGGAGTTTCATGGTTTCAGGTCTTACATTTAAGGTCTTTTTTCCCCCCCAAATACTTTTATTTTATTTTTTCAGTGTTCCAAGATTCATTGTTCATGTACCACACCCAGTGCTCCATGCAAAACGTGCCCTCCTCAATACCCACCACCAGGCTTGCCCAACCTCCCACCCTTTTCCCCTCCAAAACCTTCAGTTTGTTGCTCAGAGTCCACAGTCTCTCGTGGTTTTCTTTAATCCACTTTGAGTTAATTTTTGTGAATGGTACAGATATGGGTCCAGTTTCATTCGTTTACATAGCAATATCCAATTATCCCAGTGCCATTTGCTGAAGAGACTGTCTTTTCTCCACTGAGTATTCTTGGTGCCTTTGTCAAATACTAGTTGACCATATATGCAAGTGTTTATTTCTGGCCTCTCGATTCCTTTTTATTGGTTTATATGTCTGTTTTTATGCCAGTATGATACTATTTTGATGACTATAGCTTTATAGTATAGCTTGAAATCAGGAAGAATAACCCTTTTAAAATGTAATTCAGATTATATAACTTCACATAAAACCCTCCAATGGTATCCACATTAACAAGAGGAAAAGTCAAAAATTTTATAGTGGCTCTACCACCCTATACATTATGCTCCTTTAACCTGTTGGAAGGTAACTCTGTCCTTGCTCTTCTTTCTGGAAATATCTTCCTGCAGATATTTTCATGGCTTAAATATTCTTTCATTTCCTTCAGGTCTTTTCACAAATGTCACCCTCTTGGTGGCTGACTTTGACGACACTACTTAAAATTGGATCTCTGCAATCTCATCTTCCTTTTTAGCTTTATTTTCCTTCATCAGATCAGAGTTATTACTACATACCCCCCATGCCTTTTGTTGTTTTTTGTTTTTGTTTTTGTTTTTGTTTTTTTTTTGGTCTGTGAATTCCCCCATTAGAATGTAAGCACCAGGGATTTTTAAAAAAGATTTTTTATTTATTCATTTGAGAGAGAGAGAGAGCACGAGCAGGTGGGAGGGTCAGAGGGAGAAGGAGAAGCAGACTCCCCGCAGAGCAGGGTACCCCACATGGGGCTTGATCTTAGGACCCCAGGATCATGACCTGAGCCAAAGGCAGATGGTTAACCGACTGAGCCACCCAGGTGCCCCAATAACTCTTGGATGAGTATGTGAGTCTGTAGACAAAAGAAATACAGAGAAAATATATGCAAAGCAGATGGCAAGTAAAGGATTAATATCTACAAAAAAAGAGTTTTTACAAATTCATAATAAGAAGCCAACTCAGTAGAAAAATGAGCAAAGACTATTATTCTGAAGGCTAGTTGTTCCACCCAATGTCTATTCTCTCCCTCTTCCTCACGACTAAAGCTCTAATTTCATTCAGGGCATCCCAGTTGTAGCTAAGGAACTACATCTTCCACTGCAGTTCAAGGTCCTCGTGCTGTGGTTTTGGCCAAGGAGCATAAGCACAGGTTGCTGTGTGAACCTTTGAGAAAATTCTTTTTGCCTTTTTGCACTTCACTTTCTTCTCTAACTGGAGCTCTGCAGCCACCCTGTGAGCTTGGGATGAGGTCATACCCCAAGAAGGAATGAGGAGAAAGCTCAAAGCAGCCCAGGGCCCTGGTGACCTTGGGAAGCCATGACACCATGACTGGACTGCCCATCTCTGTACTTGGTTTTATAGGAAAGAAAAATAAATTCTTGTTATGTCACTCTTATTTGGGCTTTCTGTGAAAGGCAGCCCAAATTAATCCCTGATATGAATATAAATAAATAAGTCACTAGAGAACATACCTAAATGAGAAATATACTTTTGACAAGGAATTCTACCATTTTAACATTCAGGAAATAAATGAAATTAAAGGAACAGAACATATCACTTTATACCCATCGCACTGACAAAAAAGTTAAAGCAAAATTAGCACAAGATTAAGGACATAGGCTATGAAACCCAATAGCCTGGGTTTAAATCACTGCTTTTCTATTGATAAATAGTGTTTCTTTGAGAAAATTCCTGAACCCCACAAGGTCTCAATTAGTGAACTAATATATATAGAAGTTTAGAGTTATGCCTAGGATTTAGTATCTTAATTATTGCTAAGCCCCTATTCAGGAGAGGCTGAAGAATAAAGGGAATTATCATAAATCTCTTATAAATTGGAGCTATTTGAGGAAACAACCTGGTGATATCTTTTATTTTTTTATTTTTATTTTTCTAGTAGATTTTTAAAAAAGATTTTATTTATTAACTTGACAGAGAGAGAGAGAGAGCACAAGAAAGGGGAGCAGCAGAAGGACAGGGAAATGCTAGCTCCCCGCTGTGCAAGGAGACTGACACTGGGCTCGATCCCGGGACCCTGAGATCATGAACTGAGCCAAAGGCAGATGCTTAACTGACTGGGCCACTCAGGCGCCCCTGGTGATATCTTTTAAAAATAAAAATATACATACATAATCTCCAAACAGCATTCCCACTACTGGAAATCTATTCCATAGGAGCACGTAAGGATATATGTACAAGGATAATTAGTTTTCAACAGTGTTTGGGACCTCAGGAAACAAATAAGTGCCCCCGCCATCCCTCTGCTGGAAATAAAATGAATGTCTGTCACTACAGAGTTGTATTATTTGTGCTACATTTTTTATGATGAGATATTATATAGCCACTAAAAAAAATCAGTGTGTGGGGTACCTGAGTGCCACAATCAGTTAATCATCTGACTCTTGATTTCATCTCAGGTTGTGGTCTCAGGGCTGTGAGATCGTGCTCCAGGACGGGCTCTGAGCTCATTGTGGAGTCTGCTTGAGTTTCTTTCTCTCTCTCCCTTTGCCCCTCCCCACCTCTAAAATAAATAAATCTTAAAGAAAAAATCAATGTGATGTATATCAGTTAACTTGGAGAAATCTTCACCATCTACTGTTATGTGGAAGTAAAAAAGATTTAGAACACCTGTATAATATATACATGTATCTTTGCAAGCAATTGAATGAACAAGAAGACTTGAAAGAAGGATTTGGACTAGGTTAGAACTGACTCCCACAGTAGGGTGCATTGTCATTTTGGAGGGGTGGGAGAGAAAAGAAGAAACATTTTAAACTGCATTTAGACAAGGTGATCATAATGGAATGTGATGCCATATATGTAAAATTATAGCTATGACTGGGCTCAGATATGTGAATTGAAGCTTGAAAAGGAGTTTTCTGAAATGTTAGCGGTGATCAACTCAGGGAGATGGAGTTTCAGGTTCTTTTTACCTTTTTTGTTACACTTTTATTTGTTGTTTGCTTTTTAAAAATTACTGTGGATTTTATATACTCAAAAGTAGTTTCGTTGATATAAAATTAAAAAATAGAGACTAGGAAGTAAAGTAGTTGAGAAAGGTTATGTAGATGATGATGGTGATGATGATGATGATGATTGAGGTGATTGGCTATAAAAAAAAAAAACAAACAAACCAGAAGCGATGTGGATGCTGAAGGTGAATACGGGCATCAGTGAAAGTTTGGTTATGATGGTAGTTACCAGTATGAAGTTGAATGCTCAGGTAATGACTCTGTAGAGAGGGAGAGTTTGAAGATTCAAATGACAGAGGGGATAACTGAAGGAGAGAAGTTCTAGAAACTGTGAGAAGGTATGAGAAGATAGGGTCCAGAACAAATGCTGAGGGCCTGAACTTTGGCAAGAGAAAGGTCACATCTTCAATTGTAATGGGCCAGGAGGGGTGCCAAGAGAGGGGAAGGCAAATGGAAAACACAGTAAGATTTGAGGTTGGGAAGTTGGGAAGTTCCCAACTGAGGGTATCTATTTTCTCATGAAGTTTGAGGAGTCTGGAACTTGTTGGTTGTGGCCTAAAGTGGAACTCGTTGGGAGAGCATAAATAGTCATAGGGGAGAGATGGAGAGTGAGCTTATTGGAGAAATACAGAATTGACTGGTGAGAGCAGCCCCTCTGTGTACTTATGTGTCCTCTGTTTCCTGGCCAGCTGCCTTTATATTCCAGCTATGCTGGACCAACAAAAGGTATCAGAATCTGCTCCAAGTGGTGGGCAGAGTGAATCCATATTGGGTCTGAGCTAAAACAAGAATTCCTCCATTGTGTGGAAATGTGGATGCCATGACACTTTCTATATAATACTATTTAGCACCAACCCACTATTATGTGTGCTGTAGTAGAAGTGCCCAGAACATAGAAGCAAACCATGGCCACTGTTACGGGGAGAAAACTCCATTATTGGCAAATATTTATTGAGTGCCTTTTTATATATGCAGAATTGTTGGAAACAAAATTAAGTTTAAGATATAGAATTTCTGCGTATCAAAAATTTCATGAGACAATTGGATAAAGAACGTGATGTGTGAGCCTGATTTCAGACTGGAAGTCAGGAGACCCATGTTACAGTTCTGAATCCACCTCAGGCTGTGCAATCATGGGGACGTTGTTCACATTTCTGGAATTCTCCTTCGTTTTCTCTTAAGTCAATTAAATTATATCAGAGGTTCCCCTTCTATGACATTCTACTAGCTATGAACACTTTACTTGACGGATTTGCATGGCTGAGGGCTTCTTCAATATGTTGGCTTAAATGTCACCTCATCAGTAACTGCCCTTGTTAAGTCAAGGCCCCCCAAATATTCTCTATCCTCGACTCCTATTCATTTCCCCCATAACTTTTACTATGCTATTATTTACCTAAAGGCAGAGACTAGATCTTTTAATTCACCAGTGTGTGTCAGTGATCAGTGCAATGCTTGACACAATAAATGGTGTAATAGTTGGATATTGATGCAACAGATATTCAGAGAAGCAAGAGGCCAGTGGAGTAGTCCTGAAAGGATTCATGAGCTTGTCTTTGAAGGGTGAGTGGGATTAGGTGAGAGAGAAGACAGAAGGTATTCCACATGCAGGAGAATATTGGCTGGGATACAAAGGATAATGGACATCTGTCTGGGGGACAATTAGGAGATCTAAACTGTGAGTTTTTGACAGGGCGGGAGGCAGTATGATTGACCTTAAATGAAAGGGACATGGGCACTGTTGTTGGTTCTTAAGAGGTGAAAGTAGCATGGCTGAAGAGCACAAAGCAAACAGCCTGCTGTGGCAAAATTGGTCTCGTACATGAAGATAGGGACGGGATGGAACTAGGTTGGGTTTGGAATGCTGAGGGGCCCTGGAACAGAAACTTAATCCAGAGTAATTTCTACTCCCTCAGAAATTTCAAATCCGCCTCTTAGAATTCCAAACAACATGGCATCTTCACTTTCAAGCCATCTTAAACCCTTGGATAGGTTGTCTGTGCTAATAGTTTATCTGACTGGTATTGCATTGTTCAGGCTGTGTGCATCTTATGATTATCCTTCACCATCTCATGGACTCCAACAATCACCTCTCTGTAGCACTGTCCTGACTGTGGGAGTCTGGATCCTTCTAGTCTTGTCTTTATCTAGTAGTCTCTTTTTCCTGACCTCTTCTTACTTATTTAAGAACAAATTTTTAAGTGATATTATCAATCAATGTGTAATTTTGAGGCTTTTATAGGTGTTGCTGTGGTTATTTACAAGATGGGCTTTATGTGGCCCGGACTAGAAGGCAGAGGCCGCTTCCCTGTGAATGTCCCTTTGGTCCTGCTTGCTATTCCCAACACCTGACTCAACATCTTTGTTTATACAGACTTATAATCCAAACCAGGACACTTGCAGGAGATAAAAGAGACAGTCTTAGTAAATAAGCTGGGGTAGTACCTGAAACTTCCCTGGGCAATCCAGGGCTTATAGTCATCCTAGTGATATTGTACCTTTTCCACCTATTCTTTTGAAATCATACCTACTGTATTCGTTCCTTATTGTGGCTATAATAAATTGCCACAAATTTAGTGGCTTAGAAGAACACAAATGTATTCTACTACAGTTCAGAAGGTCTGAAATCTGAAATAAGTCTTACAGGCTAAATTCAAGATGAGAGCAGAGGTGAATTTTTCTGAAGGCTCTAGAGGAGAATCAGTTTCCTTGTTTTTTTCATCTGCCAGATGCTACCTGCATTCTGTAGCTCATGGTACTGCATCATATTGTCTTTACTTCCCCTGTCTCTGCTAGTACTTTTGCCTTGTTCCTCCTTTGACCTTCTTGCCTCCCTCTTATGATGATCTGTGTGATTACACTTAGGGTTAATCTAGGATAAACTGATCATCTCAAGAGCCTTAATTTAATTATACTTGCAAAGTCCCTTTCCCATATAAGATGATACTCACAGGTTTTAGGGATTCGGAGGCCATTATTTAGACTGCTATTCTCGTCCTTTCAGGTAACGTCTTTCAGGAAACTAAGATGGATTCCATTTCGCAAGTGACCTTCCTCAAAGCTGATTTCCAGTAGCATCCACCCATACTTTTCTTCGGGTGCTGTGGCTTTTTAGGCTGCATTACAGCTAACTTTGGCTCTACTTTATTCCCCTGAGAAGCACAATGTAAAACACAGGGATGAATTGGATATGGATCCCATCCTCCAGAGTCTTATGTCAGATGCAGAGAATTGCTGGAGGTTTACCAAATATTTATGTTCCATAATCTCTCTCAGGGAAAGCCGAATTTTCAGCTGGCCATCTTTCATGACTTTCCATTGTTGTCAGAATAAAGTCCAAAGTCTTTATATTGACCTACAAGGTCCTGCATAATCTGACATCTCATGTTCTCTGGTCTCACTTTGTACCACTTCCTTGCTTCTCTACTTAGTACTGGATTTCTTGTATCTCCACAGGTGGTTTCAAGGTGTTTTCCTTTCTCTTATTCCTTTTCTGTCCCCTGCTTCCCTATGGACTTGTGTGTAAGTACATGTGTGAACACACACACACACACCCTTACCGCCTGAATATATCTTTTCCTCAATCTTGAGGCCTCACTAGAAGGCACTCACCTATAAAAAAACCTTTCCTGACCTTCCAATTAGTTTGGTACCCTTGTTATACACTGCCATTGCAACTTACACACCTCCTTAACATCTGTTTGAATAATTGTGATTATTTAATTTGTCATCACTTATTTGTCCATCTTCCTTCTCTTCCCCACTGAACTAAGAGCTTATCCAGTGGACTCTTCTGTTGCATTCACCATGAATCTTAGCACAATGCTTGATGTATGAAAGAGTATAGTCAATAAGTGTTTACTCACTGATGTTGTGTGAAGGGGATCCTCATTTTGGTGACATTTACCTCAATATCTACTTACTCACTTGACTTCAAGAGAAATTATATATTTTTTGAAGAACCTAGAAAAATCCTATATCTTTCAAGACTCTGGGAAAATTTTGCCATGCATATTGACAAAGAACCTGACGCATCTGATATTACTTTTTTTGTCATACCTCTGATTCCAAGGAGGAAGTAGTAATGATATAAGTCTAGGGCAGGAGCAGTTTAAAGAAATCTAACCACAATCTAGGCTTATGCTAGGAGATAAGAGAATCAGACTTTGTGTTTTCATCGTATGTTCTTTGATGATTCTCATACACATAAACTTAGAAAGTCTTACTTATGAATTCATGAAGGGACCTAATTGGTCTCTTTGAACCTGCTGGGAAGAGCTAGTCACACGGGTGTGTAAAGGCTCATCCTGTACCTCTAACGTGTCACAACTCCAAGGGAGGCCATATTGTTTCTTCCCCATGATTGTCTACCTTGTTCTGCTACTACCAGTTTTTCTTTTGTCTCTTCACACAGTACCATACTCAAAGTGTTTCCTACTTTATTACACCAATTTTATTCTCTCTCCGTGTTATATATGTGTGATTTTGCTATAGTTGCCAAAAGCAGGAGTGTGCTAGTATCCTATCTCTCTTTCTAGTAGTTAGTTCTTTAAATGTAGAAAACTATTCATTTTCAGCTTCTCAGCGACTCTAACAAGGGTCTATTCTGCTTTCTGAACCTTTCTGGGTTGTAACAATGTGCGCCATATGGCCTCAACAAACACTTCTTTGCAATGCCTAATTTTTTTGCAGCCAGCTTTCCCTCTTGAATGTATGTACTCGATGTGATTTTGCATATGCTTCTTTTATATAATGATCCAGATCCTTTGCTCTTCTGTTACATTCTTTCACCATTGCTTCAAGGTCTTTAGCTTAAACGAAAGATGACAGCGTCATCTACATATTTGAGGTGTCTCTGGTCCTTGAGTCCTTTTCTTTATCTGTAGAAACCTTGAAAGTTTTCTCAAGGCAGAAGGTGAAGAGCCTTAGTGAGACACCACCTATTAATTCTACACTACAGGCTGACCTTTGCCACCGAATTTTCGAGTTAAATGTGACTCTATCGTTTGTGAAGATCTGTTTGGGGCACTTACCATGTGGGTCTTCTTTTGCTTCCCCGGCAGGGCTTCCAACAAAGCATCAGTTTCCATTAGTCAAAATTATTTTCAAGCCCCACAAAAGCCATAAAAAAAAAAAAAACGACTTGTTTATTGTCTATTGTTCAGTCAGCTCGGCAGTTTGAAAGCAAATAAAATATAATGCCCACTCTAACTACCCATCCATGCTGGGTTACATCAGTTGCTACATGCTGTTGATTGTCTATAAAAAAAAGGTGTATCTCTGATTGAACTTCTCGGCCACAGATAATATTAATCAAATGATTAATTAAGAAGCAGCAACCTGAAAGAATAAACATTGACTAAGAAAAAAAAAAAAAAGAATAAACATTGATTAAGGAAATGGCCATGCTTTCAAATTGATTCAGCCACCACTGTCACCCAGTTCAAAGTGCAAGCATGACAAAACAGGAAATAACACACAAAAACTACGTAAACATCAGGAACACCACACACATAAAACTTAGATGCCACTCATATCCAGGCGGACTCTGCCTACACAGCCTCATACACTTAAGTTTGGAGTTTCTCTATGGGCCAGAGGATCTGCTCAGAGTTGCCTTTGCCGTAACTTTCATTCCCTCTCTCCCTCCCTCCTTTCGTACCTATCTCTCTCTTTTCCTTCTTCTCTCCTTTGGGCCTTCCTATCATCTTGGTAAGGGTCATTTGTGAAATGGGATTTTATGGTGCAAATTTGTGTATTCAGAGTGGAATATTGTAGGAAGAGGCTCAAGTTCTGTTATTTAGGGCTGAGTAACAAATAATTCTAAAATAGCAGCTTAAAGCAACAAATATTTATTACCTCACAGTTTTTGCAGGTTAAGAATCTGGGTGTAGAAGAATTTTTGACTCAGTTATCTCATGAGGTTGTAGTCAAACTGTCAGCTGGAGTTGAGGTCTTATCTGAGGCTCGAGCTGGCCAAGAGTCAGGCAGGGAGGGTAGGTCTGAAGGCACTTTCAGCTGAATCCACTACTCAGCTGGTTGCTGGCAGTTTTCAGTTTTTCACCACATGGGCCTCTCCTCAAGGCTGTGTCATGATGTGGTAGCTGGTTTTCTCCATTGTGAGTGTCTCAGGATAGAGTGAGAGAGAGAATGCAAAATGGAAACCACAGTCTTTTTACAACCTAATATCAGGAGTGACACTCTTTTAGTTCTGTTATGTTCTGTCCACTAAAAGTGAGTCATTCAGTCCTTACTACACTCAAGGATAGGGCTGCACAAAGGCATGAATATCAGGAAGTGGGGGTTATTTGGGGCCATTTTAGAGGCTACTGACCACAAGGTCCAGGGATTTCTTTTGCCTCCCCACTCCTCCTTTCCCTTAAAACAGAATCTAAAGAAAAAATGAATAAATGGAAAACAGGATCAGACCCATAAATACAGAGAACAAACTGATGGCTCTCAGGGGGAGGAGGGACGGGCAAAAAGGAGAGGAAGATACAGGCTTACAGTTGTGGAATGAGTTAAGCCATGGGAACAAAAGGCACAGCATAAGGAATACAGTCAATGGCATTATAATGGCAATGTATTAGGACAGATGGGAGCTACATTTGTAAGCATAGCATAATGTATAAACTTGTTGAACCACTGTGTTTTACACCTGAGACTAATGTAATATTGTGTGTCAACTATAATAAAAAAAATAAATAAAATGGAATTTAAATATAATTCATATATTTCCCTGCGGTTAAATGTGGAAGCAATCACTTATTTCCATTTTGGTGCATTTGCAAATATAGTGATTTTCACAGGGGAATGACTTTTTATTCCTAATCCCTACCCTGCTTCATCTCTTTTTATTGAAACCCTACCTATGCATCAAGTTGGCCTATCTGATGTATTTCTGTTATTTATCTACCAATGTATCCCTGATGTCTAGCATAGTGTCCTGTGCCCAGTTGATAAATATTTGTTCAATGAATGAAATACACCACCTCCATCAAAAACCATCACCAGTGACCTCTGCCAGCATGAGTTCTCCTTCCCATTAATGTCCTAGCATTTTGAGAAAGAGTAGGGTTAAACACACAATCTCTGGAGACAGAATTCCTATATTACATGCTAACTGTGCCCCTTGCTGCCCTTGGAGAGGCTATTGAAACTCTCTGCCTCAGTTTCTTTATCTGTAAATGGTGGTAGGGTTGCTGTCAGAGTTCAGGTGGGATAACCCATGTAAAGCTTAGAAGAGTGTTTTCACAAAGCTGACACATCGATGATTTACTTATTTTGTTGTTGTTGTTGAGTGAATTTTTTAAATTTAAATTCCATTAGCCAACATATAGTACATCATTAGTTTCAGATGTAGTGAAAAAATCAGAGGAGGAGACAAACCACGAGAGACTCTTAACTCTGGGAAACAAACTGAGAGTTGCTGGAGGGGAGGTGTGTGGGGGGATGGGGTAACTGGGTGATGGTCATTAAGAACGGCACGTGATGTGAAGGGCACTTGGTTATTTCTCATGACTTAATTATTCTCATTATACCTCTCATAGGGAATCTTGTGTTCATGCTATTCACATATTTAGTTTTATTCCAATAAGTAGAATATGTCAGAACAACTATAGTGAGATCACTTACCCCTCTCCTTCTTCTACACTGTGATTTCCTTAAAACAGAGACCTTGTCTGATTTGTCATGGTGTTTCTGGGTAGAACTGACATACAATTACTTTTTAACATGTATTTCTTGGACTTCAGACTAACTATGGGCAAGAATAGTAATTATCTTTGTGTGTGTGAGAGAGAAAACAGAGACAGGGAGAGACAGAGTAACAGAGAAATTGTTGAGATTCTACTAGTACAGCACCTTTTGTAAAGATGCTCAAAAAAATTGTTTTTATTGATTTGAACTAAGGGGCACCTTGTCCGTAACCTTACCTTTTCTCCCTATAGTCATAGTGGCTTCACACAGTGAATCCGGACCTTTTGCCATATAATATTTTTTAGACTGAGATGGGACATGCCTAAGTAATTGAAACTGACTCATCATGTATATCTTTGGTTTCAAGTCTTTATTTGTCTTGGAGCATTACTTTTTTCTTTTAATCTCAGGGCATTGCCTATTTCCCTTAACCTCAGAGACACATCTATAATGATTACTTTTTAAAATTTTTTGTTAACCAAAAATACATAATTATAATTCTTTCTTAGGATAGATGATAGTGATTGAATATTAGTAAATATAGTAATAAACTATGGAGATTCTGCTCCCAGCAGATACAAAGGTGAGAATGTACCATATATTAGTATTTTCCATGACCGTTTTCTCTTAATCCATTTTTTCCATGCAAAAATTATGCCAAACTTACATTTGGGGAATGAGAGACTCAAGGGGCTGGTACATGATCTTGAGTTTGATTATGCATATGATAAGATAAAAAATTAGTGAAATCAAAGATATAACCAGGAGAAAAGCAAAAAGTATCCAATTATTTATTTTCAGTTTTTTAAAGTAAAAAGAGAAAATGGCAGCTAAGTAAAAATTAAGCTATTCATTTTACTGTAGTATACAAGCTAATGAACCAGGTTAGATGATGCCTTTGGAAGTTGTTAAAAGGTTAAATTCATTAAAATATTGCATAGTTAGGCTAGTATTGTTTCAGAAGGGAGTTCCAATGAAAATTCAATCAAGGGATGTGCCTAGGTGTTCAAGAAAACATGGGACCAAGTTTTAAAATAACTTATTTTACTAAAATGTAAAGTATAAATTTCTCATTTGGAGTCGGTTTCTACCAGCTGTCTTTTAAGTATTTGCGATTATAGCATAAAGAAAGCTAAAAATGAATAAAGTAGCATGATTCATTTTCTATAAGTTATTTCAAAGATTATAGACTTTCATTTGACGTTTGTGTTAGGACCACATTTTACTTTCACCATTGTGAACATGTGCAGACCTACAATTAAAATTTTGAAAAATGCTGGTGATAGGTGAGGGTAGAAAATAATGGCGCAATGACGCCTAACTTTTTAGCAACAGGAAAACCATGTCCTCCTCTGTCCTAATTTGTACAAAGAGCACACCAAAGTTCTCCTATGAGCATCATTCCAAGACTACGTCAGGTCAATGTCCACAGGATCACTCAAGTTTTGGAATACCCTCAAGTCCATTGACATGACTTTGAATTCCAAAGAAGCTGAAGAAAGAAGGATGCTGAAAGCATTACAAAGAAATATGGGTGTAGGGTGCCAGGGTGGCTCAATGGGTTAAGTGTCTGCTTTCGACTTAGGTCCTGATCCCAGGGACATGGGATCGAGCCCCACATGAGGCTTCCTGCTCCATGGGGAGCTTGCTTCTCCCTCTGCTTCTCTCTCTGTCTCTCTGGAATAAATAAATGAAATCTTAAAAAAAAAAGAAATATGAGTGTAAAAGATTAATGCTCAATAACACAACAAAGGAGTGGAGAGTTAAGAGAAGGAAAAGAAAAAAAATTTAAATGAAGCACCTGAAGTCCGGTCCTAAGTTATCACTTCAAATGAAGAAAGTGTTACAATTTTCTACTCATCAATTGAATAAAAACCTACTCTTTCATTCTGTCTATCTAAGGTCTCATCATGGTCCACAATATGCTTTTCCTATCACAATGGGCTTATGGTATGTTCTGTTCCCTCAGGGACCACTGTAATGTCAGGTGAGAAATTATGGAAATGGATAGATTTATTCTACAATATGAGCACTTCAGGGAAATTACAATATTTGTCCTTTAAGAGATGTTTTAGAAATGATGTTGAGACTGGAGATTTCTAGTCCTGTGATAGGATTGAGGAAGGTCTTTCTTCACCTTTCTGGAAATTGAGGCTGAGCAACTGAAGACTTCCCTGTCCCATAGCCCTACTGAGGATAAAGTATTAGGTGTCAGAATAATGAAATATTTTGCTTTCTTAAAAGATAATTCTGAGGAGATTTCTAATTGTTGTTTCAGTGAAGTAGAACATTAGAGCCAAGAATAAAACACTTCCTTTCTACCAGTAGTCATTGATTTTAAATAATTTAGTTGAATCACTATTGATATACTCCAGTGTTATTAACTGGACTTTTCTAAGTGGAATAATATATTACATATAATCAAAATTGTGTTTAAAAATATAATATGGACTCTTGCTTCACTGTATATTCTTTTTAGCTTGAATTTAATATTTGAATATAATAAACCAACATTTGGATTGTGCTAAATAAACACAATCAGAAAGGATCTTTTTTTTTTTAACAGAGAGAGAGAGTGAGCATGCGAGTGGGCATGGGGGAGTAGGTGGAGCTCAACAGGGGGGCTCAATCTCATGACCCTGAGATCATGACCTAAGCTGAAATCAAAAGTCAGATGCTTAACTGACTGAGCCACCCAGGCACGCTAAGAAAGGATCATATTTTTGAAGAGAAATTATTTTTATTCAAGTTCCAAGGTCTATACTGGAAATATTAAGAAACATAAAAGATGTCGTGAATTACAAATCGACAGGCTAATTAATAGGGTCTTTCCTGCAGACTGATGTTCAATTCTAAGCACTGATGTTTTCCTTTGCTTACATTTGGCTCTTGGTGAAAATCTGGAACCAAGATGGTATAGAAACATCAGTTTTCTTCTGAGCCCTTGTTTAACACTATAAAGATGTCAAATTTTCCTTGAATGTTCTTTGGGTTTATAAGATTTCAAGTATCAGATATTTTAAGTATCAGATATAGATCAAGTGATCTAAGAAGGTTTGATTTGCACTAAGACTTCATCCCAAGCAGCCCAGAGGGGTTGACGATGTGCTGCTTCGCCCACAGGGAGGCTGGTAAGATGAATGCCTGAAGTTTCTCCTTCAGAAGCTTGTGGTTCCCACATGCCAACACTATAAGGTGCTCTGATTACGTTTTGAAAGAATCTCCATTTGGACTCCAGGATACAGCAATTTCCAAGTTATTGGTTGAAGTTGGGCATCGCAGGGTCTTCTGCCTCTGTGGGGAGGATAATGAGGTACTGGGAAACAGCATAGATTTTGAAGCCATAGGTTTGGATCCTTAGCTATAAATTGGTTATCTGTTCTAAGCTTGAGTGTTTTCACCTGTAAAATGGGCAATTGGGATCATATGCATCTCATAGGGCTGCAGAGGGGAGTAAATTAAGTGATGGTTAAAAAATATCTAGTCCAGGGCTGAGTTTATTGTAGGTACTCAATATCATTTATTCTCCTTTTCCTCTACTGTGACCTGAGAGCCACTTTAACTTACTGTGGACCCTTAGTTGTTCTCATCTGTCTTTATGCTTTTCTTCCCAGGGAGCAGTGTTGCTAGTGTTCTAAGTGCTTAGTAAATTGGGATAAACTAATACTAATCCCAAGACAAAATCTCCATGGTATTAATTTCAGTCAGTCTGAAGGCTTGAGAACAAGGAGCTCCATGAGCTAGAAAAGATTGATGTTTCAGTTCAATAGTGAGGCAGAGAGAAAGAGAGAGAGAGAGAGAGGCAGACAGAGAGAGAGTTAATACAAACTTCCTGTGTCTTTTTCTTCTATTCAAGCCCTCAGTGGACAGGATGAAGTCCACAGAGATTGGGGAAGATCATCTGCCTTACTCAGTTCACCGATTCAAATGTTATTCTCTTCTGGAAACACTCTCCAGACACATTCCCACCATTAATGTTTAATCACTTATCTGGGCATCCCGTGGCCCAATTAAGTTGAATAAATTTAGCCATCATAGCCTCCAAGGGGAAAATGTTGTATCGACTTAACATTATCACCAGTAGAGAATGAGAGTGTCTAGTTTCCTAAAATGCTCATTGACATAGGATCTTTTAAATTAAAAAAATATGATAGTGGGGGAGATAGAATTTTATTCGGCAAAAAATGGCAATATGTTACTATGGCTATTATATCTGAAAGATAATGGTTTCTTCCTGTTTTGTGAGTTCATTATTAGTTTGGAGAAGATGTTTAATTTTGTCAGTATATTTGATATTTTGCATTCTATTATAGATCTAGATTTCTAGGAGAAAAATCGATTTTGAGTTTTTCTAAATATTTGTGTATCCTCTACTTAGATATTTTCTCTCCCTTGATTTTCCTTGCTGAAAGCAAATGTTCATATTGTCTTGTGATTAGTGTGTCTATTTAAACCAGAGTGCCTAGCCATGATCTAGTTCCTCAGGGGTCCTATACAGTTGGGTTCTTACGAAATGAAGTTTTTACTTTTCAAATTTCAGCTTCATTCTCTGAATATTCAAATACATTTGTCAACCACTTTCAGAGAAGAGGCTGTGAAAGGATGATGATAAATCTGGAAATATAATTCTGATTTTTTGAAATATAAAATTGTGGTACAAAGAGCAGTGGTCCAGTGGTTCCAAATGTAGACCATGTCAGAATCACCAAGGAGATGAAAAAAATACTCAAGCCTTGCCTTGGTGCCCCCCCAGGCCAACTAAGAACGTAGAGTAAGTCTGAGATGTTATCGCTGCAAAACTTCCAGGTGATCTGATGGGCAATCAGGATTGAAAAACAAAGGTAACACATGTGGGTTCAAATCGAGTTGCTGCCCCAGCTCAGCTGTGGCATCTTAGTCAAATCTCATAAAAGGCCTGGGCCTTCGGTGGCGGGGGGGGGGAGTGAGAGGAGAGAGCTCCAGATTTCTGAGTTCTGTCCTGGTTCTGCGGTCAGCCGAGTCTTCCATGATGCAAGACTGTCCACGGCCCGAGGGTATCAGGAAGAAATGTTAACATCGCAGGTACATGTCAGTGTATTTGATAGAGCATATTTGTGTGGTTTATATACAGAGTATATCATTTGAAATTAAAATAGAGGAAGTTTTAAGTGATTTCACTTCAGGGTCCTTGCTAAAGGCCGGGTAACGCTGCCAGTTCTTCTGTGAGAATTACAGATTAGCAAAGTGAGAATTGTAGCAGTTTGGCTGTAAAGATATTAAAAAGTCTAGTAAGTTTAAGTTATTTTCACTCCAGGAAAACTATAATCATTTGAAAGATCGAAGAACAAGAGTGAAATTTAAAATAAGATTACATACTCGCAAATCACTGTGTTGCTGGTAAAGAAGGCATTGATGATTGCATACCTGCGTTTCATTGTGCAAACGGGCTAATACCTTTCTTTCTGTTTAACACAAATGCGGAATCTACAGGGAATGCTTTAAATCTGTAAGATTTTAAAAATTTTGCTTGATATTTTTGGTGGTGGTGGTGGTGGTTGTAGAAGGAAATCGTCTCCTTTCAGACCAAGAATAATTTTCTTTATTGAAAAGTCAATGGAGTGACATAAATGTCAAAAGGTCACAGAGTACTTTCTCCGGCTAGTCCTCAAGATGTGAGCTAATACAATATGCTTGATCCTTTGCATAGAAGTTCTAGAATAGAGTTTGCTGACCAAACAACCGAAAGGAAACATATTATAACATTCAAAGTGGAGTTTAAACAGGGAAAAACCGGTGGTGAAAGTCCATAGATCTGAATTTGTAAGTGTTGGTGTGAGTTGATTTAAGTTGCCATGGCCTTATTATTTAGTCTTCTATATGTGCGTCATTATTAACTTTTTATGCCACAACTGTTCCTGTGCTAAGTGCAGACAATGCAAGAGGTAGAGATCCCAGCAGTGGCAGGCACACATTTCTTGGTCCTGCCCTTAAAGGGATGCTAGTGAGGAAAGTAGCATAAAAGATGGAAGAACCCAGGTTTCTCATGAAATTTAAATTGTATAAATTCATAAATGAAAGTTACTGCTTTTCGCTCCTCTATTTTACTGGTATATTTTCT
Organism: Potos flavus; assembly: GCA_028534135.1. Lineage (NCBI taxonomy): Eukaryota > Metazoa > Chordata > Mammalia > Carnivora > Procyonidae > Potos > Potos flavus. The sequence continues at coordinate 140,317,890 of CM052883.1, forward strand.
AATCTAGGGCAAGTAAGCTAAAATACATAATTTATAAACAATCTGTGGAAAAATTAGTGAATTATTTACCACACTTTTGAAAAATGTGTTTGTATCTTATACAAAAATTAGCTACTCTGTTAATCACAGTGGTGCCACAAATATGCTGGAAATTAGGACTTCCAAAAGTGAGTCTGGGGGAAAAAAAAAAGAGTCCCGTAACTCAATCTGAAATTGGAAAACCAAACTGATCCTGAATGGTCTATTTAAACAAGTGCCAATTATTGAATAATTCTGAGACCTAAACAGAAAGTTATTGCATATGGAAAGATTTTTTTTTCCCTTGGAGTGCTTTATTCCAGATGCCCTTTTAAATTGTTTTTAATTCTCTGTGGGCAGTAGATAACTAAACCTACAAAATGTAGTAATGGCAAGGAGGAAGCAATCACGTTGGCCACTTCTAGTTAAGAGTCATGGAAAAGGCATCTGTTATATATGAATTGCAGACTATAAGGACTTTGACAGTCCATAGACCAGACCTAATTTATTAAACTAAGTTTCTAATATAAACAGTAATTTGTTTCAGGCACTGACACTGCAGGTCTGGATTATGTGAACCAAATATAAAGAACTGTATTTCTCTTTTGGAAAGCGTGTGCCTTTCGAGCACTGAAAGAAAATAATCTAATATGTCATAATAGTAAATATGATGAACATGGCCCACCTTCCTGAGCATGGGCTGATTCACACTCTCTCCTTTTTAAATTTTCCAGAAGTTATTTTAAAAGTACCGAGGCATGGTTTAAAAACTTCAAAGCACACCTGTGAGCTCTATTCCAAATAGATGAGAAAAGGGTGAGACTAGTTAGCAAGGTTCAATCTTTTGTGCGTTTTAAACCTGAGCTATAGTTTAAATTGGTGAAAACATTTTCACCTACAAAATCAACTGATTAGAAAAATAGGAAGATTCCCTTTACCTTGTGTTACTTTGCAGACAATGTTTTCTAGAAAAGGGATTCTGATATTGACATGTTAAATAGACTGGACATTTGGAAACAAAGAAACAAACTATGGACTAAATATAGCTTTATCTCCAGACTTTTGAAAGTGTTTCAATTAGGTCAGATAAGATGTGGCTCAATTCTTAAATGGCTATACTCTGTGAAAGCATTAATACACATTCTCACATAAACTCAGTACCCCTTATTAAATTATTTAGATGCTGCCAATTCCTACGTAAGACAAGGAAGAATCCACAACTGCTTGCTTTTTTTCTTGTTCTAAAGGGCAGCATATTAGCTAGGATGATTTGGGCTGTGAACAAACTCATCTTAAAATGTGACTAAAACATAAAGGGCATTTTATTATCTAACAAAACGAGAAGTGGATGGCACATCCATGACTGGTTAATTTGGGGACTTCCTTCTCGTGTCTCAAATGTTGCCAAACTCATGACAGGATTTCTGTCATGTGTCCCAATGTAAGGGAGGAAAAAACATTCCCTGCCATCATAAATCAGAGATTCCTGTTGGACTCATTGGTCTGTGGGTGGGGTCATGTTGCCAAGCTTGTGTTGACCATAGCCAGAAGAATGGAATTACTCTGAGGCACTGAAACGTAACCAGCATTCCACCCCCTTTCAGGACGGATAAGGCTGTGTGATACCTAAGAAAATCGAGATAAATTTAATAAGAAAGAGGGAAGTTACCATTGGGTAGGCAAACAGCAGTGTCTGCTAAAGGTGGAAATGAGAGATATAATTGACTGGTAACACCTGAACAATAGATGGTAGGCATTAAAGGAAAATCTGTACAATATCATTTTATTACCTGCAGGCATTTGGGAAGGAGTATTTTAGTATTTTTCCATGACATTTTACATAACATAAACAAAAATCTTTGTAGTATAATACACTTACAGTAAAGTAAAATTCCAGGGGGGACAATGTGAAATACTTAAACATTTAGATCATTCTGGTTCAATTGACTATGCTAGTTAGTCACAAATAGGGTTAGTTTTCTCAAGCCATTTTGGTTTATGTATCCCTGCATTGACCAATTATTGACAGACTACGACCCACCAATAGGTTGCTTTCATGTTTCAGAGAAGCAATCTGAATTTTTCTCCTATCTAATCACTCACTTGTCAGGGGTAATGTTAGCAGGATATGGAGAAAATGAGAGAAAAATGAGAGTGGGGGAGGGGAGAAGGGGAGAGGACAAATATGGTACAGAGGGAACGAATGTTGGGCACAGTGAGTCCTTCAGAGTTCTTTTATTTTACCACATTAAGTGGTATTTTGTTTTTGCTTGTAAGAATATAATATATTGTAATAAATCTTTTATTTTTTTAAGAGTTACTCTTGAAGATCTAGCTGTCACACCGTAGGGTTTTGAAATAATGGCTTAACAAAATAGTCTTCTCAGTCAATGAATGTTGAACTCCTATTAGAATGGAAAGGAGCTGTACTAATCCAAGGTGTTCCTGTCTTTAGCAGACATTATGTGCTCCTAATCTTTGAAAATATTTTAAAAGAGTAAGAGATCCAAAAAGAAAAAAAACTGCTTTAATCAGAAACACACTAATTCAGGGTGTATCTGGAGAATACTGCAGATTATATCCAGATATTATCTGGAGAATAACTGCAACTGTTTTTTCCCCCAACTATACCCCAAATATCATGTGGTCCTTCTGTTTTAGAACGATCTCACCTGGTCGTTGATCTGAGGCTGCCTACAATTGTGTTGTGTCCACAGGGTATGGAGTTCAAAGATGGAGACAGAAAAACATGCAAGCAAACAATAAGAACAAACCCAGTCTTACTTTACAGCTGCACAGGGCTTTGGATTTAGATGTGCATGTTTACATATGCAGGAAATTACTTGGGGAAGGCACATTACTTATACATAGCTTTATAGTTCTTAAGACTAAAGTTTACTTTCAGGGTTATTACTGCTTTTTTATTTATAATCTGTTTTTTTTCTTTAGAGTATAACTTTAATATTTGGATTGAAAAACTTTGGCATAAGAGCATTAATATATAGGAAAGCCAGTCTGGGATTTAAATGAGCCAGGAGCTAACATTAAAATCCTGTAAAATACCACTTTGCTCCCTTGCCTCTCCCTCTCTCTATGTCCACTGCTCCACTCCTATATTCTTCCCTTGAAAAAGTATTAGAAAGGAAAATTGATCAGAAAAAAGCATTTTAGTTGGAGCCCGGATACTTGAACTCTTGTTCTGCCATTCTCCTGACTTGATTCTGGTCATGCTTTATTTGGGGATAATAGAATTCCTGTTTGATTGATTGACATGGATCGCCATTTTGGACAAGACCATATGCTTCAATTTCCTCATAAGTAGCAGTAAAATTCCATGATTCTTAAAAGTGTTTATGAATGTTAAGTCCATCCTGTTTATCGACTAATGATCTTTGTTTTGAATGCCATGACTAGAGGCACGTGGAATTTTTAACACTTCAGGGGAAGGATTTCAATTACAGATTGGCTCTTACTGCTAAGTAGTTACATAGCTATTCAATCATGGAATGAGGTACACCTGTCATGAGTATAATTTGCCAATTAGAAGGATAACTCATTTTAAATACAGGTTTTTTAAAACCAAGAAATTGCAGACATACAGTCACACCTGCAAAAAAATTTTGAATTTGAAAAATTTCTCTGCATGTGTTTAGCAGTAAATTTGGTTAAAAATAAAGCAAATTCTATAAATTCACTATGGCTTTCTTATATTAGAATGCTTTTATTTGAGTTTCTCTTTGCGTCAGTGTTATTTCTGGCTTTAGTGTAAAACTTTAAAAGGAATTTTAAAAGTCTGGAGCTTGCGTTGTTTGCTTCCTCTGAGAGAAGTAAAAGCAAAATGAGCTGATTTTGTTTTTTAAGGGTTATACAAATTGTCTTTTTAAAGTTAAATAAGCCTTTAACATGTACAAACTTCTAAAGTATTTAAGTTTGGTATTTAAATGAATTTCCATTTCTTAATTTTAAGACCTTGTAAACAAAGTAATAAAAAGTGAACATAGGTATATCTTTGAGCCTATATGATTTCTTTAGTTTTTCACCAAATCTCATATAAAATGAGAAATCATTATTGCCAGTAGTTGCTGTTTTAGAACATGGACTCCATCAGAACATAATATTTTACTTGTTATTTGTGATATTGTTTGAATTTTAATAACTTTTTGATAGGGCGTAGGAAGCAGGTATAAATCATAGTAAGTCAGATTATTGATCAGTTATATTTAAAAGCTTTGGGATCAGTCACATCAAAGAAGAAACTCAATTCACCTACTCTAAACTAGAACAAAGCATTATTCCAAATGGTCTCTTCATCCAGCATTGAGGGGATTAAATGTGATGTATCAAATTTCTAAAACAACTTTGCAATATTTGTCTTCAGTAAAATTCAGACTCGTTCCTCCCCCTGATTTTTACTTCCATTCATGCTTTAGTTGGGATAATATAATTATATTTGACTCATTCTGACAGTGAACTATGTATTTCGCCTTGTACTTATTGTGTATCTTGTAGAAATTACCTTAATAGCTATATTTTTCTTACCAGCAGCTATAGTTTATGAATCAGAAAATATCTAAATATCAAAACGTGGAAGTTGATGTGATACTGAAAGTGTGGCAGAGTTGCTATCCAGCAGAGGGTCACACCAGAGTCTAAGGGAGCTGAAAGTAGTATTAGTTTGATGCTAATGGTTCCGCTTTTCAGTCTTATTGATGGAATACTGGGTTCAGTCTGTTTCCTCCTCACATGATCTTTATGGTCAATAGCCAGGGATGCTGAGTAGCTGGTTTGGGTCCCATGGAGGGGATCTGGTAAAAGGGGGCCATTGTTTCCTATTGCATTCCCTGACCAACTCTTAAACTATTTGTGCTTGCCCATCCTGGGTACCTCAGATCATGGGGATAATAATTCCGACTCATTCTCACAATGAATCACACCCTTACCTTATGAATTAAGTTTCCTGAACTCTGGAGATGCTACACCAGGTGATGTGCTGGGTAATTGGTGGTTATTGGGGTGAGAGTCAGGGAGGTTACAGATGAGACTTCTTTGTGTAAGATCAAATGTTAGAAGCTGATTATCTCTCTGATTTTTAATATTTTCTAGAGATAGTTTATTAAATGATATTAAGTTGATGGGAGCTGGTGACCTAGATAATAAAAGTGAAGAAATTGTAATGCTATGTTCTGAATGTTTGTGTGCCCCCTAATTCATATAATGGCATCCTAACCCCAAGGCGATAGTATTAAGGGGTGGAGGCCCATGGGAAGTGATTAGTTCAGGAGGGCAGAACACTCATAATTGGTATTAGAGCCCTAATATATGGGACTCCAGAAAGCTAGCTCATCTCTTCCACAATGTGAAGACTCAGTACAAAGGTGAGACCCATGACCCAAGAAGAGGGCCCTCACCAGACATTTCTCTGTGCCATGATCTTGGACTTCCCAGTCTCAAGAATGATGAGGAATAAATGTTGATTGCTTATAAGACATCCAGTATATGATATTTTTGTTACAGCAGCCTAAGTGGACTAAGACATAGGGTCATTTCTATGGTAAACTAGTTGGGCTTAAATTCTTACCTTCTGTGTTTCTATTTTGCAAATAGTGCTGTCTTTGAAACCTTTGAGAGCAACCTATGTGGAAATTAGTTCTCAGAAAGAAGAGTGGAATAGGAATCAGACCTTACAAAAGTGATGACAATAAGCCAAATTCTTTCCTACGTGGAGTGACTGGTAGGCTTTTAGATGCCTGCTCTTGTTGCTCCGAAGCCAGGAGGAGAGGCTTAATTTTCTCTACTTCATTAAAGACCAGGAAGAAGCAAGAGGTTATAATGTAGACAGATCCTAACACCTCCTCCTCAACATGGAATTTTTTGGATCTGTGTCCAGAATCCTGCAAACAGGACCACTCAGAATAATAATGGTTCAGTAGTCTCCACACATTTAGACTCCTGCATCCCTTAGGCCCCCAGCATGGATGCATCCAGTACACCTAGAGTTCAGGATTTGCAAACTCCAATGCCCACACAGGCCCAGATAGTTAATCTAAATAAGCCAGCTGTGTTGGGTGCAAGCTGTGGCCATGTGGGGAACACAAATTCTTACTCAGTGGGGTCCCGGTGACACCTTTTTGTTGCCAAGTAAGAATGGAGTTTTCAAGAGGAACTAGAACTTTAGATTTCACATTAAAAAGTCCATCTTTTCCATGAAAATCTAACAATTTTTAAATGTTGGCAACTGAATAAAACTTAGAAAAAAGAAAAGAAAAAAATAACCCCTCTACCACTCATATTGCAGCAGTGAATTTGATACCTCAGCTCTAGGTAGAGTTTGGTTGCTTGTAATGTTGGCAATGACAGTAACCAATATTCTCTTCCTAGACGGAGACGTATAATCACACATACATAGATATATTCACTAAAGCAGTCTTTGCACTTAAGGACACACACGGGGACCATTTTTGTTCACAAAAGGGGAGAATTTGATCAAATCTTAGTTTTTTTTTTTTAATACTCAGAGTCCATACTAGTTTTTGATATTCTAGTATGTACTTTAATGCATCGAAATACCATTGTTTTGGTTAGAGTAATATCATTTATATGGCATTAGAAATCTGAAATTTGAAACATTTATGTACCAAGACATACCTAGAATGAAAGTTTTTAATCAAATAAGGTTTAAAAAGTATTTTTTCTGTAACTCCCCCACCTACATAAGGAGGAAGAAATAGAACAACACAAATTTCTTTTGCAACAAGAGTGTATGCAATCATACTCAATGTCAAAGACTGTCTAAACAAGTGGAGTATGTGACTAGGCTGAAGTTACACAAGTAACTGCATCAGAATCTCTACCTACTGTGATAAAAACCAGTAACTGGGAGGTGGGACTGGAAATGTTTTTTCTTGAAACTAAATTATAACATGCTATCAATAAAATGTCTACAGCAACAGTATAAATATTTTGATATTAAATAGTGACTTAAAGTGTTGCCATTTGCCCTATATTACAAACAGTATATGTACTGACAAATTATGGCTACTTTATAAATGCATACAAGTGAGACTTCCTTATTTTATTTCTTGGGAGTTTATATGCACTCAGAAGATATTACTCCTTAAAGGAACTCAAATACTTTCATTTAAATGACCTATTCAAGATCAATATTCTAGTTAGCTTTCCTCAAACTTGCATGACATTTTTGCAAATTCTATTTCTCTTGGCACATTTTCCCATGATCTGCTACCTGAATAATTGAAATACACCTAACGTGTATTTTTGTGTGAACTTTCCATCTTCCATAGTCCATTTTCTTTTTGTGATTCACACAAAATTGATAGTGCTTTTTTTCAATGCTCTTCCTGGCTATTTTAAGTTGTGAGAACAATGCATGATACCAAACTGTTCTAATTTTCTTTGTAAAAATGGCATGTATACAAGGACGTATACTAGAAAACACATTGTAATTAGCAGGGGGAGAATGCAGATTCATTTGTGAGTGGGGAAAAAAAGGCTAAATCTTGGAAGAGAAAGCTTCCAGGTATTCTCACTGCCACTCAGGTGTTCAACCGAGCTGCTCTGTACTACCGCCTTTGTCTTTGAACTACAGAGCTCACAGCAGCTTTTGCTCAACCTCAGGGATGTGTGTTATCATTTACTGGAAGGAGACCGAATGTGTGATATTTCTGAATAGATTCTAGTGGTTATGAATGTTCTGTTATATTTTTAAAGAGGGTACTAAATTTTATAATTTATGCACCTGTAATATATTAGTTATTGTGCTTAAATAGCATTGTTTACAGCTGAAATAGAAAATTGAGGTCAGAATAAACAGGTCTTGTTAAGTAGAATATATAAAGTAACTACCATGGTGCTGTTTTGTGTGTGCGTGTGTGCATGTGTGCGTGTGTGTGTTTAAGCGTGAAAATCTCGAAGGGTTGCCTTGAGATTTTCAGAGCAAAAAATGATACTGAGCAAAAACTAGCAAACTGCAAGAAATGTAATCAGTGCATGAAAATTACATTAAGTTTAATAAAAGTGTTTCGATAGAGACCACCTAAATCAGGCTAAACTATCAATTATCATTAAATATTTTGTATATGCAAATGAAATGCCTCTGAGACTAGTTTGAAATCAGCATGACCAATAAGGAAGCAGTCAACAGGTATATTATTTAACCTTTACAGTGATCTCGTAGGAGTAAACGTTTTCATAATAGTTTTATTAAACTGCCTTCTTTGATCCAAGATCCTCAGTGACCTTAAGATAATCATTTATCATTAGCAGGGAGTAGGACAGTACTAGACCACTAGTCTAGCTTACAGCTTACTAGCTTACAGAGAGGTCATGCCTAGTAGGAGTAAATCCGTTTTAGTTGTGATATAATGAACGTTGCGTCTGTATAACATAATTAAACTACTGCATGGGGGTGCCTGGGTGGATCTTTGGGTTAAGCATCCAACTCTTGATTTTGGCTCAGGTCCTGATCTCAGAGTTGTGATTTTCCTTCTCCCTGTGCCCCTCCCCTGGTGTGTGTGTGCATGCGCGCACGCTCTCTCTCTGAAATAAAGCAATCTTTAAAAACAAACTGCATGTTGGTGGTGGTGGTCTCAGGGGAAAGGTGATTGGCGGCTATTTTTACAAATAAGGTCTTCTTATTTCCTGAAATGATAGTAAAACGCTCTATATGGAAAGAGCCACTTTTTGAATATAAAAATGACTAGATGTGCGCGTCCCATCTATTCCTGAGCTGCTTTTGGGGTGGGGCGAATTCTGAGATGTGGAATAAAAAATAATAATCTTCCTGGCTTTGCCAAATCCTCAACATGTGACCTAGGACGTGGGGCAAGGCAGTGAGGATGGCAAGAGAAACACCCAGAGCATTGCAGGTTATGCCGTTGCCCTTAAAGGTCGAAGGTGGTGTCCTCAGATAAGTCAGGCTAGGAGGCAGCAGCACATCCCACTTGAGTATGAGCCTGGATTTGAGAGAAAACAAAACTCCTCTCCCCAGTCGGCTTGAGGATCTGCTCAGGAAGCATTAATCTGATATACGAAGAGTGGACATTTTATTTTGCCATGCTTAAAATAAGGGCTTGAACTTGCAAGTTTCTGAGGTCTCTTTAAGTCCGAAAACTTGAAAGCATTTTCCATCACAACAGGCTTCATTTTCTGGTATTGGGCCTTTCTAGTTGGAGCAAACACCAAACACTGCTGTGCAGCCTTTCTTTCTTGATCAGTCATGGAGAGGCACTGATTTCCCTTGAATGTCTGTTTTTCTGTACACTCGATATGGTTCCCTCTTCATTCTTTTGCCCGTGAAATGCTCTTCTCTCATTGGCTTGTACACGTTTTAAATACTTGATCCTTTGCATATTTCTTCCAGGTTTGTCTGCTTGTATTCCCAGGAGCAAATGTTTCGTTTAAAATATATCTGGTTTAAATTATTTTTATGAAAACTTGGAATGTATAAGTTTAAAATGTACAAATATAAAATGGATATTTTCAATTATGAGGAAGGGATGCATGGCTGTATGGCAAAGTGTTAAGTGAATTAGAGTATTTTAAAAAATTATATATTGCAGATGAGTTGGGATTTTTAGGAGAGTCTTTGCAAAAGTGAAAAAGGTTGTATGTTCCCTTTCATTAAAAGGCTACACCTTTGATTAATTTTTTAAGTTTTCCTTTTAATTCCAGTCATTATACAGTGTTATGTTAGTTTTAGTTGTACAATAAAGTGATTCAACAGTTCCATACATCACCTGGTGCTCATCACAGCAAGTAGGCTCCTTAAACCCCATCACCTAATTCACCCATTCCCCCCCCATCCACCTTCCCTCTGGTAACCATCAGTTTGTTCCCTAGAATTTAAAGAGTCTGTTTCTTGGTTTGTCTCTTTTTTTCCCTTTGCTTGTTTGTTTTGTTGCTTAAATTCCATATATGATTAAAATCATATAGTATTTGTCTAACTTATTTCGCTTAGCATTACAGTCTGTAGCTCCATTCACGTTGTTGAAAATGGCAAGATTTCTGGGGCGCCTGGGTGGCTCAGTGGGTTAAAGCCTCTGCTTTTGGCTCAGGTCATGATCTCAGGGTCCTGGGATCGAGCCCTGCATCGGGCTCTCTGCTCAGCAGGGAGCCTGCTTCCACCTCTCCCTCTGCCTGCCTCTCTGCCTACTTGTGATCTCTCTCTCTCTGTCAAATAAATAAATAAAATCTTAAAAAAAAAAAAGAAAATGGCAAGATTTCATTCTTACAGCTGAATAATAATCATTGAATATATATACCACTTCTTCTTTATCCATTCATCTATTGACAGACCCTTGGGCTGCTTCCATAATTTGGCTATTGTAGATAGTGCTGCTGTAAATGTAGGTGTGCACATACCCCTTTGAATTAGTGTTTTTGTTTTTTGGAGGTAAATACTCGGTAATGCATTGGTGAATTATAAGGTAGTTCTAATTTTAACTTTCTTGAGGAACTTCCATACTGCTTTCCACAGTGGCTATACCAGTTTGCATTCCCACCAACACTGAGAAGGTTCCCCTTGCTCTACATCCTCACCAACACTTGTTTCTTGTGCTATTGCTTTTAGCCATTCTGACAGTTGTGAGGCAATATCTCACTGCAGCTTTGATTTGCATTTCCCTGATGAGTAATAATGAATATCTTTTCATGTATCTGTTGGCCATCTATATGTCTTTGGAAAAATGTCTATTCATGTCTTCTGCCCATTTCTTAATGGATTATTTGATTTTTGGGTGTTGAGTTGCGTAAGTTCTTCATATATTTTATTTTATTTTTTAGATTTTATTTATTTATTTGACAGAGAGAGAGATCACAAGTAGGCAGAGAGGCAGGCAGAGAGAGGGGGAAGCAGGCTCCCTGCTGAGCAGAGAGCCCGATGCGGGGCCCTGAGATCATGACCTGAGCCGAAGGCAGAGGCTTTAACCCACTGAGCCACCCAGGCGCCCCAATTCTTTATATATTTTAGATACTAACCTTGTATTGGATAGATCATTTGCAAATATCTTCCTCCATTCCATAGGTTGTCTTTTAGTTTAGCTGATTGTTTCCTTTGCTGTGTAGAAGTTTTTTGTTTTGATGAAGTCCCAATAGTTCATTTTTGCTGTTCTTCTCCTTGCCTTAGGAGTCCTATCTAGAAGTTGTTGTGGCCAGTGTCAAAGAAGTTACTGCCTGTGTTCTCTTCTATGCTTTTTATGGTTTCAGGTCTCATATTTAGGTCTTTAATCCATTTTGAATTTGTTTTTGTGTGTGGTGTAAGATAGTGGTCCAGTTTCGTTCTTTTGCATGTTGCTGTCCAGTTTTCCCAACACAATTTGTTAAAGAAACATTCTTTTCCCATTGGATATTCTTTCCTGCTTTGTTAAAGATTAATTGACCATGTAATTATGGATTCATTTCTGGGTTTTTTGTTCCATTTCATTGGTCTATGTGCCTACTTTTGTGCCAATACCATACTGTTTTGATCACTACAGCTTTGTAATAAATATAACTTGAATTCCAAATTTGTGATACCTCCAACTTTGCTTTTCTTCAAAATTGCTTTGGCTCTTCAGGGGGTTTTGTGGTTCCATACAAATTTTAGGATCGTTCTAGTTCTGTGAAAAATGCGGTTGGTAATTTCATGGGGATTGCATTAAATGTGTAGATGGCTTTGGGTAGTATAGACATTTTAACAATATTCTTCCAGTCCAAGCACATGGAATGTCATTTCATTTCTTCATATGGTCTAATTTCTTCATTAGTATTTTATAGTTTTCAGAGTATAGGTCTTCTACCTCTTTGGTTAGGTTTATGCCTAAGTATCTTATTTTTGGTGCAATTTCAGCTTTAGTAGGTTACATGTTTCTAGGAATTTATTTCTTCTAGGTTGTCTAATTTGTTGGATTGTAGTTTTTCATAATCTCATAATTGTATTTCTATGATGTTGGTTGTTATTTCTCATCTCTCATTTGTTATTTTATTTGAGTCCTCTCTCTTTTTTCTTGATAAGTTTGGTTAGAGGTTTATCAATTTTATCAATTTTATTGACAGTTCCCCCGCCCCCAAAAGAAAAAGAACCAGCTCCTGGTTTCACTGAGCTGTTCTATTATTTTTTTATCTTCTGTATGATTTATTTCTCCTCTGGTCTTATTTCCTTCCTTCTGCTGGTTTTAGGTTTTGTTTGTTCTTTTTCTACCTCCTTCAGGTGTAAGGTGAGGTATTTATTTAAGATTTTTCTTGCTTCTTGAGGTAGGCCTATATTGCTATAACCTTCCCTCTTAGAACTGCTTTTATTGCATCCCAAAGGTTTTGGACCTTCATGTTTTCATTTTCATTGGTCTCCATGCATTTTTTGATTTCTTCTTTGATTTTTTTTGCTTGACCCATTTATTGTTTAGTAACATAATATTTAACCTCCTTGCATTTGTGGTCTTTCCATAGCATGATGATCAGAAAATATGCATAGGATAACTTCGATCTTCTTGAATTTGTGGGGCTTGTTTTGTGGGCTAATACATGATCTATCCTGGAGAGTGTTTTGTGTGAACTTGAAAAGAATGTGTGTTCTGCTGTTGTAGGATGGAACGTTCTGAATATCTGTTAAATCCACCTATTCGTGTGTCATTCAAAGCTGTTGTTTCCTTGTTGACTTTTCTGTTTAGACGATCTGTCCATTGATATAAGGGGGGTGTTAAGGTCCCCTACTATTACATTAATATCGATTAGATCCTTTATGTTATTAACTGTTTTATATATTTGGGTCTCCCATCTTGGGAGCATGACTATTACAATTGTGTTATCTTGTTATTGGATTGTTCCTTTTTATTTTGCTACAGTGTCCTTTCCCCCCCCCCCCTCTTGTTACAGTCTTTGTTTTTGAGTCTGTTTTGTCTGATATAAGTATCACTACCCTGGCTTTCTTTTGACATCCATTTGGATGATTGTTGTTTCTCCATCCCCTCACTTAAATCTGAAGGTATATTTAGGTCTAAAATGAGTCTCCTGGAGGCAGTATAGATAGATGGGTATTCTTTTTTTTATCCATTCTGTCACCTTATGTCTTTTGTTTGAAGCATTTAGTTCATTTATATTCAAAGTAATTATTGATATATATTTATTGTCATTTTATTGTTTTGTGGTTATTTCTGAAGATTTTCTCTGGTCCTTGTCTTTTCTTTCATGGTTCGCTGATTTTCTTTAGTGATGTATTTGGATTTCCTTCTCTTTATTCTTTGAATATTTCTTAGTGATTTTTGATACAAGGTTACCATTAGGTTTATACATAACCTCTTCTTCATATAGCAGTCTATATTAAGTTGGTTAAGTTTGACCCCATTTCTTTACTCCCTTACTCTCCACATTTTAGGTATATGTTGTCATTTTTTACATCCTTTTATTTCGTGAGATCCTTGACTGATTTTTTTTTTTTTTTTTACAGAAATCATTTTTACTGTTTTTGTGTTTCCTACCTTCATACTGTTACTTTTGGTTTTTCCTTTCCACTCAGAGTCCCCTTTAATATTTCCTGCAGGCCTGGTTAGTGGTCTTGAACTCCTTTAGTTTTTGTTCATCTGAGAAACTCTCCCCTCTATTCTGAATGATGGTCTTGCTGGAGAGAGTATTCTTGGCTGCAAATTTCCTAGCTTTAGGGGTTTTCCTTGTAAATGTCTTTTTTTGTCTTGTTGCTTGTAAAAGTTTTTCTTTATCACTATATTTGATAATTTAATTACAATGTCTTGTTGTGGGTCTGCTTTTGTTGATTTTTGGTGGGAGTTCTCTGTGCCTCATGGATCCATATATCTGTTTTCTTCCCCAGATTAAGGAAGTTTTCAGCTATTACTTCTTCAAATACATTTTCTGCTTTTTTTTCTCTCTCCTTCTGGGACTCCTCTAATATGAATGTCATTATGTTTGATGGGAGTCACTAAGTCTATTCTCATTTTGCATAATTCTTTTCTCTCTCCCTTGTTCATCTTGATTACTTTCCATTCTGTCTTCTAGGTCATTAGTTTGTTCCTCTGCTTCTTCCAGTCTGTTCATTTCATCAAATGTGTTTCTAAACTTGTTTACTGCTTTCCTTATCTCTGATTGGTTCTTTTTTTTTTTTTTAATCTCTGTGTTGAGGGTCTCACTGATGTCTTCTACTCTTTTCTCCAGGCCAGTGAGTATCTTTATGATCATTGCTTTAAGTAGTCCATCAGGCATGATGGACTAAGCTCTTTTGCTTAGAGCTCTTGCTGCGGTTTTATCTACTTCTTTCATTTGGGACAAATTTCTCTGTCTTAGGAGAGTCTCTGTGCCTGTTTCTCTGTGTTAGGAAAGTCAGTTACATGTTCTGTTCTTGAGAGTTATGGCCTTAGGAAGAAAAGGTCCTGTCGTCCCCCGCCATGCAGTGTTCCCTGTTCTGCAGGGCCTGGTGCTTCCCAGTGTCTCCAATGTGTGCTGCATGGGCTCTGCTCTTTTGCCCTGGCCACTTTATTCTTTAGGCCAGTCATCTGCAGAACCTCTCTGCCTTTTGTGGGCAGTGTTTGGTCCCTGGCCTGAATGTGGTGCATTTTAACTAGGTGTAGCTCTGGTCGGTGTGTGAAATGAGACTTGTCATTGCCACGTCCAAAACTGAGGCTCTTCGAAACCCCTGCACCAGAAGAGGAGGTATGGGCAGGGGTTTGGACATCTGGGAGAGGGGGTCTGCTGTGCTAGGTCTGAGGCAAGCATGATTGGGAGGGTACTTCCAGCAGAGTGCAGTGGGGTAGGGCTTGGTGTAGGCAAGTCAGATAGCTAGTTAAGGTGCTGTGCTGGTTCCTGTTTATGCTGAAGGGGAGGGGAGGGAAATGGCATCTGTCAGTTCCTTGGTTCACAGAGAGGTCTTTCCATGAATGCTGTCTCTCTGGGGTGCACTCTGAGATGACAAATAACCTCCCCACAGTGTGCCCCAGGGGCTCTTTAAATGACTGTTTCCATGCTGTGTGTCTGTAGGCTATTCGCACTGCCTTCTCTGTAAGAGCACCCCAGTGACTCTGGGATCTCCCCAAGCCATGCCCATTGACCTTTAGAACTCTAAGCTTTAAGCCTTGCTGGTTGCTAGAACTCACAAATTTGGCACCCTTTTGCTTTCCTAGCCAGTTGCTATGGGGAATCGTTTTCCCTGTGAGCTCCCTTGTGTGTGAGTCTGTCTCTTGCCCTTCTCTGTGACTGCAGCACTCTCCTCACCACAGCAGCCATGATCTATTTCTCTCCCAAATTGTGTCTCCATGCTTCCTACCTTCTTTGATGTGGCCTTATATCTACCTTTTAGTTGTGGAGTTTGTTCTGCCAGTCCTCAGGTTGATTACTGGGGAATTAGGGATATTTGATAGTTATCAAGTTGTATTCATGGGACAAGATGAGCCCAGCTGCCATGTTCCCCTCCCATATATTTTTTTAATTTTTATTTTTACATTTCCACTTAAACATCTTTATTTTTAGTTGTTTTTAATAAAAGTTGTACTTGAGACATCGTTTAGTCAAAATTACAAGGGCTTTGTTAATGAAAAATAGCAGTTCCCTGACCCCTCATTTCCTGATTCTTCCCCTTCCAAAGACAACCCTTCTACCTCTTTTGTGTAATTATTTTAGAATTTGCCTCCACATCTCTGAATAACATGTTTGTATTACTGTTTTTCTTCTATCCTTGGTTTCCCACTACAGAAGATGTGGATTTATCACCTTTTTCTCCTCCTGCTCCCACCAGACATTCACAACCTTGTCCATTTTCTCTAATACAGGTATATGAGGGAAGAACAATGGTCAGTTTTTGACTATGAAGTTACCAACCATTCATGAGCTAGGAAATGAACTACATGGTTTTAAAACAATTTTTTTCTTTAAATAGAAGTGTAATTAACAAAGTCTTATATTAGTCGTAGGTGTACTATATGATTCAGTGATTTTAAACATTACTCAGTGTTCATCAAGATAAGTGCACTCTTGATCCCCTTCATTTTTTCACCCATCCCCCCCACCTACTCCCCCTCTGGCAACCACCAGTTTGTTCTCTGTATTTAAGAGCCCTTTTTTTTGTTTGTCTCTTTTTTTCTTTGTCCATTTGCTTTGTTTCTTAAATTCCACGTATGGGTGAAATCATATGGTATTTGTCTTTCCCTGATTGGCTTAATTCACTTGGCATTATACCCTCTAGGTTCATCTATGTTGTTGCAAATGGTAAGATCTTATTCTTTTTTATGGTTGAATAATATTCCTGTGTGTGTGTGTGTGTGTGTCATGTGTACACACATACATATACATACGCATGCCACATTTTTTTAATCCATTCTTCTATGGATGGAAGCTTGGGTTACTTACATATCTTGGCTATTGTAAATAATGCTGCAATAAAATAGGGATGGATATATCTTTTTGAATTAATATTTTTGTTTGCTTTGGTAAATACCCCATAGCAAAATTACTGGATCATATGGTAATTCTATTTTTAATATTTTAAGGAAGGTCTACATTATTTTCCATAATAGCTGTTCCAACTTGCATTCCTACCAACAGTGTACAAGGGTTCCTTTTTTTCCATATCTTTGAAAAGACCTTTTAAAAACAATAGTTTTAATGGAGAATAGGAGGTTCAGAGTTAAAGAAGGTATGTGTATCTGGAATTAGAAACAATGCTAAACTTTTTCCAGATATCCCGTGAATAGAGTCTTTTGATAACATACATTCGCTAACGTCTGTTCTGTGGGAAATGATGTGCAGGGAAGTAGGGTATGAATGATGAGGGAGTGGGAGATGGCAAGGATGAATGAGACACTGTCTTTGGCCCCAAGGAGTTTACAGTCTAGCTGGATGAATGTGGAATGAAGTGAGTGCATGGATCAAAGGGCTGAGAAGAGAAAGCCTGGGTGGAGATGCTTTGATCATTAAAAGAGCTAATGTTAAGGCTCTGTATTGGAGCATAGATTTGACAGTGAATTGGGGATACTTTCTTCTTTTTTACTTCATAATCATTTTATTGAGCAAATAGGACTTGAGTTGACATTTTAAGATATAAGTTATAAGCTATAACTTTAAAAGAATGACTTTAAAAATTAGACTTTTAAATAAATAAATTATTAATTTTGTACATTTAAGGGGTATCAAGTGGGCATGCAGGAAATAAACTTGTTTTGAGTTGTTGCTTTAATGGTTATTTTATTTTAGAAACTTGAGCAATGAAAAGTAGACTTCTTAGATTGCTGATGACAAAGTGTTAAGGAGATCACTTAAGCTTTCCTCTTCTCCACGGGCGATTTGCTATCCTACACAAATTTGGGGTAGAGGGCAGTTGGGAGGGAGTTTTGGATGCAGCAGTTGGAAGGCGGGAATACTGAAGGGAACCAAATTATGACGCAGAAGACCTGAAGTTTGGACCCATCTGTTCTATTTATTTACCTTTTGGCCTGAACTTCCCTGGTCTTTGGTTTCTTGGTTCATAAAAAATATATATATATTAATCCCGACTCTGCCTATATCACAACATTGCTATCACGTTAAAATGAGATGCTGTATGTGAAAGTTGTCTGAAAACTTGTGAAATACTATGTAGTTGCAAAGACTTGAGATGAAGGAATGATAAATTTGTGTCCGTTTCTCCAGGCGTTTTGGCCTCTCCATTTAGAAAAGTTAATTCATAGGTAAAGGCATATTATCTTTTAGAATAGTAAACCAACATAGGTTTAGAACTTGATAATCTCTGGTTTCTAGTTGTGTTCTGCTGCTTATCTAACAAGAGCTGAGCCTGGTGAATCTGGGCTCAAGGTTATTAAAAACCAGGGGTAGCTAGACCTGAGGATATGGCACAAAGGAGTCCCTACCATGTGGAAGGAGAAAAATGCATTCCCTTCCCTCCTTAGAGGAATGTGGGAAGAGGAGAAGGAAGGTTAGGTAGGATGAGAAAATCCTTCGATAAAATCCTCGTTGTCCCTGTTTTGAAGCTAAATCTTGAGCGAGGGCAGAGAGCTGTAGAACCTTTTAAAAAGACATGGGGAAACTGGAGAATACCAGAACTAATGGTTCAGTTTCTCAAGCACCGTTCTCAGTGCCATGTGCAATGTGGCTTTGACAAATAGGGCAGCTCTCACAGAGGGAGGAGCTGGAATGAAGGTGTTCAAGTTTCTCAGCCTGTGTGTGGTCTGTAGGGGATTGAAATGTATTGGTGTGATACCCTAGTGAGGTTAGGCAAGGGCAGAATCAACAGTTAGCAGCAGTGGACGCCTTTATATACTGAAAGGCCAAGGAGAACTGGTACATCACCAAGGATTCAAGAGGGAAGGAAACACTTCAGTGGGTAGTAGCCTGGGCTCTTCCTTGGCCATTGCTGTGAGATCATGTGACAGCTTGCTCTTGATATGGGGGCAGCAGGAGATGGAAGAAAACCTATAAATGTTTACTCATCCTAAATTGCCATCTGAAGGAGGAAACTCAAATTGAAAAAGATGGAGACAGTGAATGGGCAAATTTTGTGTCTTCACTACCACTCTCTCATCTTACCTCCATCTAACAGGGTGGAGGCTTCAAAGGAAGATAAAGCTATAACAGAAAAAAGAAATTAAGAAGTAGTATGAGAAGAAAATGTTACTTTTCTACATGCATCTATATTTTTTATTGACTATATTCCCAGTACTATACTTTTCATCTCTGTGACTTATTTTATAACTGGATATTTGTACCTCTTAATCCCCTTTATTTTACCCACATACCTCCTCTCTGGCAACCAACATTTCTCTGTATTTAAGAGTCTGTGCATTTGTTTCATTTTTTTTTTATTTCACATATAAATGAAGTCCTGTGGAATTTTATTTCTCTGACTTCACTTAATATCCTTTAGATTCATCCATGTTGTTGCAAATGGCAAGATCTCATTTTTTTTTTATGGTTGAGTAATATTCTCTCTCTCTATACACATCTATCTGCTATATATAAAATCATATCACATCATGTCGTCTTTATCCATTCATCTGTTGATTGACACTTAGGTTGCTTCCATATCTTGGCTATTGTAAATAATGCTGCAAAAAATGTTGGGGGTGCATGTAGCTTTTTGAATTAGTGTTTTTCTTTGGGCAAATACCCAGTAAAGGAATTAATGGGTCATATAATATTTCCATTCTTATTTTTTTGAGGAACTTTCGTCCTGTTTTCCACAGTGGTTGCACCAATTTATCTTCCCACCCACAGGGTATGAGTATTTCCTTTCCTCCACAACCTCACCAACACTTGTTATTTCTTGTCTTGTGATACTAGCCATTCTGACTGGTGTGAGGTGATACGTCATTATAGTTTTGTTTTGCATTTTCCTGATGATGAGTGATCTTGAGCATCTTTTCATGTGTCTGTTGGCCATCTGTGTGTTGTCTTCAGAAAAATGTCTGTTCAGGTCCTCTGACCGTATTTTAGTCAGATTGTATTTTCTTTCATGTACCATTTATTGAAGTGCTATCTTGTCAGATTTAACTCTTTTTTCCTCATAGTTGCTCACACTGTATTTTGTTCAAACTCATTTAACTTTATTTTGAAAAGACAGTTTTTTAAAAAAGATTTTTTAATTGTCAGAGAGCACACAAGCCAGGAGAGCAGGAGGCAGAGGGAGAAGCAGGCTCCCTGCTGAGCAAGGAGCCTGATGTGGGACTAGACTCCAGCACCCTGGGATCATGACCTGAACCAAAGGCCAATACTTAATGACTGAGCCATCCAGGCATCTCTAAAAAGACATTTTTTTTTTTTTTTAGATTTGTAATAAAATTGAGAGAAAGGTGCAGAGATTCTTTGTAAACTGTCCACCTCCATGCATGCACAGCCTCCTCCGCTATCAACATCACTCACCAGAATGGTATTTTTTTTTGTTTTTTTTTTTAACGAAGAATGAACCTATGCTGACTCATTATAATTACCCCAAGTCCCCAGTTTACCTTAGGCTTTCAGTGTCTGTGTTATACATTTTGCAGGTTTGGACGAATGTATAATAACCTATGTCCATCAGATATATCCTACAGAGTATTTTCACTGCCCTTAACATCCTCTCTGCTCTTATTCCTCCCCTTTCCCTCTGACCATGGCAACTGCTGATGTCCGTATTGTCTCCACAGTCTTGCCTTCTCTAGAATGTCATTTAGTTGGAACCATATGGAATCCATAGTACAAATATTACTTTCAAATAAAAGTTGATCTAGTCTTTATTATGTGCTAGGTACTGCTCGTGCTTCATAAATGCTAATTCATGTAACTCTCACAGTAGCTCAGTAAGCACTACTATTGTGCCCATTTTGGGATAAGAAAACTAAGGTCCAGAGAAGTTAGACTGGTAAAAATGTAGGAGAGCCAGCATTCCAACTCCAAAAATGTGGCCTTTGAATGCTTGTCTGAAGTTCTCTACCACATGCCTTTCAGCCTTCATGTTGACTCAGTCTCTTTGAGCTTTTTAATCTCTTTATATCGAAAGCTCAAAGATAGATTAATATTAGTATTGGACGATTTTAATTGTGCGCACTGAGAATTGCTGAATCCTTATGTGGTCTCCAACTCACAGGTAAAGAGTGTTTGAGGAGCTCAGGTAATATATATTATTTTCCCCAAAGGGCCAGATGTCAATTAGTAGGTGGTTGTCATAAAATTCACCTATTAAAAGCCATTTATTACATTCTAATAAAAAACACATGAAGTATGTATGTAACTTTTAAGCAGTTGTAAGTTTTTATTTGGTGATTTTTACCAAGATTTTGTTTTGGTTTTCATTGTTTACCTAGAAGCTCTCAGGAGACCCATGAAATGTATTTTTTATG
The DNA here is from genome assembly GCA_028534135.1 of Potos flavus. Taxonomy (NCBI): domain Eukaryota; kingdom Metazoa; phylum Chordata; class Mammalia; order Carnivora; family Procyonidae; genus Potos; species Potos flavus. The sequence continues at coordinate 140,338,709 of CM052883.1, forward strand.
TTTCATAAAATTAATACAAAATGGCAACAGAAGGCTATTTTTGGGGAGGAAGAATCTTGTGAAGAAAGACCCTGCTAAAAAAACCACAAACGTGGAAAATTGGCCTATTACCGTAACTCTGCTCATTTACCCATAAGAATCTCAGAGAAATTTGTACACATAATTGTTTTTGTCATGCTGTATGCAAAAGAAGATCTAACTACAAAGGAGTTGAAGGTATTTTTAAGAAGCAAACCTGCAGATTTGGTGCCTGTTTTCTTAGCCAGAGAAAAGCAATATTTTGCTTACAAATGTGAAAAAATAGGAGCTATTTGACAGCTGTATAACTCTCCATATTGGCTTTTGCCAGAATTCTCTGTTGTCTGTGTAGGGAGAAGTCTCTCTCTCTAAGCCCCGTCTCGTTCTTCTGAGGAACCATGGTTTATTGTTTTCTCATCAGGCTGTGTGGATGAATGCACTGTACAGACGACTGAGGCAGTCAAATCTTGAAGAAACACTTCTTTCTCTATAATGCTGATATCCTATATGCAGCCTCTGTTGTAATAATAGAGCCAGTTTAGAAAAAAAAAAAGGTACAGTATCTGAAATCACTTGTGGCCAAATTACATGTGGGCTTGCACTTTTTTTAAAGAATGATAAAAATAAAAAAATCATACCGACATAAAATACTTATTATTAAATTTAAATAAAATTAAATTGCTATGAAACATGGTATTAATTATAAAACGGTTAAACAGTGATTTCTTTAACTGCTAGCTTCTGTTAATGAAAAGGCTTTTACTTGGTTGCTAATCCCTAATGATGCTGTAGATGAACAGTAGGGGGATAAGTTTGAGAATGTAATTTTTCCCTTTAAGTGCCCCCAAGTATCAAAATAGAAGTTAAGTAGTCCTTTAACAAAGGTTAAATAATTTTTATTTAAACTGGAGTTAAAATGATAAAATATGGTATGGTACTTTGGTCTTTTCAGATGTATGATTATAGCAGAAAGACCCAGTGGTCCTAATAAAGATCAGGACTATTGGTGGTTAAAAACGTTACTTTTGGGGTGCCTGGGTGGCTCAGTGGGTTAAAGCCTCTGCCTTCAGCTTGGGTCATGATCTCAGGGTCCTGGGATCGAGCTCCGCATCGGGCTCTCTGCTCAGCGGGGAGCCTGCTTCCCCCTCTCTCTCTGCCTGCCTCTCTGCCTACTTGTGATCTCTCTCTGTCAAATAAATAAAATCTTTAAAAAACAACAACAACAACAACAAAAGTTACTTTTGCAAAAGGGAGAGCTGTCATGATCAGTGAGTACCAGGCAGATTGTCCTTGGTTTAAGCAAATCTAAGACAGATGACATAGTGAACTGAGGGTTGCACTTCACTGAAAGCAAGCAACTGTAGGATGATAGAATTGCTGGCCTTTGTGTCCCTTGAGTGAGGACATAACAGAGCCTCTATCAACTCATTAACGAAATCACTGTCCCAATGACCTTGGCGCCCTCCTCCCAGCAGGGCGCTTACAGACCAGCGCTTGCTTGCACATCGCTTGGAGGGATATGCTATTAAATGGAATCTGTTCTTTGAAGCAAATTCCTCCCCCCCCCCCCCATTTTCAATAGGATTGGAAGGTTATAAGACTTAATTCAAATGAGAATTTAAAGTAGGGTTTTCATACATAAGTTGCTATACAGGATCTGCAGGAGCTCTGATGAGAAGACCTTGATCTTGTCTTCAATATGATTAGGTCAGGAGGGAAAATGAGGTAAATAACCAATAATACTAGGCATACATCTCACCCTCCCTTCCTCCCTCCCTCCTTCATTCCTTCCCTTCTTCCTTTCTTTGTTCCTTCATAGCTGTTTCCTGAACCCTTTGATGTGCTTGGAAGCATTCCAGTGGCTAGGGATTCAGCAATTTAATAAGACCATGTCCCTTGTTTGGAGTTCATGCCTTGAGGAAGCCAAGAGCATATTGATAAAGACAATGAGCTGGGATGAGTTGAGAGGCAGAGAGCATGAAGCCGGCTGGGAGAAACAGGAGCTACTTGGTGCCTGGAAGAGCCTTTGAGTTAAACCAAGGGGATGGGGAACCATCTTGTCAAGTGATGGGGGAACAAGGTGCAATAGTCCTAGAAAGATAGGTCGGGAACATGTTGAATTCCAGACTGAAGAGTTGAGTAGGAAGGGAGCACCCACTGAAAAATTTTGAGCAGAGTCCTAAAAAAAAAAAAAAAAAAAAAAAAAAAAAAAAAAAAAAAAAACCACAACAAAACACTTTAGGAAGGTGGTTATGGCAATAGTTATGGAGATAGATTGAAGTGAGGAAATTGAGAACAGGTTGGCCACATAAAAGATGAGTGAAATATTGGAGATGGTTGGTCATCAGGCCTGACCTTGCGGAGGCAGAGTAAACCTACTTAAAGATCAAAAGCTATTGTCTATGGCATGTTGTGAGGTCTTAAATTTAAAAAAATTACTTCTTGATGCCCGTATAATGGGTAGTAGTATGGCCCATCCTATATTAAATCAATATTCTACGTTTCTTTAGAGCCCATTTTGACTCTGCAGGTATCTCTAGCCCCCCCAGCTACCACACTTGATCACAGTTGTTATCTACAGAGCCATCCTTGTGAAAAAATAAATCCTCCTTCTTTGCAGAGTTTGTGCTGCAGCTTTGCTCTATGTTTTGGAAAAAGATTATACACTAAGGTTTCTGCCATTTAAAGACCTAATTAACCCTTATGATAAATTACTTGCTGTTTTGTACTTTGTTCTTATCTTCTTTGCAATGGAAACTGTGGCTGTCAGCTCATTCCTGTGGCATGAGGGAACATAAGTGCTTCTAAGTGTATATAGAGCTCTTCCTGTGGCAGGTGAGAGGTTAGTAAGGCTGCCGGGGTGGACAAGCAAGAAGGGCTGCAAGAACACCAGACATCCCAGTGCTCTGGAGGCATGGCCCAGTTTCCTAGAGAGACAGTGGGTGCAAGAGCCTGTCTCTTATAGGATCTTTTATAGGATCTCTTATAGGATCAGTACTAGTTGCGCTTTTTTTCTTGTCTATCTTGTCTTTCATTCTGTTGTTCTTTCTTCCTTCTTACCTGCCTTCTCTCCCTTCATCCCTCCTCCTTTCCTTGCCTTCTCCTCTTCCCCTACCTCCCTTCCTCCCTTCTTTACTACACAACTGTATCCTCACCATCTTAGACATGAACGGAGAGGGTCTGGTCAAAATACAACAGCAGACAAATTTAATGAAGCTCAGGTAGCGGCAACAAGAGTGACAGGACTCACTGCTCATCTCTCTGCTTTCTTTTGGTTTGTTTTTCTTAAGACTATGGATTCATAGAGCTCTGCATTATTTTTCAATAGATAAACTGTGAACTTTTTATTTACTCTCATAGTGGACCTCAGACGTCTTTTTTTTTTTTTTCTTTCTCTCTAAACTCACTTAATGCCCAGCTGGCTGTGGAGGACTGAGTGAACCTAGACAAAAAATGTGCAATTCTGAGGAGTTTTAAAAGTAAATAAAATGTTCAAAAAATGCCAGATAAGGGCAGTGTGAATCTTTTTTTATTAACATATAATGTATTATTCGTTTCAGGGGTACAGGTCTGTGATTCATCAGTCTTACACACAATTCACAGCACTCACTGTAGCACATACCCTCCCTGATGTCAACCACCCAGCCACCCCATCCCTCCCACCCCCCTCCACTCCAGCAACCCTCAGTTTGTTTCCTGAGATTAAGAGTCTCTTATGGTTTGTCTCTGTCTCTGGTTTCTTCTTGTTTCATTTTTCCCTCCCTTCCCCTATGAACCTGTCTTGTTTCTCAAATTCCTCATATCAGTGAGATCATACGATAATTGTCTTTCTCTGATTGACTTATTTCACTTAGCATCATACCCTCTAGTTCCATCCATGTCGTTGCACATGGCAAGATTTCTGGTTTTTTTTTTTTTAATGGCTGCGTTATATTCCATTGTATGTATATGTGTGTGTGTGTGTGTATACCACATCTTTATCCATTCATCTGTTGATGGACATCTAGGCTCTTTCCATAGTTTGGCTGTTGTGGACATTGCTGCTATAAACATTCAGGTGCACGTGCCCCTTTGAATCCCTACATTTGTATCTTTGGGGTAAATACCCAGTATTGCAATTGCTGGGTCATAGGGTAGCTCTATTATCAACTTTTTGAGGAACCTCCATACTGTTTTCCAGAGTGTCTGTACCAGCTTGCATTCCCACCAACAGTGTAGGAGGGTTCGCCTTTCTCTGCATCCTCACCAACACCTATCGTTTCCTGACTGGTTAATTTTAGCCATTCTGACTGGTGTGAGGTGGTATCTCATTGTGATTTTGATCTGTATTTCCCTGATGCTGAATGACGTTGAGCACTTTTTCGCCTGTGTCTGTTGACCATTTGGATGTCTTCTTTGCAGAAATGTCTGTTCATGTCTTCTGCCCATTTCTTGATCGGATTATTTGTTCTTTGGGTGTTGAGTTTGAGAAGTTCTTTACAGATTTTGGATACTAGCCTTTATCTGATATGTCATTTGCAAATATTTTCTCCCATTCTGTTGGTTGTCTTTTGGTTTTGTTGACTGTTCCCTTTTCTGTGCAAAAGCTTTTTATCTTGATAAAGTCGTGGTAGTTCATTTTTGCTCTTGCTTCCCTTGCCTTTGGCAATGTTTCTAGGAAGGAGTTGCTGCGGCTGAGGTTGAAGAGGTTGTTGCCTGTGTTCTCCTCAAAGATTTTGATGGATCCCTGTCTCACGTTGAGGTCTTTCATCCATTTTGAGTCTATTTTTGTGTGTGTTGTAAGTAAATGGTCCAGTTTCATTCTTCTACATGTGGCTATCCAATTTTCCGAACACCATTTATTGAAGAGACTTTTTTTCTGTTGGACATTCTTTCCTGCTTTGTCAAAGATTAGTTGACCATAGAGTTGAGGGTCCATTTCTGGACTCTCTATTCTGTTCCGTTGATCTATGTGCCTGTTTTTGTGCCAGTACCATACTGCATTGATGATTACAGCTTTGTAATAGAACTTGAAGTCCAGAATTGTGATGCCACCAGCTTTGCTTTTCTTTTTCAACATTCCTCTGACTGTTCGGGGTCTTTTCTGGTTCCATGCAAATTTTAGGATTATTTGTTCCATTGTCAGACATCTTTTGATCATGGACCCACTTCAAGAGAAAGATTTAGACCATGAGCACTCAATAAATGCATGTGTTTTTATTTGTTACATTATTATTACGTAGGATATTACTTTAATACATACATTATATGTTAATAAAAAAATAAAATAAAATATTATTTGCTTCAGTGGTACAGGTCTGTGAATCATCAGTCTTTCACAATTCACAGCACTCACCATACCACATACCCTCCCCAATGTCCATAACTCAGCCACCCTATCCTCCGCCCCCCCACCCCCAGCAGCCCTCAGTTTGTTTCTTGAGATTAAGAGTCTCTTATGGTTTGCCATATTTTAATATACCTAATATTTTAATACTATAACAAAATTTAAAATAAAAACCCAATAATTTAAAATAATATTTTGTATAAGGTAGTGTACTACTTTCATGAGGTAACATCACATGGCAAACCATACCCTTAAAGTGAGGTTTATTATCAGCAATAGTGGATATAAATCTGTATTTTATTTTTTTAAATCTGTATTTTAAATACTCTGAAGACTGCAAAAAGTTGACCCTACCTGATCTCAGAAGTTACTTTTTCCCCAAAATGTGGCTGGCAAGCTCATTGCAGGGAGAAGAGAAATGGCAACACTGTCTTTCTCCTGCTGTTTGTTTCTGCTTAATTTGTATTAAGTCCGTCCATAGTTTAGTTCTTTGTGGTAATCTTTTTTTTTTTTTTTTTTTTGTTCCTTGAGTGACAGGGTGTGAGGGACCGAGGATGAGAGAATCTTAAGCAGGCTCCACACACAGCACCAGGCTTGATCTCACAACCCTGACATCGTGACCTAAGCCAAAATCAGCAGTTGGATGCTTAACTGACTGAGCCACCCAGGCGCCCCTCTTTGCAGTAACCTTTCAAGCCATTGTTCTTTTTATGAGAATTAGTTTAGTTAAAATTTGATAATGTGTAAATCCATTTCCCGAGCACCCATGCCCTATAGTCAGCTGGAGGCTGCTGAGAACTCCCAAATGAGTGTGTGTTCCTCCATCACCCACTCTGATTCTTCCATCCAAATATTAAGAATACTGTGTGGCACACTTACCCACCAATAGAGATCAAACAAGGGCACTAGCATCAACCTGAACGTGAATATTAATAAAGCTTTCTTTCTTTCTCATTTTATATGAATAGTAAACACAAAGTTCTAATAATTTTCCTGTGCCATGTGGTTTGTCTTGCTCATCTTTGAAGGCTTCTACTGGGGAAAACCAGCAAAATGGTCTTCAGCCCACCTTGCTTACTGCACATAGTTCTGCTACATGCACATGCTAATTCACTGGTTCTAAATGTATTTCATACATGGGTAGACATTTCCTAGATGACTTAGTTTCCCAGGATTCTATTCCATCTTACAATAAAAGCAGATTAGTTTTCTATGTTTAATTTTTAGAACACACACACACACACGGCCTTTTTCTTTGCTGGTGTTCCAAATACCAGTCTACAATAAGTAGTATTTAACTTCTACATTCTGAAGCTGCCTTTTTGATGTTGATCAATTTCCTGAATGTCTCTGTTGTATAAAGACGACCAGTACCTATTTTTAATATATTTTTAACCTACATTAAAATTGATATGCTTGGAGTTAGCATGTTTTTATTTCTTTCCAAGTGAAAGAATTTTGGTTTGTATCTATGAAAATAGGTAAAGTATAGGGATTTTAGTCTCAGGCTCATAAAAATAAATCAACTAAACAAATATGTACAACTATCTTTGATTCATCATCGTTTATGCAACAAATATGGATGTAATAGAAACATTTATAGATTCAGATTTCATATGTTGTTCAACCTTGTAATCAGAAGAGGAAAAGAAAATTAGAACAGAAATACCTCATTGACCTAGGTTTTTCAGGACATGAAACTGATCTCTACATAGGAGCTCAGAAATTTAATGTCTGAGATAGATAAACTTACGTATTAATAATTCAGAGCTAGAATGAAGTTGATTTGCTTGAGCATATTATCAAAGGCTTGAAAAAAAAAATCCTAAATGGGTAGATGGAATGAACATTTACACTGTAACTTTTGGTGAAAAGCAATAACTTAAGTTTTAGAGTTCTTTTCTTAACTGTTATTTCTTATGTAACTGAAAACAATTTTATTCATTAGTGATTTTACATTTACAGGAGAAAATCCCATAGTCTCATATTTGACTATTTTGGAACCAAGGAAGAATATCTGCCTATATATAGGCAGCTATCTTCAGAAAAAATAAGTTGCAAAATTAAGTAACAGTTTTATCAAATACTTGATTTCATATGCAATATAGAATTAAGATTTTAAAATAAAGAAAAATGTTTTGTAAAATTAAAGAACCATAAAGAAATACCCTACATTCAAGATTTAGCTTCAGTATTTTTAAAGTTTTTAGACTAAAGCATCACAACCTCTTGATTACTCTACTTTAGTTCTAAAGGTATTTTATACTATGTTCCTATCAATTAGGCAATGATTATTGAATGGTCTGTTACAAAGAATGAACATTTCTAACAGCTTTTCCTTAAATTAACGTGACAGCTACTATAGTGCAATGTTGTTAATCTTTCCCTAAAAGCTAATGTTGCTGGTCAGTCGTTTACTAATAAATCAGAGAAAACATTTCTTGTCATTTTAACTTAGATAGAGATAGATGAATCATCAGTGTTTGTGGAGATAGAAGATACTACAGGAAAAGGAATGATCATTTGCTTAAAAAAATGTATACACACACACACACACACACACACACACACACACACACTGCCGTAAGTACTATACCTGAAGATAAAATTAGAAGAAATCACATATATAAAAACACTTCGTAAACTATAAAGTAGCAATATACAGGTGGTTTTATGAATCTACCTGTCTTTGCATTTATTTCCTATCGGCTCTACTTGCTTCTCTGTTGCTTTCTTAAAAGTCAACCAGAATAGAATGCTTCTTGGTAGTGTTGCAATTTTATGTTTAGTGTCTTTCAAATCACATTTCAGGCTCTTATGTCCATTGCCTCTGGAGATTTGTTTATTTAAAATTTGGTACAGGCCTATCTTCAGTTTCCTGAAGCTTTCTTTGATCTCAGTTTTGAAAAAAAGTTGTTCTGCTGCTTGGGCTGTTAATTTGGTATTGCAGACTACTGGAATTTGGGCTGATAATTTGGTATTGCAGACTACTGCCTTTAGGCTCATGACTTTTGTTTATTTCTGTATTCCCTCTCAGTGCTTTGTGGCAATAGATGGTGAGCAAACATTTAATGAGTGAGTGAATGAAATAAAGAAAAAAAAATAGGCAATTTTGGAGGGTTGAGTTATGAAATGTCACCAAATATCTAAACTCTGGTTTTCCTTTGGCAGCAACACCTGAGTTCTTGATGGTGGGTGATGACAGAGCTAAAGATACAGTATCTTCATCATATCAGCTGAATTTTGTGCCAAGTTTTGCTTTGGTTTTAGTACTTCAGCTATTTTTTACTCAACACAAAAAAATACAGAAATTTGAAAGGCTAGTTAAAACAGGAAAACGTGTCCAGAAAGCCATATGTAGTTCTGTTTCTCCTGAAAAAGGAGTTGATCTTTGAATCAGGCTTCTAGAGTTATTAGTTGAGAAAGTTTTGGCCTGCTAATTACATAATAAGCTGGTGCCTTCCCAAGTTATTAAGTTTTTAGAGTCATTTGCAAAACTGCCTTTATTGGGTTTCATAAAATGTTAATGTTAGTTATGAACTATTCAAAACCTCCAGGAATCAGCATCTCTCTGGTGTTTAAGTATCTAGAAGATTTACAAGTAAATATATTGAGCAGAATGAAATACCCCAGATTAAATATTTCCATCACTTCAAGGTATGTCGTCATCAGCATTAATGTATGACCAGTCTTTTTGACATGATTAGGTAATTGACAAAATTGGATTGTAAAAACAGGGTTTTTTGTATCTTGTTTTACTTTTTTTTTTTTTTTAGCAGAACTGTATAAACCAGTTTAAGAAATAACACTGTTCATGATGCAGAGTAATTGATCCAAGTTTATCAGTAAGAAAGTCATAACCACTAGAAACATTTGAGAGGGTTTTTTTTTTTTTAAGATTTTATTTAAGAGAGAGCATGCATGCAGGAGAGCATGGGTGGGGGGAGGGGATGAGGGAGAGAAAGAAGCAGACTTTCCGCAGAGCATTGAGCCTGACTCGGGGCTGGATCCCAGGACCCAGAGACCATGACTAGAGCTGAAGGCAGCTGCTTAACTGACTGAGCCACTGAGGCGCTCACATTTGAGGGTTTTAAAATACATTTGAAAATGTCTTGCTTTCAGCACAAAACCTTGAGTGATCCAGGTGAACTAGCAGGTGTGGGTCTTGTCCCTCCCATTCCCTGACTTGGGAAGCTATAAGGTGTAGGTGAGGGCTGGGGTGTGGTTAGGTTGAAAGGTAAAGTTTTTCTTATTTTTTAGAAGATTTTATTTATGTATTAAAAAAAAAAAAAATTGAGAAGGAGAAGCAGACTCCCTGCTGAGCAAGGAGCCCGATGTGGGCCTCCAATCCCAAGACCCTGAGATCATGACCTGAGCCAAAGGCGGATGCTTAACTGACTGAGCTACCCAGGCATGCTGAAGTTTCTTTTTAGACCCCAAATGATCCATTCCCTAGGTCAATGAAGTGGTATTTTCCCCCTCCTTCAGAAACCTCTAGTCTAATTTTTTGAGGATTAGGGAAGAGAGTTTGTTAGGAGCACTAGGATGTCATGCTACAAAAATGCTGCAGTGGGCAAGAGGAGGGACAGTGGGAACACAGAGTTGTTGGTAGTTAGTGGTAGGAGGAAACAGTTTGAACGTGATCTTGGGAGCTGCTAGCAGTACCACCGTTTGTCAAGTAACTCATTCTGTACCACCCAAAGAAAGCATCTCAAGTGAGGTCCTTTCATTTTCCCCCATATTTGATTTCCTTTCTCCTTCTGTGATTTCTGCTGATGCTCCTCCTCCCCACTGCCCCGAGTGTCCTTTTTACCGAGGCTAGAAACTTCACAATGTTTCTGGTCTCTTACCTTCTATCTTATCAACATCGCCAAGTATTTGCTAGGATCTGAAGATTTCATATGACACACCCATTATTTCCTTTCCCTCCCTATATTCCAAAAATTTAGTCTCAATGCTGCCAGACCAATCTCTTAAAGCTCGGACCTCATGGATATACCATTCTTGATGACAGAATAAGGAATAAACTGGTCCAAATTCTATTTTTTCTTAATTTTATTTATTTTGGAGAGAAAAGGAAAGTACTGGCAGGCATGCTAGCAGTGGGGAGGGAAAGAGAGGGAGGAGCAGAGGGGGAGAGAGAGTGATTTCAAGACTCTGAGATCATGACCCTGAGCTGAAACCAAAAGTCAGAAACTTAACTGAGTTCACCAGCCAGACACCCCTGGTTTAAGTTTTATTTAATCTGACATTCAAGGTCCTCCATCATGGTCGGAACAAAATCCTGATCTCATTTGTTTCCTATTTCTTTTTCATGCCATTTTTGACTATTAAGTTGGAATGCTCACTGTTGTCCAAACAATCCTAATACTCCCGTTTCATTTGGGGAATTTCTTTAGCCTTACTCTTTGTCATCTTGCTACGTTTGAAATACTATACATTCTTCAGGAACTATTTCAAATGTCTTTTCCTCCATGGTGCTAATCTGACTTAAATAAGTGATCTTTTCCTTCTTTTAATTGTCCATGACACAATTCTTACAGCATTTATCAGCTTACATTTTTTTTTTTTTTACCAATCCAGGCATTTTTATCCACAAATGTGTCTCAAACAATAATACTATTCAATACATGTCAAGTAAATAAATGAATATTTCTATGGATGAATTTCCTTGTGAGATCATTGTAGAATCGCAAACAAAATGGAATTATTTTGTTTAAATTTTCATAATTTCCAAGGCCATAATAACATCAGTCAATAGAAAAGGACTTTCATAAACAGTACATAGTAGCAGGAAAATCATCTGGAACAATTGAATGTTCAATGAACATTTGCCTTGCTCATCCATAGTTTCAAAGGTCTTTTTAAGATTGAGATATTAAAAACTATTTGTGATGATTTTCGTGTTTTATGGCCACTGATACGCTATATTTAACACATTGATCTTTTATGTTGTATTTGTCTCAGTTTAGATTTTCTGTTTTGGATATTTCATTGTGAATTTTGTCCAAATCCTCTTTTTTGCCAAAGTGGGCCACAGAGCATTTTGGGCTTTCATTGTTTATGAAAAGTTTTATTGTAAATGATTGCAAGAGGTAGAGAAGAGGAAATGGCATTTCAGGCGGACAAAATGGTTTGAGCAAAAGTAGACAAGGTGAAAAATATTAGTCTTTTGAAAGTTAAAGATTTTTTGCCTGCCATAGATAAAGTGGCAAAAATACAAGAATTCAAGAACAGGACATTGAGAATCTCACCCTAAGAAGCTTAGACCTATAGGTGTCTGAGACTTTTAGTAGGTTTACCTTCTGGGAAAGAAGAAAACCTGCATTTTCATGTATATGCATGGAGCGGGTATGAGGGGAGGATGGGACTATCTCTATGAAAAACTGGAGATGAGAAAGCTGGGTAAAAGTCTGCTGCGACAGACTAGGTAAGAGGCCCTAAACAGGATAATGGGGGGGTGGGGGGGGGCTGGGTCTTAAGTTGTCGTAGAGGAAGACTGGGAAGGTGTGTGGTCCTCAAAGAGTTGGCACATCTGATTCTTTCAGCATGGCTGATGGGAAGAAGGGGGATGGGAAGTTGGGAAGCTACAAGGATGAATTCAGTTTCTGGCCCAATGAATCTGAAATGTTATGGACATTCCTATGTAGAGAATTGGAAATTCAGATAGGGAATTCAAGACATAAGGGGCATAAGTGCAGATTTAAGTCCTATCCTGGATCTGATCATTGAAACTGAGCAGAAAGATAAAGATAGTCATCAAAAAAAAGAGAGGGGGAGGGGGACAAAATAGTAAAAACAACCAGACAGAGGATTTATGGCAATAAGAAAAGGATGGAACAAAAATCCTATAAAAATAGGTAAAAGGAAATGGCTGGGAGGAGTGATTGAGATGGAGATGAAGCAAACAGTGTCCATGGAAAGGGTGGGTCAGTGCATTTTCCTCAGGAAATATGTGAGAAGCTAACCTGCAGCACACTTTGGGAATTTAAGCCCAGAGAACAGCAAAGAAGGTCAAAGCAGTACAGTGACTGAAAAAAACCACTTGAGTTTGCAATGACAGGAAAAGGTAGGAAATCTGAATGGTTGCCTTTGGCCAATGTGGCGCAGAGCCAGGCTGCAGAGGGAGTGGCGGCGGGTCAGGAGGCATTTATGCCTTGCTTTTGCCTATGAATGATCCCTCACTAAGCATGCAACCTGTTTTCACATATTTGAAAATTGTTGTGAAGTGGTCTCCTTCAGTTGTTTGACTTTTTTTTTTTAAAGAAAAAAATTAGTGTCCCCCCACCTCCTTTTTTTTTTTTAGCCTCCTAAAACCTAGCCCTGAAAACTTTTAACAGATTTTGGTGACTCTTTAACGTATTGCCTTGAACCTTCCCTTTTTCCTTTTACGTATGAGCCCATTTTACATTAAAGAGTACCTGATTAGCTAAAGAAGATTACGAGGCTATTTTTCCTTGACCTGCCACTGTTGTAAAATTCTGGGATGGTATTTGGTTTAAAGCCTGAGGCATTGCATGGCAGGCTCTCATTTGGTGTGTTACTCTTTCCCTCTACTTTTGCTCCCATTACAGTACCTTCCACAGGTTTTCTAAGTGTACATCAAGCATGGAAAATTGCTTGCAATGGATCCTGAAAATGAGTTCAGTCTTAATCAACTTAATAGCTGTTTTTAATGTGGCATAGTATTACCTAAATGTGTACCTATAAAACCATCCAATTTGGACATGGATTAGTCATCGAACTGGTCAAGTTAATAAAAACACAATTATGGCTAACTTGGTTGCTTCTTCTTATTCCATATATGGGCTTATGAATCATAAAAGAAAAAGCCAAATAATCTTGAATTCCAACTTTTTTTACTCAGCCATTTAGAACAGCTTCTTCTTTGCTGGTGTGTGTGTGTATATTCTGCTACCTATACTCTGGGGTTCCAGAGCACTTTTTGCAGATTCTCTCTTTATTTTCATTCTATATCTAGAACTATATTTACTTTAAGATTTTATTTATTTGAGAGAGAGCACGTGAGCAAGCATAAGCAGGGGGAGGGGCAGGCAGAGGGAGAAGACTTCCCACGGAGCAGGGAGTCTGACGTAGGGCTTGATCCCAGGACCCCGAGCAGAAGGCAGACGCTTAACCAACTGAGCCACCCAGACTCCTCTAGAAGTATATTTACTTCTCTGTATGTCCTCTTGCCTCCTTCATAAGACACTCCGCCCTCCCCCCCTCCCCGAAGCTAGGTCAGTGTCTCGTCTACTCTGGTCTCTGTAGCACTTAGCTTTATGTTTTGCTCCAGAAACATACTTAATAAAGAACTGTTAAAATAATTAATCCAAATGACATCCTAACAGGGTAGAGACACTGTCTCTCTTTTGTATGTCTGATTGAGATTTATTACATCCTTGAGGCAAACAATGTTTCCGAGGTGTCTTTGTTACCTTTTATCCTGCATGTTCTATATGACCTTGCCCAAGGTAGGTGCAATTACTCGTGAAGCCAAGTGTAACTGCTACATGCAAGGCACTGTGTTAGGCATTGGGATGTACAAAAACAAAAAGATGTGATCGCTCCTGAGTCAATGAAAGGAGAGGGGCCCACACATTTCTTGAGGAGATGTTTGGGTTTAAGTGAAGCTGAAGGTTTGTGGGATGTGTAGTGTAGGTACAGTTATAAAGTATCAAGATGAGAGGGATCTTGAAAGCCAGCTTAAGTATAGATCTAACCTTATAGACAAAATACTCAATTTATTCCTTTTTTTTTTTTAACATTGCATGTGTGTTAATTTCCATTATAATGTCTTTGCACATAAAGGCTATAGTACAGAGTAGGATAGTACAGCAATATCTATTCTTTCTTCTTAGCATCAGACTCTGACTTTTAGATGGACATGTGGCCATCTGAAAAAAAGGATTTCCTATCCACCTGCTTTAAGGGGTGTCCGTGTGACAAGGTTCTGACTGGTAAGATACTGTATATGTGGAGGCAGTTTATGAGACTTCCAGGAAGGCTAATTAAAGGGAGCTATCTGAGCTGAGAGTGCCCAGTCTTTGACTCTTGTATCTTTCTTTTTTATTCTGGCTTGAACACTTACGTGATGGCTGGAGCTTCAGTAGCCATCTTGGACCATAAGGTGATCTTCATAATATAACCCATACATTAGAATGATGAAGCAGAAAGATAGGAATCTGGGTTCCTGATGGGGCTGCCTTACTTAAGGGAGCAGTGTTAGACTGCCAGTTTTCAGACTTCTGATGTAGAAAAGAAAGTAACTTCTATCAGTATAAACTTCACTGATTTTAAAGTTTTCTATGTATGTATCCTAATTTAGTTCTCATTAGTACAAGGGTCATTTAAAACATTTTGTATCCATCTCCTTCGGAACATAGAAAAATATTATAGACATAACAGGTCCTCTTAGGCATGCTTCGATTTCTTGGCAGACAAAGTTAGCTGAGTGAGGATGTTACCATCCCAAGATTATTGTCTAAGGCTATAGAAAAAGCTCTTCCAATAAAATGTAATTTCCCAGTTTTTTAATTTAAGCAGTATCTTGTGAGGGAGGGCTATATATGCAGTAAAGAATGAGCCTTACTTTGAATCCTTTTCCTGCTGTGTGACTATGGACAAGTTCTCTTCTCTTCATCTGTGGGAAGGGGGTTGCATCTACTATCTGACTCGTTGTAAATATTAAATGATTAAATGAGGTAACAGAAGAAGGAACATATGTTCTTATTTCCCCCCCTTCCTTCCTCTAAGAATAAGAAATTGGAAAATCATGAAATAAGCCAGGGTAATGAAGATAATCAGAAGAGGCATTTATCTTAGGCCCTGCTACTGAGATCTCTCTTAGTATTAGTGTTGTATTTTTATTGAAAAAAAATGAGTTTTGATCTTACTTGCCTTATGCTGATATATGTACCTTCTATGCTCTACTATAGAACAAGTTGGTTTTGACAATTTTTACTAAATAGATATGCTAGAGTTATAATGGCCTATAGAAACTGATTGTTTTTCTTTTTTCCTTTTGCATAGAATTCAATGTGATTCTGTCAGCACTATAAGATTCTTCCTAATGTACTGTCATTAATACTGATTACCAAGCTGTTCTCTTAACCAGCTTCCTCATCTGATTCCATATGGAATTGTAAGTAGCATAGTTGTTTTACTGGCATTAGCTTTTAAGAAATATAGATTATGTTCTCGTGCAATTTTAATTTTTATCTTACATTATCCAAGTTTTGATTTTTTTAACTCAAACATAAACAATATCTTGTTAGATTTATTTCCAGAATGTCATATATTCCAGAAATATAAAATGTACACATTTTTTAAGGTTTAAAATTCAAATGGCTGTCAACATATAACAGGTGGCAGTGGAGAAAACAGCTATCCTAAATTTATTATTTTCATCATATATTTAATATTTGGAAATTAGTTTTAATATCAAAGGAAAATAGAACAGAGTCTGGTAGATATTAGAAAAATAAAGGATGATATGAATAATTCACATATGGGTTTCAGAAGAGATCTTCATTAATCATTAGCAACTGTTATAAATATTTTAGATTTTTATTAAAAATCTGATGCCAAACATTTTATAATTTGCATGTTGAGTGAGATAGTGGTGCTTGGGAAAAATTTTATAAAATTCAGAGTCAGCTGGAATTTCAGAACTGAACTTTTTTGTTCACTTGATTAATAATTGAAAGGACCCTGTAAATAATTGCCACAAATAAGCATAAACAGCATTTCTGAAAACGTAGTTCGTATTCTAAATATGCTGTAAGCTTTGTGCAAAATATAGATGAAAACATGAACTTTTTTCTTGAAAAAAGTGTAAAAACTTCTAAATGATAACTTTGGTTTATTTAAAAACTTGGTTTTGAAACTTTAATTACAGAGTGATAATAAAGAGTGTTTGGAGGACAACCACTGTTCGGATAAACTGAGATTTCAATAGGGCTTGCTCAGTTCTTGGTGATGGCTGGCTTCTACTCCCTTTCTCCGACTTCCCCTCATTCTGTCCCCAGTCATCCTGTGCTCCTCTGTTTGCCGTATTTACTTGGGCTTTTTCTTTTCTCTGCTTTGGTCCCTCTGCTCAGAATTGCCCTTCTCCCACCTCCCACCCTGCCCACCTTTCCCCGGTTAAATCCTACTCTCCTTCAACCTCAGCTGAGAGGTTCTTTGCTCCACAAGACTTAGCCCCAGGCTAAGTCAGGAGGCCTGTCTGTGTTCCCAGAATGCCCCGCGCTTCCCTACTGAAACTACTACGGTGCCTGTGCCATACTGCAGCCCAGCTCTCTCTAGACCCACCTCTCGACTGGAAGCCCCCGAGGGAGGTCCCTGCGGCTCCCGCATGGTGTCTGCTACACTGGGACACCTACCTCTACCAGGATGCTGGCACAGAGTAGGCAATCATTGAATATAAAGAATGAATGAAAATGAAGCAAACAGGATGTCAGCTTGTGAGATGTATATATGCCCATAAAATGTTGGCTCTGACTGCATTTGCTCCCTGTTCTTGAACTGGATTTCTGAATGGCCAATTGGATTATAAACCCTTCCAGGAATAAACGCAGGCTATTGCTTGATTTCTTTAGTCACGGTTTTGGTGATGATTGTGAAGGCGAATATGCTGGTCACAATGACATCTGCATAATGCTGGGTGTTGGCCATTCCATTTAGAGAGATTAAACATCAAGGTATATTGATAAAAAATATATATATAATGTATCAAGGTGGGGGGAACAGTAATATTTAAATTATAAATATGAATTCAAATGGTTTTTAATGAATAGCTGGGCATTTTAAAGGAAAGATTTAAATAGAGAAAACTGGCAGCAGAAGAGTTTGAGTAAAGATTTAATTTAAAAAGATCTTATCTCAGCATTACCTTTATTTTTTATATCAGATTTTCAGATGTTTAATTGCACTTAAAGCTGGGGTAAATGCAGGAGACTAAACATACCACAAAGAAATTGCTAGACATTCTTTTCAAAGTCTGCAGTGGCTTTTCTCTCCTTTCTATATTTATCCTTCAACAGTAATAATAAAATAAGTTGGAGGAATTGAACCATGTAATCACTCCTCCATGGCCCCATTTAAGCAACCCTGTCATCTAGGCCCGTCTCCGGCCCAGAAGCAGGCTGGGTACATCTTCAGGCTGCCAGGCCACCAGGTGGGACACTGAGGTGGCAAAGCCACCAGGGGTGACAATCAAATCCAACGCCTAAAATCTACAGCTGGGAACCCACACACATCCTTGGGTCTTAGTGCTTTTTTAGCATTTGGAGACAAGAAATCTGTCTGCCTGTGTGTCTCCTTTGCATTCCTATTAGTCTCTCTCTGCATCTTTTTCCGTCCTCTGCCTGATCCATACTGTATCACTGCTTCGTGGTGGCGGACGCGTCATTACTGCCTCGAAGAGAGGATGGACACCCTGCGCCCCTGGGCTTTTGAGAACACAGTCCACAGCCCGGGTTTTCAGAAAAAAGAAAGAAACCTATTCAGCCAGGCAAATAAAGACACCTATCACTCCCTCTGGCTAGCTTGCTCCTGTGCATTTTGCTCTGAGAAGCGGCCCTTTGAGTTAGGAGAGCCTGGGACCAGACCAGCTGCGGCCATAGGCAGAGGTATCCTTAGGGGCTGCTGCAGGGAACCCGGCTTGGGGACAGGACATGCAGGGTGTGGGAAGCAATGCAAAAAGGAGGGAAGCAGACAGAGCCCAGAGAGATGCACATGGGGTGGAGGGGGGCATGGCTCACCTCAGTCCTTGCATATGGGGGATGTGCTGCCAGGAGAATGCTTCCTAGTAGCTCTGTCAGAGCTCAAGGGAAGGAAAGCCATGCAGTGTGTTTACTTCTCTCTCACTCATCAGGCTCTCTCCCGCAAGCCCAGGGGCAACTTCTCCTGTTCCAGTGCACCTGGAGATTTCAAGGGAATCTCTTCATGGGGCTGAATATTTTGTTCTGTCTGTGGTTTAACGAAGGTGGCGCCGACCGATGGCCTGCCTCAGATTCCTCGAACCAGTGCTATTTGGTTGCATTTATCATTGCATGCTATGGTCCGTTTTAGTTATGTAGATTCTGACATTTTAGCTGAAAACGGAAGGGGGTGGTGGAGGGAGAGACAGAGAAAGAGAGGAGGGTGGGAGAGGGAAGGATAGGAAGGGGAAGGGGAAAGAGAAAGAAGCAGAAGGAGAGAGATCTTAATGTCAGAGAAATAACAAGCGGAGAACACATTTTATATGTCCTCATTAAAATTAAGTGCATGTAAGTATGTCTATAATCCTTGTAAAAGCAGTTCTTAAACATTTCAATTCTTGCAGCTTCCTTTTTTCCCCCTTTAAAGCATGAAATTAATTTATTCCATTGATAAAAAGATAACATACGATTTGCATGGACAGCTGTTGAGAAAAGAATTTCATATTTGTCAAAGAAGGCATATATAGTTAGGAGAATGAAAGTGGGACAAGTTTTGCTTGTTAGCATGACATTCTCTATTTTGTCAGTGAGTCTACTTCTGAGCCTGATTCTAATATTCTCATCAGAGAAATGACCAATTCCTCTTGTTCCATCGAAGAAACATTACTTACTCAAAATACTAAGGTCATGGCTGCCTTGACATGGCTTTCATGCTGAATAATGCATTACAGCCCTCTTTTTTCTCTTTCCTTCTTAAGGATCTCTTACAGAAAGCTTCTCACTGCCACCATGCTGGGTCCTTCTGCTTCCTTTTGGCTTCTTGGGGATACAGGTGCTACTGTTTCTAATTCTTCCCATTGGGGTCTGAATGTGGTTGGGACGTAAGTTTGTGCGTGACAGATGAAAGAGCTCTTCATTCCCATTGAAAACTTCACCAGATGGGATGAGGTTGACAAATTCAGAGCTCCTCTTCCATTTACTCCTGGAAACAGAGCTGTTTCAGAGACAAAGATCATCCACTAGGACTTCTCCTCAGTGGACAGCCTCCGTGGTGCCTATAGTTCAGGAGCCTTGCCAGGCCCATCGCTGACGATAATCCTAAGTCTAGGAGGAGTATGGCCGTAAGCAGCAAATTCAAATATACAATATAGATAGGATTCTATTTTTAAAAAAACTCAGACTGAGCTAAGTAAATCAAAATGGAAAAGAGAGTATATTTTGAGTAATAAAATATAGAACAATATGCTGCCATACCAGGGCATCCAGGGATGCAACTTATGACTGCCATTATTCTGTCTGTAACCAAAAAAGCAGCAGCTGCTCTGACAACGGACATAGGACCAAGAATGTTCTAGAATTTTGCTGGCTTCTTATCAAAGAGGGAGAGTCAAGGACACCTTTCTTTTCTAAGAGACTGAGAGAGAATTCGCCATGCCTCACATCCCTTGTGATCTCAGTCACCACTTTACAGTCCCAGCTCAGCCATCACTCTAGATCCTAACCTGACAGTGCTGTGTCCATCCCCAGACTCTGCTGGTTTACTTACTGAACACTCCCTTCAGTGCCCAGGGACTTTCCATATTCCTTAAACTTTGCTCTGGAGAACTCCATCTGGTCTCCTTAATTGAGAACTGTTGTCCCTCCAGAAGACTCTTTTCTCTGTAGCCCTCCCAAACTTGTCCTCAGGGTCCCAGGGAAGAAGGTGTCCTCCTCTCTTGTGGTTGCCTTGATTCAGCTTCACTTCAGTCCTGCACAATCTATTGCTACTCTGAAGGTCATGTCCTAGTGCTGCCATGCCAAGTTCTCATCATCTCCTCTCACAATCCTACCAACTTGGACATTTTATCCTTGTTTATCTAAGTTTCATGTCATATTCCAACATTTGACCATCTTGTTGGGTTTTTCAGCATCCGTGGGGTGACCACACACCTTCTTCTTACTACTATTTACTTCCTCATGGTTCTTCAGTAGGGGGGAGGTCAGTTTCTGGCCTCTTGGATTCTTGATAGCGTGACTTTCCCCTTTCTGTTTATGAAAGGGAAAAAAACCTAACTTCTTAGAGTGTTCCAAACTCCAAACAGTAAATTTATAAATCTTACAGCCACATCAACCTTCTGTCTTTTTGCTGTTAAAGTGGAGGAACTGCACCTCCACCTTTCAAGGGCAGATAAATGGTTCCACTTGTCCCATAGGACATGCCCCCTGCTGCCTTTTCAAATATTTTCCTTCTTCAGTTACTCCTCCAAATCTCTCCCAAATCAACAATTTTCTCCTCCATAGTGAATTATTTCTACTAGTATTCAAATATTCTAGAATTCGTCTTTCTGAAAGCCCCCCACTCCCAATTCCACTTAAGCCATCAAAGACTTTCTTTGGCCCTCACACTCTGTGCAGCTCCTGTCTCATTTCTTGAGCATAAACTACTTGGAGATTCTCTACCAGCTGTCCCCTCCCCTTACACCATTACTTTTTCAGTTGAATATGGCTTTTGCCTCTACCACTCAACTGAAAACAGATTTTATCAGGGTCACAGGAACTTTTGTGTTGTCAAGTACATCAAAAAACGTAATTTTCTATCTTCATCTTACTTAACCGTTTAGCAGCATTCAACAGAGGTGACTACTCTTCCCCTTTTGAAACCTTTCTTAGTTTCACCGACACTGCAGTCTATGGGTCTTTGTCTCATTTCCCCGATGTCGTCTTTTCAGTTCCTCAGTCAACTGATGAGTAAACTTTGGACAGCACTGGGTTTGCCGTCTTCTCTCGTTACATCCTTTTGGGCTGCTCATCCCTTTCATGAGTTTAAATATCATCCATATGCCCATACCTCCTAAATCTCTGTCTTCAGCCCAGATTCTCCTTAACTCCAGACTCCTATATCTTCCCCACATCCACTTGGATACTTAACAGACATCTCAAACTATATATACTCCTGATCTTAACCCAGCCACCTGCTCCAACAGGTCTTCCTCCAGTTTTCCTCATTCGAGCTTGATTTTGCTTTAACTTTACTTCCACCTCTAAACCATCAGTAAGCCCCATTGATTTTACTTTCAGACTATATTCTTGAATCCCTCTGCTTCTGTCTACGTCTCCTCCACTATCCTGCTAGTCCAAACGTGATTACCTCTCACCCAAACACCTGCACGACAAAAGCAGCCAACTTTCCCTGGTGCTTCATCTACTCTATTTTGTACCTATCAGTCAGAGTGACCTTTTAAAAATGACAGTTAGTAGCCTGATGATTCACAGACATGTACCCTGGGGCAAATAATACATTATGTGTTAATAAAAAAAAAAAAGACAATTAGGTTTTGTGGCTCTCCTATTTAAAACCCTTTAATATTTTCCTATTCCTCTGAAATGAAATCCACACTCCTTATGGCCAATGATATCCTACACTATGTGGCTTCTACCTGCCTCCAGAGTTTCATCTCTGTATGCTTTTCTCCTTGGACACTAGACTTTACATACTCTTCCTCCAGAGCCTGTGCTTATGCTTATCTTTCTGCCTAGACTGCCTGATCTTTTCCTGCTCTTTCATTACTGACCCCGAACTCTCAGAACTGACTCCTCACTATCTGGGTCTTGGTTTATGTATCAGCCCTCCAGAGAAATCTTCCCTGACTCCTAATTAATACTGATCCACCTTTCTTAATCTTTAATACATCATCCTGGTTGTTTCCTTTTTAGGAATTATAATTTATGCTTATTTACTTTTTTCATTTATGTATCAAATTAATCATATCCCCCAGTACGTGGTAAGGGCCATGAGGTCATGCTTACTGCTGAGCTTCTTGGGCTTAGCCCCTTTCCTGGTAGATAGCAGTTGAGAGAGGAGTCTGTACCAAATTCATCTTGAAACAAGTGGGTTTTTTTCCTTTTATTTCCTTTCTCCACTATATTACACCATATTCAATAAAATTTTTATTTTTCTAAAAAAAATTTTTTTCTAAAAACATATATACTCAAAAGAGATTCTATACTTTTTTTATAATAGTAATCTCCAATTATAAATGCTTATATAATAATACTCTATAATTATGTGGTTCTTTCTATTTTAAAGTCTCAAAACTATTTAGAAATAATTAATGGAAAAGCAGATGTGGGAACACTGGGCCATTAAAATAATTTTACATACAGACTTGAGCTTGCTTTCTTGACTCCAGCTCTAATATACATCAAATTTCTGATTCAAAATTTATGGCTAACCGCTTGACCTAGTGATCCTCATTCAGTAAATGATGTGCCAACAGGTGGGAAAAAATTGTAAAGCTCCATAATGAAAGATTAATGAGATATTTTTACTGATAACTATAAAATGAAAAGCAAAGATCGTAGTCATGAGAGGAAAAAAGTACAGAGAGAAAGAGAATAGTAATCAAATAATTACACTCTTTTTAACTGACACTTACTGAAAACTCACTGTATTCCAGAAGGTTTTCTGGACTCTGGACTATCAAGCTGTATGTGATATGGTCTTTGATTTCATTGTATGGGGAGACATGTGTATCAACAGGTACGTGTAATACAATTTGTAAGTGCTCTAGAAAAGTCTTGTATGAAGTGCTTTGATACTTAAAGAATGAAATACTAACTCTGCCTTGAGAGGGCCAGCAAAGACTCCACAGATGAGACTTTTGGACTGCTAGTTAAGAAGGAGTAGAGGTAGGCCAGGTAGAGGAGGTAAAAAAGAAAGAGGAGGGCATTCTCCAAAGAGGAGAGAGGCACAAAGATGGGCAATGTATGGCATGTTACAAGAATGATCATCAGGGTTGGAACAGAGGGTACAGGGGGCGTTGTGGCAAAGAATGGTGAACAGACTCTAGCTGCACTGATGTTTCTGTAAAAAGAAAAAAAGTTGAAGCCTTTAGAATATTCTATCAGTAACTGAGAAGGCTGTAAGACTGCAAACCTCATTCTACGCATTACATTTTAGGTTACTATCATGATTTAAAAGTTCATAGTCTTGATAATGTTATTATCAAACTGTTTAAGTAATCAGACTGAACATTTCCTGCCATTTTTCTTGAGGAACAGAGGTCATGAAGTCCATTCAAACATGGTGGTCTTTTATCTACAGATTTCTGCATCTTTAGATGATTTAAGGCCTAAATTTTAGGCTATCAATTTCAGGATCATTTAAAGATTAAATTGAAAAAGTTTGGCTCATTAGAGCTCCTCCCATGACTTGTCTTTTACATATGTCGAGTGGGTGGTCATCTGTGTTATATGATGGGAAGATTCCAGGAATGCCTTCTCGCTCAAATTTTTTTGCAACCCACATGAGTCACAGTGATAGACATGACGCATTAGAAATTCCTCAGGGTTAAAATATTGCCTCCCAAACCCAGCTTCTTTATCTTTGCCTTTTTATTTTTAAGGTGCAAATGACTTTCTAACTGTCACATTCCAAGGACATTCTTAAATTGTCATCTTACTTGACTGCTGCCAACTTTGAGACTGAGTGCATGTTTTTCTTGAGCTTGTTTCAGTTTTCATGTTCTCTAATTAGTCTTGGGTTCTCTAACCCTTCAAACTCATGCTTAGAAGATACAAGCCAGGGCTTAGAAAATAGATTTTATTTAATCCCACTCACTTTAGAATGTTTCTATCCTGTAGCCTTCTGTTTGCCTGGTGTCCCCAGGACACAGGTTGTTCCCTTTACCTTTTTCCAGGGTGTCTGCCTTTTCTGCTCTGCCTGGGCTCAAGAAGGCTTTCCTCCTGGCTGAACGGGATGCTGAATGGGGATCTGAAGTTCGCGTTCTCCATCTTCCAAGTTTCAACCAATCCTTTTGTTTTTTGTTGGCAGTGCCCTTTTCTGTTTCCAGAAGTACTCAATTGCTCTTCTTCATGGCCTTTCTAGGTTCTTATAATGCAGGGCCATTTTTCCCTCATTGGCGTCCCTTCCTTTGACACTTAGATCCTTTTCAGCTTTGTTAAGTCAGCAATCATTTGAACATCTGTCTTTCTTAATATAGTTGATGTTATCTGCTGTCATTGCCTCTTCCATTCTTTGGATCTTCTGGAATTATAGAAGTTTTATGGCTTTGGTAGTGTTTAGGGAATGAACTATGATAAATGTCTGGGTTTGGATGCCATGTTCAACTGGAGATCTTCAGGACTATTATTCTACAATACAAATGTCCTATTTATTGTTTAATACTCTCACGACTTCTCTCATGTACAGAGTAAAATCTGAATTCCTATTGGATGTTTTTCATAGTACTTCACGCTCTGGTCCTTATCAATCTGTCTTCCACGAATGTTCTTTACTTCCTTCAATTCTGGTCATTTTATAAGAGTCCACTCCAGTGTAACTGTCTCCTAATCCTGGTTGAATAGTACAGAGAAGTAGGAGACCCACCATGATAAGCTTATAACGCACATTGTGGAATAAGGAAAGGCTTTGGAAACCTCTTAATATATTAAATACAGAATATATACAGAAGAGGATTTCAACAGAGAAGTGAAGCTTGAGGTGCTCATCAGAATCCCAAAGTGTCTCCAGGATTAGATACAGCAGACATACTGAGGGATAAGAGAAGCAACTGGCATAAAACAGAGGCTTTTATTAAAAGCCTGTTTACCTAGAATAATTCCCTCCAGTTCTAACCATGTCAATGAAAATAGTGAATATTCATCTTTTCTGATGGCTGAGTAATATTCCATTTTATATGATAAGTGAAATAAGTCAAGCAGAGAAAGACAATTATCATATGGTTTCACTCATATGTGGAACATAAGGAATAGGTTGGAGGGCCACAGGGGAAGGGAGGGAAAACTGAATGGGAAGAAATCAGAGAGGGAGACAAACCATGAGAGACTCTGGACTCTGGGAACCCAACTGAGGATTATAGAGGGCAGAGGGTGGGGGAGTGAGTAACTGGGTGATGGGTATTAGGGAGGGCACGTATAGTGATGAGCACTGGGTGTTATACTCAACTAATGAATCCTTGAACACTACATCAAAAACTAATGATGTACTGTATGCTGGATGATTGAACATAAAAAAAATATTAAAAAAAATAAAAGCCTGTTTACCTATAAGCCTGTATAAATTCAGTCGTCACCCTTCCTTTCTCATTCCTTCTCTTCCTTTCATTCTTCTCTCCTTCCTCTTCTTTTGTCCCCACTTTCTTCCTCCAGCTAAGCCCCCCCTCGCTGTTGCTCTTTCTTAAACTCCTCTTCTCCCACTCCCCTTGCAAGTGATTGAATTATTGGTCCTAAATATTGACTCCTCTGTAGTAGTATCATATATCACTTTGGTCTGGGCCTACTGGTGGGTGGAACATATTTCCTCATCCCTTGAATTTGGACTTTGCAATGTGACTTGCTTTGGCCACTGACATGTTAGGGATACAGCATGAAGGCTTGAACTGTGCTTTTGCAGTTGGTCTGGCTTTCTTATCCTTCTGACACAGCTGTAAGAATAACATTCTCTGAGTACCAACTGCCTTCCCATTCTGTGCTGCCAGAACGAGACCTGTAGGGCAGAGCCATTCAGGCCAACCCATAGGCCTGCTTTGTCAAGCAGAGCTGCCTAGCCACCCACAGATGCAAGGTCAAGAAAAATCCTCTATTGCTAAATGCCACTAAATGGTTGTGGTCCCTTTCATGCAGAAAAAAGTGGCCAGTACAGAAACTGATACCAAGAAATAGGGTACTCCCATAAAAACCTTGAAATGCAGAGCATTGGCTTTTGGTCTGGATGGTGGGATGATGGGGAAATTCTTGCACAAGGTTTGAAAAAATGCAACCCATGTTACATAGTGGTAAAGAAATCTGGTAAAACTCTTGCCCATGGTATAAAAACAATGTGTCAAATAAACCTGCAAAGTTTGGTGAGGAGATTTGAGAGGGAATGCTGAAAGTATGAATTGGCTGCTGCCAGTTGAATTTGGTAACATACAAAGAGTGAATGCTTGGAAAAGGACTGGTCAATTTATATGCAGAATGGAGAGGAAATATCATAACCCAGAAATTGCAGGTTTAAAACATAAAACTCTTTCTTACCAAATCAGTTATAACACAATTGAATGTTATAACACAATCTCAAGTTAAAGACTAAATCCAAGGTACTATCAGAAAGACATAGCTAGTAAGATATAACCAAAGCAAGGGAGTGGCTGAAACACCCTTTAAGATATTTATAAGGATTAGGATGATTTCTAGTAGATCTCTCCTAGGACAAAAAGGGTCCTAGAAAACTCAAGGGAATGATCTTACAAATGTCTGATTCATCCCAAGTGCCCATAGATAGACCATATGACTTTTTAAAAATCATGAGTGTG
>CM052883.1:140365369-140578660 GCA_028534135.1 Potos flavus
CCAGCCACCCTCAGTTTGTTTCGTGAGTTTAGGAGTCTCTTATGGTTTGTCTCCTTCCTGATCCCATCTTGTTTCATTTCCCTCCCCCACCCTCCATGACCCCCCACTCTGCCTCTCAAATTCTTCATATCCAGAGAGATCATATGATAATTATCTTTCTCTAAATGACTTATTTCGCCTAGCATAATACCCTCTAGTTCCTTCCACGTTGTTGCGAATGGCAAGATTTCATTTCTAGTTGAGGATTTTCTAGATATCTAGTATTATTGGTTTTTTATTTAATTCCCATTGTGGTAAGAGAACATACTTTGTATAACTTGAATAATTTAAATTTACTGAGGTTTTTTTATGCTCATAACATGTTCTACCTTGATATATGTTTCACATGCACTTGAGAAGAAATGTATCCAAGTCAATTAGGTCAAATTGGTAATTGTGTTCCATTTTTCATATCTAAATATTGATTTTCTATCTAAATGTTCCTTCAGTTATTGAGAAAGGAGTGTTAAAGTCTATCACTATAACTGTGGCTTTGTCTGCTTATTCTTTTTTCAGTTCTATCATTTTTTTTCTGAAAATATTTGGAAGCTCTGATTTTAGATGCATGATTGTTATCTTATTTTGATTAAGTGAATTCTTCATAAATGGATCTCATTTATCCCTGCTAAGTTTCTTTAGTC
This sequence comes from Potos flavus, assembly GCA_028534135.1. NCBI lineage: Eukaryota > Metazoa > Chordata > Mammalia > Carnivora > Procyonidae > Potos > Potos flavus. The sequence goes on from CM052883.1 coordinate 140,366,050, forward strand.
AGAAATATATTTATCTGATTAAGTTAAACACTCCAGTCTTCTTTTGATTAGTGTTCATATAGTATAGTTTTACCTATCTTTTTATTTTTGACCCATGTGTCTTTATATTTAAAGTGTATTTCTTGTAGGCAGTGTATATTTGGTTTTGCTTTTACTTCTCAAGCCCCCATTTTTTCAAGATATAATTGAAATATAACATTAAAGTATACAATATAATAATTTGATATTTGTATATATTGTGAAATGGTTACCCCATAAGTAGTTAACATCTATCATGTCTCATGGTCACAATTTTTTTTCTTGTGATGAGAACTTTTAAGATCTACTCTTTTAGCAGCTTTCAAACACAATACAGTATTATTAACTATAGTCACCATGCTGGATAGTACATCTCTAGGAGTTATTTATCTTATAACTGGAAATTTATACCTTTTGACCACATTGGCCAATCTCTCCTACCTTTGGCGACCACCAATCTGTTCTGTTTCCATGAGGTTTTTTTTGTTTTTGTTTTTGTTTTGTTGCTGTTGTTACTGTTTTTAGATTCCACATATACGTGAGATCATACAGTGTGTGCGTGCATGTGTATGTGTGTGTGTGTGTGTGTGTGTGTGTGTGTGTGCGCGCGCGCGCACGTGTTTAAAGTAGACTGGAGAGAGAATGTGGTATAACGGTAAAAACAATAGCCTTTGGAAATAGACTTCTGGATCGAGTTCTCCTTTTACTTCTTATGTGGTATTACTATTATCACTAGCTATGAATTTACTAGCCTTGCCTAATTTACATCATTGCTCTCTGCCTTATTTACTGTAAAATAAAGATATTAAAATAAGGATTACTTATCTTCATTATAAGGTTCTGCTTTCATTTTTACTTTTGTTTAATTTAGAAATTATGTAATACATATAAAGCACTTAGAAAATTTCGAGGCACATGCTAAGTGCTCCATATATTTACTTATTGTTATTATGGAAAGATACTTACATTGCCAATCATCCTGTAGAATAGTATTGAGTGATTTAAAATTTTTGAAAAGTATAGTTTCAAGAAAAATAAATTATCAAATATATATGTCAAATTTCTTTTTAAAAAACAGATTATTCTTAAAAAGAACAAAACATTGCAGTGGATATTCCTGGTGGCAGTTTTCTTTTGTATTTTCTGCCATAGTTTTTATAATCAGAAAAATCAGCTGAGTTACATTGAATTGTGTGCGCGCGTACACACACGCACACGCACACACACACACACACACCTTAGATGTCTTTTCTTGAGGCGCCTTGCCTAGCTCCATGTTAATTACTCTCTTTTTGGTCCTCTCATAGCGTCTATTAGGAAATTGTGTTCCAATGACTTGGTTATATTTCTGTCTCTACCACCAGACTCCAAGCTTCTTGAATGAGGAACCAAGTTTTGTTTAATGTTATGTCCTCGGTGTCTGACATGCAACAGATCTGTTAGATATTAAAATCACCCTTAATCAGGTAAAACTCAAAACCCCTTATAGCATCGACTTTCCATCAATGGTAGAGGGAATAGTGTTTGCATTATTTAAAAGGCATAGTCAGCGTTAAAATACAATTTTATATTTGGAACATGAAATCAAAAAAGATAAAGTTTAACAAGTCATCTTTGGAGTTAGTGATAGATTGATGTGTCTTCAGTGGGGTGTGGTATAATTTGTGGTTTGGGAGATGCAGTGTTTGTATATGTATGCAAGTGCATGGTGTTTATATTTAGGAAAAGGAGGCCTGGCTTTGAAAATTACTGCTCTTAGGTATGCCTTTGGAGTGGAGGATCTCCAGTTGAGAAAAGAGCAAACCTGAGCCTCCTGAGTTCTTTGGGTTTCTCAACCAGAGTCAGCTCTGAACTGATCTCCAGAGGTGTGCTGCTCTTCCCACATAGGTTATGGCCCAAACAGAGTCAAAATCCTTTCCCTTGGAGCCAGGCATCTCATGACTCCCAGGGAGTTTTATGTAAAAACTTAGAGGTATAAAAAAGTACATTTGAGGAGTATGTGGAACATAAAAATTGCTTACAGAATATAGTTTTCTTACCCTTTTGCAGCTAACGGCCTCCAATTTAGTTCCACATGAGATTTGGGGGATGGAATAAAGCCTACCAGAGAACCCCATTTACTCTGTATCCCATCTTTACCCCATTCTGCCCTTAGGATTCAGGTTGTATCTCCCAGGCTTGTCGTCAGGCCTGAGAGACCGTGTTCTCCCCACCAACTGACACCCTTAGGTGAGCCCTGCGTCTTAGGGCTTCCTGTGAACTTACTTTGGCACAAGTTCAATAGTAGAATCAAGATGGTGAGTGCAGAGTGTCAAAGCAGGAATTGAGCAAATGTTAACAGAGCGATTGCCCCCTGTAGCGTGCACTGTGATTCTATAAAGGAGAGTAACCATGTTCTTTTATTCATGATCTGAATACTCATGATCCCAAGAAAATATTTTTTAAAGACTTATTAGAGAGGGGGGAAGGAGCAGAAGGAGAGAATCTTCAAGCAGACTCCCTGCTGAGTGTGGAGCCCGATGTGGGACTCCATCCCACAACCCATGAGATCATGACCTGAGCCAAACATGAGTCAGATGCTTAACCGACTGAGCCGCCCAGGTGTCCCCCACCCCCAGAAGATATTTTTGAGGTATTAGCTGATGTACTTATGTTCTTGGTATTTCTTTCTAGTTCTTAACCCTGCCGAGAAAAACATTTTACCTTTATTGCCTCTGAATGCAGAGAGTGAAGAGGAGGTAATTTTTTATTTCAGTTTCGAAAGCTTAGGCACTATGAAGGCAGGGTAAAAGTTGAATATGGCATCAAGTGGAGTCCATATCTACCTGCCCAGGGGAGGCCTGGGGAAGAAACGGGACCCCAGATTCTTGGTACCTAGAATGACAGCAAAGCAGAAGTGTGCATACGTGACATACCTTGTCACTTGGGGTTCTACCACCTCTCAGAGTTTCCTGTAACGTAGTGTGGTACCAAAGGCGCAGAAAATTTCACGGCTCAGGAGGGGTGAGGTGCCATTTCCAGAATGGGAAGGACACTGTCTAAAGCTCGAGGATATCATGTTCATAGGTGAGGGAGCACGGGATGTGAACAGGCCTTGCAGTTGAGAATGAACAGTTCCAACTAACCTGGCGCTCTCTGCCTCTGAATCATTTAAATCTCATGCTTGTTTTTTGTGATCATACCTGATTATGGGTACAGAAAGAGGCTATAACTTAGTGTAGAACAAAATTTCTGATTTGAAAAGTGCAGCTGATGCAAAAGGCAACATGCAAAACAAAGGCGATAAATGGGAAGTTAAAATTTATTGAAAATGTTTTCTTCGCTTATAAATAGTAGTCATATAATTAGCCTAACACACAAATGCAGCATAATGCTATTGACAAAAAGTGTGTTTCAAAATATCTAGGATTATTATATATTTATAATGTAATTGAAACCACTTAAAGTAACCATTTTGCCCTTTTCTTTCATCTTGATATTCTTTCAGTTTTCACCCCCATTTTTTTTGATTCAAAAAAGTAAGATATTGAGGTGTTTCAAATCTCTAGACTTCTTTTCCTTTGATAAACTGATTTTATATTTAGCTTGTTCTTACATAAGTTTTTACTGTGATCCAGCGCCACATAAAATTCACACTAACAAAATACAGATGTGTCACTTTGATGAAATATATAACTAATCTCAACATAATATGAAAGTTCCAAATATAGTTACAGAAATAGATAATAGTATGGGTACTATGAATAATCAGTGTTTTTATGGTTAAAATGATGTCAGCATTTTCATAATGAGTCCCTATTTCAAAAATTATAACTTGACCAAAGGATTTTATACTAAGACTTAATGTGGTTTTTGAGCTCTCCACCAGAGAAATTTTTTTTTCTAAGTGCTTTTTCCCCAGACAGATTTGACATTTAGTTAGTTAGTATTAGACAAGTTTAGAAGGAGGACCAATTTCCTCATCGCACCATCACTTCACATGTCCAATTGCCACTGAAGAAGCTTGCAAACGAACAGAAGCAACAGAAGGCTACCTGCCTCCTGGGATACGTATCATGGGCTGTCTTCTGGCGGAAACAACTTACCAGTTATTGGACTCGATTGGGCTCCAAAAATAGTATATTTCCTTTGTTGCTAAATCCTTCTTATGTAGACTTTCTAGAGTGTTTTCCTAGTTTTCTGTTTCAAAACCATACATTCTCAGTCTTTTTCCCCCACTTAGATCCTCTCAAGTGAATACATCATCTCCCTAATACTGGAAAGCCCTTTCTATTATTGACATTCCTGTTGTCGTTGTTGTTGTTGGTTTAATAGATATTTTCTTACCTTATTCTTGCATTTGAAGACAGGAACTAAATGAATTTCCCCAACTTGAAATTTCTAGTGACATAGTTCAGGGCCTTATATCCTCATAAACACACTGATCTGATACCTCCTAGACTCCTAGTTCCCATCAGTTGAAATGAAACAACCTTTTCTTCCTCTCCTTTTCCTACTCCTCTTTCTCTTCTTCCTCCTCTTCTTCTAGAGTATCAAATGATTTTATTACAAAACTTAAGCACTTATTTATCATTGGCTTTTCTAAAAAAAACACAATCATGAGAAAAAAATAAACACACCCAAGACTCACTAGCCCTTGGAGGAGAGAAGGCAGCCTTGGACAGAAAGCCTGCAAATGTTTTTCCTTGTATCTAATGTCTGTGCTTCCTCGTGAGTTTTAGAATCCATATTTTGCTAGCTCTTACAGGGAAAAGGAAACTGAAGCAGTAGGATTCATGGACGAGAGGGTCACAACACTTAAAACGATACATCACCATCATCATTATTGTTCTTCATATTGTTTTGTATTTGTTTTGTTCCCATGTCCTCTGAGTTCTCCTAGCACTTGGTTCAGATCGTTTCCAAAGCACTTGATCTACACAGAACTCTTTGCCATAAGACCTCTTGGAAGAAAGTGCCTGTCTGACCTAATTCCGTGCCTTTCCACTGGTCTGCTTCATCTGTAAACCAGAGTACTAATGTAAAACAAGCCCCCTTGACTCTGGTCTAATCCAGGCAACTGCTTGGACTCTGTCGATTGGTTCTGCTCACATTGTTGCTACATGAGACTCAGCTGGAGCTCACCGAGCTAACATATACCTGACCACAGAAGGTCTCTGTAGTACCCACTGTGCACCTCCTTCTCTCCCATAAGGGGGAACTGGACAGGGACCGGGACTACTACTAATTGTAAGCCTAGAGCTAAGGACATAACAAGTGCTCATTAAATATTTCCTGCATGAATGAGATAATCCACTAATCAATGAATTGAGACTTGTTTGTCCATTCTCCTAGTAATTAATATAATAAGTAGTTAGAATAAGGGAATGTCTCTTTGGCCATGGGGCAGAATAAATGGAAATTAAATACATGATTCTATCTGTATTAGCTCCATTCACCAACCAAATGAACTCACCATGTGCAGACTGTTCTGCAGAAGGTGTTAATTCACAATGATTCAAATTAACATTAATATTTGCAGACATTGCCTTTCATTTATCTTAGCTCATTTACTTTATCATAAAATAAAGCTGAGTTAAATATTACTATACGCAGAAGAAATTTTAGATGCTTATGTAGTAAAGCGAGTCTTATAAGGCATTAATCTTCATTACTGAGGCGACATTTGATAATTCCCTTAGGGATATACCACTTCAGTTATAAGATTCCTCAAGGGAAAAGAAGAATGCTTTGAGATATAAGCATCTTGCATGTTACCCAGATAAAGGATTTCTTTTGATAAATTTGAGGATGGAGTCCAGGAAAAATGAGAAATGTATATGTTGTAGATTGACTCAATTGCCCCAATTTTTTATATCTCCCTGCAGTCATTTCCTTTGGTACCACCCTCCCACACTGATCTTAGACCTGGCCACATAACTTTTTTTGGCCAATTGGAGAAAGTTTGACTAAGAAGAGGCTTGAAAAGTGCTTGTGCATTTCCATTTATTCTCTTGGATTCTTGCCACCTTCAAAAGTACACCCTAGCCAGCTGGAGGGTTGGGCGAGGGTGGAAAATGTCATAGGTGTCCTAGCTGAGGCCTCTCAGTCCATCCAGCAGCTGAGTGGATCAGTTGAACTCAGCCCTGATCAGCTGAGCTGCTCTACCCAGTGATAATCTTGTAAGAAATAAGTAATGGTTGTTTTAAGCCACTAACTTTAAGGATTGTTTGTCACATAGTGTTATTGTGGCAATAGGTAATTGATTCGGTGGCCAGTTTTCCTATAAGACTATGTGAAATCTCCAAGTTATTAAAGAGTACATAATTTGGATTTCAAAGTTTTTAGTGATTTCAAGTAGAGAGGAGACATACAGATAGAAAGTTGAACTGGAAATTAAATTCGTTTTCAGAAGGAATTAAAAAAATGGGGAAAATGAGATAACTTTCACAGTCAATATGTTGTCTTAATAAAACACAGGCCCTACAGGCAAAATGTTCAGGCTAGAATTTTGGTTCCAACAGTTTAATAGCTGTGTGACTCTGGTCAGATTACTTTCTCTATACTACATTTTCTTCACCTATAAAATTGGAATACCTACTGATGGTTGATGGTTTTAAAATTATTTGAGATATTTGTAAAGTCCTTAAAACAGTTCTGACACACAATAAATAGCTATTATATACCAGGTGAGATATAAAATAAAGTAATATAAAAGTATTACTATGTGGGAAGTTTTAAGATACAATCTAGGATTTTAAATACTCTTTTAGCCATTGTCAATTGCTTCTTTCTGGAACATATTTAAAGGCCTTTATCAGTTGCAAAATTATTAAACAATAGAAGAGGAGTAGGAGGGGTATAGGGAATGGCAAACCCAAATTCAAGTTGTGTGATGATAGGCAAGTCATGGAGCCTTCCTGGAATTCAGCCTATTTATCAGTAAATGTAGGTGTGGTTGAGCAACATGATCTCTGAACTGTGCACCTTGAACATTCATTACCTCTAAGCCTATAGTAGCCAAGTACAAAAAAATAAACTGATCTCATGTCAAAACCTTGAACCAGAGATTTTCTTAATGCCTTAATAGTTATAAATGGTAAGAAAGAATAGCACTGATAACCTTTCCAGTTATACTCTACTGTTATATACTAAGACAAAGAACATGATATGTATTGGTAATGTTTCTTGAAGACCTACCAGATACCGTGGTAGATGCTAAGGACTAAGCCACAAAAGCACATTTCCATATAGTACCTAAAATGTAGTGGGAGGACAAGACTATGGAAACCGGGACACAGACCAATAAGGGTATCAGGGAGAGAAAAAAAATTCCTACCTTAAAAAAAAAAAAACAAAAAACCAAAAAACTCTTATATCTTGTTCTTTACAAAAGGTTGGTCTTGCTGACTGATAAGACATAAAGTCAGATTTCTTGTGTTCTGAGCCACTAGAACATAGACCACTCCCCCACCACCACAGTTCTTGTTTTACTATTTTTTCATAAGAGTGTAAACATGGAAAATCTCATTCCTAAACAAAAACTGCTTATTGGTCAACACAAATTAAAACCGAAGTGGTGCTTATTAATGAGTTACTGCCTCAGGTTCATAGCCAGCCTTCTATACACAGCTTGAGGATGCTGGGGGCAGGCCTCTGTGCCTCACGTTTAGGCCTGGTGGGAAACCCACCCCCCGCCCGGGCTCTGGATGACTCGGCCAATAGAGGGCGCTAGGGAAAAGCTAGGGAGCTGGAGAACAGCGAGCAGGGACTTCCTCCTTCCTCATTGTTCCTGTGAGCTTCCTGTGGGCTTCCTATCAGTTCCTGGATGCAGTGACAGTCACTTTAGTAACATCTAAATCCAGTATGCCTTCTTCCCAACACTTAGAGGACCAGCTGCCTGGTGTCTCAGTGCAGAGATACCAACCCCAGCTGAGCAGTAACTCCTCACAGATGTCTGGGTTTCATTCAGCCACACTGTGCCCTTCCTTGAGGATTCCGTTGTCATAATCTCAACCTTGAATTTTTTTATCCCCTAGTCCCTGGGCTGGTAGCTGCAACGCTGTTTTTGCAGTTGCTGTTTGAGATGCTTTAGAGTCCTGTTTTTACTCTCTCAGTTACCTAGTTAAGAACTTTATACCTAGTTATCAATTCTTTATGTTAAATTATCTCCGTACAAAAACTGGTGTGGTTTCTGTCACTGGACTGGACTGAACCTGGAGGCAAAATAAGGATCCTAACAAACAGATATATTTCAAATGTTTTTAACTGAAATACAATTTGCAGTATGTGTCTTTGTTCAGGCTGCTATAACAGAACACCATAAGGTACATGGCTTATAAAAACAAATTTATTTCTGCAGTCTGAGAAGTTTAAGATCAAGGTGCTGGCGGATTCAGTGTCTGGCGAGAGCCCGCTTTCTGGTTCATAGATAGCTATTTTCTTGCTTTGTCTTCACATGATAGAAGGGGTGTGCAAGCTCTCTTCTATAAGGACACTTAAATGAGTGGGCTCTATTTTGTAAGGGCAGGAATTCTAATCATGAGGACGTTACCCTCATAACTGAATTACTTTCCTCACTTCCAGATACCATCGCATTGGGAATTAGGTTTCAATATATGAATTTGGGGGGGATTTGATCTGTAGCAGTATATGAATCTTTAAAGGTTGATGAAAATGTGTGTGTGTGTGGTGTGTATGTGTATCTTCTATGCAATCATCATCTGGGTCAAGATATAGAATATTTCTAGCACTCAAGAAGTCTCATTGTGTCCTTTCCCAGTCAATACCTGCAAACATAACTACTACTGAAATTTATATTAGTAAAGTTATGCAGTATATAATTTTGTATATGTTTTTCTTTTTTCAGAACCTAATATTTTTGAGAAACATCAATGTTTTTGTGTGTAGTTATTCTCTTTCATTAGCATGCTGTATTCCATTGTATGTGTATCATAATCTGTTCATTTTCTAATTGATAGCATTCCGTTTGTTTCTAGTTTTTAGCTATTGAATAAAGCTTTTATAAGAAGTCTTGCACAGGTCTTCTGGTAAATATAAGCACTCACTTTGTGGTATATACCCAGAAATGGAATTTTTGGGTCATAGAATATATATATTTTACTTATAGTAACTACTGCCAAACTGTTGTCCAAAGTGGCTTACTAATGTATACTCCCACCTGCAATGCATAAGCATTTCTGTTGGTCCACACCTTTGCCATTATCTCTTTGAATATTACCTTTTTTCTAGTTTCTCTCTCTTCTCTTTCTGGGATGGGATGAATGAAGGTTGGAGTTTATGTCCCACATGTTACTTATTCTATGCTCTTAAAAAAATTATTTTTTTCATCTGGGTCTTCATTTTGGATATTTTCTATTTACCTGTCTTCTTTCAATTTACCTATCTTCAAGTTTACTCATCCCGTCTTCTATTGTATCCAGTCTGATGTTAAACTCATCTAGTGAGTTCTGAATTTCAGATATTGTATCACTCAGTTCTAGAATTTCCATTTCATTATTTTGAAATTCACTGTTAAAATCCTTCATGTTTTCATCTATTTTGTACATGATTTTATTTTTTAAAATATATTAATTAAAGTTATTTAGAAGTTCCTCCTTAGGTGATAGCTCCTTTGTTTGAAATATCTGTGGATCTATCTTGATTTCTGTTTCAGTTGATAATATGTATACTTTTGAAATTATGCATATTGTGTTAAATTGCCATTTAAAATATCTTCTAGAAGATTACCCTATGATTTAATGTTGAAATGACTTATTGTATATTTAGCAAGGCACAGAAACTGGGGTAAATTAATTTTTTTCCAAGAACCAGCTTTTGATTTTACTGATTTTTTTTCCCCTATTTTTCTATTTTTGATTTCATTCATTTAGGCTCTTACCTTTGTTTCTTTACTTCTTTATTTGTGTTTAATCTGTTCTTCTTTTTCTAGTTTCTTAAAATAGGTACTGGTTTGAAACCTTTTCTAATATAAGCACTTTGTCCTACAACTTTCCCTCCAAAATGCTTTAAGTACACCTACAATTTTTTTGTTTCATTTTTATTTTAATTCAGTTCAAAATATTTTAAAATTGCCTTTGAAAACTCATTTTTTATTAACATATATTATTTGTCCCAGGGGTACATGTCCGTGAATCATCAGGCTTACACATTTCACAGCACTTACCATGCACATACCCTCCCCAACGTCCATAACCCAGCCACCCTATCCCTATCCTTCTACCCCCCAGCAACCCTCCATTTGTTTCGTGAGTTTAAGAGTCCCTTATGGTTTGTCTCCCTCCTGATCCCATCTTGTTTCATTTCCCCCACACCCCACAACCCCCCACCCTGCCTCTCAAATTCTTCATATCAGAGAGATCATATAATTGTCTCTCTCTGATTGACTTATTTCGGGTAGCATAATACCTTCTAGTTCCATCCATGTCGTTGCAAATGGCAAGATTTCGTTTCTCTTGATGGCTGCGTAGTATTCCATTGAAAACTCATTTTTGAACTGTGGTTATTTAAAAGTGTGTTGTTTAATCCCCAAATACAGGGTAATTTTTCCAACATTTTTTCTCTTAATGATTTCTAATTTAATTTCATTTTGGTCCAAGAACATACTTTGCATGATTTCTTTTATTTTAAATTTGTTAAAGTTTGTTTTATGACCCAAGTTATGGTTTATCTTAGTGATTGTTTCATGTGTGCTTGAATGTGTATTTTCAAGTTGTTGGGTGGAGTGTTCTATAATTGTCAATCAAATTTAGTGGTTAATAGTCTTCAAATCATCTGTATAATTATGATTCCCTCTTCAACCAATTAGAGAAGGTTATTGAAGTCTCCCACTTCAACTGTGGATTTGCCTACTTCTTTTTTTAGTTCAGTCAATTTTAACTTCATATATTTTGAAGCTCTTTTGTTAGGTACATACTCATTTAGGATTCTTAGGTCTTCTTGGAGAATTGACCCTTTTGTCATTATGTAATTTGTCCCTCTACATCCCTAATAATTATTGTTTTGAAGTTCAATTTATTTGACACTAATAAAGCTAATCCAGCTTCCTTTGGATTAGCATTTATATAATAGATATGTGTGTGTGTGTGTGTGTGTATTCTTTTATAATTAAACTATCTGTGTGCTTACAGTTAAATGGGTTTCCTGTTGACAGCATAATATTGGATTTTGCATTTTTATTTAATCTGAAAATAATCTCTGTTTAAAATTGTAGTTTAGCCATTGACATTTAATGTGATTATTGGTATAATTGAGTTAAACCAGTTATCTTACTAGCTGTATTCTATTTTTCCCATCTGTTCTTTGTTTCTCTTTTCCTGTTATCTTAACTTTTCTGGCTTAACTGAGCATTTTTATGACTTAACTTTATCTCTTCTATTGATTTATTATTTATATCTCTTTAAAACATTTGTGGTTGCCTTAGAGTCTACAATATACACATTTAATTGATCAAAGTCTATCTTCAGGTAATACGACACTACTTCATGTATAGTGTAATAACTTTATAATAGTGTGTTCTCAATTTCTTCCTCCTGTTCTTTGTGCTATTTTTTGTCATACAGTTTAGTTGTGCATTTGCTATAAACATAAAAATAAATTACCATGGTACCATATTCTTTCTCTGTAGAAAAAAATACTTCTGTATTTCTTAGAGTAGTACTTTTGGTGCTGAATTTCCTCCATACTTATCTACCTGAGAGAATCTTTACTTCTGTTTGGAAACATATTTTTCTTTGGTATAGAATTCTGGGGTAAAAATTTTTTTTTAACATTTAAAAAATGCCACTCATTGCCTTCTACTTTGTATGATTTCTAGTGAGAAACGTGTAATTTTTTTATTGTTCTGTAGGTATTATGTCCTTTTTACTGACTGCCTTTAAGATTTTGTCTTTTGTTTTCAACATTGTAAATATAATATGCTCATGTAGTTTGTTTATACTTCCCTTATTGGTGTTTTCTGAGGCTCTTCAATCTGTGGAATACTATTAGTCATTAATATTGGAAAATTCTTGGCCATTTTATACTCAAATAATGCTTTTGCCCTGTTTTTTTTTTTTTCCTCTTTCCCTCTCTTTCTGGGATTCAAATTGTGTGTATATTAGATAAATTGACATATTAATATTGTTCTACAGCTTTTGGATGCCATAGGTTTTGTTTTGGATTTCATTTTTGTTTTTTACTTCTCCACTCTTTTTCTGGTTTGATTTGGGTAATTTCTATGGCTCTATCTTCAAATTATCTTCACGTTCACTGATTCCTTTCCTAGCTATGTCAGTTCTAATGATGAGCCGTGGTAAAGACATTCTTCATTTTCGTTGTATTTTTAATTTTCAGCATTTGTAGTTGATTCTCTCCTGTGTTTTTTATCTCTCCCCTGAATATACCCACTGATCCTGCATGCTGTCTACCTCTTCCATTAGAGGTTTTAGCATATTCAACACAGTTATTTTAAATTTCCTGTCTGAAAATTTCACCATCTGTGTCATATCTGAGTCTGGTTTTAATGATTATTCTTTTTCTCTCAGGAATGTGTTGTGTTTTTTTGCCCTTTTATATGTCTTGCAATTTCTGTTATTGAAAGTTGGGCATCTTGTATAGTTTTTATGCCTGAAAATCAGCATGTCTTTCCTTCTGCTAACCCTACAATGTAGATATTTGAATTAATGTAGTTAGAAGTTGGGCCTAGTTTTATATTTGTTGTTGTGGTGGTTACTCTTCGGGCACCACCAGCTTCAAATTCTTCCAGCGATTCCTTGTGTTAGATTGGTTTGTCGGAGGTTTTTTCTCTCAGCAAGTGCTCCTGTGTTAATTTTAGACCTTCCTTTGTGCTGTGCCTCAGAGTGTTTCTTTCCTTGCTCTTTTTTCTCCCTATCCCTCTCTCAGCCATATTCTAAGTTTACCTGTTACTTGATGCTTGTTAGCTTGTCAGTAGGGAGTGGTAGTGGGCATTCTCTCTTGTTCACATGAAGCCTTACTCTTAGACCAGCATGGTATGTCCCTGGGTCCTGGAATGTTGGCTCCTCAGTGATGCCCCTCCCCAGATTATAGTCCTGGGTCCTGCATTTGGTCTTGCCCTCTCAGGGTAGGATTTCTTTTGTTGTCATTCCCTTCCCTGAATGCAAGTGGTTTTCACCAGTGTCCTCAAGATGACAGTGTTTTTGTCTTGTTTCATTTTCCCCCTCATCTTCATAGCTTAAGGGGGAAACTTGCTCCATCTGGGTGGTGGGGAGGGTGGGATACTTACAAAAAGTCTTCGATCCATCATAGAAGGATACAGGTAGGGTCCTGTGCCAGCACTTACAGTGGCTGATCTGCCCCAAAATTAACACTTTAAAACTCTCTTCAGTCTTTTTTTGTGATTGTTCATGGAGAAAAAAACTAAAGAGAATATGAAATCCCTCAATTTTTCATCTCCCAAGGACTTCACACTTTCTCCAGATTATATTTGGCCTTCACCAGTTTTCCAAACAACCTAAGCAAACTCTTTTTTCTGGTTTCAATTGCATCTGCCCTACATAAGCTATGGCTTGTGTCTTAACACTCCCTGCAGGCACCTGGCTTTTCTTAGATTTTGGGTTAATTGGTTGCCCTTCAATCTTAGCTTCCAGTGATTTCAAGAAAACTCATGATTTTTTTTTTTTAAATCTCTTATATAAGTGTAAATAACACTCTTTCTTTCCAGCTCTGCACATTGCTGGGTAGAAAATAAGTTTGATATTAATGAAGTGTCATTGTAGAAATGATCAGAATTTTATATTTTCTTGCAAATTAACAGCCAAGGATTTTATGGACATAAAAAGAAAGATATCTACAAGTAGATAAAGATGTGTTATGTTTTGTTCCTGAAATACTTGCAAAGAGATTATTCTCACACTCTAAGCACTGTAACTGAAGGTAGGATAGATTGCCAAAATCTTTGGAATAGATGAAATCATTTCAAAGCAATGAAGGGCTGATGTTATCAATTCACATGTTGCACAGGATTATCATGAAGATGTCATGTCATGGTTTAAATAGCAGCATTTTTTCTTAGCGGTTATAAAATAAATATATGCCTTACAGTTGATGGCATTCTCTGTACTGTTAGCAGTGGAGTAGGGCTTTATGTTGGTAGAGTGGCAGGTGACTTTCAGATTAGGCACTGAGATTTAAGTGCCTACAAAATAAAAACATCTATGTAAGACTGCTACATTAATTTTTTTTCATTTGTGATTGCCTTAAAATAATTTTATTTTGAGGTTATTGACTGTTGTACTGAAAAATGGGTAAAAGTTTTCTGGGGCTTGGAATGAAGATCAGGTGTATTTATAATGAGGGGAAAGTAGATTAAAAGTTCATACAAAAGAAAGTATTATTGATGTCCAAGAAGTGCATGTACCATGGGAGACTTGGGATGGAAAGGAAGGAAAAGGCCTTTCAGCCTTATTCAGAAACAACAGAGCTGGCTATTGGAGACAGGGAAGCATCAGTAATATTGCACCATCTTCTCAATATGACCTGGATCAGTCTCTTCACATATTGCTCCAAGGAGAATACAGTACATGTGAATTTATGATACTGATCTCTTACTACATATCCAAAGGAAATCTAACTTCTCCTTGGACAACCATATCACATATACCTAGGGAGGAGAGTGGATGCAGGATTCTTAAAAAGGGATTGACTCTTGGTCAATCTGCTTTGCCAAGGAGACATCATATTGTGGAATTCTGTATGTTGACTTCCTGAATTAGTCTTGTTCATGGTTAGAGAGAATGTGTACGACTTAAAAGAATCCTTCAGCATTTTACTAAATCTTTATAGTTCTTGACATGTTAAAAAAATTGTACGTCCCTATCTCAAAAACTGATAAGAATTTTCAAGGCAAAAATGAAGTAAAATTAAGAGTTGAAGTAAAGCTGAGGCTCCATCCTTCTAGAAACACTTGATATCTTTGCTTCATATTAGGATGTTATCTTTAATCTATGATTATAAAAACAAAATGTAAGATATACATGTCCTAAGTTAGGGAATAAGGTAGAGTTGGGACCAGATAAATATTTGGTTTCCTTGTATTCCTCCGTTAGATCATTCATAAAAATTCCAAGTGAAGAGATATGCCACATGCTAGTGTATTTTTTGTAATGTATTTCTTTGGTAGTATTTTAAATAACAGGGAGTACCAAAAAACTGATCATTATGGAGGGATTTAACCTCAGCTAGCTATTTTATAACCAATGCTTTATTCCAGCTCTATAATTAACATCTAAAATTAACATTTTCAACATGACTTTAAACATTAGAGAATCTAAGTAGATATAAATACTTAAAGTACTATTGCTTTGCACTTTTTAGGCCTTTCAAAACGGAACTAAAGGCAGTCTCTCTCCACATGAAATATGGCACAGTACATGCTTTGGAACTGTTTTATAGTTTTAAATATTTTTTATGCAATTGGATATAACTATTTCCATATGTTTATAAAGAGTAAAAGGAGGTAACAGCAGAGATGCTGAAATGTTCTATGTCCCTTTTCATTACTAGCCACATAAGAGAACCAACCTCTTCTTATCTCTAGTCTATTGGTAAATAGAATTTATTCACTTTCCTTAATAGTAACCTGAAGATGCTGTTTAATGCACCATAAACAAATCTTATGAATTTTTTACATGATTAAAATGGTCATAACTATCCAATGTTTCTTGCTGATTGAATCTGCCACTTCTGTTTACTAGGAAAATAAATAACACATGTTTGCTCTCTTTCTAAAAGGTTCCTATTTATTCTGTGGTCATTTCCCACTTATAATATTTCCAGCTTAATTTCATAAAACAGCTTTTATAAGACTTGAAAAAAAAACCCTTATTGTACATTGTCTTCAAGTATTTTGCCTCTGAGCTCTGGATTTTTATTTGAAGAAACATCCAACTATCCAGTTTTTCTTTTCTTTACCTACCTTCCTTCATTCCTCCCTCTCTCCCTCCCACCCCCTCCCTCCCTCCCTTCCTTCCTTCTTTTTTTTTTCTTTGAGGCCTGTATTAGAGTTGGCATTTAAAAAGCGAAACAGCTGCATGCCTTACATGTGCATGCAGAACTGGCAGAATACAGCTGTTTGTGAACTCCCCCTCCCCCAACTGCCATCCGTATTAGAAATGCTGGTGCCAAATTTATAGTTGTCAAACAAAGAAAAAACGAGGTTTACAGGGCATTTGTCTGTCAGAGGGTTCATTAAGATGAACAAGCATGCAGAGAAAACTGTCTATCAAGAAAACTCCCGTTGTTATCATTTCTTAAGGATAGATGCCATAAGTAATGCTATTTATGCCTCTCTTTTGATAATTGAAGGCCTGTATGAAGTTCAGTGAGCATGGCTAAATCACATGTTCAATAGATAAATTCCTAGTTTGTCATGGACTCCATGTTATATGCTTTATACCCATTCAAACTGAGAGTCAAGGCCTGTTTCTATACCACCACATTTGTGTTAAAATATGAAGAAGCTACTTTGATACGTATTTCAAGGCTTATCTCAAGTTCCAACTCTTCTGAGGACTTTCCTATTCTTTATTTGCATAAGACCTCAAACCTGCATAAGATGGGACATGTGCTATATTGTATTGTGTGGGGCTTTGTCTTCTTTCCTGCTGCCCTTATCCAGATGTCTCTCTCAGTAATAGTTGTCTAGTCTAAAGCCAGGGCTGAGGGTATATATTCTTCATGCATGGGGCTGAAATAGCTGGTCCAATGTTTTCCTCCTCCAACTTCTGATAATATATCGATGTTGGGAAAGTTAAGTTTTGGTGTAAAGAATATATACAACTATATATAATCAATATGTTATAATAGTTCGTTAAAAGGCATCACATATATAATAAACTTAGTTTGACCTATTTCTCAGTAATTATGTGAATTTCATAAAGACATTGATCTTTAGAATTGGAAAGTACTTTAAGTTCAAACGACTCCTGTTCCAGAAAGAGGACACTGAGATTCAGACTTCAGAGACACGTAAGAACTTTGTTTAATTTTCAGTTAGGAAAACTGTAAGACAACCCAGAGGTGTTCTGATTGAATCACTAATCGTTCTTCTTTTGCTTAGAAATTTTCTCTGTTAACCATGGTGAAATAGGAATTGTGTCATTAGCACCATGCTGCTTTTATCTTCGAGCAGTATGCCAATGATTCAATCATATTTCTAAGACTTTAAATTCTAGGAAACAATACTATTATATTTTATTCCCACCATACTTGTTATAGGTGATTCCCAAATTATTCACACAGAATCTCAGCCAGTCCACTTCTGCTCAACAAGCTTGATGCATCGTCATGGTGCTGGTTGATGAGGGGTAAGCACCTTTGAGAAACTCTTCTGTTAAGAAGCGGAGTTCAGAGTAACCCAAGGCTTGGTAGAGGGGGAGCCAAACTCCGTTATCAATATAAAACTCAATATCATACAGCTTCTTCAAAGCATCTGCCATATAAGGAATACACCCAGTTATGGACCAAATAGACCTAGAACATTTTACCACTTTCATCAGGTCTTACATCATGGGGTTCACAGTTTTAAATTAGGCTTGCTATAAATGAGATTACCCAATGGAAAAAATGAGAATAAGTTTACATAATTATTTTCCAACCTTTGTTGTAGAAATTATTTAAATTTGCAGCTGGGTATATAGTTTTTTTGCTGACAAAGGAGACAACTATATGAGATTCCATCAGAGAAGTATATTGTAGGAGCCAGTGCATAGTAGTCATATTGATCATGTCAGGTACCCTGATGAATGCTACACATGTCTTACCACATTTGACTTCTGTAATAATCTTATGAGATTGGTATTATCCCCACTTTATACCTGAGGTACCTGAGGATCAGTCATGTGAATTAGTGAACGGATGGCACTGAACTTCAAATTCAGGTTTGTCTTACTTAAAACCACATACTCCTCGTTGCATGAAGATGAATTCATCCTAAATTGAGTTGTAGATCTCTCATTATTTGGAAATCTAAACTTGATTCAAATTCATTTGTGTGAAGAAAGAGACTGAGTTAGCTTTATTTGTAAGTGGAGTTGGCATATTATATTCCATAATCAACATAATGTGTAGCAACTGCCCTTTGCATTTCCAGATGTAGAAAAGAGGGTTATGTGAATTACATGAACTTGAATTATTTAATAATTAGCAACTTGCATACTGTGTAGATTCTGTGAAGTTCACATCAAAATATGGAAATATAAAGTGTTTTTTATCTTTTAGGAGCTTAAATAAAAAGAGTTTGTGGGAGAAACCAAGACTATTATGTAAGCAGGGTCTAAGGTGGGCTGAAGGGAGAAGTGTCCTTCCTGGAAGAGTGAATGAGCATTTTCAGGGCAAAGTCAATAAGATAAGATTGCCCAAAGGGTCATGGCAAAATATCATAATATTGCCCTTGATTGTAGGGTGACATATGTAGCTTTGACCCTAACAGTTGAATAGATAAATTAGATAGTGTTGCCAGCCAATGTAAGCCAATCCAGTCATACACAACTGTTTTGTTTGAGCAGTATGCCAAACAAGGATTAGTAGGTGAACCAGCAATTAGTGCAAGGGTTAGATCTATCCTCATCTTTCCCCTATGCTCTACTTCTGCCGTCTTCACTCTTCCTTTCTAAAGCCAGTTCTCTAATGGTGTAATAGGTTCCCTAATTTCTCCCCTACTCAAAAACATTGCTCTAGAATTCTCCCCTTTCTCCTGCTCACCAATTTTAACTCTCTTCATATGAATTTCATATTTCTCCCTGCTGTATATTGATCCAGTGATTAGATAGAGAGTAAATAGCAACATGGTTATTATATGTATATATATATTTTTAGGAAGATGATCCATAAAAAAGAAGTAAACTCACTGACATTTGGGACTGATTGAAGTTATAAAGCCTTTGTAATTTATGGATAAAAAGAGAAGCTTGAATGATTATTCAAAGCTTAATATATCTATGAAAATTTCCATTGAAAGGTGAAAAATCACCAGGCTTCATGTCGATTCACAACTCTGCTCAAATCATGATAGAAAAACAGTAGAAAATACATTATTGCTTTTATAAAGGTGAGGAAACTCTAATAACAGATCTTGAAGTGAATGGCATGGCATAGTAGGACCGTTCCTTCATAAATGTACGACAAGGGAAAGGAAAGTCTCTGAGCTACAGATTGCCTTGGAGTTCAGTAGTTTAGGACTTGCAATGACTAAGGATGTCAGGGTGTCAAGGGCATGTGAACAATGGAGGAAACATGTCAGAATAAACACTGTAGCTCCCAAGATGTATTGGCGATGTATTTGGAATATGTAAACTAGCAGCTGCCTGGGTAGAAGGCTAGGCTGTAGGCCTGTGGGGGCTGTGCCTGTTGCATTTAGCAATGACTATGGATAACTGCTGACAATCTTCAGTCTTTTGAAGGACAGATAAAAATCCCAGAAAACTGATACTGGAAGAAACCTAGTATTTAAAATTTAGCAGTGAAAATGAAAATAAAAATATAGAGCATGTCTGCATATGAAAAAAAGGCAGAATTACTCCATTTCTCAATTTGTAGATACTTGCTGGGCATCTATGTGTGCAGCAAAATTATGAGAGATAAAAATATGTAAAACAAATGTTTCCTGTTTTTGTTAGATTTGTAAGTGCAAAAGTATATTCACTGAACTAATCAGAATGATTATAAAAGTAAGAATTAAGTTCTCTAGAATTTATTGAGCAGCTGCTATATGCCTGTTAAAATCCTGGCTTTATATGCATACATATCTAAGGTGCATGCATATACCATTCCTTGAATGATTTTGTTTAATGCTTACAGCAATACCGAAGTGCTGGTCTTAGTCCATTTCATTTCCATGGAAGGAAGTCAAGTAACTTATTCAAAGTAAGACAAGATTACCTCTCAAGTTTCGAAGAAAAAAAGTGTTCCCTCCAGACTGGGATTGTCAAAGACATAAATTTGGTATTGGGCAGTGAAGAATGAAATAAATAGGTAAAAGAAATGGAAAGATATTCGAGGTCAGGCTGTGGAAGGAGTATTGCGTGTTATGAATACCAGTTGATTGGAAGAGAGCAGCATATGTCTAAAAGCAGTTGGAAAATAGTTTGGAAAGGGAAGTGGGACCTAAATTACAATCAGTCTCTGTACTTTTATACCCCTCCCTCCAAACCTAGCTCTGGTCTTTCTAGTTTTTTAATTCCATTGAGAGAGAGGTGGTTTTAGTTTCATATTTTCTATTTTATAGTTATTAGATTGATGAAAGATCAAAGATGAAACAAAGAATATTTTAGTTTCAGATTCTGTATCTTATAGTGATTTGGTTTTAGAAAAAGATGCCCAAGCTACGCTATTTGGATCAAGTTTACAATATGTGCCTAATATAGTCTACACCTCAGATATGTATGCATATAAAGCCAATTACAAGCAACTTAAAAGTAACACAGGAAATTCAGGTTAACATTTGTTACAGTTTCCAATGGAAACAGCCTCTTCTATTTAACTTGTGATGAAATGAAAATGCTACACCTCATTTTCTCTCTTAGTGTAAAGCCTTCTTCTCCTCTCCTAGCCAAAATCCCACAAACTTGGACATTGCAAAGAATACTCTCTTCCTGGCCTTTATTGTGAGATGCTGAGGACTGTTTTCTGTAAAGGACTAAAAAATATGCATTTAAGAGATGATGAATGTTGCTCAGTGGTAAATCTTTGTGTAAAAATGTGTTAAATTTTAGTCATTTTCTGTGGGATTGTAGCATCAGCAACTGGCATGAGATGAATCAGACTGATGATTCCAGTTCTTTGCAAAGCAGACAGCATGATATAATGGCACTGAAAAAATCTCCCTTGGCAACTTCTGTAGCCACGAAGTGCAAAAGAGGTGTTAGATATTACTATACTTGGAAAGAGCAGGAGTCCTCATTTCAACTATTGAAATTATTTGAAGCCATCTTTTACCATTTCCTCTAATTCTCATAATGTGGATATCATCAGGATTTGATCTCTTGAGCCAGACAGCCTTATCTTAGTTTTCTGTGGGGTCCTGGAGCCCTTCAGGAGTCTAGGAACCTTTTCTGTAAAGGGGTGTTTGAACAATACATATCCAGATATATTTTTTCTTTGCACACAGTCAACCTTGCCAAGTATCATTTCAAGAATTGAATGTTTGGTTTTTTGCAACAGCCATAATCTTGCTTGGAAGGTCACCTTCTGTGAGAACTGAATAGATGTAATTCTTTCAAGAGAAATTTTAAGATGGTTTATATATTCATATTTTTAAAGAAACACACAAGTTGCAGAAATCACATAAAGCAATTTTCCTTAACCAAAAAGTTGTAAATGCTGTCAGATATGTTAATTTAGGAGTTGCAGGGATTAATTGACCACCAGGAACTTTCAGTCTATTCGTGGCGCCTACCGTGGTTGCTCAAAGTGATGAATACTAGCATAGAAGTGTTATCTAAGTTCTGTTGGAGCACAGAGCAGAAAGAGACTAATTCCAACCAAGTTGGCATAATTGTCTCTTGCCTGATTATATGAAGTTATTGACTATTATAGAAGTGGGAAATCTGTTTTTAGCCACAGTTTGCCTACAGCAGCCAAGTACACTCTCCTCAGTCCTACCCAGGCTAAATCCTAGCAAAGTTATAGAAATCATGTGGCTTAGATTCCTGGAAAATAGCACTGACATCAGGTCACAGCAACAGGATTTACCTGATGCTAGCCTATTTCTAGGTAACAGAAATACCTATGTGCCCATTATGAGGAGTTGAGAGTTCTCTCCAGCTGCTATTCCCTTTTGCCTTTTACTGTTTCCATTCTTCCATAAAGCTCTCTCTCTCTCTATTGTTCATATTTTTATAACTATATACGTAACTTCAAAAGATTTCTCCTGTGTTCCTCATTCATACTCTATAATACAGCACGCCACATAATGTGGCCTTTTTAACATTATTCAACAACTTTAAGCTTATTGCTGACAGATGCTATATAAACAGTCTTTTTGTTATTTTGGTATTTTAGATTTAAAGAGACACTTCACTTTAATGATTGATAAATATTCTTTCATATTTAAAAGGTGCTTTTCAAAGTACAGTGCTTCATATGTTTGTTGTAATAAATACTTCAAAGGTCCGGTTCTTACAAAAGACCAAAGTCTGGTTCTTAGTCAATTTGTTAATCTTTTCTGGACATTCTAGATATTGGGATAATCTAACTGCCACCGTAATTGCCAAATCTCAGTTAAGATCTATGCAAGTTTATTTCTTACTCCTGTTCACACAGTTCAACATGTATGTTTTGGGAGCAGCTTTTCATATGTTGATTCAGGGACTCAATTTCCATTTATTTTCTTATGCTACTATCCTTTACGGTCTCATAGGCTGAATCCTTGCTCTCCAGCCATAAAAGAGGTAAAGAGGATGATCCTCTGAGAGGGTATTTATGGGCCAGGCCTATGATTGGTCTGTCACTTCCATCTACCTTCATTTGGTCAGAATTCAGAGTCATATCTTCATCCACTTAAAAGGGAGACTGGGAGATGTCTAGTTGGACTTCCCTAGGAGGGAAGGGGAACAGAAAAACGAGGTAGACTTTACTGTAGTTACTCTTTCTAGATTTATAAGCTGCTTATATATTTGGTATTGAATAATTTTTTCATAAACTTTAGCTTTCACAAGGTAGTATCTTTACATTGCAGTGTCAGTTTCAAACGAAATAACTTCAAATTCCAATCTTTAAAAATATTTTAATGAAATAATTTCCTTATCTAAAATGTACAGTTTCTTACACCTCAAGGAACTAAAAATAAAACAAATGAGGCCCAAAGTTAGTAGAAAGAACGCAATAACGAAGACTAGAGCAGAAATAAATGAAATAGAGACTAGAAAGATAATAGAAAAGATTAATGAAACTAAGAGCTGATTCTTTGAAAAATAGGATTAAAGTGACAGACCTTAAGCTAGATTTGCAAAGAAAAAAGAGAAAGGGCTCTGATAAAACTAGAAATGAAGGAGGGCATATTATAACTGATACCACAGAAATACAGAGAGACAGACAAACAATTATACACCAACAAATTGGACAGCCTGGAAGAAATGGGTAATTCTTAGAAAAATACAACCTTCTAAGACTGAATCATGAAAAAACAAAATCTGAACAGACCGATTACCATAAAGGAGATTGAATCAGTAATCAAAAGCCTCCCAACAAACAAAAGTCCAGGACCAGATGGCTCCACTGGTGAATTCTACTGAACATTCAGAGAATACCTATCTTTTTCAAACTCCTCCAAAAAGATAGTAGAGGAGGGAACACTTCCAAACTCATTTTACAGGGTCAGCATTACCCTGATACCAAAACCAGGAAACCACAAAAAAATAAAATTACAGGCCAATATTCTTGTTGAGCATAGATACAAAAATCCTCAGTAAAATATTAGCAAACCTAATTGAACAATACATTAAAAGGGTCATAAACTGTGATTAAGTGGAATTTATTCTAGGGATATAAGGATGGTTCAACATCCTTAAGTCAGTCAGTGTGCTATGCCACATTAACAAAATGAAAGCTAAAAATCATGATCATCTCAATAGATGCAGAAAAAACATTTGACAAAATTCAACATCCATTTATGACAGAAACTCTCAACAAAGTAGATTTGGAAGGTATCTCAACATAATAAAGTCCATATAGGATAAGCCCACAGCTAATGTCATACTTAAAAGTGAAAAGTTGAAAAATTTCCTTTAAGATCAAGAAGAAGACAAGATGCCCATTCTTGCCACTTTTATTCAACATGGTAGTGGGAATCCTACTCAGAACACTTAGGCAAGGAAAAGAAATAAAAGTCATCTAAATTTGAAAGGAAGGAGTAAAACTGTCACTTTTGCAGATGACATGATATATTATGTGGAAAAACTCTGAAGACTCTACCAAAAGACTGTTAGAACTAATGAATGCATTTGATAAAGTTGCAGGATACAAAATCAACATATAGAAATCTGTTGCACTTCTATACATTAATAACTATAAAAAAGAAATCAAAACAACCCCATTTATAATTGCATCAAAAAGAATGAAATACCAGGGCGCCTGGGTGGCTCAGTGGGTTAAAGCCTCTGCCTTCGGCTCAGGTCATGATCTCAGGGTCCTGGGATTGAACCCCGCATCAGGCTCTCTGCTCAGCAGGGAGCCTGCTTCCCCCTCTCTCTCTGCCTACCTCTCTACCTACTTGTGATCTCTCTCTCTGTGTCAGATAAATAAATAAAATCTTAAAAAAAAAAAAAAAAGAATGAAATACCTAAAAAAAAACAAAACAAAAAAACAAAACCCAGAAAACTAAAAGACATTGATGGAAGAAATTGAAAAAATTAAAAACAAATGGAAAGATATTCTATACTCATGGATTTGAAGAATTAATGTTATTAGAATGTCCATACTATCCAAAGCAATCTATAGTTTCAATCCCTATCAAAATTCCAGTGGCATATTTTTTTGCAGAAATAATACAAGCAGTCCTAGAATTTGTATGGAACCATAAATGACCTCACATAGCCAAATCAATCTTGAGAAAGAACAAAGTTGGAAGCACTCTCTGATTTCAAACTGTATTACAAAGCTATAGTAATCAAAATGATGTGGTATTGGCATAAAAACAGCCACATAGATAAAACAGAACAGAGGGCCCCCAAATAAACCTATGCCTATATTAGTCAATTGATTTATGACAAAGGATCCAACAATGTACACTGGGGAAAAGATGGTCTCTTCACCAAATGGTGTTGGGAAAACTGGACAGCTACATGAAAAAGAATGACACTGGACCACTATCTATTACTATATGCAAATACTAATTCAAAGTAGATTAAAAATTTTAACTTAAGACCCAAACCCATAAAACTCCTAGACAAGGACATACATGGTAAGCTCCTTGACACAGTCTTGGTGATAAGTTTTTGAATTTGACACCAAAAGCAAAAATAAACCAGACCATATCAAACTAAAAAGCTTCTGCATAGCAAAGGAAGCCATAAACAAAATGAAAAGGTAGCTGACTAAATGAGAAAAAAATATTTGTAAATCATGTATCAAAAGGTTAATATCTAAAATATAGGGGCACTCGGATCAAGACCCTCATTGGGCTCTGTGCTCAGTGGTGAGCTTGCCTCTCCTTTCTCTGCGGTTCACCTACTTGTGCTCTCTCACTCTCTCTGTCAAATAAGTAAATAAAATATATATAAAAAAACTAAAATATGCAAAGAACTCCTACAACTCAATAGCAGAAAGCCAAGAAATTTGATTTAAAAAATGGGCAGAGGATCTGGATAGACATTTTTCCAAAGAATACATAGGGATGGTTAATAGGTACATGAAAAGATGTTCAACATCACTGATCAGGGAAATGTAAATTGAAACTATAATGAGGTATCACCTCACACCTATTAAAATAACTGTAAAGTGTTGATAAGGATGTGGAGAAAAGGGAACACTTGTGTACTATTGGTGGGAAATGTAAATTAGTGCAGCCACTACAGAA
Organism: Potos flavus; assembly: GCA_028534135.1. Lineage (NCBI taxonomy): Eukaryota > Metazoa > Chordata > Mammalia > Carnivora > Procyonidae > Potos > Potos flavus. Next base: position 140,391,599 of record CM052883.1, read on the forward strand.
ACACTATGGAAGGTCCTCAAAAAATTAGAAATAGAATTCCCATACGATCCAGCAGTGCTACTTTTGGGTATTTATTCAAGAAAACAAAAACACTAACTCAATAAGACATACGTACCACCAAGTTCATTATAGCATTGTTTACTGTAGCCAACATATGAAATAACTTAGTATCCATTGATGGACAAATGGATAAAGATGTGGCATATGTATATACAATGGGATATTATTCAGCCATAAAAAAGATTGAAATCTCTTCATTTGTGACAACATGGATGGACCTTGAGGGCATTATGCTAAGTGAAGTAAGTCCGATAAAGAAGGATGAATAGTGTGTGATCTCACTTACCTGTGGGATCTTAAAAAGCTCACAGATAGGACAGAGGTGGGAGATGGGTGGAATTAGTGAAAGGAATCAAAAGATACAGATTTTCAGTTAAAAAGAAGTAAGTCATGGGATGTAATGTACAGCATGGTGACCTTAGTTTATACTATTATACTGCGTATTTGAGATTGGCTATGGCAGTAGATCTTGGAAGCTCTCATCACGAGAAAAAAATGCTATAACTATATATAGTGACAAATCTGAGCTAGATTTATTTGTGGTGATCATTTTGTAATGTATACAAATATTGAATCATTATGTTGTACATCTGAATTAATACAATATTATATACCAGTTATACCTCAAAAAATAAAAAAATGCAATGTACATTCATATTCAACTTCTGATAAGTATGATTGTTTCTTATGTGTAAGTAGTTAGGTTATTAGTGGGAAAGATTGTCAGCTTACTGACCATTTACTTTGACAACTCCCTCTTTGACTTCTTTCTAGAGTTCATAATTTACTGAACTTCCTACCTAAACCAGATGCCCATTGTCTTAGTGTTTGCTCCCAGTTTTCAAAGAACCTTCATCAGGATTTCTATTGACCTCAACAGGTGTTTACTTCTTGCATTTTAGAGGTGGCTTTCTGGACTTTAATTCCTTTATGCTCTTTTTCCCTAGTGCATCTCCAGAAACACTGATTGTCATGGTATGTTAATAAGTGTTTCACACAGATGTCCAAAAATGCACCTACATAGACACACACAGACACACACTCACATGGATTCCATGGTCCTCTAAATTTGGGGAACATTGATTTAAACAAAGTTTAAAAGATTTGTCTTTTAAAATAGGTCTTAAATTCCATATGATGTTAATGTACATTTTGATTCCCCAATAATTAAAAATAACATGTGGTGTTTCCTAAATTTATTTCACTTTTCTACCTTAAAGAATTCATCTTCAGCAACACACTCTTTGGAAAATACTGCTTTAATCCACAGGGATGGACCTTCATTCAAACATGTAGGTGCTGTGGCAGGCCCGTGTAGGTGAGAATTTGTACCAAAGCTCTTGTGAAAGGAAGACTATGTCTAATGGGATATCAATTCTTTTTTTTCTACTGAGAAGAAATTACTTAACTTGAAGCATGCTTTGTTTTCAATTGACACTATAGTTGAGATATGATCTAATTCAACTAATATTAAAAGGAAATTAAATTTTTTGTGAATTCTATAAGCAGTAGCTAATTTAATACTTCAAAGAAGTATAAGAAACTGACTCTTCTTATTTTTAATAATTTTATACTGTCTACCTCTCTTCGGGAGATAAAAAGGATAAGTGTTTTATTTTTACAGTGAAGGGCAATTCTAGTGTACTTGAAGAACCTTTTTGGTCTAAAGAAGGAACTCTAATGACTAGTTGGGAAGGAAACAAAATGTTGGTATTCTTTTGAATCTAGGCAGCAAGGTTGTGGTGAAGGATTTCAAACCATATGCTATTTGTAACCAAAATTATGGGAAATAACATTAAAATATTTTCTGACCTACGGTATAATTTTAAGTCCCAATCTTGTTGGCTGTATATCTGCAGTTGAAGTAGAATTACTTAAATTATTAATTTTCTGTCCACTTTCCTTATATATGAAATCACCATAAATCAGATATTCTGGTTCCTTGGTCAGTAAATAGTTATCATTAGGCAACCAGTCAAATACAATTCAACTCCAAAATAGTGAATTCTGAACATTTTTTTCTTTGTGAAAATGTTGAGAACTTTCTTTGTAATGCACTTTCCCAAACCTTCTTTGCCTGAGGATTATATATATTTGAATAAAGATGAACACTCAAAGACTCTTTTAAACCACATACTGTAATTTCACCAGTGGGCTAAACAGAGTGCATTGGAGAAAACTTGCCCTGGGGCTTTAGGTCTTGCATCCCATCTTAACAAGAGACTAAACAGTGTAAACCACTCCTTTGTTAATGGTTGGGCAGAAAAAAGGATAAATGATAAACAGTGAAAAAGTATATTTGGATCTGTTTCTTGGACATCAATTGATGACATGCCAACAAAACTGAGGCATTTTTAAATGACATGTTTGTTGACATCAAAGTGTCTAGGCAAAGGTTAAGTATCGATATGATAGGATTATTTTTAACTTTATATTGGCCACTGAAAGTTCCCTTTCTTCATCCCTGCCAGAATAGGAAACATTGCTGATTTATTCACTTAGTTAACATGGGAAATATGTACATACAAGTAGCATGTATGCTTTTTCTGCCAATAACCCACACTGTTTTCCATTAGTGGTTTTAGTTATGTTTCGTACAAGTGTTCATAAAGAATTTACTTTAAATATATAGACAATTAACTTTTTATTTATAGATAACCTTCTTGACTAGATATCAAAATCCTGTCCTTATGTGACTTGCCTAGAGCAAGGATAGCTAAAGGTTTAAATTACAGGAAATCTTAGAAATATGTAAGAAAACATGATGTTCATGTATCTCTTCATTAGCCAAATATTACCTGCCTTTCCGTTTGGTCACTGGAAATCAGATCTGCATTTATCCAATAATTTGATCTGCTATATGGAATTTTTCAGAAATTTTATCACATCGAAGAAGTAGAATTTCACATGCTCAGAAGAAAGTAAGGAACCCTGTACTTGTCTTTTCTGACTGACAAGTTGGAGTTATTTCCTGTGAAAATGAGGCCATCCATATTTTCTAGTAGAAAGACAACTTTCATCTTTTCAAAATGGGATGTTGCTGAAATAGCCAAGGAGATATTAAATGTCATGTAAAACATTTTTTCTCAAAGTCAGCAATCATAATTCTGTTAAAGATTCTATTTTTTTACTTATTTATTTGTCAGCAAGTGAGAGAGAGTGCACAAGCTGGGGAGCAGCAGGCAGAGGGAGAAGCTGGCTCCCCGCTGAGCAAGAAGCCTGATGTGGGACTCGATCCCAGGACCCTGGAATCATGACCTGAGCCGAAGGCAGACGCTTAACCGACTGAGCCACCCAGGCATCATGCAATCACATTTCTTTGAAAAAGTTACAATTCCATATGGGAATCTTGAAGATACTGGACCATGCACAAAGTTTAATTAGCACAAAGTGAACACAACAGTGTAACCAATACCCAGATCAGGTTCCAGAGTATCACTAATACTTTAGAATTAGCTGTCATGCCCTCTGAGTTTATTTTCTGTCCTCTCAAGGTAACCACTTTCTTGATATCTAATACATCATGTATAAATCCATTTTCATAACTTAGAAAAACAGTTTCATAAATTATCCATCCTTTTCTCTTTGATTTCGTTCATTCAAGATTATATTTGTGGGGAGAGTGCCTAGGTGGCTCAGTCAGTTAAGCGACAAACTCTTGACTTCCGCTCAGGTCATGAGATTGAGCCCTGTGTGGGCTCCGAGCTGGACATGGAGGAACTCTCTTTCTCCCTCTCCCTGTGCTCCTATCCCCAATGCTTGCACGTGCACGCTCTCTCTTAAAAAAAAAAAAAAGGATTATATTTGTGGGATTCATCCCTATCGGTGCATGTAGCTTTAGTTTATTCATTTTTTAAATAGATTTTTAATTTTAGAATAGTTTTATACTTACAAAAAAGTTGCAAAGTTAGTTTCTATATATGCCATATCCAGTTTCTTCTGTGATTAACATCTTGCATTAGAATGGTACATCTATCACTATTAATGAACCGATATTGATACATTAGTATTAACTAAAACCTAAGCTTTATTCATTTCTTTAGTTTTTATCTAATATTCCTTCTATCTAATATCTAATAAAACTAAATATTAGTTTTATCTAATATTCCTATTCATCCAGAACACCATGTTTCCTTTAGTCCTATCTCCTTAGGTTTCTCTCATCTGTGACAGTTTCTCAGACTTTCCTTGGATTCGATACCATGATATTTTTGAAGAATAATTGCCAGAGATTTTGTAGAATGCTCCTCTATTAGGATTTGTCTGATGTTTTTCTCATGGTTAGACTGGGGTTATGATTTTGGGAGAAGACCACAGAAACAAAGTACCATTCTCCTCGTATGATATCAAGAGTAAATACTACGTATATGATTTATCACTGTTGATAATCTTGATCACCCTGCTGAGGGTAGTATTTGTCAGGTTTTTCTACTGTACTGTACTCTACCCCCACCTCCTTTTAACACTATACTCTTTGGAGGGAAGTCACTGTGGGCAGTAAATACTTGAGGAGTGGGGAGTTATGGCTACACCCTTGAGGGCAAAATATCTTTATAAATCTTTTGGAATTCTTCTTATGAGAGAGATGTCTATTTTCTCCCATTTATTGATTTATTCAATTATTTCAATATGAACCCAAGGATATTTATTTTATATTTTGGATTATAATTCAAATACTACTTTGTTTTTGTTGCTGAACTTGTTCCACGTTTGACCTTTTGGGAGCTTTTTCAATTGGCTTGTATGCTTCTTTGACCTATCCTCATCAGTGTGTGTGTGTGTGTGTGTGTGTGTGTGTGTGTGTGTGTGTGTGTTTGACCACTTTTTTACTTCCGGCACTACAAAATGCTCTAGGCTTATCTTGTATATTTCCTGCATTTATAAATGAAATAATAGAGTATGTGGCTTCTTTAATTATCAGTGTAAATTTAAGATTCATCCATATCTTTGCATGGTTTGCTAGCTCATTCCTTTTTTATTACTGGGTAGCATTCCATTTTATGGCTCATCCACAAGGCTTGAGTTTTAGTTTTGTCTTATCTACTAACATTTATGAAGTGGTTATTCTGAGCCCAGTGTCGTCTTAGATAATGCATGGCACAGAGAGGAATAATGAAGACATCATACTCTAGGTACATAATATCGTTGCAGAAGCAAGGATTATTAAAATGTAAGAATTAAATAACAAGTCCTTTGTTCATATTTAAGTAGGGTTAGAATTTTTTGGAGGCATTATAAGAGTTCTTTATATATTCTGAGGTACTGGGACTTGAAACTTAAACATGAATTTTGGGGTGGACACATTCAGCACATATCAGGAACTCTGGGAGATAGCATACAGAATACCTTAAAACCTTTTCTTCAGCTCAGAGGTAGGAAACTTTTATAAACTGGGAATTTTGACTGATTTCTGTGACGTATTTTACTAGTAGGATCTGAGTGCAGCCTACTGGGAGTGTTTTCACTTGTGCCTCACTAACCTCCAATTACAGCTCTTTATACTTAGTCCTCACCATTATTCTGTAGGAATAAAGACCGATTGGGCAAAAGCCTGCCAAATCTAGCGTAACCGAAACTGAGGTCCTGAAACATAAACACTAGTGAGGGCATCATTGTGCCTTTAGGGAAAATGGGGAACAATTTCACACAATTTGTCAATCTGAAATTGTACTCTGGGTTACACAGGGAAATTTCTATTACATGTTTCCCAGATTCTTTTTTTTTTTTTTTCTTTTTTCAAATATTTTTTTCTAGTCAGGAGGTATTAGGGCCTGGAAGAATAAAAATCTATTTGGGTGATCCTGAGGAAAAGAAAAATCAAATTGACTCCTTTAGGAAACAAAAAGCTGAGGGGAGGAGAATTGTAAAGATAAAGTACTTTGCTAGTTAAGAGTGGAATTCATGAAAACTATTGGATGTTCTCAGAGTCGATTTCTATTCTGCGCTGTTGAATCCTACCTTAAGCCAAGCATGTAGACATTCCAATATCTCATAGTTCAACTGATTAAATATTAGCTGGAAGCTTACGCAGTGCCAAAGAAGAAAATAATTTAATCATTGGTTCTCCTCTTTTTTTTGGTGGAAAGTTGCTGTATGGACTTCCGGTTCCCACGCATACTCCACACCAGGACATTAGTGAAATCTTAGGGAAACAGGCAAGAAACATGTGATCAGGTATGCCAGGTTGGATCTAAATTAAAGAAGTCAAAGCTCTTACAGAACTGATTATCACAGGGGATAAGAATGTAGAACACCAGAAAATCTGAAATAATGAACAGGTGTCCCATAAACCAGGTAAATTAAAAAAAAAAGTGAAGGGATTTTATTTAACCTTACAAAAATTATTAGAGAGTAAATTATATTAAAAATGCAAAACATTGTGGTAAAAGTTACTCTTGACTACTCCATTACCGTCGATAATATTTAATGTTTCTTTTGCTTACAATCAACCAGAAAACATATTTAGGCCCCAGGGTGCATGCTGTGAATGGGGTGCTTGAGCATATGTTTCCCTAGAAAATTCAACTTGCTTCCCATTGAAGTCATGGACTCAAGTATGAGTCAGAATACTCTTATAATACGCCTCCCTCCTCTCTCCCAAAAATCTGATCATTTCCAGATGGAAAGTGTGACTGGGGTATTTACAGGTTAAAAATGAATTTTAGGTTAAATTAGCTGCATGGCTGTCATTGGAGGCACTTTTAAACTCAGCAAGTAACGGAGAATTAGCCAAGTGACAGTTCTCTTAAAACAGCCCATTTATAGTGCAAGATGTAAAGGACTTTTTATTAGAGGATAAAAGCCTAGACAGTTCTTTTCCTGGAAGCCAGATATCTTAACAAATTTGACTGAACCTAAAAAAAAAAAAAAAAAAAAACTCAGTTATTGTCATGTTAATATATTTAATGCTTAATTATTTTGAAATGATGACAATTTAGAATAAATATTTCCTAATGTCACAAATACCATCTCTTCCATAATGTAAAAATGACTTGATAAGTTCTTTTCAGCTTTATCCTCCATAGATAAATATTAGCCCACTTTGACATAAAGTTTTTATTTTAGGACCAGGAAGGGCTAGATTTTTTTTTTCCAGGCTGGTTGAGGTATTAGAGCAAATGAATACCAGTTTTCAGTGTTATAATTTCTCTTCTACTACCATAACCTGCAGCATTAACCAGGAGTCTTGAAATACATTTGTCCTGATTCACACAGCAGTGTAGATTTTGGAGAGCATGGACGAGTCTCTGCAATTTTTCAGTGTTTTTGTAAATATTGTTCTGAATACCTGTTCCACTGAAGGTAGATTGCAGATTAATATCTATCTGCCTATCTATCATATAAAAAGACAATGCATTTTAAACCAAGAGCATCTATAGCTTGGTAAATTAAGGGTTTATTTTTGGAAAAGCACATAATTAAAACTAGAGTAATTATTTAATTAGTTTATTGTCTAAAACAATGTAAATACTTTTTAATTGGTAACTAAAAGATTCTTGCATCTTATATTTATAAAACTTGTTCAACATTAAAAATTGGACATTTAAGCTTCTTGTAAATGTTAATGTACTCAAAGACCTTTGTTATGTCCACTTCTCATTTAAATTTATAGGAAAGATCATTATTAAAACTAATATTTTTCTTAGGAAAATGAATGTAGTTATTACTATTTGAAAATTGGCTTCTACACATTCAGTTAGGTATTATTTCTCAACACTGTTTTGTAGATACCACATTTAGCTTTGAATCAAGCTTGGACTGGTATAATATCAGGTTAATAATGTCTTATTAACCAATTACATGACTGAGCAATTTCAAGGAGTAATTAGAAATTTTAAGGATAATTTATTTTTTAAAAGTTCTAAACTTCTGGACTGCTAGATTTTCAAGATTTTTTTGTCAGTTTTATTTTAGGGGGCAAATATATTTAGAAGTGTTCCTGAGGCATGACTTAAAAATATGTAAAGAGTAATTAGATGAGATTTATTTTGTAAATTTATATTCTAAAGAATACTCTTTCAGAATCTGTTTTTCTAGAGTAAAACTTTAAATAAAAAGAGCTACCAGGAAAAGTTCTCTATTTCTTTTTGATCCTATGCATTTTGGCTTGCTTATCAGGGAAATCTGCTAAGTATTTTAAAGACTGTTAGGAATCTTTGAGGGAGGGAGGAACAGGGACACGATTTGTCTTCCTGCCTTAAACAACTAAAAAAACCCAGACAAAATATATGAAAAAAAAAAAAAAAAAGGATTTAGATATTGGAAAGCAAGCAACTCAGGGGAGGGCCTCTGAAACTGTCAAGCTTTAATTCCCAGCTCACTGCATGAGTAGTGCTGTGATGCAGGGAAGAACAACCCCAAAGATTCCAGTAGTCTCTACAAGGCGATGCAATTTAGAGAGGCCAAGGTGGCTAGACCTTGGGCAAAGTGTTAGAAGAAAACTGTTCAGTTAGAGAGAGAGAGAGATTGGGAGTGTAGTCTTCAGTTGAGTATTGATTACTATATGCAAGTGAAGGAAATGTATGAGGCTAGGAAGACCCCAGAAAGGATAGATCAGACATGGCTTGCTCACACACAGCTAGGGATAGTTTGTGTTGCCACAGCAAAATAGAAAGAATTCCTATCACCTAGGGTATCATGAAGAGAGTCCTGAGCAAAGTATTGCCTTAGTTGTGGAGCAAAATTAGCTCTAAGCCAGGGGTCAGCAGACTACAGCCCACAGGTCAAATCCAGCCTACTGTCTTTGTCACTAAAAATGGTTTGTAAATGATTAAAGGATTAAACTTAAGTCGGTTCACTGGTAAATTCTACCAAACATTTAAGGAAGAAATTAAACCAATTCTGTAAAGTCTCTTTCACAGGTTAAAAGCAGAGGGAATTCTTGTTAACTCATTCTATGAGGCCACCATTAGCCTAATACTAAAACTAGACAAAAATATTATAAGAAAACTACATACCAATGTTTTTCATGAACATAGATATAAAAATTTTCAACAGAATATCAGCAAATGGAATTAAAAAGTATTGAAATATTTACACACTATGACGAAGTTGAATTTATTCTAGGTATGCAAGGCTGGTTCAACATTCTAAAATTAATTTATGTAATCTATCACATAAAGTCTAAAATAGAATCAGCTACCGATAAAATCACGTGATCATGTCAGTAGCTGGAGAAAAAGCATTTGACAAAATCAGAAACTGATTCATGATAAAAACTCAGCAAACTAGGAATAGAGAAAAAATTTGTCAACCTCATAAAGACTACAAAAAACCTACAATTAATATTAAATGTTGAGAAACTTAAAGCTTTCCCATTAAGATCAGGTAAAAGGCAGGGATACTGGAAGTCCTTGCTAATACAATAAGGGAAGAAAAGGAGGGATAAGAGGTATACAGATTGGGAAGGAAAACATAAAATGTCTTTGTTAGCAGATGGTATAATTGTCTATATAGAAAATCTGAAAAAAAAAAAAAGAATCTGAAAGAATTGACAAAAAAACTGCAACTAAGAAGCTGTTATAGCAACATTGCAGGATACAAGGTTAATATATAAAATCAGTTGCTTTCTCAAATACCAGCAATGAACAAGTGGAATTTGAAATTAAAAACACAATACCATTTACATTAGCATACCCACCAAAATTAAATGCTTAAGTATAATAACATAATTACAAGATCTATATTAGGAAAACTATAAAACTCTGATGAACAGAATAAAAAAACTAAATGGAGAGACATACATGTTAATGGGTAGAAAGACTCAATATTGTCAAGATGTCCATTCTTTCCAACTTGATCTATAGATTCAATGCAATTCCTATCAAAATCCCAGAAAGTTATTTTGTAGATAAAAATAAATTGCTTCTGAATGTTATGTGGAGAGGCAAAAGACCTAGAATAATCAACACAATATTGAAGGAGAAGACCAACTGTCAGAAGTGTTGGAGGGCTGATACTACCAGACTCCAAGACTTAACTATAAAGCCACAGTAATCAAGACCATGTGGTATTGGCAAAAGCATAGACAGAAAAAGCAGTGGAACTGAACAGGGATACAAGAAATAGACCTGCATAAATATAGTCAACTAATATTTGACAAATGAGCAAAAGCAATACAATGGAACAAAGATAGTCTTTTCAACAAAAGATTATGGAATAACTAGATATCCATGCAAAAAGATGAGTTTAGAAGCAGACTAAAGTCTGTTCATATTTCACAGAAATTAACTTAAATGGATCAAAAATCTAAATGTAAAATACAAAACTATAAAATTCTTAGAGGATAACTAGATGACCTTGGGCATAGTGATGCTTTCATAGACGCAATGTCAAAGACCTGGTCCATGAAAGAAATAATTGATAATCTGGACTTCATTCAAGTTAAAAAGTGATACTCTGGTGGGTATTGAGGGGGGCACGTATTGCATGGAGCACTGGGTGTGGTGCATAAATAATGAATCTTGTAACACTGAAAAAATAAAAAGTATTTGGAGATAAAAAAATAAAATCTTTGTCAAGGATAAAAAAAAAAAGTGATACTCTGAAAGACAATGTCAAGAGAATGAGAAGCCACAAAAAGGGAAAAAATATCTACAAACACATCTGATAAAGAACTGTTATCCAAAATATCCAAAGAACTTTTAAAATTCAACGGTAAGAAAACAATCTAATGAAAAATGAGTCAAAAACCTTAACAGATGAGCACTGAATGTTACATGCAACTAATGAATCGTTGAACACTACATCAAAAACTAATGATGTACTCTATGTTGGCTAATTGAACATAATAAAAAAAAAAAACTTTAACAGACATCTCACCAGAAAAGCTATAAAAATGGCAAAGAAGCATATAAAAAGATGTTCCATGTGAAATAGCAGGGAAATGCAAATTAAAATAACAATGAGATAGCACTATGTATCTATCGGAGTGGCCAAAATTGGAGTACTGCAAACACCAAATGCTGGTGAGGATGTGAAACAATAGGAACTCTTTTGTTTGCCTGTGGGAATGCAAACTGGTATGGCTACTTTGGAAGACAATTACATAGTTTCTTCTAAGCATACTCGCCGTATGATCCAGCAGTCACACTCTTTGGTATTTACCCGAAAGAGTTGAAAACATGTCCATACAAAAGCCAGCACATTTGCGTTTTTAGCAGCTTTGTTCATAATTTCTGAGACTTGAACAAGCTGTGCTTGTTCTTCAATAGGTGAATAGATAAGTAAATTCTGGTATATTCTGACAATGGAATGCTAACCAGCATTAAAAAAAATTGAACTATCAAACCATGAAAAAACGTGGAATAACCTTAAATGCATGTTACTGGATGAAAGAAGGCAATCTGAGAAGGCTACATACTGTATGATTCCATCTATATAACATTCCGGGAAAGGTAAAAATATGAAGACAATGAAAAGATCAGTAGTTGCAAAAGGGGGGATGGTTATATGTCATTATACATTTGTCCAAACTCGAATGTACAACACGATGAGTGAAACATTAGACAAACTGGGTTTTGGATGATTATGATATGTCAATGTAGCTTCATCAAAGCAAAAAAAGGATGATTTTGATGAATGATGTTGATAGTGGGGAAGGCAGTACATGTGTGAGAGCAGAGGTTATATGGCAAATCTCTATCTTCCTTTATATTATAAACTTAAAACTACTCTGAAAATAAAACAAAATAAAATCTTTAAAACCAACCATCTAAACAACCAACCAAAAAACTCTAGGAGAGTATCACTCATGGACACAGATACAAAATATTAACAAATCAAATCTAACAATATAAGAAAAGAATAAAACATCCTGACCGAGTATGGTTATCCTAGAAATACAAGACTGTACTATTCCAAAATCAATCAATATAAGTTGCTGTATTAATAGACTAAAAGAGAAAAACCATATGATCATTTCAGCTGAAACAGAAAAAAATCATGTGAAAAATTCAATATCCATTCATGATTTAAAAAAAAAAAACTGAGTAAACTATGAATAGGAGGGAATTTCCTCAACCTGATATATTGTGTGTACAAAAAAATCTACAGAAAATATCATACATAATCAGATTAAGTGCCTTCCCCCTACCATTTGGAACAAGGGGAGCATATTTGCTCTTACCACTCCTCTTTAACATTACACTAAAGGTCCTAGCTTGTGCTGTAAGACACCTAAAATAAAAGTAAGCAGATGCAGAACACCAATATTCTTAAATAAATGAGCATAGGGATAGCAAGTGTTCTTGTTTAATTAAACCCTAATTTGTTTCTAGTGTAGATGAATGTAGTTTTCCTCTTTATTTTTGCATGTTTAAATTTCCTCTTCCTCATTAAGTAAAATAAAGAGGTAAATGCACTTCATAGTGGTACTTTTCCAAAAGCTTCCCCCCCCTTCTACCATTAAATGCTTTTGAAAGACTGATGTCAAATAATGTCTGTGTTATAAATCTGTTTCACAATGCCTGTTAATATTGACCAAATAAGTATTTTCATATTCTTATATGGCAGTTAGCCTACTAATTTTTTGGCTAGCTCTATAATATCCTAGTACATTCTTATAGACATAATAACTGCCAGGAAAATGTTTGGCCAGGACTCATTCAAGTAAGGGAAAGGATATTCATGATTATGTGACATGTATATTTAGAATATAATATTTCAAGTTAGATTTGGCAAGAAAACAGTCATGCACTAAAACATGTGAGATATCTTGAATCCTTTTGGAAAAACCCTCAAAGGAAAATAATTTAGGAGTTACATTTGTCTTAGCTCTGACTTCCCAATAAACTTTTGGTACATTTGCATTTTTCTTGACTAGTTTCTTTTCTAAATGAACTTTCATTAAACATGATTTCTTTCCAAGTATTCTTTGTTGTAAAAGACCATGTGATTTATATTTTCATATGAATTTATATACAGTGAACAATGATCATGTTTATGTGTTTCTTTAGGAGATTATCATGATACTGGGGAACATTACTCCCAATTACATAAAAATAGTCTGAAGCACATGAGGGCTAGGAATGTGTGTGGAGGTGCACATACTTGGAACATCATAATAAATAGAAGTTCTTGTTTTGGTTGACTACAGTTAGAATCCTAGGCCATCAGCTATACTGTAGTTCTGCCCTCTGATCTCCTTCAAGCTATAAACATGGAGATAACTTCTGCTTGAGATAACTTCTCTCTGGTCAAACTCAAAGTAATTTTCTGTACAATACACTGTAACTACTAAGAAAAAAAATCCAGCTGGTTTGACTTCAGTTGTGTTGACTCTTAGTCTCTCCTGTAGTTTCTCATGTCAAAACCAAATTCCAGTTGATTTTGGTTAATAAAACACCAAAAATTCATGGAGACATGGATGGTAGGATGATAAAAGGGTTGGTCACTGTTGCAGATGTTAGAGACTATAAGTTTGGTAGGGAGGGCTTGAAACAGCTTTTTAGTATGAAGATTGAAAGATAAAGAGATCGAGCCCATTTATCTCTTCTATCTCTTCCCTGTACTGTATGTTTGTGGAGACAGATCTTCGATTCCACTAACATTACTCAAGAATATGCCTGGGGAGTCTATTCTTCTATGACTTTCTGCCAAAACAGCTTGAGAAACAGCTGGTGATAATTCTGGCTTCATTCCCCCGCTCAACAGCTGATGTTCAGTAGCAAGAAGGCAATTGAGTGGGTGTGTTCTGAGCCATGGCATCACTGCTTCCCCTTCAGCTGCTCCTGCTCCCACACTAAGGACCAGATTGGAAGGCTGACTTCCTAGAAGTGGCCTGAAAGGGAGGACAGGCCTACAGCTTTAGGTACTGGGGGAATAAAGGCAGAATGATTTGCCATGTAGTGGTTCAAGGGTAGTAGTTTCTAATACCAAGCGCACTATCTTCTGCAGAGAAACCCTTAAGATTCACTATAGGCATTCTATTCTTTTAAAATGGAACAATGAAATAAGTATGGAATTTGGTGATTTACATCTAAAGATAAGAATCTTTCAATTGACATTGTTTTCATTAATGATTTTAAATAAGTTACTTTTTCCTGACTGTGGGTCCTATTGACTAGAAAGTTCAAAGGTGGTAGCTTTAGATACAGGTAGTATTAACTATTTTAACAGTATAATGTAGTAGAAACTTCCCCTCTGCAACTGGAAGTTTTGAGACATGAGTTCTAGTCTCAGCTTTACCAGCACTGTAATCATTAATACTTCTTTATATCTTTAATTATCTAATATCACTCTGGACAAATCACTATTTCCTGTAGCCTCATTTTCTCCTTATAAAATGAGAGAATTAGGTTAAATAAATTCAGTTCCTCAAGCTGGAATCAGTATATATTGTATGCTATCATAATTTTGGAGCAGTGTAGAATGACTTTAAGCCCTCTTTTGCTTAATAGCCTTTCCCATATTTGGAGACTGCACCTGTGTCCACCCTAATATTTCTGCTATGAGCTCATATGGGTTCTTCTTTGCTTTCTTTTTCTTGGGGTGCCTGGATGGCTCAGTTTGTTGAGCATCTCACTCTTTATTTTGGCTCAGGTGGTGATCTCATGGTTTGTGGAATCGAGCCCCGAGTAGGCCTCCACATTCAGCGAGGAGTCTGGTTGACGATTTTCTCCCTGTGCTCCTCCCCTCACTCATGCTCTCTCTAAAATAACTAAATCTTTAAAAAAATCTCTTTTCCTCATGACTCAGTTTCTGTTAAATAAATCTGAACATGTTGATGGATATTAAATTGGTTCTTAGACTAATTAAGAAATTATACATGATACTGTAAATGTGTTCTGGTCAATTCAGAGTAACATTAATTTTTTGGAAGTTACATCCTCTTGATTTTTGTTGAGCTCGAAGTCAACTAAAATCATGAAATCATTTTAAAACACTGTTAGCTTTCATCACTGTCTACTTCAAACCCCCCTTTAACATTTACATTGTTCATGTTTTTAGATTGAAGTGGAGATATTTTATTTCATCTACATTTAAAAGCACAAATTTTTGGTTAAGAGTAAATTTTTTTGTTGTCATACCTGTGTTTAAATCCTAATTCTGACATTTATGGCTTTGAGACATTATGAAATCCAGTTAGAGCCTTGATTCTCTCATCTGTAAAGTAGGGATAATATTGTCCGCATAGTATTTTTGTGTGAGCTTTTACAGAGTTGCTGTAAGGGTAGCACTTGGTATAGCATCTGGAACCCAATGGTATGAATGGTCATTGTCATAGCCCTAATTCCATCTTCCATAGTATTTTCTCTCTCATTGAAGTTTCATAAATAAGCCATCCATATATTCATTTAGGTCTGTGATGAAATTCTTTAATGAAAAGGACTGGGGTGTTAATCCTAAAGTATGCTACTAGTGATCTCTAATAGGTGAGGTTTTATGTTTGTTTGTTTTGTATTTTTTATTCTGCACTCCTTGGGCCACTTTATTCAATCATGTAAGTGTTCATCTAAAATTATTTTCCAGCTCTCGTATCTCCATCTTGTCTGTAAGAAAAATGTAAAAGAATTAAGGTTAATTCTAACCTAAGATATTTCTCCTGATGTTATTCTGTGTTCAAGTGATCAATAGTTTCCATTCTAAGTTTTCGCAATCTTTTAATAATTTTTTTCTAGAAGTTTGTCCAAATGTATGTCAAGTTTACTGACACTGTATACTGAAGCATTCTCTTTTTCCCAAATCCTAGTCATTGGCACTGCACACTATCATTCCTGAAGAACTATTGTGGTGGTTAAATGATTTCTTGCTACAGTATTTCCATTCACTTGAACCAGGTCAGGAAACCTGCTTTTGAGAACATTTAAATGGTTCTTGTCATATGCTCTCTGATTTGGGTTTCAATTTCTCTTACCAGTGTTTCAATTTCTCTTACCTGTGTTTGCTAATACTGTGTTTTCTAATACTTTCTAAGTCTGGTGATACTTAAGAGTGTCTTTCTTTCCTTTTCATTTGGAATCATTTTTTTTTTTGAGAAGCTTGGGAGTTTCTTCAGTAAAGTATTAATTAGAATTCTTTTGGATGCCAGTAACAGAAAATCCAATCCAATGGGGTTTATTGGGAAGCAACTAAATAGGGGACAATATGGCTCAGACATTTGAGACAGGGATTTAAACAGTTTTCAGGACCTAGCTTTTCTTTCCTGCTATGGATGCTTGTTTCCTTTTTAAATTTACTCCATTTGTATATATTTCCCCTCCTGTGTATCAGTGTCTTTGGTGGCTCTAGTATGTAAGTCCTCTCATTCCACTGGAAAGGGACACTTGGATTTCTGGCCACCTCAGCAAAAATTGCATGGTATCTCATTGGCTCTATTGGGGTTGCATGCTCATTCCTGAACTAATCCCTGTGACCAGGGAAATTTAAGGTGTTGTCTACCATGCTTGAGGGTTCGCTGTTTCCTAAGAGAAAGAAGGATCTAATTCCAATAAAATTGTGGAACATGAATGAGGATTCAGTTCAAATGAGGAACAATACTATTGCCCTAAATTGATTTGGTAAAGCAGAGAAGGCAATGTATAATTATAATCAAATATAATCAAATTTATAATCAAATATAAATCTTTGTGATCAAACATAATTATTAAGACTTTATTTGAGAGAGAAAGAGAGCTGGGGGAAGGGTGGAGGGAGAGAATTCACAAGCAGACTCCCTGTTGAGTGTGGAGCTGGACATAAGGCTCGATTTCAGGACCCTGAGATCATAACCTGAGCTGAAATTAAGAGTTGGACACTTAACCAACTGAGCCACCCAGGTGCCCCCAACACAAACATAATTACCTTTCTCTCACCATCATATGTGTACACATGCACATGTGAGTATACCAGATATCCATTAGGTTTTTTTTTTTTTTTTACTCTTTTTACTCTTCCGTGTGTATCTGTTTACTCTTTTCTCTAATAATTGGACTTTCACAAAAATAAAAAAAGTCCTTGTTCTTAATTTTAAAGTGATAATCAGTTAAGTGAAAATTTATGTATATATATCCCTAATCTCTCTAAACTATACTAAAATTATAGTAATAATTACACAAAGACAAAAAGAAAAACTGAAGACTAGAGATGTAAACAACATTTTAGAAGATGGAAATTTTAAAGACCAGGAGAATGGAGAAGCCAATACATCACATTCTTAGTGAAAGAAGACAATAAAAAAACAAGATAATTTGCATTGGAGGACCTCAGAAAGTGTCAAGAAATGGTTAATTGACAATCTGTATTACAAATTCTTAGACCATTCATATTTATTCTTTTGCCCCTGCAGAAGACGTATAGGATATATTCCATAGAGAAATGGACTCTGACCTTGAGAATCCCAAGCACAGTAGATGCTAAGGTGAAGTGCTAGACTGAAATTATCAAGATTAATCCTTCCCACTGAATCTTGAGATTCAGCCTCCCTTTCCAACTTAGCCCTAAAATACTGGCAGCCAACCTATAGCACCAGTCAAGGGATTGATATATTCTCTGGGGAAACTCACCAATAAAAGAGAAAACATTTACATATATTGGTGTTTGGGGATCTCTCATTAAAGCCTGAAAATCCTACGTATGCACTTAGAGATTTCCATCTGCATTTTAGATTCTTACCCTTAAAATATGAATGGTCAGAGGTATAAGATCAAGCCCCACATCGGGCTCCTTGCTGAGCATGGAGTCTGCTTGAGATTTTCTCTCTACCTCTACCTCTGCACCTTCCCCTTATCCCCCTGCTCTCTCATGCTCTCTCTCTAAAAAAAAATAAAATAACAACAAAAAAAGAATTGTGAGTTAAGATCATAGTTACACAAGGAAAGCCAATAACATAAATGACAAAGATCAAAATACATAAATAGAAAACAGTAACACAGAGAAAGCAAACAATTTAGAGTTCAGAAGACTAAGGAAAAGAGACCAAACCAAAAAAATTTAATTTGTATTTAATATACCCAGAGAGATAATGAGTAGACATTGCATCACTCTGTAAGAATAGGATGCTATAAAAAGAAACATTCACAGAGTAAGAAAGATATTTTATACATACAATTAGTACAGAAAGTCCAACGTCAGACTAATTAGAGTGGTAGGCACTGTTATTAGAAAAGAGAAGAAAAATTATCAAAGAAATAAGAATAAGATCTCTTCGAACTGGAGGACATGGGATCCAGATTAAAAGTTCACTGAATGTCTGGTAGAATGGATAAGAATAATAATAAAAGAACCAACAACATATTGGTAATGACACAGAATAGTGAATAGTGCCTCTTCCCATTAGCCAGACTGGAAAATTGTATGAATCATGGTGTATTTTATGTGGGACAGAGGATCTTGCTTTAGTAGTAGGAAATAATTAGCCTTTGACCGGGAAATACTCAGATCCTACGTAATAAATCTTAAAATCAAGAAAGGATCAAATTGTTTCCAAGTAACTTAGCTGGATCTCATAACAAACCTCAAAAGCACTTATAAAAATATAAAACTATCGAGCACCTAGCAAGGTAAAATTCATAATGTCTGGCATCCAATAAAAAATTGAAAGTCAAAGAAGGAAAACACCCATGATGAGGAGAAAATCAGTCAATTGAAACTGACCCAGAATAGATACAGATGTTAAAATTGGCAGAGAAGAATATTAAAACAGTCATTATATTTATATTCCACATGTTCAAAAAGTTTAGGGCCATGGAAGATAAAAAAAAAAGCTGCAAAGCAAACTTTGAGAGATGAAAAGTATGATGTCTGAGATGAAAATTAGATAAGATACACAGCAGGAGAAATTAGGCAATTTGAATAAATACTATTAGAAACAATAAAAATGAAAAAATAGAAAAAGAGTAATTTAAAGGTCATTTAAAGATGAACATAGCAACAATGAGTTATGGAACAATTTCAAACATGTCAATATTGCATCTAAGTGGAGTCCCTGCAGCGCTGGAGGGAAGGAGACAGAAAAACTATTTGAAAAAGTAATGGTTGAAAGATTCCAAACTTGATGAAAACTATAACTTTGGAGAACCAATAATTTCAGTGAACTCCAGGCAACAAGAAACATAAAACTCTAGCAGGGCAAATTTTAACCACATTGCTCAGAACAGAAAGAAAAAATATAAAAAGAAGCCAGAGGAAAAACACATATTACATATAGAGGAACAAAGGTGAATAAAGTCATACTTCTTGTCAAAAACACTGCAAATGATAGGAAAGTGAGGCAACATGTTTAAATTACTGAAAGTTTAAATTACTGAAAGTAAAAAACACTTAGCTAGAATTTTGTACCCAGCAAACATATCTTTCAAAAACAAAGATTAAATAAAGGTTTGGCAGAGAACCTCTCACAAAAAGGAAGCCCATCAGGCATAGGAAAATTATTCGAGATGGAAATACGGATCTATATAAAGGAATAAAGAGCTTCGGAAATAGTAACTATATAGGTAAATATATAATTTTTTTCTTATTTAAATATCTTTAAAACAACTATTTAAAAATAATTTAGTGTGGATTTTATAGCATGTAAAAGTAAAATGTATGATAAAAATCAGGAAGAGAATAAAAAAAGTGTACTATTGTAAAGTTACAGTACAGTATACATAGTTGAATAATGTCACTTAATGGTAGACTATGAGAAGTTAAAGATACATGCTATAAGCCATAAAGCATCCATTAAAAAAAAATAACAGAACAAAGTACAGCTAATACACCAACAAAGGAGATAAAATGGATTCATAAATATCCAATTAACCCAAAAGAAAGCCAACAAAAAGGAAGATAATAAGAGCAAAATAGCATATAGAACAAAAAAAATAAATAGCAAAATGATATTTTTAAGACAAACTATAGCAATAATCACACTAAAATGGTTTAACCATCAAATTTAAAGGGAATGATTTTCAAATTGGATAAAAATGTAGGATCTGACTATATGCTGACTATAAGAAACATACTTTAAATATAAGACACAAGTAGACTGGAAGTAAAAAGATGTAGAAATATGCCATACTAACACCAATTTTAAGAAAACTGGAAAGGTTATATTAATATCAGAAAAAGTGTTATTTCAGAGAAAAAAATATTACCAAAGATAGTCATTTCACCAAAGATAGAATTTCATGATTCATCATGAAAACATGTTAAATTTGGACACATTTTATATTAAAGCCTCAAAGTATCTGAAGCAAAATTAATGGAACTTCAAGTAGAAATAGTCAAATACACAAATATATTTGGAAATTTAACACTTTCTTACTAACGACAAAACGAATAAGCAAAGTCAGTAAGACCATAGGAGATATCTCAGTCACAATCTGACTTAAACATAATCCAGAATTTCATGTTAGCCCAGTGAACATTCTGATTTCCAGTGCCTTTTTCCCCCCTCCTCTCTGGGGCCATCTGTGTTGGGGGTGAGGACTGAGTTTACATACCATCCACCATCAGGGTGTGAAGGGGAGCAGAAGGGCTTTTGGTCTGAGTAGGGACCTTGGGTCCTTGCTGACCTCAGTTTCTCTCTCTGGTCCATGGGCATGTGGTGCTGTCATCTGTTTTCAGTATCCATATTCCCTACCAGGATGCTGGTCTCAGTGTAAACCACTCTCATCATCACCTTGTTCCCACCTCAGTGGCCTCCTGTTCTCCTCAGCCTTCTCAAAATTTTGCTGCTTAAGTATGTGTTTGTGTTGTAGAGGGGAGGCCTCAGGGCTGTTCAGGAATTTTCTTCTGCTTTTCCAGCCCCAGTAAGGCTTCTGTAGGCTACCTTCAGATCCTGCATAGGGATACCTCCCTCCACCATTATTTTGGGTGTTCAGCTACTCTAAGCCACTTGGACTTCCCTGGGCTATGCCTAAACTCCTGGTTTCTAGATCTTAAAAATCAAAAGCTTGAAAGAATCATGCTTTAGTCCCGTGTTTGCTATTGGGGTGGGGGGAACGAAAATTTCTATCATCTCAACTATTTTGTCAGGAGCTCTTAACTTTTTACCCTGGCCTAGTGTATATGGGAAGCTAATGTGTTGGTAAGAGTAGGTTAAAGCTAAAGAGAGTAGAAACCATTTACAATCAGTATATTATTCTTTGATACACCCAGGTTTTTATTGTCTTCAGTGTTTTTCTTTTCCCCACTTATTTATTCTAATTTTTAGCCTTTATCCAAAGAGTGTATCTTTGGCACCTCTGTCCCAAGCCCCTAGTACAGTATACATTACCGTGTATGGTTAATGTGTGCTGGATTGCAGTTGTTTGAATGAGTTTCATATTTCACCTTTGTGTGCTGTACCTAAATCCATGGATTCTTCCTAATGTCTTCAAGAGTGGTAAACATCAAATAAGCATACATGTTAACTGATGTTAACTGATTAAATGGTGTACTCATCATAATTCTTTAGAACACAAAATGATAACTTGAACTGTATTAGAAGAGAGTTATTTGAAGGACCCTGAAGTATTTAATGTAACTATGAGAAGAGCAAGGATCTTAGTGGCCCTTGGGACTAATAGGGACTGAATGCTTCCAGGGCTCTCTCGGTCTCCTCTCTACTTTAAGCACTGGCTTTGGTTTCCCAGTTCATTTGATGGGAAACATGACCACTGAACTCACAAGCCTCACATATCACAAACTGCCCACCAAAGAGGAACTGCTTTCCACCTCCTAGCTCATTGTTAGAGTATTCGGGTAAAACTCTAGTTAATCTATCATGAGTCAGGTGTTTGCCTAGGGATGACTTAATACTGACAATAGGTTGTTATTACTGGCCCCACTTAAGCCAAATAGGTGTTGGTTCTCTCTTAAGTGAGGTGACCAAAATGAATAAATAATAACTGCATTGTATTTCTTATGTATTTAGCAGAGTTATGAACACATAGTAGGTATTCATAATTATTTGCTGATCACCTACATGTTATTTGATTAAAGAAGTGAGAAACTTGTCCAAGTCTATAACGCAGTATCATTTCAACTTAGCAGTTTCTTTGAATTGTTCTATTTCCTCACGTGGATCCAACTTCATTGTACATTTTATGAAAAATCAGTCTTCTAATTTATGAAAACAAGCACTGAAGTGATTAATATCCATTACCATGGATTAATAAGGTAGATCTAAACTAAACCATAACCGTTTAATTTGAAGTGCATTGAGAGTGCTTTCCCTAGTTTTGAAGCTTTTATAATTCCCTACCAGACCCTCCTTTTTAGATGAAAGCCCCAAATACTATCTTTTGTGTTCTTTTAAATCAGTGATGGCAAATGACTATTTCATTGAAATATGTTGTAAAAACATCTTTCGTGCTGTTCATGGCTTAATTTTCCCTCCATATACCTCAGCACTTGTGTGTATAATGCTTCGTAGAACACAGTTCAGTAGCTAGTCCTATTTAAATACTATGACACAGGGCGCCTGGGTGGCTCAGTTGGTTAAGTGACTGCCTTTGGCTCAGGTCATGATCCCAGGGTCCTGGGATTGAGTCCCACATTGGGCTCCCTGATCTGTGGAAAGCCTGCCTCTCCCTCTCTCTCTGCCTGCCACTTGCCCTGCTTGTGTTCTCTCTCTCCCTCTTTTTCTCTGTCAAATAAAGAAATAAAATCTTTAAAAAATAATATAAAGTTAAAAAAATAATATAAAGTTAAATAAATAAATAAATAAGTACTATGACATAATCTTCTTTGAACTCGTAAAGCATCATGATGTATCACTCTTCTTTTTATGAGGCTTGTACATTTAAAGTATTTAAAATAAGATGATTATTGGCTTATTTGCTAGGTTGCCATTACCCTTGTTCACAGCTAAAGAGAGTGCTAGAGAAGAGAGTATTAGTGTATTCAGGGAAAGGACTCCCTGGAGTTCAAGGATCTTACTCCCACACTGAGCTACTGTATATAAGCCTAAACCATCTTTATGGCTTCTGAATTAAAGTATTTCTAATTAAATTTCTCATTCAGGAATAAGATTGCTCACATTAATTCAAAGACAAGGTAGTTTTAACTTTGGATGGATGTTATGATCGTGTAGATGCTGAAGTAGAATATATGTGTGTACACACACATCTCATGTATAAACATATGAGTATATCTATATTCAGTGTAAACTATTCTCAGTGGCTTTTAGCAGTCTACCAAATGTATCAATGCATTGTCTATTTCTCCTAAATTGTAGAATACTAGGAATTGTACATTAAATGTGAAAAACCAAGTGGGCATGTTGAAATGGAGATTTTATTAGTCACTTAAGGATTTCCTGAGAGGAGGAATAATAGAGTGAGCATATCACTACTTAAAGGCTCTATTTCTTAAGATGAGGATGTTATCAAAACTAGCATGCTGTTTTATTTCATCAAATTTATAAATTTCCCTAAAAAACTTTTAAAATTGTATTTTCTGTACCCCACTGATAGCGACTAGTGTTGTACTATAACTGTAGGTAATTGACATTGTCACATAACATTAGAATGACTTATGGCATAGTAATTACTTTATTCCAAACAATTAACAGTGAAATTCTTGGTATTTAGCTAGATATTTCTATATTTCTTGATTACTCTTGGCCTCTAGAATATGTTAGCCTAAAAATTATAGCACTTACTTTATATTTCCTCAGAATTAAAGAATTATGATCAATGGAGAAGAAAAACTTGTCCTTTTGTCAGAATTAGACCATGTTTCATTTTCTGATTCAGTGTATTTTTCATCATATTCCTTTCCGAAAATTGAATGTGATTGTTTTTACTTTATTTTAGTGATATGCAAATTAGAAATGTTATAGCTAATCAATGTCACCAAAATAGTTCTTTTAAATAACCAGGACATGAACTCCTTAGCAAGATTCAGTCAGTTCTATTTATAGTTCCCCTAAGCTATGAACTATTTGTACACCCATGTTTCTGCATAATGACTTTTCAATGTGGTTTCAGTAATCATTCCAGAAGGCACAATCTCAAAATATCTATATGCATAAAGAATATATTTAAAATAAAGGCTAAATTGGCTGGCCATGCATTAAACCATTTGCCTGTGAAATCACTTTGTGAAATATCTCCATACAGGAGAGTTTCCAGCCGAGTGTAGGACATAGCAAACATTTTTTTGCTTACCATATTGTATCACCATAACTTCTTCTGGAAACACTTCTTCCTCTAAGTGTCCTCTTAAAACACTTCCTCCTTCTTTCTCTAAGATGACAAGCCATTTTGAGAATTTGGTCTTAATTTAGCCCACACAAGATTAGCAGAAGAGTGAGACTCTCAAACTACTTGCCCTTAAATACTTAATAGCTGAAATGAGAGGTGCTGGCGATCTTCAAAAAAAAGTGTCTCAGCATCAGACTCACTCTCCCAGTTTCAGAGATGAGGGGTGCAAAGAATGAACACAGTGGGTTTCCTTGGAAGAGCACTTGTCTTCTATGTTTCTGAATGAGAAACTGTTCATTCCCTTCCCCCCTCCTCCCTTTTTTAGGCTTTGGAAGGGAAGACATTTAAAAGAGCCGTATTTTGAGTTTCAAAACAAAAATAATTCATTTCCTTTGAGCTTTTCTTTAACCAAGAACATGAGTGAAATCTTTTAACACAAATAAATAATGCTTTTATAAATATACCTGGTCTTTTACAAGACTATATCAAGGTAAGCACATTGCGTTCCTTATTGCCATCTTTCTACCTTTGTGGGTATGAAGAGAGACATCAGATCCAGACTTACTCATCATTTCAGACCTCTAGTAATAGAGAAGAATCTCTGCTTTGTATCCTTAATTTGAAAAATTTCTCCCTCTCCTCCACCCAAATAACATCACTTTCTCAAATTATTAGAATCAGATTGGCTAGAAAATAATTCACTGCCACTTACCATATTATATTTTTCTAAATTTCAGGCTAACATGCCCCCTTACGTGAATCATTGGCCAATGTTTACAGATAGAAAAGATAATGAACAAATTAATTATAATTGCTCCTCAAAGTAATTTTTATTTGCCAGCTTCCACTGTTTGTGTGCCTTTAGAAAGTAAAAATTGTGCAAACATGGCTATTTTTGGAGGTCTCGTTTCGCCTCCCATGGTCAAAGGATCCAAGTGATTTATGTACTAGGGATCTTAACCAAGATGTAGGAATACCAGTGAGTAAAGACTCATAATTTTGCATTTGGTAATTTTTCTTGCTGCCACAAAGTAATTTTTGTATGTCTATTCTTATCTCTGCTATCTATATGGACATATATATGAATGGTACATGATCATTAACAATTTTGAGGATGTTGAAAAATATAATTTAGTTTTAGGTGTGCATATTTATAGCCTCTAAATGAAGATACCTGCACACTATCTCTTTTAGATAAAATGCGAGTTATATACTCCCCGCTCCAATGACTACACCTATTTTCCTTATATAAGCACATGACATCATCGTTTAAATCAACCGATTTCTAAGCACCACAGCTGTTACTAGTTATTTAGAAGTCTAATTTGAGCAGAATGTGTCACGCCAACTTTGCACACACACGCTCACACAGGCAGTATTCACATTAAAACTTTCACCTCTATTAAATAGCAACAGTTCTTCAAAAATTCCAACACTCTACTCTTAACAACTAAATAAAATATGTGTCTTTGAGGAGTAATGTGCCTATTTTATTTTTATTCCTAGAGGCAAATCTTGCATAGATTGGTGCAGTTTTGTTACCCGGCTGTCACTGTAATCAGTTCTCAAAGATGCATGTGACACTGCGTGAGTGTTGTCTTCCAACCTCATTGTTTTATTCTTCCTGAATTAAGGGTAAATCTCTATGACTTTGTTTTCAATGGAGGTCACATAGATATAGCCATCAATATTGAAATAGCATTTTCTCATGCAAGCAGAAGCTTTAATAGCCTCTACAAGGGTTTGTTCCTTGGGGAGACTAAATTCAAAATGGCACAAGCCATCTGTTGTGGTGGGATTTTTCAGTTCCCTTGTTCTTCACCCCTCTCTCCTCTCTTTCCCTCTCTCCTTCTCCCTCTCCCCTTCCCCCTCTCCTTTTATTTTTCATTGGTTTAAAGTGAAGCTTTACTGCCCATTCTTGAATTTCAAGTTTGCTAACTCATAAAAATATAACAGGTTCACAAACATATTTAGAGAGGCACATTGTATGCCCAGAGCAATGGAAAATTCAAATTTGCAATATTGAGCCCAACACTCAATTCATTGTCTACTGAGGAAATTTCCTACTGCTCTGGCCATGGAGGGCTTTAGGGCACAGAGAAGCTGTGGCAGGGCCCAGATGGGTGATCGTTGCATAGCTCCAAATCCTGATCTCAGAAGGGATTTTGCAGAGCTGGACTTGATATGAAAAGCATTTTTTAGAAAGAATGTTTCTTTGGGTAGAACTTTGAAATTTCTCCAAACTTGAGATGAAAAAAATTGACAAAGGAAGATTGTTTAAATACTCATATACAGAGAATACGCTACTACCCTGAACAAAAATAGAAATAATTGTGGGCGTCAGCTCTTACTAATAAACTGTAAGTGTAATGCAAGCAAATACTGTCTTATTCCTACTATAGCCCTAGTCTAGAGCAGGGTATGCAGCACACATTAAGTGCTCAGTCAGTATTTGTGGAAGGAAGGTAGGAAGGAGGAGGGGAAGGAAAGGAGGGAAGGGAAGACAGGAGGAAGAAAAAAAATCTACAGTGGAAAACAAAAGCTCTGAGCTCTTTAAAAAGCATCAATTCTTGTGGAATACCAACTCTAATATAACCTACTAAAAGAATGGTAGAAAACATGAAATCTACAAATTATGGAAAAAGTTCTTAAAACTAAATATCAACACTATAATTACACTAGATACAGTATGAACTTGGTCTCCAGATTTGATATTCTTTGTGTGAGTCTAGAATTGAGATGGTTTTTTAATAACTTACAACTTCAGCTGGTTTAAGATCATGTTCACAATAGGACTGGGGATGAATAAGGCTTTAGGTGAAAGTATGATTCCTCCTGTTTGAAGAATTCCCATGCCATAATGAGGTATCCACCAGTCACCAGTAGCTCGCAAACTTGACTCAAGGAAGAATTGTGGATTACGTCTAATTCAACTTTCTAGACTGTGTTTGTTTTATTGAAATTAATTTGTAGTGGTAAGATTTGCAGGATTGTGACAAAGTATGTGAAATCAGACCATATGAACATTGCTATGCATTACTATACAAGCGCAATATTTTCCCTGGGACATGTGCCTTAATTTTCATTTTGTCTCACCAGATGGGCATGAGACCTAGAAATCACGGGCTGTATAAGGAATACAGGATATATGAAAGAGAATAATGGTAGCCATGGAAAGACAGCCTGAGGCCAGTATGCTAGTGTCTCATTGTGTCGCTCCTCAGTTTTCTATGTTCAATCTTGTTTTCACCTGGGACAGAGTCAGGTTAACATTCATCCCCCTCCCACCAACCCCTTGCCACACCTGGTGTTACTTCCTTTCACTGGACTAAAATAATATGGTATGGATCTGGAGAGAATGAGAGAAAGACTTTGGAGATCATGCATGAATGGTAGAATATTTTTTGGCAGGTAAATCATTTCTTCAAATGAAATCTTTCTTAGAAATTTGAAATGAAAAACATCAATTCCAAGTTGCTCTGGTGGAAGCCTATTCTCCCTTACTCCCCCTTGCATCCACCCTGATTCTGATCACTGGTTCTTAGGTTCCCTCAGTTGGACCCAACTGTGATGAAATGATTCCCTGCCTACATGATGTCTTTCTCCACTAGCCTCATATTTACATGACTGCTCCCTCATTTGTAGCCCAGTGCAAAACATTGCTTCTAGGTGGGCTTCTGTGTTAGGCTTATTTGATTTTTTTCACCCCTTTTCCCTGAAAGTGTATATTATTCTCAATTTGCCTTTTCCAGGTGTCATTTTGTTGATTTGCTGAGTGGAAGTTGAGTGTTGTATGTTCTTCATTGTTCACTAATATATGTTCTTCATTGTTCACTAAACTGTAAACTCTTTTATGACAAGAACCATGTTTTATGGGCTTTGGTGCCTCATGCTTGCTTTTCATTTACTTTTGCCTCCCCCATGGGCTACTAAGTGGTGTAGAGGCTTCCATTTTTGTTCTAAAACAATGATAGCCATTAGAGATTAGTAGCAACTAATTATACAATGACCAAATTTCAATGCTTATCTGTTGGTTGGCCACCAAGATCCATTTTCCTTTTTTTTTAAGATAATGTGTGGCTAGGCATATTATTGCCCTACTATAAACTAAATTTCTTGGCCTCTGTGGCAGCTAGGTTGGTTAGTGGGACTAAGTTCTTATCAATGGGATATATATTCAAGCGATGTATTCTATTCTCAAATGATGTGCTCTACTGTGTCACTTACTTAAAAGGAAATCACATATACCCCATTTCCCTTTTTTCTTTCATACCATGAGCTGGAATAAAGATGTGACTGCAATCAAGTTGATGACAACAATGCCTTAGGAAGTTGGGAGTTTGTGTGTGTAACAAGATGAAGGCAAACTAGGCAAACTGAGACCTGAGTGACTTCCTAGAACAGAGCTGTGTCATTAACTGGAACTTCCCTTATACTTCCAGACAGGTGCTTGAAAGAAAAAGAAAATTCTTCCTCAGTTCACTATTGGGGATCTATTTATTACAGAGGGCTTGGCCTGAAATCTCACTAATGGTGTATATCTCCCAGCAGGAGAAGAATACAATCACCATAGCTTTACACAAAATACTAACATTTGAGAGAGGCAGAGACCTAGCTGCCCCTCTGTTGCTCTTGTGCAGAGTGTTGGTCCTTCACGAATAACTCAGTTCCTAAAGACTATGTATTGAGCAAGTGCCAAATCAAAGTATAAAATGGGCCCTGAATTAAGAAACAAACACGAGAGGGCCATCAGACTCTACAGAATTAAAGCAATAAGTCTTACACAAAGAGGGGCACCTGAATGGCTCAGTTGGTTAAGGGTCCGACTCTTGGTTTCAGCTCAGGTCATGATCTTAGGTCCTGGGATCGAGCCCTGCACTGGGCTCCATGCATAGCAGGGAGTCTGCTAGAGATTCTCTTTCCCCTTCTGTCTCTCTCTACGCCTACCTACGCTCTCTCTCTCTTTCTCAAATAAATATTTTTTTAAAAGAGTTACACAAAGATACAAATGGAGCACCAAATTTCCCTTGGTCATAGTGGTTAAGGTTATTATCTATTCCTTGGTGAGGAGGAACTGGGGAAGCCAAAACCATTGTATATCCTTCATAGTTCATTAGATAATATTAACCCTGTGTATTTTTATTATTGATTGGGATTTATTCATCCTAATAACTTTATTGTTATCTTCATAATTCCATAATTCTCCAGCCATGGAGAATTATAGTATATAGATACCCGTTAAAGCAGACCCCATCTGATTTAGGGAGTTGATACTCTAGCATCCAGAATAGATAAAACTAAATAGCCAGCATTTGACTTATTATTTTTTTTCTGAGAATGCTAGGTTCAAATTGTAGGTATATGGCAAACTTATCCTTACTTTGATGGCAGAATGCAATCAATATTCATCAGTTTTTTCATACAAATAACCTTTTTGTTGAATGTGCAGTATTTATGCTCCACACTATTTTATGGATCCTGGGGATTCAGAATGAAGGCGCAATCTTCACCATCTAGGGAAGGAGCTGGTAGCACTCTTCGATTTCACTCTAATTGCTGCCGTATTTCTGGACTTTATTCTCCTGGTTATTTTTGTTTTCTTTACCTTTTATTCCATTCACTCCAGTGGTGTACTTTTTCCAACTGCTTTGGTAGTAGGTTAAAGGTGATGGTAATTTTTAACTCATTATTCAGATTTTCATATTTTGTTGGGTTTATATTGATATTCACAATAATTTTAATCAGGACTAACTTGTTGGTGTCTCCATATAAGTAGCTGATTGTAAACAGTGGTCGTTTGGGGAAATATTTCCATTTTTGGAAAATTTATTACAAATACTGAAGTTGATCTATATGTCATATTTTAATGCCTAAATAATGAATTCAAAGGTAAATGCAGAAGCTCACATTGTCTTTTAGATGTCTTGAGCTCATACACTACGTTCCTATATTGCATCGTGAAGGTGAATTATGTATCTTAGGTATTCCTGTTATTTGACTGTGAGCTATTTCCAGTGGTTTGGAAAAAGTAGATTGTTTCTCAAGGTAGGTTTTCATTATCTGCATGCTCTGGGCATCCCAATAGTTAATACCTAGCAACTTACACTGGCTGAGTTCCTTCTTCCATTGGATGGCTCAACTGAAGCTTGATGTTTATGGTGGAAATTGTCTTGATTTCTTTAGATGAGATGAGCATCCAAGGAGTTTGAAAATGTGTTTTAATTAAGATTCTGCTAAATTTTACCAGACACCTACTTGGAAAACAAAGCAACTGAATAATTAACTCTGATGAGAGCAGATGCTGGTCTAATGACCACCTGTTACCGCTCAAGTGCATCATTAGTTGTTTTACTGTGTTCCTTTAATATGTCCAGAGCTCTCCTCTGTTAATGAATACATTGGTAACAGTGTACTTAAAATAGTTCCTCATTCTGCATTGTTGTAAAAGATATTTGTAGCATCTGCAAAATTCTTCATTTAAATAATTTGGTCCCCACCCCACCCCCTCCCTTCATCTATTTGGCATGTGCTTGGAACCAAATACTTCTTTAGTTTTCCTTGAGGGATTATTTTAGCCATACGTCAAGCGAAGCTTACAAATTGATGAGAATCTAATGATGCATTTATTTACAGATGTGCATTTCAGTTCCCTGTTATGTTGTTGAGGGGTAGGAAGAGTTTAAAGGCTCTCCCTCCCCATCCAACCCCATCAGTGTTATGGGAAAAGCCATGCAGTTGACGAAATAAGAAATAGAAATATCCTCATGTTTGATTTCATGGATAGTTGTCAGATATAAATTAGTATCAAATTCTCTTTTAAGTGCCTGGCTCATCTTTCAAAATAGTAAACTATTATTCCTTTTTTTTTTTCTTTTTAATGCTACAGTAACACTACACTGTGGTTTTCTATTATAGCATGCATTAGTTTTATATTAAAAATTATAGGCTTACAGTTTAAACCTTAGGCACAACACAAAACAACTTCACCAACAGCATCAATTGTCAAACTGAGGCAAAGCAATATCTGTTTTATTCAACATTCAGAACTGCAACATACATTCCCCAGAATACACATGCCCTCATCTTGAGAAGTTGAAATGGTTTTGGGGAAATTCATGAATGAAAAATGAGTATGAAAAGAGTATCTTTTAGATTACCTTAAATAACATTCTAGTAAAACCAAAGGCAAGGAGCACAGAAATACGTGTGAAAAGGAAAGAATGATTTATATCTACCGTGCTTGACACCATTCTGTGCTATGATTCCTTTAAAGCTGTCAGGCAATTCCTTGGGAGTTGGTCAGATACTGTTTAGGGCCTGGAAGAGTAGAGAGTAGGGCCTTCTGCTCCCTCCTACTTCCCAAACCCAGCTGCTTTCATCCACTAGAAGTTCATTTCAGTATTCTTTAGAGATCTAACAGGGGGAGAAAAAGCTGTACATAAAATTGGCTGAAGCACTGTACTTTATCAAGTCATATTTAAAAGAGGTCGTCTTACTGTGGTAAGCAAGGTTTCGAAGCATTTCCAACTCTTTCTTTTGTGGAGAGCAAAAGAAAACGAAGCATTTCAGCAATTTGTTTTATGAAAAGTGCTTCAGAGTGGTTTTATGCATTCACAATGATAGACAATTCCCTTTCACTCATTAAAAATTCTGGTTGATAGCCAAAAACGTTTTAATATGGATGGTGTAGAGAAAGCTGCATTTCTGTTTCTGCCTTCAATCCGTCTATGCCGAAGCTGTGTCTAGAATCTGATTCTAACGTGCCCTCACAGCAGCTAGGCTCCCTTCCTATTGAACAGTAGTCATTTCACTGCTAGAACTGGACACAACGAGGGACAGAGCCTGCTATTGTCCCAGTAGAGAGGAAGCACCTGTCATTGCCCACCTCACCTCCAAACCTGTGGTTTCCCGTGAGAGCAGTCGGGGGTTGCTTTTATTATCTGACCTTTCACGAAATGGGTGGTGTGTCCATTGTCACAGATACACGATCTGCGTTCTCATTTACGCGGCTTAGTTTGTGTTCCCTCCTGTTTTAGACAGGCTTCGTTTTTCCCCCTTGGGCACATAGGGAGATGATGTAAAAAGTGGAAGCTAAAGCCTCAAAGGTTGTGGAGGTTGTGAGGAGTGAGTGTGATCATGTGAAAAGCACCAAACGTGTAGCAGGTACCTATGGATGGGCTTCACCCCCACCCGAACCCCACCTTCCGGGAGAGGTAGATGGTGGGGGGGGGGCAGCAGCCTGCCCCTCACAGGCCAGGGTCTACATTTAGCATAACCGTTCACTCTGTCCAACTTTGAACAAATCCTCTGACTTCTAGAAACTTTTATCCTCATGTAGAAGACAGAGATAGTAACATTTATACCAGCCCACTCACAGAATTATGTGTAAATATGTTTTATTTACTGTAACACACTTTATGCACAAGAGTATCATCATCATGAATCACTGGAGCAGAAAGAAACATTCGGCAGGTTTTTCTATACTGTGCAGAAGAAATAGTAAGAAACGGAACAAAATACTTAAATTCTGAGAAAGGAAATTGAAATATGGTTAACCGATTTATTGTGATTTATCACAGTGAATATGGTTTTAAAGCTCTACAATTATAATATGCTTTATATTTGATAGAA
The DNA here is from genome assembly GCA_028534135.1 of Potos flavus. Taxonomy (NCBI): domain Eukaryota; kingdom Metazoa; phylum Chordata; class Mammalia; order Carnivora; family Procyonidae; genus Potos; species Potos flavus. The sequence goes on from CM052883.1 coordinate 140,424,382, forward strand.
GTTCTTATATTTGAATGTACTTTTCTAAATTATCAGAAAACATGACTGTTACATTTGATGACTAGTTTTTTTGATATCGATCAGAGAAAGTTTCAGATTTGTTGCATCTGGTATTTCCATACTAAATATGAATATCTTAGGGAAAAGACCCCCTGAGGATAAATTTTACTAAGTAAACACCCCAGATGGCTTTTCTGGGGTTTAATCTGCCTGTTCTGTGACCTTCTTTCAGGAGGGAAGCTGCAAGGAAGATTTATAAGAGGGATGAAGAGGGGAGGGAGCAGTGATAGATGGGGAAGCATAATTCAGATTCACGTTGCCCCGTAGAAGTCATGAAATAGTATGCTGAATGCAAATAAAGTCAATTTCCTCTTTCGGGGACCAACTTCACTCATTCACATGCAGCCTAATGGAAAGTTTGGATGACTTCTTAGCCAGGCCGGGCCATGAGCCTGTGACCAATGCACAGGGCTCATGCTCAGAAGGGTCCAGCCCTTGGAGTTTAATGCTCTTTGGTTGCCTTGTTGAATTAATTTTATGTTGATATTTGTGTTTTAAAAGACATTAACAAGGCATTGGAACATACGCTGGGGCTCAGGTGAGGTCTAGTCCCCACCCGCCCCCCCCATGAACCGTCTCTCTCCTATCCCCGACTGGCTCTTAGCTGCCTGTGCCTGCCCCCAATGCTGGAGGCCCGGCCAGATCTTCCTTCCCATTGACTTCCATAACCTCCGACACCCTCCCTAGGGATGGCTTTGGGTTTCATGGGAGTATGAGTGGGATGGAGGAGCCCATATTCCACTTCCACCCTTAGGGTTCCTGAGTCCAGAGGAGGGTAGGGTCAGGCATGTACGGCACACTTTCTTGGCTTTGGGATTAGAACTGGCAGCACCATGGCTCATTTGGCAGAAGACCCAATGGGGACCTCTTGCCCAACTCTGATCTGGGTGCTGAGCACATTTGAGCACAAAAAGTACAATTTCTTGGGTGTTTCCCGTCTGCTGTGGGTTGGGGCAGAGGCCCATGGAAGGGGAAATTGATTTCCTGGGCGGTGGGGCCACGTTTTCCTCTTGCACAGGTCCCAGTTAGGTATCTGGCCCTGCTAGTTAGCAGTTTCTGAGGCAAGACTTAAACTCCTCAGAAACAGTCCTAGTGACTTCATCATTTCATAAATGAATATCCATCTATAATAAAGCATAGAGGTTAAAAGCAGGTATGCACTTTTTTATCCTAACACTGGAGTGGGAGTGGATGGACATGAGGAGATGCTAGCTGAGAGGCATTTAACCTCTTTTGCCTTAATTTTTTCACTTGAAAATTGGGATAATAATCAAAGCTTTATGGAGTTGTGGGGGTACAATAAGAATGTACAGAAGGCACTAAACAAAGTGCTTAGCATATGACAAATCCTTAATATGATCATAATTATTGCTGAAATACCATCACCATCCTTGTCATCCACATCCATTTACTCAAGAGAAAGTCATGAGAGAGAGAGAGAAACATCAGTCAGATCAAACTCCTTTGGCTACATTGTAAGTGATTCGATTATATGCATATTTCTATGTGCTAAGGAAATAAACACAATTACTAATAATTAAATACTAAATTGGCCCATATTGTAAATGGTGATTTTTTTAAAATTTTATTTATTTATTTGTTAGAGAAAAAGCAGGAGCAGGGGGAGCAGCAGACAGAGGGAGAAGCAGACTCCTGGCTGAGCAAGGAGCCCGATGAGAGACTCAGTCCCAGGATCCTGGGATCATGACCTGAGCCGAAGACAGTTGCTTAACCAACGGAGCCACGCAGGCATCCCATAAATGGTGATTTAAAAAAAAAATCTCCTCCTGGACCTGACACGTACTGGAACTATCAGGGATCTCGGAGATCATCTAGTTCAGTGTGTTTAGTTTGTAGAGAAGGAGAGAGATGTGGGGGCTTACATCAGATCACACAGCCCCATAATGGCAGCAGAGGACTGAATACAGCAGGTCATGATCTTATGATCCCTTGTCTGTCTGCTCAGTGTCTAATATGCATGTAGGATCTGAAGGATAAGTAAACTGTTTTAAATTCTTTTGGTGACTTAGAGCTGTCCTGTTTTTCTATTGTAGCCTATATTTTCCGCAGCCATGATTTATACAATGTGACCTTTGATTAGTATGTACATTCAACTCCAGGGGCATCTGGATGGTGCAGTCGGTTAAGCATCCGACTCTTGGTTTTGGCTCAGGTCATGATCTCAGGGTCTTCACATGGGAGTCCATAGGAAGCTCCAAGCTCAGCAGGGAGTCTGCTTGAGATTTTCTCTCCCTTTCCTTCTGCTCCCCATCCGTCCCCACCCCTCACACACATGTGTGCATAAATAAATAAATGAATGAATAAATAAATTTTTAAAAGAAAGGATGTACACCTCCAGTCATTACACCTTTTCTCTGCAAAACCTGAGCTACTCTAAGATGCCCTGTTTTGGGATGGTTTCCAAAAATCCCCTACAAGCACAAGTGGTGACAGCCTGCATGATCAAACTTCCTGCTAGAACAGTTACCATTTCTGCAGTTGATAGTTCTTCTTGCACACATATGAGACCACTAATACTTCTTCCTTTAGGTCTGATGCCATGTGTTAGGGTGGTCCATTTAGAACCATGCGTGGTTAATGCAACATGACTCGAATCATTTAGCTTTCATGGGCCAGGCTGCACATGAAGAATCTGAAAGCAGCAGCCTGATTCTCATTTTGCTCCTTCCCCTCAGCAGGTCTCCTCTAGGTCCAGGGCTGCCATTTACTTCAAAGGGAATGCTCCTTGTAGAGGAGGTATCTAGGAAAGGAAGAAAAATGAGAATCAAACTCATTATTTTAAAGATGGTTAAAATAAACAAGTTGGCGATGCATGTTTTCTTTTAGACTACTCAGTTGGATCTTTTAGTCAAAGCTGGGTTGTTCGTAAGGCTTCTATTATCTGATCCTATACAAAGGGGATCAAATATATTTTTCATTTGATGAAGTTGGGTAGAAGCTGAACTGAATTGAATTACACTGATTGCTCTTCCCCACAATTCCCAACAAACTTTTAAAATACATTTACCTATTATACCCCTTCATTTTCTATAGACATTGCAGAAGAAAAGCAACAGCAACAAAAAAACTTGGGCAGATACAGAAACTCAAAGAGCAAGCCAGTCAGTTGTTTTTATACAGAAACCAGCATACTAACATTTTAATGATGCTGGGATACTGCCATAGTGTGAAATTTTGTATTCAGAACATTTAAAAAGGGAGTGGCAAAAAGACAAGTAAGCCCCCAGTGGAATGGATTCAATGAGCTTGTATACAAGACAGGTACCATGTAATGATCTGCCTCTTTAGGTCACCTTTTCTCCTCAAAAAATAGAAGAGCCCTTTAAATTTATGGGATGCACAGCTGAATATTGTGCCTTTTATGGAGACCTCTTTGGGTCTGATTAATTAGAAATTGGGGCGAGAGCTATGCACTTCAGTGACTCTTGCTGCCTTGATTGTAAATCGCAATCTGGTGCTAAGTCTCAGCAGGTCACATTGCTGTTTTTGCTGTACCCCAGTGACACAACTGATTAAATCTGTGTAAACAGTATCATTATGAAAATATTTTTGTTATAGGCATGAGGAGTTAACACATTTTTATTTTGGATGGAAATTAAAATTATTTGTGGGAGCTTTGTATGTTTTCATCAATTGTCAGTCATCCCAATAGAGCATGTAGCGAAGTAACTGTTTTAATTTTCACAAAGGAAAAAAAAAAAACCTCTCAGACAGAGGGCTTTTAAAACTGAGAATTATGATAATTATGTCATTCATAATACACATAGCTACATAACAGGCAAGTATTATGTCACTTAATAGTTAAACAAGTAAACAGAAATATGGGAATTCATCCGCATAGTCCCCTTACAATGGGGGCACTTTGGGATGAGTAAATATATTTTAATGGATGCCAACACACACACACACACACACACACACACACAGGCACACGCACACGCACCACTGTCTCTTTCTCTCTCCCCCAGATGCTTCCCTTTCTTTATATTCTACATGTTTCCCAAGTTAACTTTAACAGAACTTTGAATTGCCTATGGGCAGCGGTGAGGGGCACTGATGTGTTGCTTGCTACAGAATGCACAGACTCAGGATGATGAGTCAGGGGTCCCAGGGACCAGGAGGAGTTTTTAGTGGAGGGATAAATGTGGGCCATTAGATCACCTTGAGCAGTTTGTGTAACAGAGTTAACATTTGACTCTGAAGCAAACAAGTTTGATCACTTTGCAATCTGACCATCAGCACTTTTAAGACAAAATTCTTTTGGAGGTGTTGTAAGGTTAAGCAAATGTGCACTTTGCCAGGATTGTAAACGATATAAATCTGAAAATTTCTTTTGTTCTGAATGATTACCTAATTCTAAGTGAGCATTAAAATTGTATTCGATAATCCTTAATGAGGCCTGATTTCACCTCTGTTTGCTAAGCCTGGTAAGTCAACCCGAGCAAATGGATGCTCTCTTATTTGCTTCTTTTCACAGGGCACTTATTGGGAAAGGCTTATATGAACTTTAATCAAATGTGCCTGTTAAGTTACGGAGACTTGAGTTACTGATTATCTACTTGCCAGCAACTAAAGCTTAGATAAAAGAAAAGTGACTTTTCTTTCTGTGGACCCACAAAAATCATTATCAAAGTAGCAAGGCCAAAAAAACAGGGAGCTAATAAATCAGCAAATTTGCCATGTGCCAGCTTCCAGATTTAAAAAAAGTATCAGCTAGATACATTTCAAATGACTGCCTTCATATTATCTAGGCCTAAAAAACAAAACAAAACAAAACTGCCTTCGAAAGGGAAGCATTTACTATACACTTTAATGCTGTGCAGATGTTCCAAATGCTATTGTCAAAGGTGGGAGGAGCCATGTATGTAAAGGATTGGCCACAAGATATTGGCCATCAGTAGAATGTTCAGAATGAAAGAATTGCCTGCTATTATTTGGGGCATTTGTGCTTACCTGACATGTAAGTTTGTTTGGAATTCCAGGAGATCTTTAGGTATGAGTCAGTCTAGAGAAATCTGATATTTATTAATGACTCTGAATTTTTATTATTATTTATCCACTGCAAAATTTGCCTCTGAGAGTTCTGAGATTGGTTAATTAGATCATTTTAGGAATGCTTTTTGTACATGAGATATTACAGCTATCTTTCCAAACAGCAAAGATGTTTACAAGGATCAAAGTAGAGGAGGGGGTAGGAAAGAAAAAATGCTATTATTTACATTTTTTTTTTCTTATTCACCAAACTAGTTCAAAGCATAAAGCTAAATCTAAAAAAAGAGAGAGATTGAGGAAAAATAAAGTGCAACCCTGAATTGTGCAAACAGGAATGAAGACTGGAAAAATTTAAGGATAGTTTATTATTGAATATAAACAAATTCAGAGTGATTACATTTACTTGTCAAGTGTTTTTTGCTAATTTCAACACTCTACCTTATATGTAAGATAGCTTATGCAATGTCCGTAAAATTTTAACCCATTAAAGTTTTTAAGAAGTAACATTTTGTAAAGTATAAAAGGCAACTTCTGAGCATTCTTCTATGCAGGATAATTAATTTTTACTGGCCTATTGATAAAACCAGGAGTAATCCCAATTCAGGAGAGTAAATAAAATCATTACTCTTTCCTAATAAATATTTGCCAAGTAGTTTTTCAGAATATAATATACAGAGAGATCAGGATAAACACACATTCTTAGGGGCAGAGACACTATACAGTTGCATATTTTCTTCTCCTAAACAGCCCCTGTGGTACAGAATAAGGAAAAGAAGTTCATTGTGTTTCTGTTTAAAAGTGCTATTTTTTTATTGGAAGGGTAATGCATGCTTATTATACGAGTATAAGAAAGTATAAAATAATGAGTCATCCATGGCTCCAAATTCTGCAAATAAATACTGATAATTCTGTTGTTTTCTACGTGTTGCTCATATTCTATATGAAATCTTGATCCTTCTGTGCAGAATTCCTTAGTAATCTAAGTTCCTTTCATTGTGGATAGATGAGCTTCTTTTTGACATTTCCAGATAATCTTTTATGCTTCCTTGTACCAACCTTAGAAATTAAACCACAAAGGTCATCAAGTAGCAAATGAGTTTATTCAGTAATAGCAGAGGAATTTCAACTTAGGACATGCAAATCTTGGCGAATCATAAAGTCCAAAGATCAGAGTAGGGGAACATCTTTTATAGAGGAAAGGAGGAGTTTGGGAGGGGTTGTTTTGAACAAAACTTCATGGGAGGTAGAGCAAGAGTTTGGGATTGTAGCTTCTCATTGGCTGAGGTATGGTGCCTTCTCATTGGCTGAGTTGTTGCCAGGCTAAAAGAAAATCTTCATTCTTCTTGCTGGGGATTTGTAATGTAAGCTGCAATGAGTGTTACATGAGTGAGAATCTTCCCTGCATTACTTTCTAACTCCATTTTGAATTATGCTTCCTCTATTCATTTTTACATGGTTTCACAAAAGACAGTGTGACCAGGAATATATATGGTATTATTATAATGAATGTTTATTAATGTAAGATCTTAGAAAATGAAATTTTCTAAAGTGGTGCCTCACACTTATAAATCACAAAGGTATTCTTAAAATCAGTAGTTAAAAGTAGGAAGAAGATTGACATAGAGGAACAAGAAAGAGTCCCTCTTGTTATATTTTCTTGTTTATGCTGTCACTTCTCTCACCATTCACATTTGTGCTCACTCTTAGAATCAAGGAAATTCGGTAGACAACTCTAAGGGCATAACAAACCCAAGAAAAGTTCAGAATCCCTAAAAGCAATGAGCTATTTAATATTTGTGCCAACTTGGGAAATAGGTATATTTGCGTAGGACAAAATTTAGAGGTGGAGAACAGAGTAGTGGTTTGAAGTTCAGGGAGGCAGGGAAGAGAGGAGATTGAGCGCAGCTATGAAACAGAAGTGTAAAGGATCCTTACTGATGATAGAAATGTTCTGTATCCTAAATATAAATAATGGGGCACCTGGGTGGCTCAGTCAGTTGAGCATCTGACTCTTGATTTTGGCTCAGGTTGTGATCTCAGGGTCACGAGATCAAGCCCCCTTTTGAGAATCCAGGCTCAGCGGGGAGTCTACTTGAGATTCTCTTTCTCTCTCCCTCCCCCCACACTTGCATGTGTGCTCTCTCTCTCTCTCCCGCTCTCTAAAATAAAATTTTTAAAAGTATTTAAATGTAAATATCCCAGTTTTGATACCTTACCAGAGTTTTGCAAAATATTACCTTTGGGTAAAACAAAGCAGAGGGTACATGGGTTCAGAGGGTACAACTACATATTAATGTATAGTTACCTCAAAATAATGAGTTGAATAAAAAACATAGTATTGATAATAGTTATTTTGTTTTTGTAAATGTTTTACATAAACATTTGATGTATAAATTATTTATGTTGAGTATTTAACCTCATATTTAATTTAAAGAGCTATTTATATATTATTTTCAAAAACTTAATAAGAATGGTTATTCCTGAAAGTGTGGTACAATATAATGGTTAAAAGCAGGAGCATGGGGGACAGATTGCCTGGTTTGAATCCCCGCCATCATTTCAAAACAGTCCATTTGGGCAAGTTATTTACTCACTCTGCCTCAATTTGCTCCTCTGTCAAAATGATGACAATAGTAGTTATCTCACAGCATTGTTGTAAGGATTAGACAAATTAATACCCATAAAACATGTAGAATAGAGCCTGACACACAGTAAGAACTATGTAACTATTAGCTTCTGCTGTGATGATAATGATGATGATGCTTTACAAGCATCATCTCTTAGAAAATTTATGTCAACCCTAGTTGTAGGCACCATTATTGATCTCATTATGGATGGCTAGAAGGGGTAAGTGCCTTGCCCAAGGTCACAAACCATGTAATGTTTGGAAGGACTCTGCTTTAATCACTCAACTATAAGTTGGTTAGTGAGATAGTCTAGAATTTTGCTTTGCTATAATAAAATAACAATATATATTATTGGGCATATAAACATCTGATTTTCTATTTAAACAACAGTGATTTAGAAATGACACTAGAAACAAACAAAAAGACAACCAGGCTTTTTCTCTAGATTTCCATTATTCTTGACTCTACTGGGCTTGGAAGGCATCTTCCCTCTGGTATTTTGGTCATTCAGTTTTTCAGACTGGACAAACCCAATGTGAAGAGGTGTATAAAAACAAAGAAGAAGAAGCCAACCAAAGTTCATTTTCAAAACTTTGGAAAAGTTGAGGTTTTGATTTCAGTCCAGTAAAGGGTCAAGACTCAGGTCAAATCTTATTTTATATAAAATGACTGCCTTCATTTTGAAGCAATCTAGTAGTTAGAATTGTGGTAGTTCTAGTTTTAGCTAGCCTTTGAAGGGAAATGCTGAAATTAATCTTTTCAATGAAAAGGAGACTCAATGATTGACCACAGCTACCAAAACAGGGACTTCCTGGGAAAAGAATGACTATCTGTTAGACTGATTGTCCTGTATAGTAAAGGATTCTTATTGCTGTTGTTGTGAATATGTGGGCATGGGCCTGCATATTAGTAGTTTTAAGTTAATTAAGATAATTAAATATACATAAAGAAATTGAAGGATAACTAAAAAGCAACACAGAAATGAATCAGTTAGAGATGCACTTGGCTGCAAATAACAAAATGCCTAACTACTTTTTTTTTTTTAACAGGTATTTACATTTCTCATATAAGGAGTTTGGGGCTAGGATGTTGCTAGTGTTAGAATATTGAGTAGTGCCAGTGTTTCTGCAGCTTTCTCAACATTTTCCTAATAGTTACAAACCATCACACCCTCCTTCTAGTTAGGAAGTCATTAGAAAAGGTGGTACGTTTCTTTAGGAAAGCTAAAACTTTCTCAGAAGACACGCTCTCTGGCAGACTTTTTCAAATGCTTTCCAACACCCCATAAAAATCTGAAAATTTTATCAGTCGCACAGGCACTCTTAGCTGCAAGGTAATCTGGAAAAGTATGTCAGAGAAGTGCCACGATTGGCTTAGTCCATTCACAGTCCATTGCTTGGAGCTGGACATATTCTCATCATAAATAAAATTAGAGTTCAGTTAGCAGTAATGAGGAAATCACTGTTGAGTAGGCAACCAATGGTGTTGGCCATCCATGTCCTCAGGGAGTATAGCAAAAGGGAGTGAGAGGGTTAGTTAAATGAGGCTGCTAGGAGGCAAAGGGTAGAAGGAGGAATGATTTAAATAAAACATTGACTGTGGATCAGGAGAGATACTTCTGGAAAAAACAGAGTCAAGGAATAACATAAGCAAAACCAGCCAGGAAAAAGTAAGATGTGTAAAGGAAGCCAGGGTAGAATCGATGTGTCTAGAGAGAAGACTTAAGAAGAATTGAAAATGGATAAATTTAGGGAGATATGGAGAAGTTAGTTGTTGGAGGAAACAGTGTATCCATTTCTTTATCTTACTCTATCAAACTGGTCAGCCAACAAATAGCCAAGAATTTGGGATTATCAATAAATTAGAATATACTTTATTTTCAAACATCCATAGACTATTTGTAAAAATGGAAAACCTCAGTAAATTCCAACATAGGCCACATTGTCTAACAATAATAAAATAAAACTAGAAATTAATAGCATGTATAAAAAACACTCCAAGTTAGATATTAAATGTATGCACATCTTTATACACATACATTAAATACAAATACATATATATAGAAATATATATATATAGAAATATATATATATAGAAATATATATATATATATATATATGGATTCAGAAATAAACCAGAGCTGCAGTTATAGATTATTTCAAAAATAAAAATAAAAAATAATTAACTCTATGTGTCAAAGTACACAACATGTAAGCAAAAATTATTCTTAGAGCAAGATTCTTTTTTTATTTTTTTATTAACATATAATGTATTATTTGCCCCAGGGTACATGTCTGTGAATCATCAGGCTTACACATTTCACAGCACTTACCATAGCACATACCCTCCCCAATGTCCATAACCCAGCCACCCTATCCCTACCCCCTTTCCCTCAGCCACCCTCAGTTTGTTTCGTGAGTTTAGGAGTTTAGAGCAAGATTCTTCACCTGAAGAGTTTTCATTGTTAAAGCAGAATCCAAGAGGAGACATGATCAAGCGAAAAACCAAGGGGGAAAATATAGAAATTAACTGAGCCTATTTGAAGAAGTTGGAAAAAAAGCAGCAAGCAAAAGTATTCTAGAAAAGCAATTACAAAAAAATAAAAACATGGTAATAACAATTTAGATAAGAGCAAATAGTAAATTGATAATATTCCAAGAGCTGGTTCTTAGAATAAAATAATAGATAAAAACAAATACAGAAAAGAAGACAGAAATATTCCAAATTCAATCTGAGAAGACAATATAATTACAAACCCAGATTACTTAAAATTGATTTTTAGAGTACATTTAATAAAATTTGACAAATATTAATACATTCAACCAGTAAATACTGTTAAAAATTTAAACAAAACTTGAATATATTAGTAATCATAGAGGATGTTAAAACTATCAAAGAAATTTCCCTTTGTAAGTGTTTCTAGGCTTACAGAGTTTCTTGGAAAACTTGTCTCAAAACCTTAAAAAATAGAAAATCCTTAAGCCATTAGCATCTTTAATAGAATAAAAGAAAATGGAAAGTTTCTATATAAGAAAATCAGAATATTCTGATATCAGAAATCCCATTATCAGAAAAAAGATTAGTAAAAGATGTAAGAATTGAAGATTGAACTCTCTTAAAGTATAAAAATCTTTAGTGTGCATGAACAATGAATCTTGGAACACTGAAAAAATTAAATTAAATTTAAAAATCTTTATTTTTTTATTTTTTTTAAATTAAAAAATCTTTAGTAAATTATCAGAGGTAGAGTTTTATTCTTTATTCAAGGATAGCTCAATATCAGGAAATGTATTAATGTAAGTTACCATATCTCTAGGGCAAAAGGAAAAAGAGCATGATCATCTCCTCAGATGTTGTCAATATATTTAAAAATAACGGATGCCTAGGTGGCTCAGTAGGTAAAGCATCTGCCTTCGGCTCAGGTCAGGATCCCAGGATCCTGGGATTGAGTCCTGCATGCGGCTCCTTGCTTGGCGGGGAGCCTGCTTCTCCCTCTGCCTGCCGCTCCCCCCTGCTTGTGCTCTCTCTCTCTCTCTCTGACAAATAAATAAAATCTTTAAAATATATATATGTAAATTTTAATTAGTGAAAAAAAAACACTGTTACTATACTAGAAGTACTTTCTAACAAGCTAAATAAATACACCTTATGGTAGGCTAACAGGCAGCATAATGCACTCAGTGTAACAAGAAGAATCGCATTTAAAGTCGGAAAAAAAATACACTTGCTAAATTTTTATGTAACAATGCTAAGACAAAGCTAGCTAGTAAAGTTAATTAAAATATTAACAATTAGTGTGAATATTGGAAAGAAAAATTATTTGATGATCTATCTAGAATAAAATAGAGAATACCAAGAGAATCGATAGAAAATGGTTGCAGTCAAGAACTTTTTTTTTCAACTTTTATTTTATATTTTCAGTGTTCCAAGATTCATTGTTCATGCACTACACCCAGTGCTCCATGCAATACGTGTCCTCCTCAATACCCACCACCAGGCTCACCCAACCCCCCCAACCCCCTCCCCTCCAAAACTCTCAGTTTGTTTATCAGAATCCACAGTCTCTCACAGTGAAGAATATTCCAGGTATGCTGTAGATCATCAAAGATATTCACAAAACTACATAGCTATGTTGTATGACAATAACTGCCTTTAGAAAATGATATGGAAACAGATTCCATTAACAGTTATAGCAAAAAGAATTAAATGTCTGGTAAGAAATTTGTTAAAAAGTGTCCAAGTTTTATCCAAAACTTGTGACTTAATTTACTAAAGAGCTTTTCAAAAAAGACAGTTAAAACATACCTTGTTCTTTAGCTATAAATTTTTAATATTATACATATATATACAAAGTCTTCCTAAAGTCAACTACAAATTTAATTCAACCTTGATCAAAACCAAGATGGAATTTATTTAAAAACTTGAAAATATATCTGACATTTGTGGAATATACTTAGTTAGGAAAATTCTGGAAGGAAATATTAATTGGAAGGAATGAAGCATCTCTTCTACCAGAGTTAGTATATACTTTCATGGTACTCTGAACCTTCCTTCTTAGTACTCCTCAAATTTTATAAATTCATAAATTTACTTGTGAGATTATTTTATTATTCTCCATCTTCCCTATCAAACTATAAACCTCATAATGGCAACACTTGTCTCTTTTTGCTCATATGTCTACTATCGAACTTTATATCAATCTACAATAAATATTTGTTAAATAGGTAAATATATTCAAAATTATGGAATTATAATAATAAAATCCATTTGGTACTGTCATTGGGATAGAAGGCAAACCTATGGAGCAGAATGAAACTCAGCTAACTATATGCTTCTTAAAGAAATGTAATGTTTAAAGTTTTGTTGATAGCATTGTGAATAAGACGGATTAGTCAGTAAATGGCATTGGGATATATGACTAACAATCAGGAAACAAAGTTACAGCAAAACAGACTCTAGAGGGCTTAATTTTATAAATGTGAAAATAGATTTAAAAATTTAAGTACTGGGTGAGGGATGCCTGGCTGGCTTAGTTGGCAGAACGTGTAGTTCTTGATCGCTGGGTCATGATCTGGGTGGTGAGTTCCAGCCCCACATTGGGTGTAGAGATTGCTTTAATAAAACTTAAAAAAAAAAAAAAAGTACTGGGAAGAAAATACAGGGATAGGGAAACTTTTCCTAAGTCTTGTTTTTCCTTATTTTAATCCCTCTGAGAAGTGATAATCTGTATAAAGATACGTAACTGATTTGGTTATTCTCTTTGGATAATTTTGGGAAGCAAGATTGCTAGTTTAAAGGATCTGTGCCTTGCTAGGCTTTTTGAAGGATCTTGTAAATTTTTCTCCTGACCAGCCATAACAATTCACACACCTAACTGTGAGCAAGAGAGCACCCATTTCCCTAGCCTTCTAGGTGCTCATACTCTTACCACTAGTTTACAGCAGTTCAGTTTCTAAAGTTTTCCTGTCTCTTTAGATTGGCTGCTCTCTGGTGATTCTTTAAATTCAGTCTTTTTCTTTAAATGGTTATGTACTAGTCATGTAATGTAAAACTTCCTTTAGAAATCCAAAGGAGTATATAATCTGTTTCCAATATTTTGATTTATATATTGAACTAATAGATTTTATCTGTCATTGTCAATCCCATATGGTTTTGTCTTATCACACAATAGGTATCCCATAGATATTTATTTAATACTTCAACCAGAACTACGTATGTGGAAGTCTATTGTTTTACTGATTGATAGATCATGTATATTTTACTTACATTTTTTGCGATAGCTTTTGCTAAAATCTCTTCTGTAACAGTTAAAATATCTGAGAGAGAATGAAAATTTGTTGGTAGATTACATGTTGACCACCCGTTATGTATCAATTCTTTACTAGGTCCTCTAGTGACATCCTTTCATAATGACTAGAAAACAATGGTGGAAAAATGGGGGAAGCAATTCCACCAATTTTATTAAATTTAATTACAAATTACATTATATTGAACACAAAGTTTAAACATTATATCCACAGAAGCTGCAACAAAACAATATAGTTACTGACTGAAAGCAAAAAATAAGCACCCAAATCTATTGTTTTCAGGAGTGACTCTTTCTAACATCCATATCTAAGAGAAATTTTTATGTGGGGTCTTATACATGGATAATAAAGGAACTTAATGGGTAATATGTCTAGTTTTCCTGATGATACAAAATGTTTTTCGCATAAATCTTCTATTGACTCTGAATTTAAAATAAATATAACCAAAATATTTCAATAGAAAGCTAACTCACCTGGGCCCACGACACCGCTTTTATCAAGAATCAGAGCCCAGCACTTAGGACTCTTTGGGGAATGGGTGGGTCCACTCTATTTTAGACCCTTTCTCAAATGTACTTTTGTAACTGAACGTTGGCAGAAATTGAATGGCATTCAGTTCAGTCTCAGCTTTCTGGCCAATACCTGGGGCACCAGAATTCTATGTTGTTGGTTGAAGCAGGACTCAAACACCAAATGCCAGATTTTCAGGTCCCAAGTTAACATTCTGTTAGGAAAACAAAAGCTTTTGATTTGTATTCTTTTTTCTACAGAACAGATAGTCCGGCCGGTCTCCAGGGGGCATTTTTTTTTTTTTCATTGAAAATTTTTAGTGTGATCAGGGACCAAATGGGGAGTAATAGAGCATGTATTTGTCATTGTGAGTGTGCCTGCAGTCATGAATGACACGTATTAGTAACAGCCACCCACTGCATAAATGTGTCAGGAGCCATGCGAAGTGCTTCACATATAAGGTCCCATTTAATTCTCACATGCTTCACTGAAGTAGGGATGACATCCCCCCTCGATTCCATAGATTAGAAAGCAAGACAAGTGCCTGAATGGCACAGTTAGTAAGGGTTGGTACTGAGATGGAATCCAGGTTGCCTGCCGACAGCACTCAAGTCCTGACAATTCTGCTGTTCTGCCTCTTAGAACCGTTTGTCTCCAATCTCCTGCCACCACCTTAGTTCAAGTCCTCATCACCTCTTGCCAGGATTCTGAGCCAGAGACACCCTTCATAGGTGTACTGCCAAAATTTGAAATGCAAATCAGTTTCACAAACATTATTTTTAGTTAGAAGATATTTTTTTATTCTTGGGTCCACAGAATGTTCTTTCAAATTTATCAGAGTTTCACATTTTAAAAATGTCATGGTTTTTGGTTTTGTTTAACTATAAGGGAAAGGGCAGAAAGGATGAAATTAACATTTATTGAGCCCCTAATACATGCCAGGCAATATTGTTTCACCTATGAATCCTCAAAACAACCCCATAAGGGAGATTGAGACTGACTGATACCTATTGATTGGCTCTTCTGGGACTCCTGCTGTGTGCTCAGTACTTTGTCCATGTTAATTAATTTTGGGAGTTTTGGAGTTTAGGCTGTGAGATTAAATGGTCAGTGTTCTCATCTCTCTGAGACTGAGCGAGTATAACAAAGAAGACCCATGGGATTCAAACAGCTGATTGTCTAAATCTATTGATTTCTTTCTCTTTGAGGATCAGTTGTGGGGAACCCAAGCAACGACCAAAGCAATGAGAAAATAAACTTGGCTTTGAAGGTCAAAAATTAATATTTTTTTCTGGAAGAGAGTTTTGGTTTGATTGCCGATGTTGCATTGAAATTGGATATACTTGTTTTCAGAGTTCTGCTGTCCTTCCTTCTTGTCTTTCACATCCCCCATGGCACTTACACAATGTTGAGCACAGAGTATGGACTGATGAGGAGCCAAAGGAAAGTTTGAGAAGCTCTTAATTAATCTTTGTATTTAGAAATTCATAGAACAATTTAGAGTCAGTTTTATCTTCTTACCCAATATCATATTACAATAGTACTTTTGTTGACCACAAATTGTTGCTTACCTGCTCTTGCTATGATGTCTTCTTCTGAAATTGTCAGTTTTAGGCATCCAGGGTTAGGAATGGGTGGGAGGGTACAGATGGCTGATCCTAGGCTATTTCAGAGAGTATCAGTCATTTAATTTAAATGCTATGGATATAGGGCCCATTTGGGTGCTTGCTCTGTGAAGTGTAGCTATCAGTGTATCCCAGGTGTCTTACTAGGCTACTATAACAAATACCTTAGCCCAGATGACTTAAACAATAGACATTTACTTATCACACAGTTCTGGATGCTGGGAAGTATAAGATCAAGGTCCAGCAGGTTTGTTGTCTAATGAAGACTTGGTTCCTGATATGCAGATGGTTGTCTCATTGTATCTTCCCAGAGAGGGGAGGGAGAGCAAACTCCCTCTGCTCTCCTCTTCCATCATGAGACTCTACCCCCATGACTTCATCTAAACCTAATTTCCTCTTAAAGATCTCCCCTCCAGATACCATCAAACTTGGAGATCAGTGCTTCGACGTAAGAATTTTGGGGAGACCCAGACATTCAGTTCATAGTACCAGGGTTCAATTTCAAGGATTTGGTTTTATTTTCATTGGTCTCTACTGGGTAAGACCCATGCAACTGGGGAGAAAAAATGAATAGCCAATGACTTATTCACATATATTGTTTTGGTGGCACTCATCTCCAGGATCATATTTAGAAATGTTAAGAGAAAGTTCTAAGCAGAGAGCCCATGAAAGTGGAAACTTCTACCTTTTGCTGAAGTAGAGGCAACATTAAATATCATCCCACTGCCCCACATTTTCAACAGGGCTTCTTAAAAGTGCCCTCTCTCTCTCTCTCTCTCTGTCTCTCTCTCTCTCTCTCAGTCTCCACACACACACACATACACACACACACACATATGGGGAGGGTATTTTTCTTTGGGTGCTGTGACATTTTTCCATGACATAGGATGCTTGCGGCCCCACACGAGGCTACTGCCAGGCAATACAGAATGGGGGCCAGGAGTTGGTTGGGACTGAGGGGGCAGGGGAACAAGGGATGTCAAACTAGTTATTGATCAATTTACTATGTCTATTTAGTAAGTCAGTCAGTCTCCAGATACTTTTGTAGTCTTTAAGGAAGACAAATGTTCACAGTTTAAATATCCCTAAATATATAACAGATGAACAAGCATGCTTTGGTGTGTAAATGCTGCATAGATTCAGAACCATCAAAAAGCCCCTCAAAAATGCCTTTCCATCTGCTGCTTCTAACTACATATCGCACATCCTGGCAGCGCACTTCACAGTGGTGTGAAAGATAGGTTCAAAGCCAACCTGGCAAAATCTATTTATCTTTTTTTTTTTCTCCCCAAAATGTGTTTCTTTGTGCAGCTAAACTAGCAAACATATATAGGAACAAGGTGCCAGGGCTAAGAGGAGGCACTTGTCAGGCCTTAATCATTCAGGAGAAAACTTCCTTTATATTATGCCCTAAAACATTGACATCACATTGCATCTTCTCAGAAAGTATGAGTTGAAGCCTTGGATTCTGTGTTCTCAGTTAAAACTCGGTTGGCAACGTTGCCTTAGTGTCCAGGGAAAATTGTAAGTAGCCTGAACAAGCCCAGGGATGGAGTGGGGGAAGTGTGTGATTGCTTTCCTCAGAAGAGTATTCTTTAGTTTTCATTCAAGTAATTATATGCAACTCAGAAGGCAGAATGATGAGAGGAATACTCTGTTTTCATTCAAGGCAGCTCTCAAGTATAGTCCTTCTATGCCCTGTTTGGAGGCACCGACTTCTATAAGTAGTGAGACAATCCGAGTGAATACAGTGGTTGAGTTAGTTACCTACTATATTTGAAATGGTACAATACTCAGGTCCTTTAAACAGTGAATATTCTTATTTCAGGAGGTAAAAAGTGTCCAGGAAGGTAATTTTTATAGCTACTTCTCAGATTATGGCATGTTGTCATATTATGACAACACATCATAGAGATGATCTCTCCTTCCTTACATCTTTTACTGATGCTCCACTGAGAGGTAGAGGTATTAGTATTGGTATTAGAGGGTATTAGACAGGAGGAGATGGTATCATACTTCTTAGCAGTCAGTAAAAAAACAAAGTAATCTTATCTTCACCTTTAAGTGAAGTTATATTCCCCCTCAAGTTAACTTGTCATTTTGGATAAACAGCCAGAACAATTCTAGAGTTACTTTATGATTTGTATTGATGGTCTTGGAGAGTTGAGATTTTGCTCAACTTAACTATTTTCTTGTGATAGTTCAGTAATTGTTACATTGGTCTGACCAATGTGAACTTCACAATGTTTCTCTCATGGAAGCATGATGAGAAATTTCGTAGGATAGCAAAGGTTCCCTTCACGTCATCAATACTAAATAGCAATACAGCTTTCTTGGCAATAAATTTCATCTCTGTAGCACAGTGCAAGATCCACAGGCAGTCAAAATGTTTTGGAAACATTTTTGATCACCTACAATTTTTTACTTTTCTTGAACATTTTATCCTTTTTGGACATTTTCATGGTTTCAGTCTGAGAAACCTTTTATTGATGCATTTATTTCACAAATATTCATTGAGGTCTTCTACTGGCGCTGCGGATATTTTGGTGAAAATAAAACAAGACTTCACTTGTGGTGCTTATAGTCTAGTAAAAAAAAGCAAATGATAAGTGAGGAAACAAGCATATTGTGTGTGTGTGTATGTGTGTGTGTCTTCATTTATTTATTCCTATCCATCCATTCTTGTAATTACTGTGTATAATTACAAATAATAAATCATGAAGGATATAGTCAGGGTACAGTAGTAGGAAATTATGGGCAGGTAGATCTCCTTAGATCAAGTAATAATGAAATCAATCTTTGAAGACTTGACATTATGCCAATACCTAGAACATGAGAAGGAACCAGCCATGTAAATAGGAATGGCAACAGAAGCAGAGGATTATGTATATGAAAATCACTAGCAGGAAAGATTTTCTTTTGTTCATGAAATTCAAGGGAGGCCAGGTTGCTTGGAGTCAAGAATGAGGAGAGAGTGATGAAAGAAGATAAAGTTAGGAAGTAGTAGAAAGACTATAGCTGGTGACCAAATGAGCTATAATATGTCGTGGACTGGAAGAGATGAAAGGATAAAGGAGAGAAAAGTTGCATTTATGAAAGATTTTGAAATTAATGAAAACATTTACACTGATTATTTACATATCGAAGGATTAGGGAAAGTGGTAGGGTAGTCCTTAGAATTCTGGCCAACATAGTTCTAGATACTAGTACTATTTACTGTGATAGAAGAGACTAAGAAGGATCAGTTTTGCAGTCAAAGGATACGTTCTGAACAATTTATGATCTTTGGGAGTATCTCCATGCCCCCATTCCATTGCAGCAGAAATAAAAATAGTAATAGCTAATATTTATTGGGAAGTTACTGCAGCATCAACTATTCTCAGTATCTTCTATGTAATAAGATAAATGAGGTAGAGATAACTGTTATTCTCCTCATCCCATGAGGATGTTGAGGCTCAGAGAGGATAACAAAACTTGTGCAAAGTCACAAAGCTAGTAAATGGAGGAGCTGGGAGTCCAACCTGTGTAGCTTTGTCCAGGAGCTCATCATCCTAACTACCTGCTGCAATTTCTAATGACAAGGAAGGCTGCGATCCAAACTTGAGAGGCATCAGCAAGTAGACATTCACATAATGTGAAGAAAAATGGATGTAATCCCCCATGGAGAGGGAGAAGGAAGGGCTCTCCAGGTGTTACTTCCTGATCTGTTTAAATTCTATTTCTATTTTTTAATCCTAACTTCTCCTTTATGGAGCTTCCAGGGATTAAGTACCCTGGGATTTGGGGTGCTGACATGGTTCACCCTAGTCATATTTTTCCTAATAGAGTGCATACAAATGTTCTAATATTCATTATTGCAAAGGTTGTTTCCAAACTTAATTTTAATCACATTATCATGTATTTAAACAAAAGTTTTTTTGCAAGTATACACACAAAACAGATGAGGAAGGAGAAATAAAAAGAAGTGCCTCTGGGATGAATAAGGGATGATGAGAATGGAGGACTGGCAGAGTCCTCAGTGCTGTTGCCTCTCGCCTGCCTATACTCCCGGCTGTAGAAGCCCTTCTCAGGATTTCAGGAAGTATAGTTGGAAAAGTAAAGCTTTCGAATGAGGGTTTTAAGTTAAAATATTTATAGGGGATAGTCTAGTAAAAAAGTTAACGAAGGGAAAAAACAATATTGTGTTACCATAACGGTGTATGTAGGGGGGCATAAATTGCTTTCAGTTCCATAGAAGTATTAAAAACAACTATTACCAAATTACATTAATGGATATATAAAATAAATGATTCCACTTGTGACATTAAATGCATATGATGGGGGGAGGAAAAGTAAAAGTAGAGTTCTTGTAGGCAAGTGAAGATCTGTTGTTTTTGGCTTAAAATAGACTGTTAAAACTTTAAGAGAAGTCCCTTGGGAACCAGAAAAAAAAAAAACAAAACACAAAAGAAAATGAGAAAGGAATCAAAACCTATTAATATAAAAATATCAAAATTCAAAGGAAAACAGCAAGAAAGAAAAAGAAAATAAACACAGGAAAGACAGAAAGGAGTAAACAAAATGGCAAGAGTCAATCCTTCTCTGTCAATAGACATTTTAAATGTAAATTGACTAAATTCCATGATAAAGACACAGAGTAGCTGAATGGATAAAAAACCAAGATCTTACTATATTGTTGTCTACAAGAAACTCACTTTATATTCAAGGACACATACAGACTGGAAGTAAAGGGATGAAAAACACATCCCATGAATATGGAAACCAAAAGAAAGCAGGAATAGCTATACTAACACCAGATAAAGTAGATTTTAAGTAAAAAAGTCACTAGAGACAAAGAGTATTATTACATGTGATTAAAAAAAATGGTCCATTCAACAGGAAGATATAACAATTGTAAATATATGTGCACTCAACACCAGAACACCTACGTATATAAAACGAATATTGACAGATCTGAAAGGAAAAAAATTGACAGCAATAAAATAGTAGGAGACTTCAGTGTCCCACTTTCAACAATGGAGGGAACATCCAGACAGAAAACCAACCAAGAAACAGAGGACTGGAACACACTATAGATCATAGATCATAGGGACCTAATAGACATAGAATATTTCACCAAACGGCAAAAAAAAAAAAAGGGGGGGGGGACAGGGGCATTCTTCTCAAGTGCACATACAAAATTCTCCAGGAGAGATCATATATTAGGTCGCAAAACAAGTGTTAACAAATTTAAGATCGAAGTTATACCAAGTATTTTTTCCAGCTACAATGGGATGAGACTGGGACTGAATAACTAAGAAAAGAGGGAAATTTCACAAATATGCGGAAACTAAGTAACTCCTGAACAATCACTGGGCCAAAGAGGAAATCAAAGGGAATTTTAAAAATTTTTCAAGGCAAATAGAAGTGACAACACAATTTACCAAACTTTACGCGATACAGCAAAAGCACTACTAAGAGAGAAGTTTAGAGTGAAAAACACCTATGTTAAAAAAGAAAGATCTCAAACAGTTTAACCTCAAGAAACTAGAAAGAACAAAGCAAACCCAAAGCTAACAGGGTGAAGGAAATCATAAAGATCAGAACAGAAATGAAGAATAGAAAAAAAATAAAAACATTGTGAAAATTAGTTGGTTTTTTGAAAAACTAAAATTGACAAGAACTAGGAAAAAAAGAAGACTCAAATTTAGGGAAGTGAACCAAGCATTTTATACTAAATATGTGGGCATGTTCTTCATTTTCAGGAAGAAATATACTCTTTTCCAGGCTCATCGAAAACATAGTCCTCCAATTCCATTTCTTATTATATAACTTCTGATGGTGACATGATAGCAGGGACAATACTCTGTGTTTTTGAAGGCAACCTACAGCTACAGGACAGAGGAGGCATCAGGAAATGTTGGAAATTGTGGCAAACAGAGCATAGACCCCATCTAATGGGGGGGGGAGCAGCTGCTACTTAGTTCCCACCGAGTGTTGATCTGTGAGAATGTGGGCACAATGTTGCTGGAGCCTTCTAAATGTTTTTAAAGAAGTTTCAAATTCAGATTTTCATATGAAAACTCCTGGGTTTTAAATCCTGGCTCAGTATTTTGAAACACTTCGCTAGCTGAATGCAACATTCATGTAGGTCAAATCTGGCCCGTCTATGGCCTACTCGCTTGAGAATCTGCTTTAAAAGAATCCGTATTTGCCACTGGGGCATATGAAAGCCATCTAGAATACCCAGTATTTAGTTTATTTGAGCTAAGTTCTTATTATAAGCTATAGAAAATTTTGAGTAATAGTTAAAGCTTTGAACTATAAACTGCGTAATGTATGCTATATAATAAACCTAGGTTTGCTGATTCAGAGAGAGGAGGTCAGTGCCTGGGAGTATCACCTAGGCCTGAAGTATTTAGACATGTTACTCCCCTAACAGAGACTCCTTGTGAAAACAACAGGCTTAATATCTATAGTATTTTGGAAAGAATACCGATTTCGGTATTTGAATACGAGTTTGAATCCTTGATCTTTTTTTTTTTTTTTTTTTAGTAACGTATAATGTATTATTTGTTTCAGGGGTACGGGTCTGTGATTCATCAGTCTTACACAATTCGCAGCACTCACCATAGTTACCCCATGACCCAGCAATTGCACCACTAGGTATTTACCTCAAAGATACAAATATAGTGATCTGAAGGGACACCTGTACCCCAGTGTTTATAGCAGCAGTGTCCACAGTAGCCAAACTATGGAAAGAGCCCAGATGTCCATTGACAGATGAATGATTAAGGAAGACGTGGTGTATATATACATATCATATACATATATATAATGCTACACTATATAGTATATATAATACAATAATATTATATAGTATAAATATATATATGTAATATATATAATACTTTATATATGTATAATACTACACACAATGGAATATTATGCAGCTGTATAAATGGAATCTTGCCATTTGCAATGACATGGATGGAACTAGAGGGTATTGTGCTAAGCGAAATAAGTCAATCAGAGAAAGAAAACTATCATATGATCTCACTGATATGAGGAATTTGAGAAACAAGACAAGATCATAGGGGAAGAGAGGAAAAAAAACGAAACTAGATGAAACCAGAGAGGGAGACAAACTGTAAGAGACTTAATCTCAGAAAACAAATTGAGGGTTGCTAGAAGGGGAGGCAGATGGGAGGGATGGAGTGGCTGGGTGAATCCTAGATCTTCTGTGTGACTTTAGGCATTACTTATGATCCCTTAGCCTTATTTCCCAAACTGTAATCATGGCGATAATACCTTCCTAGTGAGTATATAAACGTGACATTAGTAATAAATGTTAATGCCTGACATTTAGTAGATACCCAATAAATGGTAGACATATAATTATCACAGATTACATGTTTATTTGCACTGCTGTCTCATGAACTAACCTGTTCACAAAGATTGTAAGAACGATTAAATTATATAATCTCTATGACGTGTTGAATACAGCGCCCGCTAAGCCTCCCATGTGCATTATCGTTCTTGTTATTTGTAACAACAGTGCCCTGTTACCCAGAAGTGTACAGTGAATAGTTGCATACAAAGCACAATATTGTAGCTCTGGTCATTGGAGTCACAGTTTGGATTAACTCTCACCGTACCCAGTGGTCATGATCTTACTTCTTAGAGCGCTAATTTGTCATGCAGTTCTCTAAAATCAGGGCTGGTTTTGTTGTTGTTTCATTTGTTTTTGTTTTTGTTTTTTCAGTAAAGTTCTCAGAGTATCTTGCACAACCAGAATGGATTTGCCAAAAGATTTGGGAGACTCAGATTTCACAGGGAATGTTCCCTGTATCAAGAACTATTTCAGAAAAATTCAAAATACCCTACCACAGAAAACAATTCTTCTAGAAGTTTCCACCTTAGAATGACCAGATCTATTATTTTGTTGCTCATTTTACAACCATTACAAGGTGTACTGAAAAGGCTCTTTTCCATTCTGTCTAGACACCTTTTCCTAGACAACATCCTGAGACATAAGAATAAACACTAAAATGAACATATTACATCAAACATACCACTGAGAGGAATGATAAGTTTAACAGTTTCCCATGTGGGAAGCATATTGATGGTAATTATCTTTCCTCCTACTTCACTCAGTTTTGCGGACCCCTCTGTCGTGGTTGGGAGGCTCTGGTCATGCTTCACCACATACTTGAAGCATGTTTTGATTGGCTGGGAGCCTACTGTGGCTTCATTGGTGGCACAGGTGCTGGGAGTTTAAAGGGGATTGGTATTTTCCATGGTGGGTAGGCTGTGTGCTGCTCATTGCTAGTGCTCATGGGAAATTTGTTCTCACAGATCTAGCGAGTGATCAGTGTGTTTAACATTATCAATTAACAAGATTTTTTCAATAATATGAAAATTTTTTTCCAAGGACATGTAACCACCTATGGTTATTCTTCACAACAGGTTATTTTAGGAGGAATGAGGATTATCATTTTAAATGGGCAGGACACCAGCTGACATGGAAACCCTCTCTTCTCTAAATTCTTTCTTTAGCTGATAGACATGAGATGTTAGTTGCCTAGGAAGACCTTCACACCATTATCAACTTACCAGGTATTCTAAGAAGACAGTCCTTGAGTAGAAACTGAAGTCTTTCTAAACATAGTGTTGAGGAAAACAACTGGCAATTAATAAGACCACTTAACACAACTTTTACACACCACATCCAATATGCTAAATATCTCTAATACATTTCAAATCCTACCAAATTTTTAATAGATGCACACTCACAATTTCCCATCAATTTCTAACACATATAAATACTAGCATCAGAAAAAAAGAACATTGTTACTTGAAAATTTAAAAATTTTTTTGAAGTTTTCATGTCCCTGAGAGAAAGATTAAGATAACTTAAAACCTTCACCCTGATACTCCATTTATTTTTAGGAAACGATACACCCCAAATAGAGATTTTAATATGTTGCAATGTTTTGGACAGCACCTCTTTAAGCTTAACACTATTCTTAAGAATTTTCTTAAGTATATGCTCAAATATTTATATCTAGCAGGTATAGCCTATTTTATATAAATATAAATTTTTATCTTATATATGGTAAATTATAACCTAGTACAACACCTGCCATATAACCTCATTCCTTAGTTCATTAGTTAAAAAAAACTACCCACATGTTCTTTTTCTTTGATGAACATAATGATTAAGAAAGTTAACCAACTTAGGAGGCAGGGGTGTAATTTATGGCATTCACTGACATTATATGGTAACGTTTTCCATTCACACAATTTTCTGCCTCCTCACTACCTTGAGAAGTTGAAATATAACATTAAGTTGCTTGCTGCAGATACCACAACACCTCAAGATTATGGCTTTATGGAAATAAATATTCTCTCTAAATAAACCTGGAAACATATTTTTAGAGTTGTATTTTTTTTAGACTGGTAAATATGTTCCAGCTTATCTCATTGCTCTCTTTCACTCAATAGATTTTTGCAGGCAGGTGATGTGATTGTCATCACTGCCCAAACTAGGTTCCTATGACTCATTCAGTCTTTACTGGAAATAGAGAATTCAGAAACTAAAGTGAAAGTTATGGAAGTTAGTAACAGACAGCCTCGGTAAGCTGAGCATCTCATCAGTTCTCTAGAATCAGATACTAGCCAAGGCAGAGAATCCCATCTGGTTTTACTAACAACTGGATTCCAATTACAGGGCAGATTCCTCAGCTTTTCCCAAAGAAATACATATCACACTTCAAAAGATGGCATTTCTTTGGGAAAACATATTTTAATTATCTTATATCTTGTATCTTCTTAAAATCAGATGAAAAACAGTTTACTTTCCACCTATTTTTTTTTTCTGGGCAGGTAAAATCTCTAGGTCATTTATTTTTGAGCCTTTAATGCCTCTCATATACAAAAAGCAATTGCTGATTTGTTTGCCAAACAAAATGTGAAAGAATTAACAGAGGTCGTATCATTCAATAGTAATTTAGCCTTTTATTTAATGTCTCAATTAAAACTTAATAAGCATGCATGAGATGTATTTACAGTGTATGTTGAGTAGTGGTAAAAAAAACTTGTTTTGCCCACTTTTGCAAACTGGTAGATAGAACATATTTGTTTACTTGTAAAATGATAATTCCTCGAGGTGTGAACACTAGGGTATGGAAGAGGTGAAGAGACAAACATTATAACAGGTATTCTGCAAAAGTGTCAAGAGATGCAGAATGTTGCAACACAAACAAAAGATGGTGAATTGAAAATGATCTGTCCAGGGGTTGAACTAAAATTCTAAATGGCAAATAATCACATTATGTTGCTTGATTCATAAATCTTTGGAAGCATTCAAGATGGATTAAAAAAGGAACATTGAATTGTAATTTTTGAATAGATATTATTTCATTATTAATGATTAGTGCATATTAAGGAAAAACAATAATGTCTTTGTCTTGTCATATAAAGCAAAAATAATAGCCATATTTCATTGCCTTTTTAAAACAATTTTTACACAGTATATAAAATTATCACCACCTACTTAGCTGAAGCCACCAATATGGACTTCTGTATTGTACCCTCATAACAAGTAACATGGTGATAAATGAATGCTATTTTGAGTGATATTTTACAAATATGTGTTTGTAAACCGTCAAACTCAGTATTTTAATTTCTAATTTCCAATATTTTTAAGTGGATCATTTTCTTTATTTGAAATAAATTACCATAAACTACTTTTTTTTTTTCCATTTTGAGATGTTATTACATATTTAGTAAAATGGTAAAATCATGGCAAAACACCTAATGTAACTCAGACCTTTTCCACTGATCCTTTTAGGATCCTCAAGTCAGTTTAAAAAAGGCCTACTAGTTTTTGGAAAGTTATTTTCCTCAATAATTGCTCAAATTTTGTTTTATTTCCTCTGCTTTTGAGATCCTCAGGACATTTCATTTTGAAAAGAGAACATATATCTAAGAAAAAGGACAAAATCTTACTAGCAAGCAAGCATGTTTTAAAGAGAAAGATGATGTCTCAATATGTCAGGGAGGTATCTGATTTAAAAGGAAAATGCCATTCTTTTCTTCTATTAAGGTAGTCTTTATCCAAAATGTTTGAAAAATCTAACTCTTCAAATTATATTATGAAAATCTATGTAATTGAATAAAAGCAAGCTCTTCAGCTCTTCGATCTACAATATATATTTTTCACCCTAATGCCAAAACATTTCCGTGAAAAACTGAAACTAGCAATATGTAGCCAAAGCAACCAGGCAAGTTAATGATTTTTTTTTTCTTTCTACCAGGTTGGTTTGGCACCTTGTAGACACTGCTAAGCCAGCTCATGTTAGTGCTCGAAGTAAAGTGTTGTGGAGTTTTGCTTAGTTGTTTTTTCTCATTTTGATAGAACTTTTGTTTTCTGGAAATCTTCAAGAAATTTGTTATCCAACACTACTAAAACAACCTGTTGCATTTATAAAACTTAAATATCATAACAAAAAAGAATAAATCAAATGTGAGAACAGCTAAGTTTTTTAGAACATTTCCGTCTTTTTCCTGCAACATCATACTCATCGCAATGATAATGACCATGAAAACAGGGAAAGATTTGCAAATGCTAACAGGAAAGAGATGTATTCTCTGGCTCTACCAATCAGCTAACTTGTCAAAACTTTTCATATAAGGGAGTATTTACTGCAATCATACAGGTAAAAAAAAATCACTAATGTAATTTCTTTGTTAATTTACAATCAACTTAGAACCAAAAAATTACTTTAAACTACTTTTAAAGAAATAAATTCTCATTTTGAAAGCATGGACCTTTTTTTGTTTTTACATAAATTTAGCACCCAATATTAAAGTATCTGTCTTGATATCTATTTGATTTTATATCCTTATCTATTATATGTGGTTTCTTTTGGTTCCAAAGAACACACATATGCATGTACACAAACACACATGCATTCACATACAAACACACATACTGACACCACACACACATTCTCAGCATACTCACATGTGCACAAATCTGCACACGCACTCATACATATAATGTTTTGGAGCAATGAAAATTAAATCACGGGAAATCCTGACAAGAGTAGATGTAAGCATTTTGAAGGTGATGTATGCTACTTAATCTTATGGCTAAAATAGAATGAACACACTCGGGGAAAAGGGAACAATTTATTTGAAGATAGCTAGATTTAGAGTTTAAAAATTGAAAATATAAATCAAAAATAATCTATGTAGTCATGCAGTAAAGTAAGAACATCATACCCTCAATAAAGTTTCAAGTGCATGCAGTCTGGAAGAAATTGAAGGATACATCCCCTGTGTTGAAATGATGACAGATGGTCAGAGGATATTACACGTATTCCATTGATTTTGACAGTCATTAGGTTGGAGCATCGTGAGGACAACCCATAGTTGAACATCTTTTCCAATCAGTGCCAAAGACAAATCGGTCTGGCTCTACTAATGATGACCAACATTTTCAGCATATTCTTCTAGATTTCTATGTGTTTCTGGCAGAGAAAGAGGCAATTTGAAGATTTTCCCATTAAGCCATTGAAATTTTGGGATTCCTATGCAATGTTTTATCAATGCATTGCATCTCTGGCATCACCAACCGCTTCCCAACTCCGGATATTTCTCTGGAGTTCTAATCAGAATTACATCAGTATTCTCAATGTTTCTTTGAACCAGCTATAATGAATATGGATTATTAGATATTAATTTAATAATGTAAAATGTGTTTCAACTTTTGGACTATTCTTTTAATAATAATGTGAGTTTATTTAAGTCCTGATAAATAAATCTCCCTGCCTTATATTTTACCTGTGCTAATTGGGAATGAAAGTAGACTTTTGGCATGTTTTGGTTTCCTAGAAAGGAATGGTAATGGTAGTAACC
Organism: Potos flavus; assembly: GCA_028534135.1. Taxonomy (NCBI): domain Eukaryota; kingdom Metazoa; phylum Chordata; class Mammalia; order Carnivora; family Procyonidae; genus Potos; species Potos flavus. The sequence goes on from CM052883.1 coordinate 140,452,930, forward strand.
ATGTTCCCTTTGACAGTATCAAGACTCCCACTTTAATTACCTCTCTTCCTCAGAACGCAATCCACAGTAACCTAGGCATATGACCCAAATCAAAGGCATAAGATATTCCCTTTTTGGTCTTTAAATCTGTAGGATCCTGAAGAGTGAATACTGGGGGAATTTTTTTCCTCCTAGTTTCCATTTCTCATATGGTTAATAACAAATGAATATATTCATAAAGGGAAAAAAACCCTTTAAAATATTGAGAACTTACTCTGTGTGAGACATTAATCTAGAAGAGTGGCAAGTCATTTCTCTAGTCTAATGGAAGTGGGGTGTGGAAGGCACTGAGAGGAACTGTGGACACCTCAGCTGTATTTCTCTGACATAATGGTGTTATAGACGTACTCAAGGTACCGATTCACAGTGACCTATGGAAATGTCCTCTCTGAGTTGGAATCACAATCTGCATTTGTAACATCCTCCACTGGTGCTTGTAGCATCTCTGTGCATGCAGAGATGTTTGAGAACCACGGCAAATTTATCTAATGATAATGTGAATTCTGAGGTTGACTCAGTGTGGATGTTTCTGCTTGGTGGATGGTTTTCCTCTCTGCAGGGATAGAAGAGTCCTCTACTTTCCGATGATAGGTAGGGAGAGAGATAATGGAGAATGCCGACCCACTTCTTGAAAATCCTGGCATGCAACTGAGGTTTGTCAATTTTACTCACAGTCTATTGGCTGGATCTAGTCTCATATCCACATCTGAAGACATAGGAAATTGAGAAATATAGTCTTTAGCTGGGCAGTCTTTTTTTTTTTTTTCCCTTATCTTTAGCAAAAACTACACACTATGGAATATGGAGCCCAACTATTTGGTGGTGGTTCATCTCCAACACAGCAGTCACTTAATTATCTGAGCCTTAAACTTTTTATCTATAAAATGGCGTAAATAATAAATATCTTGAATGACAGCTGTGATCGGATGACACAGTGCATGAAGCTCTTTGTAATATTCATGTCGCGGGGTGCCTGGGTGGCTCAGTGGGTTAAAACCTCCGCCTTCGGCTCGGGCCAGGATCTCAGGGTCCTGGGATAGAGCCCCGCATGGGGCTCTCTGCTCAGCAGGGAGCCTGCTTCCCTCTCTCTCTCTCTCTGCCTGCCTCTCTGCCTACTTGTGATCTCTCCTTCTGTCAAATAAATAAATAAATAAATAAAATCTTAAAAAAAAATATTCATGTTACTAGACAATTGCACATTATTTCTGATATGTCAAAGTAAGTCCTATGCATATCTTTATTAAACATTAATTTGTGCATACAATATAGCTATTAGTGATACATTTCCAATATAACACAAGTACCCTTTCTATGCGTATTTTGCCATAGCACAGTATTATAGTACATAGATTCTTTTGCAAAAGTACTTTTTTTTAAAAAAGATCAACAGGAAGTCTTAAGGAGTACAAACTTTCAAGTATAAATGAATAGGTTCTGGGGATCTAATGTACAGCATGGTTACTATAGTTGATAATACTTGAATTGTATACTTGAAATTTGCTGAGAGAGAAGGTTTTAAGTGTTCTCACCACACACACACACACACACACACCATGTGAGGTGATGGGTGTGTTAATGGTGATTGTGGTAATCACAACACATATTAAATCATGTTGTACACCCTAAGTATATACTATTTCTGTTTGTCAATTATACCTCAATAAAGCTGGCAAGAAATTTTTTAAAAGAAGATGAATAGAAAGACTCAGTCTACTCTCATCATAGTGAAAACAAAACAAAGTAACCTACCATGAAGAATTTATGTAAGGGATTTTGAACGAGGAAATAGACTCATCTTTGACTTTGAGAAACCTATAGGCTCTTCACAATACACAAATAATTGTTATGCTTTCCTAAAGATAATTAGGAGTAAATGTTTTTGTTACCTTATTGAAAATAACAACAATTAAAAGCCAGATATATTCCCTTCAATGTAAATTTTCTTTTCGGGCAATGGGACACTGGTCTGAATTAAGGGAAGATACTTATATTCAGAGATATATATCATCCTCTTCTGAGATATATTTTAATATGAGTCCGTAATAAGGCACATGAGTTGATTAGCATCTATCCATATTTATTTATTTAGTAGGTGATCAAAGCACCAACTCAAACTAGGTTCATTTTAGAATATTACACTACCTGAAGGCAGAATGAGCCTTCAGTCTCCAAGTCCTCACAAAAAACCTCTTAAGACAGAGAAATACACACTGAAACAATATAATTTTTTTTTTAAATAAATACAAAACACTCATGTATTGGCTGTCATGTGCCTGCTAGCCAATCCTAGACATTTTGGGTGGGTAGCCCTTAAAATAGTAATGACAGCCACAACAATAGTTGACATTTGAGTGCCTCCTGTTTTCTATATATTATTATATGTGATAGTGTCATTTCTTTCTAAGAATTTAATATTTTTAGCTCTAACAGGTCTTTGATCAATTTTGAGTTAGTTTTTGTGTATGATGTAGGATTGGGTCCTGCCTTCATTCTTTTGCATGTGGAATATGAAATCTCATTTATCCAAGCAGGAGTTGTATGAGGTAGGTATCTGTCTTTTGCCAGGTCCCCCAGAGCAGAACTTGAGGTGAGGATTTGTGTTCAAACATTTCATTAAGGGACTGCTTGCTTAATGAGGAGACTTTAAGGGAGTATGGGAAGCGGGACAAGGGAAGGGAAGAAGCCAAGCTGGGTGCAACTCCAAGTGAAGTTCCAGATCAAACCTAATTCTTCAGGATAATTTTAGAAGTCAAATTACAGCTTGGGGGTTGTCCCCTTTAGGGCAAAGACTTTCATACTCCTAGTGTAGGGGTTACCTTACATCTAGCGGTGATGTAAACTCCCAGGTATTTCCAGCTCTCTGCCCAGGTAGGCAGAATGGCTCCCATGGCTCAAGGGAAGTCTTCTAAAGAGAGGGTTGGTTGCAGCCTCTTGCAGGCAAAAGACATAGGAGTCGGGGGACAGGTACCCATGAAAGAAATATGAGGGAATCTGGAATAGTCTTCATCTCAGTATCACATCCTTCACTTAACAGTTAAAGAAATGAAAGTTAGAAAAGTGGAATAACTTACCCTAGTTGATATGATTAATAAATGGGACAGTTCAAAATAAGCCTGAGTCTATGACTCTAAATCTTTGGAAAGATATGGGGTGTGTGGGAAGAATGTGGTTGGCGGAATGTGGCAGAGATAAACAGGTTAAATGGTGTGGGCACATTCTGATGACTGGGACACCACTGAGAGTCCTTCCTGCCCCAGCCCAAAAAGACAGATGTGAAGTGATGAAGACTTGATTTAGAAGAGGCATGAGAATTAAGGAAGTTGTGATTTTTTGACTGTCCATGCTCTTTCAATAAGTGTTGCTGGGACTACAGGGAAGCCACATACAAAAGAATGAAGTTGAATCCCCTACTTCACACCATATATAAAAGTTAACTCAAAATGGTCAAAGAACTATATGTAAGCACTAAAGTCTATAAAACTCTTAGAACAAAACATAGTAAATCTTTGTGACCTTGAATTTAACAATGGTTTCTCAGCTGTGACATCAAAAGCACAAGCAATAAAATCAAAAATAGATCAATTGGACTTCAACAAAATTAAAAACTTTTGTGCTTTGAATGACACAATCAAGAAAGTAAAAAAGACAACCCAAAGAATGGGAGAAAATATTTGCATATCATATATCTGATAAAGGACTTGTATCTAGAATATATAAAGAACTCTTAAAGTGAATAATGAAAAAGCATGTAACAAATTACAAATCACAATTAGAAAATTCGAAGAGAATCTGAATGGACATTTCTCCAGAGAAGATACAAAAATGTCCAAAAAGCATAGGAAAAAATGTTCAACCTCATCAGTCATCAGCAAAATGTAAATCCAAACCACAGTGAGATGGCACTTCATACCTGCGAGGATGGCTTTAATAAAAGAGACATAGTGGCAAGAGTTAGGATGTGGAGTAATCAGACCCCTTGTACACAGCTGGCAGGAGTGGGCAATGATAGAGCTGCTGTGGCGAATGATCTGGCAGTTCCTGAAAAGCTAGACAGAGTTAACCATTTGACCCAGCAGTTCTTTTCCAAGGATACACCGAAGTGAAATGGAAACATATCCACACAAAAACTTGTGCAGGGAATGTTTATAGCAGCATTATTCATGATGATCAAAAAGTGGAAACAACCCAAATGTCCATTATGAATGAATGCATATAAATGTGTTATGCCCACATAATGGAATATTATTCAGCCATAAAAAGGAATGAAGTACTGATACCTGCTATAACACAGATGCTATAGTCGAAATGAGTGTGTCCCCCTAAAATTCCTATGTGGAAATCCTAACCTCCAAGTTGACCATCTCAATGGTGAGGGGAGACTTTGGGGACGTGATCAGCTCATGAAGGTGGAGCCCTCATGAATGGAAACAGTGCTCTATGAGAGAGAGCCCACAGAGCTCCCTAGCCCCATCTGCCATGTGAGAATACAAAGAGAAGTTGGTGACCCGGAAGAGGGCCCTTCCCCACCATGCTGGTACCCTGATCTCAGACTTCTAGTTTCCAGAAATGTGAGAAATAAATTTCTCTAGTTTAGAAGCTACCCAGTCTATGATATTTTGTTTTAGCAGAACGAACGGACTAAGATAGCAGATTAAACTTGATAACGTAATACTAAGAGGCTGGACAATCATATGATTCAGTTCATGTGAAATATCCAGAATAAATGAATCTTTAGATGCAGAAGGTAGATGAGTGATTACCTCAGGCTGGGTGGGGTGGGGGAGGGCAGAAGGTAAGAGAATTGGACAATGATGGCTAAAGGGCAGGTATGGGGCTTTTTAGGAGCGGTTATAAAAACTGTCCTAAAATTGATTGTGGTGATGGTTGCACAATGCTGTGAATATAGTAAGAACTCTTGAATTACGCACTTTAAATGACTGAACTGTATGGTATGTAAATGATCTCTCAGTATTATTGCAAAAAGACAAAAACCCATGCTAGTAATACTCATAGTCGTAGTGGTTGAGAGACTTTTTTTTCATAAATATCCAGGCCGACAAGCTGAATTCGGAAAGCAGGGCATTCACAGAGGGCCTTGCTGGCAGGTGTTTTGTGGTCCTTGAAGGCTGCCTCACAGCTAGAGGGGAGACGTTCCTAAAACCGAGGTGGTGTTTGGTTGTGGAAATGTTCATTGAGAGCTGTGGCTAAAGGGCCAGGGGGCGATGTCAGCACAGCCGCTGCCCCGCTCATGATGATCACCTGTGTGTCTCTACTTTCTGGGGCAAAACAAATCCTAGAAGCTGACTATTTGAAAGAGCTCCATCCTTTTGTCACCTGCTGGCCCTTTTTGCTCCTTGATCGAGCACACGGACTGGAGGCAGCAGGGACCTTGGCTGAGCAGCTCCTTGAGTTGGGAGAAACAGCACATGGGGCTCCAGCAGAAGCCTCCAGATTGAAGGCGAAGTCTTGCGAAATCAGCAGGGCGGGCAGCTGAAGAGCATGCGAATATTGTGCATTTGTAAATATTTGAGCACATCTGCTTCGTTCCCTCCCAAAAAACCAGTGGGAAAACCCGCCTCGCATTGTGCCATGCAATGCCGTTACCCTGCTCTAATTGTCAAATCTGTTGAGTGTTTTCCTCCTTAACACAAAAATTAAACATTGCTCTCCTCATTCATGATTAATTCAGCTGCAGCGCTGCACTGTGTCACACTGCATTTTTTAAAGTAATTGTTAAATTCTACCTCATAATCAGAGCAGTTTTAATTAACTTTTTGTCAGTTAATCTTTTTTCCCTCATACATTTTCCATATCTAGTGTGTATACGGCACGTCTCTGCCCAGGGGTTTGTAGCCCCTCGGTATGAATGCTTAAGCCCTATTAGTGCCGAAGGGTGTGCCACGTGCGGGCGGAGAAAGGGGGCCTTCCAGGCTCCATTCTGCTCAGCTTTCCTGGGCCTTGCTGGTTATGTCATTTGCATTAAAGAGCTCCTCCACAGTGAGCTCATTCCTAAGCTGCAAAGTTCAGGCTTTCTCTTCCCTTTCTAGAATGTTTTCTGTGTCTAGGGGAGGGATGGTGCATCACAGAACATAGAGCAAGAGGCAAGAGACCCAAACTGAAATATAGAATGAACCCACGGCGAGGGGTTGATCGCAGTGTCCCTACGTGATTCTTGCCTCAGAGCTAGTCCTTCTTCAGAAGAGTTCCTTCAGTGTCTCTGACCTTGGCAATTTAGCAAAGTCACAGTCCACGTAGTCGAACTTTGCTGTCTGCGGAGCTCACCCGTCGGTTGTATGCACCGTTCAACTTACAGTTCTGCTCACCTATGTCTTTAGTCCTCAAATAGTGCTTGTCATGGGTACATAACGTAGGAATCCCAAGTCCATCTTAAGGTGTACATACGCATGTTTTCTTGCTCAAAAGGTGTCTGTCTTTAAAAGCGGTTGTGTGTTGGTTTTTCTAAAAGTTTTAAAAATGTGCACATGGGTGTGATAGTACCACTACTACTACTTCCAGCAAAGCAGCCACTTTTGGGTATTTGTAGGATCTCTTTTTCAGGATATCACATGAGTTTCTCAGTGTTAAAAAGCATAAAATTGAAGAAGTAGGAACTGATAATTCTTTATTTTAGAATCTGATGCTAAAATGCTGAGAGATTAAATAAACACACCAGATGTTCAAATGGTTAAGTTACTTAAGCACAGTGTCGTCAAGCCCTAGAAGAGGTGATGCATTCATTCTATGAACATTTCTGCTGAGGTGCCACCATATTGAATTTGTTAGTTGGCCTGTTCTACCCAGGGTTGTCTATCCTGAGGATTAAATGTTATTTGGTTAAAAATTATACAAAAGGTTTCCTCCTAAGAAGTACATCACAAGGTAATTTAAGGCAAAGTGTGTTCTGTATGAAGTGATTTGACCTCAGAAAAATTAGAGTGTGTAGGATTCATAGTCTGTGTTCAAATCTTAAGTATGTAATTTACAAGGTCAGCGGGTAGGCAAGTAGCTTAACTCCTATGAGTCCTATTTTCCTCTTCTGTAAAATTGGAATAATATTTCCTGCATCATACCATTTTTCTGATGATTAAAAGAAATTATTTTAATGGACTTAGCACCGTGTAAGTTCTGAGTAGAGAAGCAATGATAATGACGGTGATGGCTTGTACTATTCTCGGTGCCTGACTTGAAATCATTTATATCATTCTGCACATAGAGCACAGTGGGTCCAAGAACCTGTCCCAAACTTTATCATGATCTGTCCTGACTCTGTCTTCCGGAAGGGAGCTCCTTCCTGTGAACTTCTAGAGGACTAATTCCGTGTCTTGTTTAACTTGTGTCTCCTGCAGGCCGAGCACAATGTCTTATGCGGTGTGCGTGCTCAATTGATCATTGCCAAATTGTAACTGAATCCTCATTTTTTTGTTCTTTAACTCTTTCAGCAATATTCAGTAAACCGTACTGCTGAAAGACGAACGAAGTATGGTTTCTGTCCTCAAAGTATTCAGAGCTGACTGAGGAATTATCTAGGTAGACAGATAACTACAGAACAGCGTGTCTGTAGCTGCCCTACTTCCTGGAGATGGGAAGGCTTTACTGAGAAGGCAATGTGTCCATGGGCCTGGAGTAAGCGAGAGTTTTACCCAGACTGAGTCTAAAGGAAGGCCATTCAAGATTACCAGAGTATACACACTAAAAGACAGGGCGCCTGGGTGGCTCAGTTGGTTAAGCGACTGCCTTTGGCTCAGGTCATGATCCCAGAGTCCTAGGATCGATTCCCGCATCAGGCTCCCAGCTCCACGGGGAGTCTGCTTCTCCCTCTGACCTTCTCCCCTCTCATGCTCTCTCTCACTGTCTCTCTCTCAAATAAATAAAATCTTAAAAAAAAAAGAAAAGACAGAATCATGAAACAGAGCACTTTCAGGAAATGGCGAGAAGTGCCATGTAGTTAGATTCTGGTGTGCAGAGGTTTGTGGCCAATGTCATGCTCTCGTTTTGCCTGCCCATAGGAAGGAGGAAAAAACACAAACCAAATGCAAAAATTCTGGGTGAATGCCTCAGAGGTGGGTACGATGTAGTAAGAACAAGGAATGGGACGAATTTAAAGAGTGAGAGGTAATGAGGAAAGGCTGTGGAACAGCCCAGAGATAACTTTGTCATTTGTTACCCATAAAAAGACAATTTATATTTCCCTTAAATAATCCTTTTGTTGTGTTTGTGTGTGGGTGGAAGTGAACCTTAATTCTACTCTTAGTGTGGTTGAGAAATTCAGCTCTCTGTTTGCACTTTCCCAGAATTCTCTTATTTGCTCTTTGTATTCAAGTACAAAGAAGAATGGCTCTAATCCAATTTTGATTTGGAAGCCAAGTATGATGGGAGTGTAGATGTCACAGCAATGTGTCCAAATTTACTTTATTTTTGAAATGTCGTGAATATGCTGCTTAGAATTATTCATCACTGGTATTCGTTTTTCCACATAGGAGTATTTTATGATTCTATTTCCTAATTTGTGAGTCCTAATGTAAAATGTGCTGATATATCAACTTTATTAATACATAATTCCCTGGAACTATCTACTTTAATTTATAATAATTTCTAAACTTGAAATTTAAAATAAATATTAAAAGAGACTACGTAAAACTATCACAGCCCTTAAATCAATACTTGAGAATATTTTAATTCCCAGAAATTCCCCATGGTGAGAAGAAGATTTATTTCTTGTTGACAGGGACAGGGAAAATAAGTTAAAGGCTTGCTTTTCACAATATTTTATTTCAAATAAATTTAGCTTTGCCATAAAATAAATAATTTTGGAGATGGATTTGTAACAAAAAATAAATGACCAGTAAATTTTAGATTGCTAAAATTATAAAGTTTTGGGGGACGAACATTCGTCATACTTCAGGTAATATAAACTAACAACAAACAGATAAAACGGAATTCACTGCTATTTTTTGTTGTTGTATGCAAGCATTTATATTGAGCCCATTGAAGATCTATTTTTTTTAATATTAAACCTTTATGACCTACTTCAATTTCAATTTTTCTTCTTAACTTATTAAACAATTCAAATTAATTAGAATTGAAAAGAATGAATAAAATTTTGTTAGGTTTGTGGAGGACTCCAGATTGTGGACATATTTGATTTGACCCCGAACTCAATAAAATTATTAATTACTAAGAAGGGATCCCCAAGGGCTTCCTTTTAGAATTGAAAACCCATGATGTTCAAATGTACTTTGTAAATGGGTATTTCCAAACTGATAGCAAATAGCAAATCTTTAATTAATGTGCATAAAATTAAAATTTACTTACAGAGAATTAAACTGGAATTTGAAGTTCTCATAATCCAAACCAATATGAAGCTGAGAAATTCAATTTTACAGTCTCTTTTCTTTCACAACATATATAATGCCTTGTATTTTTCATTATTATTCCATTTAGTAGATCATTTTAAAGCAAAGTTTGCGAAGAATCCTAAAAGCATGAGGAAAGTTCATGAAGCAAACTATTAAAAGAACCACTAACTTAAAAATAAACAAGAAAAGGAATATATATATGTTCCTTTATATATATATTTATATGTAGTTACTTATATATAAGCAATTATTTTTACATTAAAGTGTTTTAGAGCTGAGAGATCTCAGTTTAGAATCTGGGGCCCTATACACTCAAAGGGGCTGAGTTTGGGGCAATAAGTAGCATTTTTAATATGTCCTAAACTTTAGAATCCACCCTGCATTTACCCTATGGACACATGTAGCAATTGAAAAGATGCCAGATTTCCCAAAAACAAAAACAAAAAAACAACTCTTCCAGTCTTGATTAAAGTCACGATTAAAAGTGTGTGAGCCATTACTATCTCGAAGCGTCACCTGAGATTAGAACAAACAGCCAACAAAATAAAGCAGCTATTGTAAGGATAGAAATGGATCGAGCGTCAACAGTAAATAAATAAAATGTGCACCCTCGTCTGTACTCCACGGAAGACACGGTTTGCAGAATTTTTATTGGCATTCTGCCATACTTATTTTCATTTATCTGCCTCAAAGCACCATTTCAAAAAGTGCAAAAGCATGTTGTTGATAAAGTAGATTGTTTATAGCTGAATTGAAAATTTCAGAACAACACGTATTGTAATCAGGTTGGGGAGGGAGGGGCAGGAAGACTGCAGCTGCGGCTTTTTGAAACCTTGTCACCATCGCTGCTAGAGATAGAAAGATGTGTTATTTTGCTCTACAAAATTTAATAAGCAAATCTTTATAAACTGTATTAAGTGACAAGTATTACCAAAAGCCATAAAGTCTACCGGGTCTTTATTTACGGAAACGCTCTCCCAGCACACTGTTCCCATATTGCAGTCTCCTTTATGGTATTGTGTTTGTAATGTACTCAGCGACTCCAGGGTGATTTCAATGATAGTAAATCCTGGGCCCGTGAGTCCCCATGTGTACCATAGTAATTTTAATACTTCTGCAGTTAAGTAGTGGTGGGTATAAATTTCAGCACCAACTTTTAGTTGCTTCACTGTGGTTTTTTTTTTTTTTCTTTTCTTTTTTTCCTTGTGGCTGTTTTTGCAAAAGCAGAGCCAATGAGTATGAAAATAAGAGCAATGCTTACACAAATGGACATTTAGAAGAGAGATGCTACATCCCCTTTCTTTCTTTATATTGTTAAACATCATAGCTGACAAACGTCATGTACTCTGTTCAATAAGTGACTGTTAGGAAACACGTGAGATAAACAAAAATTGTATGAAAATAGTAACTGTCTTACACTGGGTTCCCCGGATCCCTACGACCCCTAAAGATGTTACTTGGTATTCTTGGGGGGACTAAAGTGATTCCTGTGGTCAAATGTGTTCAGGAAAAATGCTGAGTTAAAGTTAAATTTCTTTTTAGGCTTTTTAGTCTTTAAATGCAACATGCAACATTAATCTCCAGGAAGATGTGTCATTTCTCTTTTTTTTTTTCCTTTTAACAAACCTATTTCACGCCTGTGGAACCAGCGCTCTAACTGTGTGCAGGGTATACTGGTTTAGAGACATGTAATACGTTTAATATACTGGGATTTAAGCAAAGCTTTTGCATCTAAACTCTGAGCATTTAGGGAGATCAATACCTAGCATAGGATATTTTATAAAACTTTGCTAAACATTTGTGGAAGAAATTAATGAATTTTTGCACGAAGTCTATCTTGCTAATATTTGAATGTCTAGCACGCTAACTGGTAGTGTCATGTGCTGATGAATCCAGTGACTTTGTACTAATCCTAAGGATTAGGGCCAATCATCTTGTCTCAGTTGTCTTGGAAGTCTGGTTCATTTGCATTTGTGTATGATACACTTCTTTATTTTTTTCCAGTCTAGGACTTTTGAGAATTTCCTTTAGAATTTACTTTCAAAATTAGATCTTAGCTCTTAGTATACCTTTTTCTTTGATCGTCTTCAATTTTACTACAGTATGTCTTCACTAATCTGCGATCCCTTGTCTTCTGAAGTCTTTCTTTTGTTTTATGTGATGTTTCCATTATCATTTATTCAAACTTTTCTCCCTTTTGATTATTGTTTTCTTCCCAGTGTTCTATTATCTGTTTGTTGACAGTTGTACTTCTATCCTCCCCATCATCTAAGTTTATTTTAAACATTTCTTTCTCCTTATTCCTTTCTAGTGCCTTCAAACTCAACCTGGTTTTTCAGGACAATAATTTATGCTTTGACTATATCCATCCTGATTAGAGTTGCCGGATAAAATATAGAACACCCAGTTAAATTTGAATTTCAGATAAACCGTGACTACTTTTTTTAGTATAAATTGTCCATAATGCTATAAGTGGCAAAGTGGGACATACTTAATTAAAAATTTTTTCCTCATTTATCTGAAATTCAAATTTAACTGGAAATCCTCTATTTTTACCTGCTAAATCTGTTTCCTCTGTTTCTACCACCTAAATACCAGTCTCTTCTTTTTTGTTTCCATTTCCGTAAACCCATCTCTAGAAATTCCATTTCTTAGTGTCAGTAATATTCTTTTGTCAAGGAAGGAGTATAAATCATTAATATGAGCTTTAATGGAAAACCCCATAGAGATTCGTGAGGTGTTGAAAAGAGAATGGACAGTATTTTGGTTTAATTGTTAGCATTATGCTAATCAGAAACAGAGGGGTGACTTTCAGGCTTTTGAGGAATGCTATCGGAATCATATAAGAAAACACCAACTGCTATGACAAACAGGTCCCCAAATGTATAATGTCCCCAAAACAATCGAATTTTATTTCTCGGTAACATGGCAATTCTCAGTGGGTAAAAAGTCTGGTATTTTAAGCAGCCAAGTAATTGTTTTTGTCCACACCTGTATGTGTTCACAGCCGGCATGATTACGACCCTCCTGGTGAGTCAGGGAAAGAACAAAGCACGGAAGAACATGCCTATAAGTTTCTAGTGGGTGAAGGCTGAAAGTGATATGTATCATGTCTGCTCATATTCCATTAGTTGGAATTCAGTCCCATAGCCATGTCTGACTGCAAGGGAGTCTATAAAATGTAATCCCGTTCTTCCCAGGAAGAAGAGAAGATCGATTTTAGTGGGTAGGTTGATTCTGCCGCTACACAGGCATTGCGTAGGGTAAAGCATGCTTATGCTAAAGATGCATGGAAGCGGGGTGCCTGGGTGGCTCAGTGGGTTAGAGCCTCTGCCTTCAGCTCAGGTCATGATCTCAGGGTCCTGGGATCGAGCCCCGCATCGGGCTCTCTGCTCAGCAGGGAGCCTGCTTCCCCGTTTCTCTCTGCCTGCCTATCTGCCTACTTGTGATCTCTCTCTCTCTCTCTGTCAAATAAATAAATAAAATCTTTATAAAAAATGCATGGAAGCAACTGTGCAGATAATGTTGGAGAATATTTTATTTTCAGGGAATCATAACAATTGAATTTTGTGCTTTATTTATAATTATTTGTTGATGTGATTAAACAGCACAGGTGCCTCCAGGAGAAAAATAAAATTAATGACATTGCATTGACATTTCCCAAGAGTCAAGGGACGAACAGATTATAGTCTCCACTCTGATGTTTAACAGATTGATTATTGGGATGGATATCCAAGGTGGTTTGGGAAAAACAAGGTGGCTTTATGTGGATATGGGTAAACCATTAAACAAAGCAGAGTGAGGAAGGCTGCCAAGGTATGTGAGTACCTTTTTAGCAGATGAATCAGAAACTTCTGTTTGCAGAGCTGTCAACATAGCCCCTCTCCTAAATACTAATTGCTTAACAAACAAGATATTAAAATCTTTAAAATAAGTGTTTCTTTGTCATATATGTGTATTTATAAACATAGAACGGAAATCTCTACATGGAAAATATTTAGAGTTAGATGCTGTTGTAGGTAATTAGTGGAAAAGACTGTATGTTTTCTCATCCACCTGCTGGTAGAAGCAGATGGTAGCTTATTTCTGCCCATGTGACCTACAGATTCTCCAGGTTTACCAAAATACTATGACTATAGTAATAGCATTGTTTTTCTCCCAGGTATGGTTAGGACTATGGTGTCTAGAAATAGTTTGCCTTCTTCCCGCTCCTCACCAACCTTTTGAGAGCAAATACAAATAGAGGGTACGGGTCTTATTTTTTTTTTTAGATGATGCTTTCAAAAGTACTATTTTCCCCTAGAGGAATGGTTATAATTTTTGATGGAAAGAATACTATTATTTTTAATCTTACAGTGAAAGAAAATCTTTTGGGGTTTATATCTTGTTTGATTTTAGCCAAAAAAAAAAAAAAGAAGCAGTGTTCCAGGTATAAGGGGATTGGCACAATCTCTTTGCCAGCACATAGTCATTTCCATCCACCTCCCAGCTCTGTTGTAAGCCTGGCTACTTGGCTCTTCATTCTTTTACAGCAAACCACTGGATACTTGATAATTTTATTTTCATCTCAGAGAAAACCAAGTATATTCATTAGCAAATTTTATTTGAGTAACCATACAAAATTCAAATAGAATTAATTTTCAGTTCTTTTTATTTCCCTTCCCTAGTTCTAAAAACGTACACCAGAAAAGATAAAATGAAACAGAAAGGACATTTTATGCATCTGTTTAATCTTAGAACTAAAATGTGCTAATGAAACAAATAAGATAAAAAGATTTCGTGAAAAGATGCTAGACCATGGTTGTGAAAGCAACACCTGATCGTCCTTTCTCTGGCAAAACCCTTACAGTAGGAGCTATGACCTTAGGAATCTCACTCCACCTAAGCAAAGTGTCCACTCATTAGTAGGGCAGCTGATGTTCTCTTCAAAGATGATTCCAAATGATTTTTCTTGCTAACCTCAGCATCACTTATTGTTAGTTTCAAACTTTACCATTTTTCTTGAATGGGTTCTTCAAAAGAGTTTATTTATAAACGGTGGGCAGGACTTGAAATGTTTTTTCCCTAAGCTCTTTCTGATGTCTAGAAATGTGGTTATTCCAAAATTAGGCTTTTCATATATTTTAAGCAGGTTTCAGTTTTTTGGAATTCATTGATGGTCAAGGCTTTCAGTTCCTTTTCTTTCATCAAATTGAGGCCTGCGTCATCAGCCGAAAAGTTGAATAAATCAAAAAATGCTAGTCAGGTGTATTGAAGGCCCAGCCATCGGCTTTCACAGGGCGACTTTGTCCTCTCCTTAAGACCGTGGACAAACCCATTCATCATAATGTGTCTGGACTTCTGCAGGGGATGGAAATACCCAATCTCATTTTTTTCCATGGGCTCTTTTGTAAGCTTAACTAGAGTAACATAAAATATTCTAGAAAAAAATAATGTAGGGAAGAAGAAAGACATTGTTATTATAATAAAGCAGCCGTTTAGTTCACTGTACACTAATTGCTTTGAGATTTTGAAAGCCTCTCAAAGTGCGTTCCCGGGACCAGCCACAGGGGCATCACCCGGGGCCTGCTAAAGACAGAATCGGGGCCCTACCCCAGACTTACGGAATTGGATCTGCATTTTAGTCAGATTCCCAAGGTGATTGATAAGCATGTTAAACTTGAAGAAGCACCAAGAGGCAGCCCTGTGAAGTATGTGTGATGGTCTCAGTTCTACCGCGAAGGAATCCGAGGCTCAGAAAGGCGAAATTGTACAACTTGAGAACTTAAGCTCAGGTCTGTTTGAAGCTCACATTCACACATTTCCACCACACTTCCCTGCTTTCAGTGCACTGTAGCCAGTTTTTAAAGACAAGTGCAAAATCGTTGTCTACTTTTTTTTCTTTCTTCTTCTTCTTCTTCTTTTTTTTTTTTTTTTTTTTTTTTACTATTTTTACTAGCTTTTGACTATTCTGGCAATGTTCTCCAAAAGGACATACACTTACACAAAATTCTGGTGACAGCGAAGCCATGCTTTGCTGAAGGAGACCCAGTCTGGTGGGAAGATCAACAGCAAGGATTTTTGTGGCTTTGCGTAGTTCTATTTTTGAGCGCTTGGAGGATCTTATTTATTAGAGTGTGTTTGCAGAATCTGTCAGTAAACATCTTTTCTTTGTTAATATTTAACCCACCAACTCTTTCAAGCTTCCATTTTTTCCAGTCTCACAGTCCCACATGCTTTTTAATCCACTAATAGCACCAAACTGTCTCCACGGTGCAATAAAAGTCTTCTCTTTTATGACTTCCTTGAATTACTACCCTAACTTATAATTTGCCAGATTTGTTTTTGCCTTCAAATCCCTTACTTCATTGTAGCCACATGAAAAATGTTACACCCTATGCATTTTCCTCCCCAAACCCTAATGCTTATTTTTAATATACTAATAGTTCTTGCCCAGAATAATTTAGTCTTGCTGCCATCCAGAATGTTTTATTCACCATTCAAAAGAACTTTTAGAAGTTTCTCTGTAAAATATTGGGAAATATTTGAAGTCGTTCTAATGATTACTGAAATCCAGTAAACCTTAATTACATCACATAATTCACAAAAATACCCCAAAGAGTTTAGGGAAACTCCCAAAGAAATTAGATTGGCCATTTAGAGGCTTCCTAGACTTGCTTTTTAATGCTCAAGTATTTTCAAAGGAAATGTGGGATGGGCTTCCAGAAGTCAAGGGAGCTCCTTTTTGAGTGGGGTCCATAAATACCTTGACCTTATCTGAAGCAAGTGAAAGAGACGATTTGAGTTGAAGATAATTTTATTTTTGTTGTATTTACTTAAGAGCCAGAAAGTGGGGAAGGGTTTAGTTTATAACTTCCTGTCCTAAGGAAGGGGAGATAAACCAGGGACTATGAAAAATGTCTAATTGTCAGTTTTCTTTATTTTATCATAGCTCCAAAAACTGACCCCAGTTCCATGTGTGTGCACGTATGGGTGTGTTTATGTATTTGGAGCAAAAAACTCCGCAGAAGGAAAGAACAGTGCGAAAGTGATAGTGATGGGCATCCCTTCCACTCCCACCTTTACCCAAGAAAAATCATCTGTATGATAATTGACGCACTCTCCAGTGGATTAATATCTAGGAGGCCTTGGTCTCTGAATCAGAATCTGCCTAGTACTTGCACATCATCCTTCCCTTGCATTATCAACAATGCAATCCCCAGACAAAGTAGGATAGCCAAAGTACAATTTACGAGCTTGTAGTGGGTTCACTTCAAGCTGTTCTAGCTCAGCGTGGTACTTTTGACCAGGATGGCAGAGAACTATGCCAAGTTGTACATGGCTGCTCCAAACACAAATGCTCTCTGGACCTCTAACTCAGAAGTTTCAGGACGTGTAAGGCAGTGAATACGTAAGGTGGGTGATTTACTCTTCACCACATGTAAAGTGACTGAGTTAGGCTACTGAATTTAACAATGTGCAGGTTGAATTACTGGGGAAAAGAGCTGGGAATACTAATTGGGAAGGAAAGTTGTATCTTTTCCCACCTTTTTACTTCTAAAATAGTCAAACAGCATGAAACATATTGATCTGAGAAACTCCTTCTGGCTAACTGACCACTGATAGGGTTTCAATAGAAACTTCTTTAATTTATAGTTGCTTTTACTAAGTATTGACCATGCAGCTTCCGTGGTTCCTGATATAGAGCAAGTCCTCAGGAAATACTATTTTATTTTAAGTAATAGTAATAGTCACATTAGTACCATCATAGGATTTGTCAGTATAAAATTGGTCCTAATTCGTGAGAAAAATATTGCCATAGGCTTTTGACTGATTTCCTATTTATTAAGCCTAATAAAATAAAACTCTTGGTTGGAAAATACAGTGCATTTGCAACAGAAAATATTATACTGGATGAAGATATTATTCCTATATTGTTAACATTTGAGATTTCTCTAATGTATTTGAGTGTTGCAGTAAAATGCTTACTCTTTCCAGAAAAATAAAAGTGTAAAATGAAACCTAGTTTTTTTGTTTGCTGGTGTGAGTTACTAGATAGTATCAGAACAAGTCTGAAGACTGCTAGAAAAATCTATTTGAGGGAGAAATTATGGCCACCAAGAACTTGAGGGGATAAGATGGTAGAGAAAAGAAAAGGACAGAGAGGTGATCTTCCCACTGAGCTCTGCTTTAAGTTTCGAGGCATTTGCTGATTAGTAGGTAATAACAAATAGGCTGCAAAGCTGAACTGAACTTTCACCATTTTCAGTGCGGTGGGGGGGGGGGGGAGGGCACCCACTGGAATTAAAGATCCACCAAGGCTTTTAGCTGAGACCCCTGAAGAGTCATATCTTAGGTGTGAGAGAAAAACTGAAATAGACAAGTCCTCACTCTGAAATGAATTCAAAGCCAAGCTCAACCTCAGACTGAATTAAAGTGATCTTCGTGTTAGAAGCAAAATCAGCTTTCTCAGGAAATTGATCACATCCCCAGACTCTTAAGTAATCTCTAGAATTTTTGATACAAAATATCCTGTAGTCCCCCCAAAATTAAAGCATACCAAGAGAGAAGATTTAATGACCAAAAACTAAGAGAAAAAATAGACTATGAAAACAATCCCTAGAAATCTAGATATTGGAGTTACTAGACACAAATATTAATATAATTAAAATATTAAAAAATGATATCAAGATAAGAAATTTACCTAATAATTTTTAGTATGAAAAGGAAACAAATGGGGCTCCTGGGTGGCTCAGTGGGTTAAAGCCTCTCCTTCGGCTCAGGTTATGATCTCAGGGTCCTGGGATCAAGACCCACATCGGGCTCTCTGCTCAGCGGAGAGTCTGTTTCCCCCCTCTCTCTCTGCCTGCCTTTCTGCCAACTTGTGATCTGTCTCTCTCTGTCAAATAAGTAAATAAAATCTTTAAAAAAAAAAAAAGAAAAAAAGAAAAGGAAACAAACGGATATTCAAGGCCCAAATCATTAAGTAACTAAAATTAGAAGTCCCATAGATGTTTTTGATAGTAGATCAGATAAGCTGAAGGAAAAAGTAATGCAGGAGAAGATAGGTCAGTAAGAAACACACAGACTAAAGCACAGGGAGAAAAGTGTGCTATTTTCAGGAAAGAATAGAAGATACAAATATTGTGTGTGTATATGTATACACACACACATATATATACTTCACATATACACACACCATTATATATAATTATATATATTATTAATATATACTAATACAATGTATAATGTATATATAAAGGTATATATGTATAATGTATAAATAATATATATAATGTATATATAATTATATATTATATGCAATTATATATTATATAATTATATATGATTATAATTATAAATGTGATTATATTATATAATTATAATTCCATTTTACATATATATGTGTATATATATATACACCACTTCTTCTTTATCCATTCATCCATCAAAGGATAAATGGGCCCTTTCCATGGTTTGGCTATTGTAAATGACGCTGCAATAAACATAGGGATACATATATCTTTTTTAGTTAGTGTTTTTGTATTCTTTGGGTAAATAGCCATTAGTGCAATTAGTAAATCATACGGTAGTTCTATTTTTAATTTTTAAATAAGACTCATTTATTTTTAGAGAGAGAGAGAGAGAGAGGGAGAGAGAGCGCGCGCATGAGCATGCACTAGCGGGGAGAGGGCCAAAGGGCGAGGGAGAGACTCTTGAGCAGACTCCCTGCTGAGTGCAGAGCCCAGTGTGGAACTAGATCTCACGACCCTGAGATCATGACCCAAGCTGAAACCAAGGGTCAGACACTCAACTGACTGAGCCACCCAGGGGCCCCATCTATTTTCAAATTTTTGAGGAACCTCCATCCTGTTTTCCACAGTGGCTGTACCAGTTTGCTTTCCCACCAACGGTGCACAAGGGTCCCTTTTTCTCCACATCCTCGCCAACACTCATTTCTTGTGTTTTTGATTTTAGCCATTCTGACAGGTGTGAGGTGATAGCTTATTGTGGTTCTGATTTGCATTTCCCTGATAATGAGTGAAGTTGATCATCTTTTCGTGTGCCTGTTGGCCAACTGTATGTCTTCTTTGGAGAAATGTCTGCCCATATCTTCTGCCCATTTTTAATTGGATTATTTGTGGGGTTTTTGGTGTTGAGTTGTATAAGTTCTCCATGTAGTTTGGATACTAACCCCTTATCACATGTATCATTTGCAAGAATCCTCTCCCATTCAGTAGGCTATCCTTTAGTTTTGTTGGTTGTTTCCTTTGCTGTGCAGAAACTTTGTATTTAGATATGGTCCCAATAGTTTATTTTTGCTTTTGTTTCCCTTGCCTCAGGAGACATATCTCGAAAAATGTTGCTCCTGCCAATGTTAGAGAAATTATTGCCTGTGCTCTCTTCTAGGATTTTTATAGTTTCAGATGTGGCCATTAAAAATTTCTTGAGCCCAAGCTATATGTGAAATGTTTTATTGGATTTGTGGAATCAAAGCTTTAAAAACCATGGTCCTGGTGTTGAAGAGCTTCTAGTCTAGTCTCAACTAACTGTAATGTAGTAGGATGTAGTAGGATGAACACAGTAGTAGAGGTCTGGATATCCTGCTCTGGACACACCAAGAGCAGATTGAAAGTGTCACTAGGTCAACTTTTAGGGACCTCAGTATTGAGATGTTTCATTAGCTCTTTTCCCACCTCAAAACAGTATTTTAAAAACCTTCAACATACTCTTCATTCCTCTTATGCTATACCTTCCTCCCTCATTGTGACTACACTGCCCTACTGGCAATAAAAAATGGAAAAAAAAATAATTACATTCTTAAATAATCTGTAAAATAAAGAATAGTAGGAAGTTCCACAGAGATAATTATGTCACTAAAGTCTGAGAATTGTTCTTGATATGAGGCAGACAAAAAAGGAAGAGAGACATGATATATATTACAATTCCAGTAAACCATTTGACACAGCATTTATCAAAACTGGAATGAATTAAGATAAATTTTTGGTTGATTAGTCAGCTTTAGAAATTTTAAACCTCATCTTTTCCAAAAATAATAGTAATAATAAAAACATGACAGTGGCAGAGGAAGAAAAAAATTTGCAAAATTCCATTGGGCTTGGCATTAAGTTCTATTTTGTTTTGAATTGATCTTGGAAATTAAAGTTGCTAGATAAAATCCAATAGACTCTATTGACAAATTGCTAGAATTAAAAAAGAGTTCAGCAATATTATAAATGCTTTTAATGTATAAATTGCATTCTACATCAGAAGCCAAAGATAATGTAATTAAAATATATAATATTTTATGTATATAATATAAATCTGTAATTTTTTATTCCTATGTATCTTATGGTTTTTGGTGCAATTGTAAATGGGAATGATTCCTCAATTTCTCTTTCTGCTGCTTCATCATTGGTGTATAGAAATGCAACAGATTTCTCTTTGTCAATTTTGTATCCTGTGACTTTACTGAATTCATGTATCAGTTCTAGCAAATACCATATGATTTCACTCCTATGTGGAATTTAAGAAACGAAACAGATGAACATAGGGGAAAGGAAAAAGAAAGAGGGAGGTAAACCGTAAAAGAGACTCTTAACTATAGAGAATAAACAGGGTTGTTGGAGGGGAGGTGGATGGTGGGATGTTAAATGGGTGATGGGTATTAAGGAGGGCACTTGTGATGAGCACTGGGTGTTATGTGTAAGTGATGAATCACTAAATTCTACTCCTGAAGCTAACATTACACTGTATGTTATCTAACTAGACTTTAAATAAAAATTTGAAACATATATGTGTATGTATATATGATACATATGTGTGTATATATATATGTTTACATATATACATAATGTGTACATATTTATATATATATAATTTTTAAACTATAAAATGCTAGAAATCTAGAAATTTTTTAGGAAAAAATATAAAATTTAATTAAAAACCTTTAGTAAGCAAAAAATTGAGAGCTGTACCATAATGAGGGATTTAATTCTCTCTCAAGTTAACCTATAAATCCAATGCAGTTTTAAGTTGTAATTCTAAGTTATATACTGTAACTATATATGGAAGAGCAAGCAAGAAATGTAAAATGAACCATAAAAAATATTACTAGAAAGAAGAGGAAGGTGGTAACTTATTGGATATCAAGATTCATTATAAAGCTGTAGTAATTCACACAATAAGGTATTTGTACAAGGATTGACAAATAGAATAGAGAACCCAGAAACACACACACACGGAAACTTGCTGTAAGGCAAAGATGGCATTGCAGATCAGTGGGAAAATATGAACTATTTGCTAAATGGTTTTGGAACAATTAGTTATATGTGGGGAAAAATATAATTGGCTCCCTGTTCACACCATATACAAAAATAAATTCCAGCTGGATTAAAGACCTAAATGTGAAAAGCAAATACTAAGTTATGAAAAAAAAATAAATTTGTATCCACAGGGTACTATTTCTTTTTTTTCTTTTCCCCCCACAGAGTACTATTTCTTAAACTCAGAAAACTCAAACCATAAATTAGCAGATCGATCAATTTGAATCCATTAATATTGAAACATTTTTGTGCACTTAAAGATAATATTAAAAAATCAAAAAATGAAAAAAAAATGAACGTTAAAATGAAGGAAGATACTTTACAATACATATCACAGATAAAGGTCTCCTATAAATTAAAAAAAAGGAAAAAAGTAAGGAAAGTAAAGCCAATAAAAAATTATCACAAGATAAAAACTTGTGCAAGAGGAAACAATAACCAATAAAAATATGAAAATATTCTTACTCTCATTAGAATCAAAGAAATATAATTAATCCCACAGTAAGAAACTCTTTCCCATTTATCAGATTCATCCATATTAAAATGCATGACAATACCAGATATGGGTAAAGATGAGGAGCAACAGAATCTTATATTCTGCTTGTGGGAATTGAAAAATTCACTTTGAAGAGAAATTTGGCAATAGCTTGTAAAGACGAATACACCCTAAACTAAGCAAGTCCACTCTTAGCGTATGACCTAGAGAAACTTTCCCCATGCAAAAGAAGACATGCACAATCATGACAAAGCTTCAGTATTTTTAACAGCAGATCATTGGAAAGAAATGCTAGTTAACAAAAGAATAGGTAACTGAATTTTGAGTATATCATGCAGAGGCTTATAGAGCAGTAAAAAATGAAGGAGTTAAACCTCTCTCTACCAACATGGAAGCATTTCAGAAATCATGACTCTCAATCTCAGCAAATAATGTTGAGAAGGAATAAAAGGCAAGTTATAGAATACATTATGATGTCATCTATTTAGATTTAAAAGCATACAAAAGTGTATATTGCTTAGGGATACATGCAACTGTATAAATAAATCCATGGATTAATAAGTAGCAAATAATGGTTACATCCAAGAAGTGTCAGAAGTTGAGATCTGAGATTGTATATAAAGACTTTACCTATATTAGTAATGTTTTATTTGTAAGGCTGGACATCTAGTAAACAGATATGTAGATATTTGCTGCACCTGAAGTTGCTGGGCCTCTAATAAGTGAATAAATATCATTTCAAACTGGGCAAGATTATGATACAAAAGACAACTCTTTGCAAATATGTTTGGGCAACTGTGTGTGTATGTGTATATATACACACACACTGAAAGAGAGACTAAAATGTAATTTTGGAAGAAGTTGGTAACATCTGGAGGGTAAATAAACAGGAAAGAATTTTGAATTCAATAGAACACTTTTCAGTTACCAAACACTATGTCTTGGGTTTCTAGGGATGACAGATGGCAAAGAGCTAGACCCTTCTCTCCTGGAGAATGATTGTTTGATGTTCACTGATGTTCTCGGGGAAGATGATATGTTCTCTCAATCATAACATCTTTGAGTGGGTACAGTGACTCACTTGTTTAGCTGTTTCCTTAGTGTTTGACAGTAAGTTTTCAATGAAAACGTGCTAAATTAATAAGCTCCTCTTTCCATATAGTATACTTTTGAATTTGCTTTCAATTCTATTCACTGTAACAGATCACATTTCATAATCAGTTGGAGAGGAATGGGAATGGGATTTGGACTTTTCTTCCCAAGGATTCATTTGAGAAGTCTTTTCAGGGTCTGCCTTTAGCATCTCAGTCTGACTTACTACCAACTGATATTCCAAATGTTCTAAATTAGTGTTCTCAAATGTGATAAAGCATCAGAATCTTCTGGAGGACTTGTTGAAACACCTACTGCTGGGCCCACCCTCAGAGTTCACCATTCAATAAGATTGAAAATTAAAATATTTGCCTTCTAGCAAGTTCCAGGGTGATAGGGATACTGCCGGTCCTAGAACCATTCTTGCGATCCATTGCTCTAGATATTCTAGTGCTTATATAAACTTTCCATAAGTCTGAAAGGTGTAAAAAAAAAGAAAAAACCCTATGCCATTTTCTAATCCTGTAAGTAATTCTAATTATCTTTCAGACCAAAAGAAGATGCTTTCATGAGTCTTTCTCCTTAGAACAGGAAATGAAACTGTTAAAGGTCTTAACAGTGATTAGTCCAGAGAATAAAGAGGAGAGAAACTCTCTAATGCATCCAGGCATGGCTGTAATCCTTGACCTTGGAAAAGGGACAAGTAGGAGTGGGGTCGTCCAGTAATGCATAAATCCTCAGCATCACATATGACATTGTTGACTTAACCACATCATCTTGAAACTCTCTCATGCTTCAGACCCTACTTCCCAGGTTTCACATCTGTTTCTGCGTCTTTCGTGATCTTCTCTATCTGACTGTGCCTTCAAAAAGGAGATCTTCCGTGTTTCCACTTCCCGTTCTTACAATGTCACTGCAAGGTGATTTTCTCTACTACTATCAAGTCCTCATTTCCTATTATGTGGAAATTACTTTAAATCTTTCCCTTTGAGCTCTCCTTCTGTGTATGTCCATATTTCCAAACACCTGCAGATGTCACATAGTATTTCAAATTATACAGAATGAGAATTAAATTCATTATTTCTCCAATCTTCCTATCACACTAGTCAACTCCTTTTCCCACCCACCCAAAATCCACTTGAATTTTCTTGCATCTTTTATCAGTATATATAGTGTTATATACTATATACGGTATATATAGTATTTATATAACACAGATATCAGATTGAAACTGTTGCTTGATGTTAAGCAAATTACTTGATATCTTTTAGATGCTTATTTTCTCTTCTATAGCATGGAGTTTAAAGTAGATCCTGCTTCATAGGCTTTATTTTAGGATATAGCAGCAGCATCAGAGAGCATGTTATAAATGCAGGAGGGCCCTATTATAGACCTACTGTATGACAAACTCTGGGGTAGGGCCTTGTAATCTGTTTTGACAAGCAATCCAGGTGATCTTGATGCATGCTAGAGGATGATTATACCAAGGGAATGATTGTACCATTTATCCAAGCACCTAAGCCAGAAATCTGGAAAATCTTCTTTCTTCCCCACATGTAGCCAAATTCATTGGTCATCAAGTCTCCTCAAACTAATTTAAACTTCTTACTTTATCTACTTTCCATTCCCATGTTCACCATCGCCATAAATACTCAAACAGATCGTTGTAATACCTTTCTAGTATCCTCTAACTTCTTCTTTATGAGGCCATGACTCAGGAGGTTTTTTTTTTAGTTTAATCACTTATTTCCTTTGTAAAAAATTCTTCCTGGACAGAGCCCAGACTCCGTAACATAAAATAAGCAGTCCTTCATGACTAACTGGAGAATAAATTGACACCTTCCTCCATTCTTGACAAGTTCCATCTCAGTTGTTGACTCTCCTCTCCAGACTTCCCTCCTTACGGAGTTGGTGTCTCCCAGGCTTGGCATAAAGTAGCCGTTCCTGCAGGGCAGAACCGTGACTCTGCAATATAGGTTTGGTGTATTAGCGTGCAGTGTGGGCTGTCGAGTTGGGCACACCCAAATTCACCCTCACTTTTCTCTTTTAATATCTCTGTGACCCTTGGGTAAATTATTTAATCTTCCTGTGATTCTGTTTCCCCATCTCTGAAATGAACACATTAATAGAACCCATGGAATCGGGTAACCATGAACATCAAATGGGTAGATACCTGTACTGCATCTATCATACTGTGTTCTCTAGAGCAGGTGATCAGTGCATGACATTTCTTTTCTCTCCCATCCTTATCATTCTAGGTTCTCTTGGTCTGTACGGGCTGTGTGAGTGCTGCCATGGATATCTGCTTCTTTAATACTTGGGTACACCATGTTGGGTTGTAGATACTTTATTTGGCATTGGACTCTGTTTCATATTTGCGTAACAGCATCCGTCCCCCTTCCTTATGGCACTCTAGCTGCTCAGAAAGTTATCTGTCACCCAGTACGTGTAGTTTTGGTGAGAGAGTAATTCCAGATTCTGGCATCCTGCCAAGGAAGCCGGATCCTTTTTCTTCCCAAGGAAGAAAATAATAATATCAGAGCCAGCAGATAACCTAGTCAGGCACTCTAAGTTCTCTGTGGGGACTTTAACTCTTACTGGAGAGATGTGACAACTGGGAGCTCTTAGTCCTTTATCCCAGCCCGCCTGTCCTGACCAGGCTGTTTCCAACTCTTGAATGTTGGTGTTTCCCTTTTTGGACATGCAAAATCCTTGCTTGCTGACTTGTCCAACAGGGCGCTCCTCATTTCCATCAGCGCTATGACTCCCTGGAGAGTCTTCCAATAAAACCACAGTCAGTTTCTGCTGATTACACCCCAGAGGACTGGTGTGTTCTACTTTTCTTTGATTTATTCTTTTTTTTTTTTTTACATTGGCATGAAACACGAGGCTCAAATCCTTTTGTGATTAGAGGAAAGGCCATCATTTAAGAAGGGCTCATGTGAGCCCTTGTGAAAATGCCAGTGTTTTCAGGTATAGGATTGTGTACACAATTTGTAGGCAGTGCATGACCTCAATTCTCTCTCTCTAGCTCATGTTGATTAAAAATTGTTTTTTTAAAGCAGATTTTCATTGCAAATGAAGACGGAAGCATCGTTAACTATATTTATCACTAACAGCCCTTACTTGCCAGCGATTATCAATTAGTGAAAACAGATTTTAAGGATTAAAACAATAACATACAGTATTTATCCTCCAAACCATACTTCTCATTAAAAAGTCTTTCCAATTGGCCTATAAAGGGCAATGTTGTCTTTTCTCTATGTGGAAAGAGAAGGCTTTCAATTTTGCACCATATTTGTGTCTCTCTTCATAATTACCCATGTGTAAAATGTTTCATTTCATGCTCATGCTTTTTTGTGGTACTCAACAACTGAAAATATCATTTGCACTCGTAATCTACAGATCTAATACTTGGTTATCAGATCTTGCTATCTTACTCTTATGATAGGTACCGGTATAGACATAATATTCCTGTGACTTGGTTTTCAAAAGGCGTTTTAGTATGGGCATTGAAAAAATATTTCTCTTGTAATGTTATCTTATGTGTTAAATTAAACAATATTCTCTGCAGTAAGAGTATGCATTACCACTTGAAGAAATAGAGAAGATATAATCATTTTAATATCAATCTATGACCGATTTTAATTATTCAAAGGAATACCCATACTAGGACATTTTAATTATGCTTATTTTGCTCAAACTTAACCTGTCCAATTTCACTCAAACAACTAGTCTCCAAAAACGCCAACATGAATTTATTTCTATTAGTTTATTCAGTTAGTATACATTGTGCTCCTTATGTGTACCAAGCTCTGTATTAGTTCCTGAGACAACAGTTAAGACCAATAGTCCCTGGGATATGCCCTCATTTAGGCTATGGAATAACTCCTTGAGGAGGTTTTTTATGGTCCTTGCTGCAGACAGCAGGGGTATGGATAAACCGTAAGCCCAGTCCTCAGCCCTCCTGTTTTCAGTGTGTGCCTGGGATCTGATCTCAGGTGTGTCTTCCCCCACCCCCTCAACCCCCAATGTGTATATGCAACAAGTTTAATGCTGTTAACATTGACCAGAAATTCAAAATGACAGAACCGGAGGTACTGCAATCTGGAACTCTTAACTTTTGTAAACTAGTGAGAATAGTGGAATGCACAGAGTCTCTACTTAATGACTTCTCCATCTTCTCTTATAGACTCCTCTGCTTAGCCATTCAGGAATAGGATATGTATTAGACAACTAACATCTGGTCTGAATATCTATTAGGACCATATGCTTTCTTCTGCTATATTATCATCCTAGACTAGATTAGGGGAAATCCAAACCAAATGGGGATTTGGGGGAATTTTCAAGGGTCACTTAATAAAGTAATTTTGGTTTTCTCTTTGCAAAGAACACGGCATACTGCGGAGGCCATGTAGAGACCTAAGCGCAGTCTCATGGCAGAAATAACCTGAATAAATAATCATCCTAATCATAAACATTTTCCTCACAATTTTCAAATGGGAAATAGAAACTGTTAATTGTCACAGTTACAAATGGATGTATCCTGCTGGGATTTTACTGGAAGGATGACGTTCTATGGAATACCTTTGTCTTCTAAATGAAAACCAGTAGCTTCGGCTCTGATTTGTTTTCCCCCCAAACTCCTTGCTGATAATATTCATGGTGCTTTTGGGACTGCTTTTGTTCCTGTACCATAAGGATTTCTTGATTTATAGTCGTGAGATCTTCACGGCCAAATGACAAAGGGCTAAGGTTTGATTGCATAAAAGCAAGCACTAACTAATGTTCTCCAAGAATGTGTTCTGAGAGTAAAGTTCAGTTCATTTGGTTTTGATTTTACAATTAGAATATAAGATATTTGGCTTTGAGAATGTGTTTCTCTTCAAAATTCTATCAATGAAATAGTTTTTTCTCTGCTTTTAAGACTTATTATCTCTACTCTTAAGAAATTAGATCCACACAGAATTAACAATTAGCATAAGGAACGTGAGTTATAGTAACTAGAAGCATGAAATTAAATTGATAATTTACTCTTGACATAACTAGTCAAGGATCATTTGAAATTTTATCGAGAGGATTTAAAGTGGGTTAGGGATATGTTTTGTTAAAATAATTATATAAGGTTCTAAATAGACTATACACGCTAGGTAGGGGTAGTGTTTAAGGACATGGTTTATGTTTTATCATTTTTTGTGTTCTCACATACATTTTGAAACTCTTGACATAGGACAAACATCAGTACAGAGGCAGGTGGGGGACTATTTGATTCCATCTTTACCTTAAGTTTACTGGTTAAGGCGGGGTTGTCTATAGCCACAAATGTTGTTTCTCAGCTACCCATCTGTCTGACTTTGCACCATGAGTGCAGAACTACCTTTGAACCCATCTCATTTTGAGAGGCTTACATTTATTTAATAAAGGATTTCCTCAGTATGAGCTGGACCCTGATGATCAACATCCAGTAATAATTCCTTTAACCAGCTCTCCAACCATTTTGTACAATTTTAAATTAACTCCAAGCTGCTGAGGATATTCTGCTCTTTTCTTATTCTCTTCTTCTTCATGCCTCCTCCTTGTCCTACCTCCCCATTTCCACAAAATAATATTAGTCTCCCAAGCATGCCTTTTTAAAAATATGGGTTTAGGGATTACTAGATGACAACATATTTAGGATTATGTTGTTGTTAATGTCTAGTATGCCATAGTATACCTTACAATTGATAGTAACATTACAGTCCTGAGTAAGGAATGAGTAGATTCCACCTGAGAGGATAAAGTGTATTTCATCAACAGAGACAAATCACCAATGAAAGCATCTTGACGGATGTTTGTATTAAATCAGGGGAGGTCTCTATAAAGATAAAGGGATAAGAGAATAGGAAAACTCATCTAGAGCTACTGATCTCCAACTCATATCTGATATGTAGAACAACTTTTTAATGTATGTAAAAGATGAAATGGAAAAACATGGATATTTTGCCACTAACAATGAAGACAACGATGTTAAATTTTCAAAGTCCGTTTTTTCCTTTTTGTCTGAATATATATGTAAAATATATCTATATCCTAATATATCTATACATTTTCATTGATAAGATTATATTTTTCTTATCAGGTAGCAACACACACACACACACACACACACACACACAACACAGTGGCTGTCTCAATCATTGGTGACAGGACAAAGATGAAAAGGAAAGTTTGAGTCAGTCATGAACGTATATTTGATCAATATGGATTCAAATGTTCCAAGCAGTTTTATAGCTCACAAAACTTAACTCTGATGATTGGTAAAACTGATTATTTTAAAGAAATAAGTTTGGTATTTTAAAATTATGATGGGTCTCAAAATCAACTGGTCATAACCAACTCTTTTATTTTTAATGAAACATAACACAACAATACAGAATAGTGTTATTTGAACAGTATCACAATGAGAGTGAATTGCAGTCAGTAAGGGTAATCAGCGTTTTTACAAAATTTTAGTTTCAGTTTATATTTTATTCTCACATACACAACACATAGATTTATATTGAGTCACAAAGTGAAATATATATCTTATTGTGAGCCATAGTGACAATGTTTAAATGCCACTGCATTAAGCAGTTAATGAGCTTGCCTTTGTCCCTCAAAGTTAAAAGCTATAAAAGTGTTGGAAGTGACTTCAGCCAGTGATTGTGGGTTAAAAACTTTCACTGGGTGACAAAACTGCTCCAAGTAGTTTTATGAAAAACTAAACAGCAATCAAGAAGAATATGCCTCAGTCATAATGGTACAATGAATGTCATTTATCTAAATATGGAGAATGACAACAGACGTTCTTGTCCATTAATATAATCTACTCCAAGCCAAGAGTTGAATCTGTTTTCTATTTGTCAGCTAAAATCAAACAAGCCATAGTAGATAATATATTCTACATTTGAAAATTAACAGAGCTAACCTTTTCATCATACTGAGAATATTAAAAACCTACATAACCTTTCACTTCCCACATGTTCTGAATTCTATTTGTTCCTGTGTAATCTATCAAGAGGCATATCATGTCAGAAAAAGGAATAAGAAAAAATATCAGTCGGATGTTTTGTTTCAAAGTAGATACAAATGTCAAAATTGTAAACAATTTTAGTTTTTAGGTTTTTATTTCTGAAAATTTACATACATATGTATATGCGCATATGTATATATTGGTTTTAGATCTGCTTGATGTCAAACTATATCTTTCAGTCAGTATCATGTGTACAAAAATTCAAAAATTTTTCTTTACTCTGTGGTTAGGAATTGTAGATATAGAGTCTGTCCTATAATCTTAAATTGCATTTAATCTTAACCTCAGCGAGGTTGATTAAATAGTCTAGTGGATGGCACGTGGTCCTCAAAATTTTTTTATACCCTTGTGATTTGTAATAAATAACTCAAATAGGAATTATATCATGTTGCTTCTGTATCTACTACATTGAACACAGTCTTTCTTGCACCATAGTGTTCTAATTGTTTAAATAAAGACTGCCCAGAAATCTTACTACATGTAAAATGTGAGTCAGATTTCACTTTGGGAAAACACTGGAAGTGAAATAGAAAACATTCAGGTTATTTTTATAAAATAAAAAATAGTGTACTTTTGCTTAAAATACGATGTCTGCAAGTAAATATATAGCTTTAGCTTTATTATTAGTTTTGAGTTAGTTACATGCTAAATTCTATTCCTGAAATTCATGAAAAGTGAGATTTAGACTAATATATAGCTGATACCTTGAAGAGCACGTAGTCACTACATAGAAGAGTCTTTCTTAACCTTATCTTTGCAGGCTGTGAATCAAAGAAACACACTCTTTAAAAATACATATTGGTTTGACTTTTAGAAAGGGACAGCATCTTGTAAACTCTTCCTAAGGGGGTAGCTGTCTCAAGAATGGTGGGAGAGCCTCTTACAAAAAAGATAAAACCACATACCCCTAGATGAAATCCCCATTGGATTTAATGAAAATAAAATGAGGCATAAATACAGAGAAATGGGGGAGCATTAGAAGTTTTAGAGGCATTTATATTTTCTTCTGAGGTTTTGTATATTCTCAAATTTCCATCCTTTTATTTTTATTAAGGAAATCAATGCACCACTGTGGTTAAAAGTAAAGGCTCTTGAGTTACAGTGATGGAGATTCAGCCTTAGCTTTTCCACTTCAGTAGAACCTGGATGTTTTTAACCTTTCTTATCCCGTTTTCCTTGTCTGCATTATGAGGATAATGTAGGATCTACCACAAAGGGCTGTTTTAAGAATTTAATGAAATAAGCTGTGTTAAGTACTTAGCATATTGCGCGGCTCATACAAAGTGTTTAATAAATGTCAATATGTTTTCTTTTTTTGATATATGTTTTCTGATTAATAAATGTTGGTGAAAAATGCAGATATATACAAAGATGAAAATAGCATATGACCATCATTGATAATTCATATATTCCGAAGTGACAATTCTTCATTTCCTTCTAGTAATATATTTAGCATTTGTGCATGCACGTGTGTGTATTAAACTACAGTGTATATGTGTGTGTGTACATTTATTTCCACATTTATTTCCATGTATATTTGGAAATGAATAGTATGTGTAATTTGTATGTGTAATTTTTTGGTATTGATTGTCTTATTTTGATCCAAGATTTGAAGAGAATTCTACATGCCAGTAGGCAATTAAAGGTGCTTTATAGTTTAGACTTGAAATGAAACCAGTTTGAGGGTGTGTGTGTGTGTGTGTGTGTGTGTGTGTGTGTGTGAATTGCTCTTCACTGTTGCATTGTTGGTAGGATCCCAAAACCCAAGCAGTGTTCCTGCTAACTACGTGAAAGAGAGTAACAACATATCCAGAAATTATCTCATTCAGATAAAAATGATAGTCTTATGTGACCACCCCTTTACACACAAACACACACACACACACACACACACACACACACACAGAAACCCTAGCCTCATCCCATGATGCATGAACACTGGTTGCTATTTGGGACCCATGTATCTACAGTGCTTCCATGATCACTTTTCTTCCATTATTTTGTATTTGGCTCCAGTCTGCAGATTTAAACTTGGTTTAACATAACCGTTCCCATCCCATTTTCATACGATCTATGTATGTTTAATCTTTTCAAAGATTACTGTAAAACACTGGTTTGCCCAAGTCCTGTCTCTCCCTTCCTCTCTCCCTCCCTCCTTCGTTTTGACATTATCCACCCGGCTGCTGCCATTTGCATGTCCTCTTCATCTCGCTATACTTGTATCAGATTTAATTTTTCTGCAAAAACCAGAATGAATTCCCATATCTTCTGTGAAGTTTCCCAGGTCCTTGATGATAGTGTCCTTCACTGAAAGCCAGTATAAAGTACTAGATATATCATTCACTTAGCAATTAGACTTAGTTGTTAATGGGATCTTCATTTAGAATTGGGAACTATTTGGGACTCCTTACTTAACCTCTAGGAGTCCAGTTAGAAACTGGAAATGCATATATGTTTCTTATTGGTCTTAAAATTTTTGAAATATTTCTTCCTTTATTAAATCCATTCGCTCTTTAGATTATTTTGCTTTACCATTTTCCTAGTTGATATAAGATTAATAAAATTTCAACAATTTTCATTTTGATTGACTTGTGCTTCCAAAAAGAAGTGAAGACCCAACTAATGCCACTAGGGTCCAATTTTCTAGTTAGGCCATTATTCATAACTACCTCTTGATAGAAAATGCAAAATGTCAAGAGTTTACAAGAGAGATGATCTCCAAGTTAAAATTATAGCAACAGGATAATTTCTTGAAACTTTTTTATAATGTTATTCATACCCTTATGACAGGACATGATTGTAAAAGTCTGAAGTAAAGTGAAAGAGAAGAAAGTGAATAGAATCCATTGAATCTCCTGTGAATCTGCCAAGTTTAGTCTTTGTCTAGGTATAGATTACTCCAGGATGCCAAAGGACCAGAGCATTTGAAACGGAGGTTCTAACACTGGCAATACCACCTAGTGTTTCTCTCTTTTTTTTTTCTTACGTTTCCTGTCTTCGATACCACTTTATGCATTACAATGATCAGAACAGAGACTCCTTCATGTTAGATGTTTGAAAAGTTGCTGATAATACTGATGTCATAGTTAGTGTACGGCTTGATTTGACAAGAATATTTTGCCACAGTTTTTTTTTTTAAGATTTATTTACTTATTTATACATACATACAGAGAGAGAGAGAGAGAGAGAGAGAGAGAGAGAGCAGAGGTGGGAACAGCTGACAGAGAGAATCTCAAGCAGATTCCCCACTGAGCCCAACACAGGGCTCGATCTCACAACCCCAAGATCATGGTCCTGAGCTGAAACCAAGTGGAGCCATCCAGGCACTCTTATTTTGCCACAGTTTCAAGAACACATACCTAGTGGGGAAATGAATGTACCAACAATGTGGGCGCACAGCAACGCTCCAACGACCATGATTCTGATAAAATGTTTTTGTCCTGATTTAAAATCGCATTTATATATTTAGAAGAGTGTTTCACAAGTTGGGGCAATTTGGACCACACAGGAATATTTAGCATGTCTGGAGACATTTTTGGCTTCACAACTGGAAGATGCTACCAGCAACTAGTGGGTAGGGATCATGGATGCTGCAAACATTCTACATGCATCGGATGGCCCCGGCCACAAGGAATCATCTCGCCCAGGTGTATGTGACGCTGAGGCTAAGATACCCTGGCTTCGAGTTTCCAGTGGAAGTATAATATTCTTTGGTGGGTTCCTCAGCATCAGAAAATGGGCCTCTCATTAATTTTGGGAACAAAGCTTACTGAATGTCCTTCAGGATAAGACACCAGAATAGAAATTGCTCCAGGAGCTAGATATATATTGTATTCCTACAGAAGGTTATGAAACACTCTCACCAACCTGTTGGATGCGCGATAGGAGAGCTGCCACTCTCTCCATAAATATTCATCACTATGGAAACCTCCCCACATCCGTGCACTCCTATAACCTTAAATGGCAAGTAGGTATTTTATAAAGATGGTGAGGAAAAGAAGCAGATGAAGCCTTCTATTGGCATTTTATTGAATGTTTGATTAAAAATTCTAGACCAGTCTTTTTCAATCCAGGCTATCGATTAAGATCTCCTGAGGAAACTTCACAAATTCTTATGCTCAGGCCCCGCTACCCCCAAACAACTAAGTGAGAGATGGTGATGCTGGAACCCAGGCACGACTTTTTCTAAAAAGCTCCCCAGCTAATTGTAGGTTCGAATAAAGGCTGAGAACCATTGTTCTAGCCTTGATCAATAAAGTTTTGCTTGAAAAAAGAAAAAAGGCTGACCCCAAATCTTTACAAATGAATGTTACATGCTCCAAATTCAAGAGAGATGTTCTAGCTGTCACTTCGTTAGCATCGAGGTGAACACTGGGCTTTAGGATTATTGCTTGAGGAATCATTTAACAGCTGGCAAAGCACTGGGGGTGGGGAATTGCTCCAATTGCTGTGTATCTTTATATGTGAAAAGGAGCAAAAGTGGAAGGGTTTCTTACTATACTTCAAGGACAATACCAGGTTTTGACTAGAATGGAGTTATAAGACACATAATGCAATGAGAAGTAAAATTTGAATTCCTCCCTAAAAATTTCTACAAGAAGGGGAAATGGTGTAAACAAGCCATCTGTGTTGTGATGTGAAACACATTCCCTAGCCGTGGCCCTCGCAGGGTGCCTTTATTATCTTCAAAAAAAAAAAAAAAAAAAAAGGAGGGGAACTTGCTGTGGGACCAAAGGCAGCAGGAATTCTGATCAACTTGTTTTCTAAATACACACACAATCATTCCTGCAAGGAGATGAAATGTTCGAAAGTCAGGCAATGGATGAATTAATATAAAGCTAAGAATTAAATAAAATACAGTATTGGCAAAGCAGAGCTTCGATGCTGCTCTACATAAACACAAAAATGAACCGTTAAATTTAGAAATGAACAGATTCAAATGCAGTTTGTCCTTTTTCTATCTATAGTATGAATCCTTCTGATCATGTACTGTACATTTGATGGAAGCATGTGGCTGTGGCAAATGTCCCCCAGGAACAGATCCAAATCAGAAGTTCAATTTGCTTCAAGCTCTTTAAAATGTTCCAGGGGTGCAAAGTGGACTGAGTTCCCCAAATTCCCATAGTATCTTTTAAAACACTGAAATATACAAAAGGTGGGGCGGGGGAGAGATGCAACTTTAAAAAGCACAAGTTTGTCTTATCAAAAACAAACATTTTATCTTGATTTGCAACGAGACAGATTGCTAATAGAAATATAAAAATTATTTGCTCCATCTCCTAGACCTGCAGTCAACCCTCCTCCTTCTTTTTTCTTTTTCAGTGTCTAAGGTGTAGGGTATCCTGGTGCTTTGGAGGTAGAGCAGCCTGGGTGTGGATCCCAGATCCAGCTCCCATGAGACCTAGATTTCAGGAACCTAGTTAACCTCTTGGATCCTTAATTCTTTCTTCAGTGAAATGGATATACATCTGCCTCAATAGTTGTGAGGATTGCTTTGTTGGCATTGGAACTGTATCATACTCATAGAATCGAATGCTACTCAGCAATAAGAAAGATACATGCAAAACATGGATGAATCTCAAAAGTATTATGCTAAGTGAAAGAAGCCAGAGTCAAAGGCCTGTGTACTATATGATTTTATTTGTACTACACTCTGGAAAAGGCAAAGCCTTGGGGACAGAATACAGATCAGTGGATCCGACGTTTCAGGGTAGGGTTGGAGACTTCCTGCAAAAAGAAAGGAGAGAGCTTTTTGGAGCGATGAAAATAACCTGTAATCTTGATTGTGGTGGTGGTCACATGGCTGTATACATTTGCCAATTCAGAACAGTAGGACTAAAATGGGTGAATTTTACTAGGTAAATTATACATTAATAAACTTAACTGCCCCCTGAGAGTAATGCATAGAAAGGTTAAAAACAAAATGAGGGTTAAGAAATTGGAGATGCCTTGGCATGATTGCCTATAAACATACTTTTGTCACTTCTCTTTGTTTCCCAACCAAGTACTTTACGGAGTCTACCTCTGAATGCAATTCTTTATTGATTTCCTCCTTTACCTCTTGTCACCCGATGTTTGCTCTTTTGCAAAACACCAGTGACCAACGTACTCTCAAATGCAGTGTTTTCTTCAATCTCTTCGATATTTTAGAAACTTTTTATGGTGCTTCCCCTTCTTGGCACCTTTTGCTTTGTAGACTTTGAGGACCCAGGATCTCTTCAACAGACTTTCCCTTTTCTGCCCACGAATATATTAAATCCTCAGATTTGTGTATCCAGTCCATTTCCCCATCTTTGTTTCCATTTAGTACCTGCTTTCTTACAATTTCAACCATAAATGACTTCCAAAATTGTCCTTCTAGATATCTCTCTCTCCAAAGTCCAGAATCAGATTCAAATTTTGTTTATTTATTGGGCAGCTCTGATTCTAAAAATAATAAATTGCTTTCCAACCAAAAGCATCCCAGAATTACCTATTGTTAATTCAGTACTTCTTCAGTGATTTTGTGTGTTACATTTATCATTTACATGGTATCTCATGATACTACGAGTGTAGGTAAACATCTTATTTCTAGAATTTCCATTCTGTTCCCATGATTCATCATTTCCTGAACAAATAAATACCTCAGTGTTTCTTACTGTGGTGATGTTATAATATATTTTTATTTCTGATAATTCAAGTTCACCTCATTACTTGTCTTTTTCATTTCTTCTTCTTGGTTAATTTTGTCTGTGTATTTTTCCAGGTGAAAATTAGAATTATTTTGAGGTTTCTGATAAAGGGATTATGATTGATTGCATTACTTACATAAATTAATTTGAGGGTAAGAAACACCTTCACAATATCAAATTTTTCTCTCCAGTAACATTTTTATTTCTGTACTTAGTTAAGTCTGTTTCCTTCAGTAAAATGATGTAGTTATCTTCATGTAAAATCTGTTGATTATTTGGCTAAATATTCTAATATTTTATGTTTTCCTGCTAATCCAGATAGAGTTAAATCCTCAAAGTTTTTGGACCTGATTTTTGCTGCTGTATAGGAGAGAAATTTCCTTTATTATCTCAATAATAATTTAATTTATTCTCTTAGCAGTTCTAATTGTACGATTGTATCATTTTTAAAATACCAATGATTTTATCTATTTTCAAGGAATTTGCCTCCCTTTTCTAGTCTTTTTTGATTTAATCAGAAATTCTAAAACTAGGTTCAGTAAAGTGGTGCTGAAACTAAACTTTGTCTTAGAATGATTTTTTTAATAATAATGCCTCTAGTACTTCCCCATCAACCAATTAAATGTTAGTTTGAGATCTTAAAAACGCTTGTTAAAGAATTGTCAGTTTTTAGTGTACATGATTTTTTTCTAATGAGGTATGTTTTGTTTTCTACACACTTGTTTCTATAACTTTAGAGATACTTCTTCCCATTTCCCTGCTTTCACATGGTGAAATAAAGATTTATGATGGTGTGAGGGAGGAGACAGGAGGAAATATGTGGTCTAATTGATATACTTTTTATTATTTAAGCCCCCAGAGCTCATATGATTACATAAGAATGTAAATGTCATCAAAATCCAAAAATATTCACTAACAATGTGAACACTTTTAAATTTAGTCCCTTTCTCATGAGCATATCTCATTATAATATTAACTTTATATATTATAATGATTTTAGACAGTAAGCATCAGACAGTGCAAATCCACTGTAAAGTGAAATAGCAAATGTTGTAACTTATATACGATTTCATAAAATTGAGAAAAAAATTTTGAACAATTGCTAGAATCATACACAAATGCTTTGATACAATTATACACAATCCATTAAATCTCTGACAGATTTAAACCAGTACAGTATGTGAAGAGGGAGACATCAAAAATGTTGATGACATTAAATGCATTTAAGAGAGAATGCTTTGACTCTCAGTGGATCAAAAGACCCTTGGAAAATGCATGAAGCCCTCCAAAAATTTTGCCAGAGGACCTATTATAATTATGAAAATGTGACCATATAATCTTATTAGAGAAATATTTTTAAAAATTCTTAGTTTTTGATTCAATTTTATTTTATTATAGAAATTAGTTCATAGTCTCAATTAGCTATATTTTGTTAGATGCAAAGACATTTCACAAATTTGTTTTTAGATAAAGTCCCAAAAAGTTTTTGATTTTTAAAACCTGCTCACTATAAAAGTATGGTTTCTGTTTTAACTGAATTTACTTCTAAAGATCAGTGTCTATTATCCTGGAATAATGAAGAACTCCTGGACACTAATTAATTTTCTAATATTGAAGCATCTGTATATTACTGGAATAAACCGTACCTGCTCTTGGTGTATTATCCTCTTGATAGTCTTCAGGATACTAGTGCCTAGAATTTGATTTTTTAATTATTTGTTATGTGTTACTTTTGGAATTGGAAAAAAACATTAAGAGAAAAATTTTAAAAGATGTGTAATATAGGATAATTAGTATAGAATATACCAAAATAGTATTATGTTCTGATAGATTTTATATATTCTAGTATAGAATATATAGGATAATTTATTTCTTTACTTACAAATAAAATTGGTCTGTAGTTTTTGTATATGTGTTTTTTTTGTCTGGTTTCAGTATCAAGATCATACTGGCTTTGTCAATTGAGACACTTGCAACGTCTTGCAATTATTAAACAGTATAGAAATTATCCTTCGTATAAAAATTTGGACTAATTTCCCTGTAAAAATCCCTAGAATTGTTACATTGTATTTAATAGTAATTTTTGATAACTGTAAATTTCTAGAATTATTAAGTTATTTAAATGTCTGAATTTTTTAAATCAGTTTTGAAAATTTCTATTATTAAAATTTTTAATTTTATAGATATACATCTATACTGAATTTCCAAAAATATTTATCAGTGGCAAACTAACTCTCTTATGGCAAATGTTGTGTAATTGTGCCTTCTCTAATTTTTTAATGACTAGACATAGCAAAATTTTGTTTCTTTGTACTAGGTGTACAATTTATGTGCTACTTCATTCAAAAATATTGCATAGCATTCTTTATGAATGTGTACATTCATATACATTCTTTATGAATGTATTTTTTAGCATTTGCCTTCAGACAGTATTGGAGAGGTTTTTTTAAGTAAACATTTCAGAAATTATCAAGAACAAATAAACAACATAGAAAGTATAAGAGAAATTGAGATTGAAAAGGAGAAAAACAGAAAACCAACAGAAATAGAGAGAAGTATTGGGGGAGAAAGTAAGAGGGAAGGTAAGGGAAGTGCATGTCCAACACAACTATGAAAATAATCCACAAAGAAGAAAAGCAAAGCCATGGAATAGAACAAATACTAAAAACAAATGTTTAATATAACTCCTTTGTCACTTTTCCCCCCTCAAAACACTGTTTTCTTTCATTTAGTGTTACAGAGGAGTCTGAAATCAACCTTACATTATTTATGTTGTAGATAAACATTTTTTTTTGTTTTGCTTTGCTTTGCTTTTTTTTCTTCCCGTGTCTATTTAAATTCAGTTTTTTTAAAACAACAACAATAACAATAACACATTATCACGGTCTATCTTGCAATTTAAGTAATCTGTCATGTGAGGAAGTCTTCCGAAAAGAATGGAGAGGGCGGGACACCAGTTACTTATTAAAGCATATATTCTTATTTCCAATTGTTCTTTACTTTGTAAATTGGCTTGTACCAATCATCATTTCTGCCATCCCATTTCATCAGTCAGTCATTGTATTTATGTTCCCCTGAGGCTACACCAGGGCTGCTGAGAATTCTGGCTAGGTGAGAAAGGGAAGTCTTCCTCTGCCCTATATTCTGGAATGGTTATAAATTCCTGGGCCCCAAACACAACCACCTAGCAGTTCTGTTTTCTGCTCAATTTTCTCCTGCATTTCCCTCGATGTGCATTCCCATTGATGACCTGGCCTCCCAATACCCACAGACAAGCAAACCAGCCAGTCAAATTTCTGACTTACATCTGCTCCTATCTTTGCTTCTTCCCACATTTGCAAACAAGGAGATCTCCATCCTCCCAGGTGGAGCTGTTTGTTTCTTCTTCTCACTCTACACACTTTCTGCCTCTAGTCAGACAGCACAGTGTCTTCACTTACTGGCCATGTGTTGGCAATCATGGAATTTAGAGCTTCTGCCCAGGTATCTTCACAGAGCTTCAGCATCCTGTCTCCAGCTACCTGTTGGACACTTTCACTCAAATATGTCACAGAAAATTCAGATTCAACACATCATAAATTCAACTCAGCATCCCTCCACATTCATCTGATCTGGGTAGGTTTCCTCTCAGAATAGACACAGCACCACCATCAAGTTACCCAAGCCAGAAAAACCCAGGTTGTCCATG
Organism: Potos flavus; assembly: GCA_028534135.1. Lineage (NCBI taxonomy): Eukaryota > Metazoa > Chordata > Mammalia > Carnivora > Procyonidae > Potos > Potos flavus. The sequence goes on from CM052883.1 coordinate 140,493,628, forward strand.
ACTCATCTGTCTTCCTCATCATGTTTGTTACATAATCACCAAATATTCTTGCTTGAACCTCCTAATTGTCAGTAAATTCCATACACTTCTCTCCATTTTATCATTTTCTTTAAGCACCATTTCAGGCCACTATTTTTCCTAATTATGACAACTTCCTCTTATTTTTTGGTCTCTTTGTTTCCATCTTACCTGCTTCTAAATAGTTCTCCACACTGCAGCAGATAGTTTCAGAGTCACAAAATGATCATGCCACTCTCCTAAACAAGTATTAATGGCTTTACATTGACCTCAAAGTAAAGTCTTCACTACTTAATGTGCCTCACAAGGCTCCTCGTGTTCTGGCCCGTTTCCCTCAACCATGCCACCCTTGCCATGCCCAGTCACTTCCGCCAGCTCCTGCCCTTCTCTGTTCTACTCTCCCAATCTGGTTCTCTTGGGTCCTTGAACCAGTAGAATACATCAAAAATCACATTTCCAAAAATGTGACAGCCAAGACTCCTCCCCCTGATATCTAGAACCTTCCTTCTGACTATGACTCTATCAACAGCCTGCCAGTATTCTGTCCCCACACTTACTTCCCATCATACTGTTGCCTAGTTTTTGTTTCTTGAAGAATGTAGAAAAAAACAGTGGAAAGCTATGAGAAGGATACACTGGACTGACAGCCTCAATTTTCACATAGTTGGTAGTAAAACATCTGTAGAATTAAAAAAAAAAAATTAGAGATAGTTCTCTAAATCAAGAGCCAAAGTATGCTGCTGATGGTACTCGTTGGAGGTGAGAGGTTTCCTGCCCTTTTTTCAGGTAAACTGTTAATGAAGCAAAGCTGAATATGTTATAAAATGAAATATGGATCATTTCTCCTCAGTCCAGCTGCTTTAATGTCATATTTAGTTGAAATCTGTGACTGATTCTGGCACTCAGTTTCCTACCAATCTTAATTTTGATACTAAGGGAATTCCTCTTTTTCATTCCTTCTTAATTATTTAATTTTGAAGTTGGTGGCTTCCAGACAGTAAACTCTTTAAAAGATTACTTTTTTTTCTCTGCGATGTCAAACAGTGTATCTCCTTAGAACACTGGAAGGAAGTCAATGTACTTAATACCCTGAATTTGCTAATAAAGGAATCATGATTAATTTTACTGTGCCCCATCTCTGGAAATCCAGTAAATTACCAACACTCCCAACTTCTGCTCTACTTTCATACTCTAGCATCCAACATCAGATCATTTCTGGGCCTCTTGTCTAAGCTCTCGGAGCTTCTTTACACACCTATAGTGCTCAGCAGCACCCTAACACTACTGCTTTGCTGAGTTTCCAATTTGCCAGCAGAAATAGTAATTAACTCTAAAACTCCTAAGAATGAGACTGCCATATGAAAAACTGAGATATTATTTTCTTATGGGAATAGACACAAAATGGAATCAGTTTTGCTTTTCTTGCCTGCCATGTTTGGTCTCAACCCACCATCCATGGATTTACCAAATGTTTTAAACACTGTTAAGATATTTTATGTGTAAATTCCTCTGAGATTAAAAAAAAGGTAAAGCAATTTATCAATTTACATGGGATTTTACTGCATTTACGTACCCCCTCTTCCAAGACAGGTGACCTGAACCAATAGTAAAATAGACATTCAGGACTCTCTGAAAATGTCAGATGAACAATCACTCCACCAAGTTGGAATGCTGCCCTGTAAGATTCTGTGTATCCTCTGAGCTAATGTATAATCTCAATCAATATATGTTGCTATTTCTTCCCAAACTCCAAAGGAATGGCAGTGGGATGGCACCTCTCATAATAATAACAAACTCCATATAGGCAAAAATATTTGCTTCTCGGGACACCTGGGTGGCTCTGTCGGTTAAGCATCCAACTCTTGATTTTGACTCAGGTCATGATCTCAGAGTCATGAGATCCAGCCCTCCATCCTGCTCCGTGTCCAGTGGGGACTCTGCTTCAGATTCTCTCTCTCCTTCACCCTCTGCCCCTCCCCCTAGACACCTTCTCTGTCCTTCTCTGTCCTTCTCTCTCCTTCTCTCTCTCTCTAATAAATGATAAATAAACATTTTTAAAAAATATTTTCTTCTCTGTAATTCTGGGATCTGCTTTTTAGAGGTTTTATTGTCTAAGGGACAATGCTGCAATCAGGAGATATTTAAGTGTTTATTTGAATTGGAAGTGGATACTCAGAGTTTTTGGGATTCTCATGTCAGGAACAATAGGAGACAAATGCTAACAACGAACAACAATAGCAAACAAAACAGGTAATCTTGTATGAAATATTTCTTTATACAACTAGATCCAGTGGTTAAATTTGATAGAACTCTGTGAATAAAAACATCAAAATACAGATTCCTCAAGAATAAAGATTTAGGTTATGCCATTGAATAAAGAACACCAACTGGCTAAGGTATGGTTGAAAGTAAAAGGAATATGGAATGGTTAATACAGGAGGAAAGTAATAAATACTATAGATATTGCCATGAGAAGCTGCTGAAATAAGTACTGTAACTTTCACCTGCCCATCCATCCTTGCTGGGTCATATGTATGTTTTAACTATTTTTTCTTTTCATTCCTCTTCCTATCTCTCACTATTGAGTTTCAAGAGTGTTAGTGATAGATAACTCTATAATTTACCCCACAGGTACCAGAACATCCACTCAGAATTGTGACCAAACTAGAGGAAGAATGGACATCATTCCAAGGTCTTGTGCTTGAGCTTGAGGCACCATCTGATGGAATTTTGGTTCGTCTTCCCTCGAAGAGGAGGTATGTGTGTTTTTTGATTGTATGAAGGAATAAGTTGCATGATATTTTTTGGAACTCTGATTTTAAGAAGGGTGTATATAAATACTGGAGAACCAAAGGGCTAGAGCTTAGTGGAATTTAAACAACTTTGGCAACCCAGGAATTAAATACATTTCCTTTTTGAAGAAATTCCAGAATCAGTAGGAGAAAGAGCTCCACATTCCATTTTGGAAACCAAAGTAAAGCAGTCGTTTTTCTTACTTTTTACAAGCAAAGGCATGGATTTGATCTAAACTTGTCTAATCCACTGGCGATTGTGGGAAGGAGTTTAAGAGACCTGTGGTGTGACAGAGGGGCCTGCTTCTAGTGTCTGTGACTAGTGAGCAGTTGTGTGGCTGCATTTCTGTTGTGTCATGCGAACCCAGTAGTGCTTATGGAGTGAATTGTGAAGGTCTCTGGTGTGGATTCTTGCTGCCCAGTCTCCCTTGGGTCTCTGGTTTCCTTAGCCCAGTTCTCCAACTCTCTTCTTCATTCAGAAATCTCCCTGACACCCCTCTAGTGATTTTTTTCTTCTTCATAAGTATGTCAGAGTTGAAGTCTACTCTTTGCAGATGAGCATCCAGATTGGTACAAATACGAAGCACAGGGCTTAGAGGGGAATGGAAGAAGTTCAGGTTCCAGCAGGCTAGCTGATAGGAGCCAACCATGGACATCAGCTCTGTGATCATAGCCAGAATATCTGACAAGAAGGTGCATTACGTCAAGAACTCCCTATCCATTTACTTTATTGAAAAAGTTCTCTCATCATGATCTCTTTCCAAAGACTGCCTTTCCTTAACTCTTCTTTGTGAAAATTAACGCTAGTTTTACCTTTGTGAAGTAGTTGTGCATATAAACTTGAATTGCATGAGAAGACCCACTTTGATAAAAGAACTTATGAGCTGGTTATAATCATGACCTTCAAAAAGAGCAGGCTTGACATTGATTCTGTAAAAGCAAAAACTGGTGAAAAAAAATACTACACAGCCAAGCATTTCATCTTCCATAAATATAAGACCTGAAACAACGCAGGGATGTAGTGTTTTGGAGATAATTTGAATTTTCATTGAAAGCAAAGTAGAATCTCTCTGTTCTGGAAATATGCAACAAACTTCCGAAAGAAAGGAAAACTGAGGGATATTTCCTATTGGAAGTTTTATTTGCTCTAGAGATAAAAATTTGTGAAAGCCTACAAGCTGAATTTTTATAGATAATACAGAAAGCTCCTTATATAATTTTAATAGTTATAATTAGCCACTTTGAAAACTTTCTTTCATCTCCCAATTCATTAAAGGAACAAATTTTCAAAATGGCATCTAAATATTTTTTTAACCTCTTGGCCTAGAGTGTTCAGTTCAACATTTTCCCTAATTTCTAGTGAAATTTTATTTGGTTCCACTTTTTACAAACACATACCACCTAGTCATGTTTTTATATTCAGAAGGAGATTAAAAAACTGATATTTTGTAAACAAAAAGTCATCCTGAGTATTTTACAATTTTATCGTCATCTCAATTATTTATAATGCAATATGCAGAATAAGATGTACATGAATGAAGTTTGACTAAATATTCACAGTTTGGGAATACTTGGGTTCATTTGCTAATGCTTTTCAAAAAATTTAAGCACAAAAAAACTGTTCATTACGATTAAATGATTGTGGTACTCAGAGGCTCCCAGCAAAGCCTGCACTGTGGTGAATAACCTTGAGGGCTTCTCCGTACATAATATTAATACATATTAAGTATCAGAACAGGCCTGGGTAGGGAAACAGGTGATATAGAAACCCGGTGGCAGATAACCATATTATCTATTGTTTGTAAAAGCGAATAACCCTGGATCTGGTCAAATAAGTAGCTTAAGCTTCAGAAATGCTCTGGACACCACCCAAGACAGAAGCAACTGAGATCGCAGAGGTCAACACTGAAGCAGAGTTACAAACTTGTGACCCATGGACTGGGTTTGGCTTGTAGGCGTGTTTTACACGGACTGCCTCAGAATTAAAAATAAGTTAGATGGTGAAAAGACTCTGTATTGTTTGTATGAAACCATCGTGATGGATACGTGTCATTATACATTTGTCCAAACTCATAGAATGTACGACACCAAGAGTGAACCCTAATGTAACCTCCGGGCTTGAGTGGTTACGATGTATTAATGTAGCTTCATCACACACAACGACCTTATCACTCTGGTAGAGGATGTTGATAATAGGAGAGGTTGTGCATCTGTGGGGGCAGGAGGTATATGGAAAATCTCTGTACTTTCCTCTAATTTTACTATGAACATAAAACTGCTCTAAAAAAAAACTCCAAAAATTGCAAAAAAATAAATGATTGCTAGTATTTTACAATCAGTTACTTGTGTTACAAGTTGAATTGTGTCTCCCAAAAATACAGAGGTTGAGGCCTAACCTCTGGTACCTTAGAATGGGATCTTATTTGGAAATAGGTGCAGATGTCATTGCAAATGCAAGTAGTTAACGTGACATCATACTGGAATAAAGTAGATGCCTAATCGAATATGACTGGTGCTGTTAAAATAGGGAAATTTCGACACAGACATGCAGACAGGGAGAATACCATGCGAAGATAAAGGCAGAGATTGGGGTGATACTTTCTACAAGTCAAGGAATGCCACATTTGCCAGGAAACCACCAGACGCTAGGAGAGAAGCATAGTACAGATTCTTTCTCATGGTTCTAAAAAGGAACCATTCCTGGTGACACCATGACCTCAGACTTGCAGCATCCAGAACTGTGAGACAGTAAATAGCTCTTGTTTAAGTCACTTAGCCACTTAGCAGCCCTGGGAAACTAGCGCAAGTTGCATATAAAAACTTTGGGTTTTCGGCATCTCTGAAATATGGCCAGTGTGACAACACTCAGCTGATCAGCTGGAACAGAGTAGCAGCTGTCCCCTTTCCATGAGAAGTTCTACAGCTCACCAAAGTCCATGTTAATAATTTAAGTTGCCTGCTTGATGTCTGATACCACATCAAAGGAAAATGGGTCAGGACGTTTGCAGGAACCTAAATAAACATGTTATGACAATACGAGGTCTTGTGATCGTTGAAAGCACGGTAGGAGGTATCCGAGTATAAGGAAAAGAAAAGAAAAGAAAAGAAAAGAAAAAAGGAAAAAAGTCTACCCAGGAAGTTTTCCGATAACCTCAAAATTTAAATAATTCTTACAAGGATAAAAGGAAAAACATAAAATCAGAAAGAAACATGGAAAACTTAAGTGCAACTGTTTTAATGATGCCATGTAGGCTCCTGAAACCCTCTGAACTGAGATTTTTCAGAACAAGAGGAAGACAGAAAGGGTATCTTAACTGCCTGAGGGAATTGTTAGTGCTGAGAAAAATCTCTGGAAAAAGCACTACAGACAAGATAGAAAGACAGGATCCAAGAGAGATGTGTATCTGGTTAGAGGGGATGCTTCTTCATTTAAGCTTCACTTTGAACAAGTTCAAGCCATGAAGTCAAGACAAATTAACCCCCAGGTTCTTAGAAATGTTCATCACAGAAGCACCGCTGATAACCCTGGAGGAATTGAGGCAATGAGAAGAATCCAAAGGTTGGAGACAGACAGTAATATTGCTGTGTTCAAAGAAAGAACCATGGGAAATCTTTAGAAAATGTAGACAATATGCCTGATAGCAATCCCTAAAAAAAAATTAAATAGTTACGACTTAAATGTGTTTTGCAAATTAAGTCAGGTAACAACAGAAGCATGGTGTGGTGGGGGAGGAAGTGATCCCATTCCTACTGCTCTGTGCTCCTCTCACTTTTGCAAACCACACTAGGCTCTCGCTTGTTGCTGAATATACTAATCATGCTTCTGTTTAAGAAGCCTTGGCATCAGGGCGCCTAGGTGGCTCAGTGGGTTAAAGCCTCTGCCTTCGGCTCAGGTCATGATCTCAGGGTCCTGGGATCGAGTCCTACATCGGGCTCCTTGCTCAGCGAGGAGCCTGCTTCCCCCTCTCTCTCTGCCTGCCTCTCTGCCTGCTTGTGATCTCTCTCTCTCTGTCAAATAAATGGATAAAATCTTTAAAAAAAAAAAGAAGAAGAAGAAGAAGCCTTGGCACCACCTGCTTGTTCATTCTGGAACACTCCTCCTAAAGTTGTCAGCAAGCCTTGCACCCCGCTTCTTTTGAGGTCTTCTCTGGTGACCCTGTGTGAGGTCGCAGCTCCCTAGTCACCCTGGTTTTATTTTTCTTCATAGCACTTATTATTTTTTTTCTTATTTCATAAATAAGACATCGTGCCAGTCACCGTTATAGAGGCTTTTAAAATATTGACTCATTTAATCCTCTAGTAACACTAAGAAGGAAATGCTAGCATTATCCCCATTTTACCCTTGCTCTTGGAATAAAGTGTGGTACATTGTAGATACTCAATAAACCATTTCGTTAAATGAATACGATGTACACTTAAGAGGTTGGAAATGCAAGAGTCTTTCTTGTAGGATAAGACCCTCCTCTCGTTGAGCATAGGGCTTAAAGGCTATTAAGCTTTGAATCCCCGGCATCTGGCAGAATGCCCAGGATGTGTAGTGAGAGAACAGAGGGAAGAGAAGAGATGGAAAGGAAGCTGGAAATGTGAGGTACTTGGCTGACGTGAGCTGGACTAGCTCGACATTTCCAAAGCCTGAGGGAGAGGTTCATCAGGAATAGCAGAGTTGTTCATTGTTAAAGGAAGACATTAAATTTTGCAGTCAACTGCTTTGCTGCCGTGCCACAAATAACATCATCTCTTATCAAAATAGGAAAAAAAAATTAATGGTATAATATCCAGCATTGCCCATATAAGAGCCCCTTTGCTAAGTGCTTTAAGGCCTACCAAAAATCTTTAAAAACCTTCCAGCTCAGAACAGTCTTTCAAAGGAGAATCCTGATAGTCAAAGCAGAATCAAGGAGAAAAACCAATATCCACAGCAGAGGACAACAGTCTAAGCAATGGCCTCCAGACCCACATGATCAGTGTCAAAAGGTAAACCGCTTTCAGAAGAGGGTGGGGTCCAAGTAGACCGGCAAAATATGTATCTGGAGAGCTCTGTTTTTCATTAGCATAAACGCATGTCTTCATGAGTAAATCAACTTCAGTCAATCAACGAAAGATAGGATTACTAAAATAAATGAGTGTAAGGAAAATATTAATAACCAAATAGCATTAGACACCACCATAATCCTACCTAATGCTGTTAGTGTTTGAAAGAAAAACATTCAGATTCCTAATCTATTGGGGAATATTAACATAATGTGGCTTTGAAAATTTTAAAAAGACCTCATAATTAATTTAATCACCATTTTGCATAGCATTCCCACTTGTAATCTGCATTTTTGCTTTAAAACTCTTACTATATAGCTGTCATTGTGATCTAATGAAATGCCTCTTACTTAGGAAGAGAGGAGATTTTCAAATGTTGAGGCTCCACAGAAATGAAGAATGAAACATGTGTCTGTCACTGCAATTTCCCCACGCTAGACTAATTGCAGAGGCCTGTGGGTATGGAGTGATGCTGTTGAGTAGTCAGCCTTTACTGCCATTGCTTTCAGGGTAATTTGCATAGCATGGCTCATAGTGTTTTATGATTTTTCTTTTAAAAATAATCCTACTTGTTAGTCACTAAATCTGTTTAACTCTTCCAGTGCTGCCTAGTGTCTGGGGCACATCTGCAGAATAAGAGAACATATCTCTCCCTTGGTGAGCGCCAAGGGAGTTGGAGAAGGGCATCCTGGCTGGCACAGTTCAGTCTCTCCATCCTCTGGGAAGATGGTTGTTATCGGTTGGTCTGCCGAGGAAGTAGACCCTATGGCAGGGAGGAGTGTTTGGGAGCCTTCCTGGGGAGTGCTCATGGGATGAACACCTGTGGAAGAGGAGGAAGTGGGATTAGACAGAGGGAGGAGTTGGACTACAGTGTGATCTTTGTGGAAACCTAGTCCAACTCTCAGGGGCATGCTGAAGATGACATGATGTCTCAGAGTTGACCCAAGTAGTGGCAAGAGGGCTGGGCTTTTCTACCCCTCAAACCGATCAGTCACTGACTGTGGGAAGCCCCAACAAGGGGCTGGCACACAGTCAGCGGAGGCCATCCGTGAAGATGGCCGACAGCTGAGGACTGTCTTCTGAGGACACTCCCAGCAGCTGGGGAAATGAGTCCTTCATTCCTGACAAGAAACTGATGTGAGTGGCACGTCACATAATTATCATATTTCTCCTAATAACAAAGGCTCATTCGGACACTACCTGAGCACCAGGGTATCTCCTGCTGACTTTTGTGAGAAAGTTTTTCTGTGGAATATTATTCAATATTGTCCAAGAATTGGTTCCCTGTGGCCTAAAAATTTAATACATTATGAATCACTGAAATAAGCCATGTATCTAATGGTAAGAAAACAAACTGTTTACATAAACTTAAATAATATAAAAGGTCTTTGGAAATTTTAGTCATTTCTCTTACCCATGAGAGAGATCGGACAATTATATTACTGCAAGTTTACATAGAAATATATCGATTTTTCTGTTTCAACCAAACTTAGGCACTAAGGCTGTGTGTTTGCGTGGTGTTTTGGATTGGAGATGATGTTTTTCAAGGGACTTACTCATTCATGGTCAGGTTTTCCTGGTTATAATGTTTTAACTTCCTTGGACTTCACTGAAAAGAAGTTTGTATAATGTGAGAGCCATTTCACTCTATAATTTTAGAGTTCGAACTTTCTCCATCAATAAAATTACTGCTTCAGGGAATTTCTGAAGAAAATATGGGAGAACAGCTTTGAAATGACCCCTCAGCCAGAGAGGCATTGAATCGCCACGTGATGTGGCTCAAGAAGGGAATTTGCTCACCTCCCGCAATCTTCGCATTTGAGTCAAGGGGAAACACCTAAAGATACCACAGTCGAAGACTTAGAACGTGGCTCAGATTTAAATACAAACAAAGGGTAATCTGGCCTGGCACAGTCTGGCCACTGCAGCAGTGTATCTGAAGGTTATGTTTTATGTTTATTAGCTCCATCCAGATGGCGTTTTATGTCCTTAATAACTTTGTCCCTGACTAAGCCATGAACCTACCATTTGACAAACACAGTAGGAAATGTCTATCAGCAGAAAAGTCATTTTATAATCAGAAACATCACTTGAACCATTTGGAATACATTTGGAAAGAGTTTGATTTCTTTTATATGTCATTGCCTACAGTTATTTGTTGACAAACACAGATTTTCCAACCCGAACTGAAATTCAGTGAGCACCTGGAACACCTTTCAAAGAGCTATATATTTATGCTAATATTTTAGATGAGTTATGGCTTACGTTGTAAGAGATCAAACTGCTTTGATGCACATTTATTCATCTTTATGTGTCCCCGAAAATTAATGTATAGTACATATTAATATTCCAGTGTTACAAACGGAGACTGAGAAACAGCAGGTCCGAGGTCACCTGGCGAATTTGCCATGCCCCCGGTTTCTTCTAGCTCTGCACTCAGAACTCTCTGTCTAGATCAGCCTACACACTACATTTACACTTCACTTTGGGAAAGATTCGTATCTTTTTTATGACTGTCCTTTATGTCTCTGACTAAATTCTGCTTCCGAATTTCAACCTCCTTATGGGTAGCTACTATGTACCCCTTCTCTGTGCCTCTTTCAGAGCGCCGGTTTTAGACATTCCATACACATTTGTGGATTTTATTTAAATAATTCACTGCTTTTCTCCTTAAACTCTGGTCTTTAACTGCTTAGCAAAAAGTGGAGGGATGATTTTTAATTTAAAAAAAAGAATTCTGCATTGACACTTTTGCAGCTTTCTCAGTGGAAACAAAAGCTCTTATCTGGAATTTCTTTAGAATGAATTTAGCTTAGAAAAGTAGGAAAAATTGTGGGTTTTTTTCATTTGCTAATTTATAAATGTGTAGTGTAATTAATGTCATCGAATTTTTTAAATTTTAAATTCCTTCCTTCCTTTCCTTTTTTTCATGCTTAATTTTTTTGATTCAATAAACATTTACTCAAGTGTCTACTATGGACCAAGAACAATGCTAGATCCCATGCAGGCAGAAAGTCACTTAATAAAATTGTCAGTGTTACAATTTTTCTTAAAGCATTTTTTAAAAACCATTTATTACATATGATAAAAATCTGTGGTGTGCCAGGCACTATGATACCCATTTCCTACACTTTGTGTGCCTCACCCCTTTTTCTTAACCGTGGGAAGGTTCTGTCCTATATTCTCATAGTCCCTCACAAAAAAAAAAGTCTAAAACCTAATGAAGTGCTCTCATCACAATTCATGACAGCAAAACTTCCAATTATATTAACATATTTTTAAAATTGTACTAAAATAATAAAACACTATCTTTAAGATTACTCCATAGTTGTCTGTATTTTAGAAAACTTCGCCTAGATCCTAAGGCACACACTCAAAAATTATTTTAAGGGGCAAATTATCCTCCTGAGAACAGAGTAAAGAACTTTTCACACATTTAATTAGTCCACACTAGCCAGGATGCTTTTTAAAGGATTGAGGTTCAACTCTAGGGAATTACGGCTACAAAGAGAGGTTCAAAACATGGCCATGTAGTAGGGAGTGAGTTTAAAATCTCCCTCATTAGAGACGGCTGGGGAAGGACTAGGAATGTGACGTCCTTGCAATGTGTGCAAGATGAGTTCCTTCCTATTATGCTCCTTTGTAGCCTTGTCTATGACTTACCATTGAATGATGTTTAAGAACTTGTGGATAGCTGCTGTTTAAGAAAATTTAGCAAAGTAAACAACTTGAAAATCTTTGGTGGGGCATGACAACACTCCTGTACCCATTTCCAAGGTGGGTACACCTCACCAAGATGGGTTTTTTCCCCACACCACCAGTTCTGTGACATCAGCTGGGTGTCCCGCAGTCAACTCAATTCTGACGTTATCTACCTGGAGATAGCCACAGATCCCAGGGTTTAGGGACTCAGTCCCACAAGACTGCCATCCACTTCAGGTGCCAATCAAGTCTAGGCTGTCACCTGTGCTTCTGATGACCAGCCATAGATGGGAGGTTTTGACGCCCCCTCCTGGGTTCAAATAATTTGCTAGAGTGGTTCACAGAACTCAGAGAAACATCGTATGTACTAGATTCCTGGTTTATTATAAAAAGATATTGAGAGCAGCCAGATGGAAGAGATGGTTAGGGCAAGATACGGGGAAAGGGTGAGGCGCTTCGGTGTCCTGAGCATGTGACTCTCCACAGTCTCTACACGTTCACCAACCTCGCCCCTTGGGGTTTTTATGGAGACATCATTACACAGGCATGATTGGTTAAATTGACCATTGGTGATTGATTCAGCCTCCATTCCCTCTCCCCTCCCAGAAGGTCGGGGGTATGGGATTGAAAATGCCAACCATCTAATCACATGCCTACCCCTGCCCTTAGGTACCTTGCGAAAGTCACCACATTAACATAACAAAAGGCACCTTTCAAGCTCCCCTCACTGACGAAATTCCAAAGGTTTGGGGAACTCAATGCCCGGAAATGGGGACAAAGACCATACATACATTTCTTCTTATAAATCACAATATCACGGTGATCCAAAATACATACCAACTGTTTTTCTTTCAATTCGCAAGGTAGTTTTCTCACCAAGATGGGAGAACCAAAAGGACAGCTTGATCTGTTTATTAGAAACCAGGAAGCTAACATGGTAGAGGACAAATTTGATTTCACATACAGCTTTAGCCTTGGACAAATTACTTAACCTCTCTGCCCCTCAGCCTCCATGTGTGTGCCATGGAGATGATGATATCTATGTGGCTTACAGGGTGGAGAACTTTAAAAGATACAATATCTGTCAGTCACCTGCTCAGTGTTTAGCACACAGTGAGGACACAACCAATGTTCCTGTTTGCCTCTTCCTCAGGAAGCAGGCCCTCCTTCACTGGGTAAAACCTCTGTTCAAACTGTGGCAAATGGCTGTTTGGATTTACCACATGATGCTACCTCAAGAATCACATTTGGAGAATGCTGCCCAGAAAACCTAGACTAGAAGGGACCCGCAAAGGAATTGCCAAACCACACGTGTAAAGAAACAAGATAATTTCTAATAAGAAACTTCAAGAAAACCTTGATGGTTCCAAGCTTTCAAGAACCGCAGAGAGTACATGGGCCTATTCAAAATCATGCCCTTGTATCATTTGCAAGTTTTCAAGCAAACCATTTTGCAATTTTGTTTGTGCTTAGGTGGCCTATTCAAAACAAACAAACAAAAATTGATGGCATGTGGACTGCGCCCAAACCAGCTACGGGAAACGCTTGTTAGCATGGATGCTACGAAACCCCTCCCCCCTCCGCCTGGAGGAAAAGAGAGAAATTGTGGGAGGCAACGGCCCTCTGCCTGACCTGGGGTTTCTCTTGCTTGAGGAAACTGGAAAGATGTGACCTCTCAAAGCGTCCCCCTGTCTCCTGTCCACACCAAAAACAACCACAAAATGGCAACTTATCTACTATTCGACTTCTTCCAAGGAAGGTGTTAAAACCGCAAACTGCATTGGACTCAGCTTAGACTCTTGCTTCTTTGTTTTCTGAATGACAGTTTGGGAGACAGATGCAGTTCTTACAAAGAGGGCTGTCTTTACAAACAAAAACAGAAATAGAAGGATACATTCTTTTGCCCCAAAGAAACTGCTCTGAGTCCTGACTCAAGAAAGAAAGAAATGGATGAAAGAATGTGTTAGCATAGTAACAGATTTGAACTCTAAATAGCTAATTTGGCCCAATACGCATTACATAGCATAATTATAAAGAAAGTGGTAGCAGAAAAAACAAATTGTTTTGAAGGCATTTGAGGCAGGGGGACAGAAAGATTTCTTGTTCCCATCCAAATAGATTAAAATAGGAAAGAGATGGTGATAAGTCGTCTGTGTTCTGCAAAGCACATGCCATATTCATGGTCCTTCAAGATACAGTTCTGATGAACTTTGAAAATATTCTTGTGTAGTGGGAGATGGACAAGTTGCCCTTTACTTCTTACCTCTAAGTGCCTCTGTCGGAGGAGCTAAGAAAGGAAGGCTTAAATTTTAATCTTTTTTCTTTAAACTGATGTATAATTAACACATAACACTCTATTAGTTTCAGGTGTGCAACGTAATTTGGTCTTTGAATATATTATGAAATGATCGCCACGTTAAGTGCGGTTAACATCTGTCACCTTCCACAGTTACAAAAATTTCCTTTTCTTGTAATGAGGACTTTTAAGATCTACTCCCCTAGCAACTTTCAAATATGCAGTACGGTATTAACTGTCGTCATCATGCTGGATGGCACATCCTCCAAATTTTAATCTCTTGATGAAATAAAGTACATCTATTCTACGTTTGTGGTTTTAAATATGGAACGATCTCAAGTGTCATTGCCTTGTTACTAGGAAATGCTGTGTTAGTCACTTTCTTTTCATTTTATTATAATATAGCTACTAGGAAAGCTATTTCTCCCCAGGAACCAATTCTTGTTAGGTTTCTTCTCTCCAACTACCCCTGGTTCCGAACATTTTTTGTTCTCAGATAAAATTAAGACCAATGTGGTTTTTTTCCTACACAGTTTCGGTACCTTACATATTTTTTTTTAAAACAATTGATAATATCCTTATAATTGTATACTTTTCTGTTAGGAGAGGATCTGTATAATTTTGCTCTGCATGTCCACTGAATTAGAGCTTGTTTAAGATTTATTTTAAATACAAAGATCACAAAGAAAAAGCTAATTAGAGAATTTCCAAGTAAACTAAATTTAGTGTATATGGTATCTGGGCTAAATATATGGTTGTTTTTTTTTTTTAAACAATAAGAGGAAACAGATATTGAAACTGTAATCATCTTTCACAATAAATACTGTTTTTCTTGAAGGCTGCCATACAATAAAGTTATAACAGTGCCTTAAGACTTTCTATTTGTAATTACACAAATATACCAGAAAACAGTCTTACAGCCTAAAGACTTTCTATTTGTAATTACACAAATATACCAGAAAACAGTCTTACAGTTTCTTGAAAATATCACCTTGGTTCATACTAAAATACAAAGTATAATTCTGTACTGGATATTCAGTAATTGCTGATGAAAACAGCCCCTTGCATAGGAGACACATAAACTTTGAAGCTTTTAAGTTAAATATCTAAATTGGAATGTCACTGTTATTAACTGATCAAGTTCTCTGACAGTGCTGAAGTGCCCTTGATTTTAAGAAAGAATCTGTGAACATGAAACCAATAGGTTTAAGTAGGAGATGTAGTGTTTTTATTTAGTAATTTTATAGATACATTATCAACAGTTAAAATGACGTTATAAAATATATGTATATATGGCATAACAAAATATAGTATGTTTAATGCATATGGCATGATATATAATATAGAATAAAATATATAACAGAATGTAATTGAAAATATTTGGTAGGTCATATGATTAATTATGTTCCTATCTAATTACTATTATATAACATATTACACTCGGTATATCTACAAAGTGTATTGATAACACTAACCCATGATAACAGCACACCATAGTAGTAATTATATGTAAAGTTATCATGTGGTGTTTAATTCTCAAGTAGAAATAAAATTTAAAAGGACATTTTTCATTAAGGGAGAAAGACATGTCCACCACCTGCTTTTAGCAACCCTTAACATTTTGGAGGGTCAGGAGCTCTTGGCTTTGTGCTAAACGTCTGTGATGGCCAAAAGGCAAATAACTAAATGATAGTTACTCTTTTGTGTTTTATGCAAAGAGTAAATGGTCTAAAATCATTAAACCTCCCAGGATCTTTTCTTGACCACCTTTTGCTAGGGGTTAGGAATGTATGGTTTTCCTTCTGTTAATAATTCTCTTCCCTTTGAGAGATGAAAGAGTAAAAGTGCCCCAGTTACCAGTATTCGAAGTCTCTACCATTAAAGCTAAAAGGTTTTTACTCTATTTTGATGCTGCTATTTCTTGGGATTGCGAAGTACTTTCGTGTCTGACCCATCCCAGGATGTGACAGGCGTCCTGCTCAGAGAGAACCCGAAATGAATGCGCTAAACATCTTCACTTCACCCAGACCTGTGTTTTCTGAGTCCTGGAACAGCTGACAGGAGTTGGAAATTGTACCCCTTCATTAGCTGCTCCAGTGTGGCATACCCAAAAGACGGTGTGTGAGATGAAGTAACCAAAAAGTTCATCTGCCTCTCAGCCCCGGAAAGCTTGCGATGTGGCTTGTCACAGAGTTTCTTTTAGCTTATGTGATTGCTCGCTCCACATGCTGCCATTTACAGTACACGGGATACAGTAAATCTATTTTTTGTCAAGATGGGCTGGGTTTTCACAGCTCTGCACATGACATCCAGTCACTCTTCTTGGCTCTTAATGCTTAACATGGTGTAGTCTTGATTTTTGGCTGATTGCCTCCAATATGTTCAATTTTGGATGATTTTTAGTGTAGGTTTATGAAATGATGCCCTAGAAATGTGAAAAATGTATAGGTTTCCTTAAAGGGCTTGCAGGAATCAGTCTGCTTCCATAGGCATCGTTTGGAAACTATAATATTTTCTCAAGCATCTGTGACGTGCCCTCAGTGGGCATTGGCGAACATTCAGAAGGCAGATAAAAGAGGAGTGAGAAAACACTAGTGGCTGTTGCTGGGAAGTGGAATTAGGGATTGTGGTGGATAAACATTCTTCATTATGCACTTCATCCATTGGCATTTTTTTTTTTTTAAACGCGGCACAGGTCTCATTTTGACAATGAAAAAGTTTAATTAAGAGAAAGTAATACTTTCAATGTTACTGTCATTGTTAAAATTACCTTCTGTCTGTCACTCACATTTTTATAGCACTGTTCAGTTCTATAAACTTGACTTTCAGTGTATCACATTGTGTCTCTTTCTGAGCTTTCACTTGCCTATTTCCTTTCTAAACCTTTTGCTATTTTCATATGGATATTATGTTTTTAAATCCCATCTTCCATACCCATGGCCTCCTTCAACTACAGGACAATGTCTTTTTGCGATGTAAAAGTTTGTTATTTGTGTATTATTCATGCAATTGTGGGTTATTTGAATTGCCCAGGACAATTTCCAGGAGGCACTCCCACCTGATAGAACTTACTGGACAGAAGCTTGGTTCAGTTGGTTATTTCTCCCCAGGGACCAATTCTTGTTAGGTTTCTTCTCTCCAACTCTTATCCATTGCAACCACATCACTAAAATAAAGTAATAAAGTCGCTAAAATAAAGATTAGCTGAAAATGAAATAGAAACATGAACCTCAACTGATTTATAGCAAGTGCGATGGTTTTATTCTATTTGTTTATAATATTTGTAACCATCACATATAAAAATTGTCTGAAAGAAACCAGGGAATAGGCATAGAGGAAGTTCAGTATCTCCTGCTGGATCTCCTTTCTCCTTCACTTTTCCCTTTTCGTTTGATTTGTATCTGAATTTTTGTGAGGAAATTGTGCATAGAAATTTAGTTTCTCCTTTCTCCTGAAGCGGATGACCTTAACAGATGATAACAGTGTAGATCTAACTAATAAGAACAGCATGCTGATACATTGCAGAAGTTACACAAATTATGTACTCTACATTTACCGTTCTTAATGGGCCTTATTAAAATAAATCCCCTAGTTAAAAAAAATAGACAACAAATCATATTGCAATTGTAAGGGACTTTTATGCCTCTCTAGTTGACAGGAGAAAGTGAAACAGAGGCAGAGTGGGGGTAGAAATGGAAGGAACCTGGAGGCTCCAGCCCTACCATTAACTTCCCTGGGGCAATCTACTAATCTCTCCTCTGAAAGATTAAGGGGTTGGACTAGATAATCTCAATGTCCTTTTTCATTGTCAAGTCCATAAGAGAATCATCTAAGGGCTCTTGGCTTTCATGACAGAGCACCTGACCCTGTGCTTGTGAGATATTAAATTTGCACCCATTCAATTAGGTGAGTTCTCTGAGTACAAGAAAAATTTAGAACAAGACAAGTTACAGAAATCCTTCTTGGAGCCTCTGATAATTAATCTAGACTTCTAATTTGTAGAACTATTCTAGTAATCATAGCAATAAACATTTTATCTGTGTTTATCAAATATGTGTCAGGCATCAGGATAAGTATTCTACAGATATTTTTACCTAAGAAGTAGACCCTGTGTTAAGGTCTGTTTTATAGGTGAGTGAACAGAGGCTTCGCATTTATTCATTCAGCAGATCTATCTTATAACTGTTCTGTATAAGACCTGTGCTGGGCACTGAATTCATGGCGATGAATCAAAGAGGCTGAGGTAGATCATAGACCTGCCCTACTCAGTCCCTCCTGGGCCAAGTCATGATGCAGATAATTAGTGCACAGGCAGCCAGTCTGTCTTGGGTCATTCGCAGGGCACCTCTGAATGCATGAAGGCTAGAGGATGCTTGCGGACTTGTGAATAATGTAACACAGAATGAAGTTATACCAGAAATATGAAAGCTAGATGCAAACATATGGGGGGTGATTTCAGGGTGATGTGGCAGGGAGTAGAGGAGTGCTGAGAAGTATCTTTGTACAATGGAGCAGCACCTTCATCTCATTTAGCCTAGTAATCACAACCACCAGGATGTGTCTCATGCTGGAACTGAGAGAGAGAGAGAGCTGAGGATCACACTCATCCAACCTGATGTTAGCTCCTGTACTTGTTCCTTTTAAGCTTGCTGCAGTAAAGTGTAATCTACAGGAAATCTACATGTCTGAGCATTCTTTTTTCTCAATTCTCAAATCCAGTCTCCTGTTGAACTAACTTTCTCCCTGATCTCAGAGATTTTACAGCCTTTGGGGGGAGATAGATGACTAGAAAAAAGAAAACAAAATAAAAATCCTAGATATAAGGTAAAACTACAATGATGGAAAGCAGAGGGAGGGGGTTGACTGCAAATGGGCACACACACACCAAAAAAAAACAAAAAAAAAACCCACAAAAAAAGGGGGTGATGGAAAGTTTCTCTATCTTGATTTTCAGGGTGGTCATGAGAAACCAAATATATTATTTGTCAAAAGGTGTAAAAAGGTACACAGAGTTTGTCAAATCACTGTGTTGTGTATCTGAAACTAACATTACTTTGTATGGCCACCATTCTTCAATAATAAAAAATTTCTTAAAAACTAAATACAAATGTACAATTAAAATTGTTAAATTTTATTGTACATAAATTATATTATAATGAGGCTGTAAAAATTTGCCACAAACTTTGTAATTTTAAGACTATTTTAAATCAAAAAATATTTAAGATTTTTAATTTGTTAAAATTTATATATACATGTATGGCTATATATACATACAGGCATACATATATATAATCTTAAACAACTATATATAACAGATGAAAATATGTGTATGTACATATAATGCATGTACATATTTTAAGACACTTCTAATTTCTTAAATTATATATAATTGTATGTATATATGTATGTATGTGTACATATGTATATCGCATTTTGAAAAAGTGAAATGTAAAACTAGAATTTCAGAGGTCTTAAAAAAAATCCTCCCTCATATTTAATGTGAGCAATAAATCTGAAATGAAATAATCAAAAGTTACTAACACTTTCCTGCACAGAGTATTAAAATCATTTAAAACAGACTTACTAGATTGACTTCTAAAACTGTGAGGGTCAGCTGTCATAGCGTATCACTTATTAAAATATTTCCCTATAGTTAAGAAAAAAGCACATAAAGAAATAAGGCCAGAATTACAAATTGTGATTTGAAAGGGAAAGGCCAGAGTGCTGTGAAAGAGTCAGGCGAAGGTATCAGTACCAGATAATTTATTTTTTAAAAAATAGAGAAATATTTTCAGTATTAATGTCAATTTACTTAGTAAAAGGTTCTGGAAAGGAAAAAAAAAAGTTAAAAAGCAAGGATTTAGAAATAATCAAATTAGTTCTTCTGCAGAAACTTCAGAAGGCTTGTGTGTTGTTAACTTGCTTATAATTAATTTCCCATAAAGACACTGCTCAGAATTCTTTTTTCTCGATAAGCCTCCTTTTAACTTCATCTTTTTAACTACATCTCTCCAGACCATCAACAAATGGACCTCTAACACTAACACTGATCATCATGAGTAGTTTTCACTGGTGTCTCTCTTTTTATAAAAGCAATCACAGAAGATATTAAATTTATTTTAAAAGAGCTTCCATATTTAACATAATGTGCTAATAACTCTCACACTCTTGCCTAAAAAGATGGTAATGATATGAAGACTCTGGCTTCATTAGACAGTGACTCTTGCTAAGCAAGAGACAAGTGCCAAGGTCTCATAAAAGGGTTACGTACTGTGAAACAGAACAAGGTAATACTGTGTGACTTTATATAGAAAAACATTATAGGGTAAAAACATTGACATGTTCAGTTAAAAATAATCCTTCAAAAGGCCAAAGTTAACAGTTAAAACCATTTTTTATCTAGAAATTGGCAAAAGATTTATCTAAAATGTTTATATTTTTGCCACTCCATAAATCAAAATTAGTTTTCCATTAAAAAAATTGGATCAGAGATGATAATCTTCTTGCCAATTTTTAGCTAAATGCAAATGGAAACATCTGAGATTCTCAACTGAAAACTGAAGTTTATAGATATATAGTAAAACTACTGCCTGTGAGCCTTACATTGTAAGATCCGAATAGCATATGAGGTTATGAAGTAACAATTATCTCAGATATGCAAAGCTAGGTTGGTTATTAATGTGTTCACTTTGTTATTTCATTTCAACCCTTTTAATGTTGATGGAATAATAATGTAACTTCTACCTATACTTCAAGTCTCAGCTCAAGGCCAGGTGCTTCTGATCTGCCCTCACAGCACCATGTATCTCTGCTTTATAGTACCTGAATTTTAACCTGCGGTTCTGTCTGTGTTTGATTCATACCTGACTTATTCACAAGTCTGTAAGCTGCGTAAGACATCACATGAGATTTATTCCCATTTCATCCCTAGGATGTAATACCCAGTTCCCCACCAATGCCCAATACCTTCTTGACGCTTACACTTTTATTAAAGAAATGAAATCTGACTGCCACGGGGTAATTGCTATGATTTTTCAAAATATAGCCATTAATTTATTAAGGAATATCAACATTCGATTTTCTTTTCTGTATTTTCCAACTTTTATCCGCCTTCTAGGTCTCAAACCAGAAATGCACCTTGTGTCTCAGGCTGGTGGTGGTGTTTCTCCCTTCTCTGATTTCCATCCTCTTGCCCCTCCCTGCGAATGCTAGCCCGGGCAAGGACAGCCGGAGAGTACTGGCTCTTCCTTTTCTGTCACATTGCACGGCACTATTTCCACCCTGACTCCATGATCTGAACCCTCTCTCCTACCTCTAGTGAAAGTGTCAAAATTTCTGGGGGAGGAAACACAGCTTTTCTTCCCCAGAGCAATTCTGAGATTTCGGAATCCTAATGATATGCTGGGAAAACATTATATAAAAATGTTTTTGTTCCTTGAGAAACTCTGTACTTTTAAAATGAAATCACTTCAGATCACTCTGGGCAAGATTTACTATGTCTGTGCAAGCTACACGTTACTTTCAGATACGATGGTCTCCGGACTTTAGAGAATTGGTCTCAGAACTCTACTGACTTCCTTTCAGTTGCAACGATTAGGTCATGAGCGCCTGGGTGGCTCATTCGGTTGAGCATCTGCCTTTGGCTCAGGTCATGATCCAGAATCCTGGGATCGAATTTCCCATTGGGCTCCCTGCTCAGCAGGGAGTCTGATTCTCCCTCTGCCGCCCCCGCCCCCAGCCCCACTCATGCTTGCGAGCTCACTATCTCTCTCTCTCTCTCTTTCTCTCACAAAAATAAATAAATAAAATCTTTAAAAAAAAAACCCCAAAACTATTAGGTCAATGGATGTGGCATGTGTTTACATGACAGAATGTAGCCAGACTGAGGATATAGAAAATAGATCACCAGATACTAGTGTCTTAATGGTCAAATTGTATTTTATGAGGTGGAAAGTCAATGAACACAGAAGAGATTATTGGCAACAGCGTGACGACAGTGAGATTGTGCTCTCCTTACCCTGGGGACGGAAGCAGACTACTAACATGGAAACCAAAATATAGCTTTACATTGGGCCATAAAGACCAAGCCAGCAATAAAAAACATTCAGTCCTGATGATCAATTTCATTTACCCCCATGTAGGCTCATTGTGGTAAAAGGGATGATTTTTACCAAAAGACAAACTTTGAACAAATGAGCTCATTTCCATCATGTTGACAAGTCTTAAGTCATGAGATATGCTAAAGTATGTATCCCAAAGCGCCATTATAGAATCATTAAGCTGATTTCCTCCATCAAAATATATACTTTTTCTATTTAAATTTTAAGGGAGAAGACAGGTGGTTAAAGACTAATACATTTTAAAAGAACTGATGGTATCTGGCCAGCTCCCCCTTGTCACACAACTCTTTGAATGATTAGGGGTACTGACTGCCAAATGCGTTTAAAAACTCATTTGAAATGAAGAAAAGACTCAGAAATAAACAAAAAGGGGAGGGAGAAAGAGGATATTTTAATTTCACATTTTTTCTTGCTTTATTTTTAAGATGAGAAGTAAAACTGTTCTTTTATTAAAAATGGCAAAAGTTGTATTGAGGTAGGCTGAAAACTCACATTTCAACTCTAAAGTCTGAAGGAATCTTTTTTTAAATATTTTATTTATTTGTCAGAGAGAGAGAGAGAGAGAATGACAGGGGGAGTGTCAGGCAGAAGCAGTCTCCCCGCTGAGCAGGGAGTCCGATGTGGGACTCGATCCCAGGACCTCTGGATCCTGACCTGATCCAAAGGAGATGATTTACTGACTGAGCCACCCAGGCGCCCCTAAAGTCTTAGGAATCTATAACTGTAACTAAACTATAGCTATTGATCCACAGATTTTTAAGTCAGGAGAATGAATGATATGATTTTAACATTTCTAGCATTATAAAGCTGCTCTCTTACAGATTAAGAATCTACCTAGATGCCTGCAAAAGCAATAGTTCTGTAATTAAAGTATGCAAGTAAAGTGTGATGGCACTGAAATATCAAGAAAGCAGTACTTTTATATGTTTAAATGTATGTTTAAGTTTGTATGCATCAAATAGGCATCTGTATGGGAATGCAGAATATAAACAGGCCAGTGTAAAGATGTATTCTCACACACACACACACAAACACACACACGTAGACCACTCTAGGTATGTGTTAAAACGCATAGCAAAAAAGTCATCCGTGTCTTTTCCAGGATTTTCACTGTCAGTTCCATAGCTGTCCCTCTAGCCCAGACGAAAAGGGAATATTTTTCATGACAAGTTATAAAATATGGAAAAATGGACAGAATCCTGAGTCTTCAGCAAGGTAGAAGACATGCTGACACTATGTAAAGGGTATTTTAGAACGTACTGGAGTATTTACTATCGCTGTAAGTGTAGGGAGGCCCATGCCCATGGATTGGGGTCAAGAATGTCATTAGTGCCCCCGCGCATAAGACCCAAATTTGTCACGGTGCATTCGAACTGTGGCACTCCTTACGAAATAAAGGACATGCTCTGCAATTACCAATCTGCCTGGGCATGTACATAAAGAGAGCTGACAAATGATAAAGGAAATTGGAAAGGTTGAGAGGATGAAGTCAATAATAGATTTATCTCCAGACATTTAGCACTTGAAGTGCATCTGTTATACAATATGTAGACATATTTTACAGCAAATTTGGAGATACTGTGAGCCCACTGGGAAGGGACAATATCTAATTTTATATTCTATATAATTCTGAGCATAACTTTGGTGCTTAATCGCTAGGAGGGGGAGGTACCTCTGTGCTTACAAAAGGAGAAATGCACGAAAAGAAGCACAACTTGGGGTTTGGTATGCAGGAGCCGTGAGGGGAAACGGTGCGAGGAGAGCAAAACCACATACAAAATCATGTCTTACGAGCAATATGACAAGATTGCATTCTGAAAGTTCTTTTGATGATGAAAAGTCACAATTTCTATTTTTTCGCAAACTCAAGGGAAGTTATTGCAAGGTGTTAGTCTAAAAGTACAAAAGTTCAGGAAGAAATTGAAAACAAATTTTAACCAGATCTCATTGGAAAGCACTTAGGAAACAATTTCATGCCAGCTTGAGCATTATTTCCCCCTAAAGAATTCATATTGTTCTTTCGAAGAATTTATTTTATTTCATGAATGCTCTAAATACAATTAACCATAGATATTGGGAAGCATTAGCTTTTATAGTGCTAGTATTTACAGTAACATGGCCCCATTTATCATAAGCATGCAAAAGAAAAATTATGCCCCTTTATTTATATAAATGTGATCTGTATGTGTACTTGAAAATTTCCTATTTTACTATCCACACTGTTCTCCCCACCTATCTGTTTTCTTTCCTCTACCACACTGTACGGAAAAACACACATGTCTTAAGGCTTAATTTTGCTTAATTTTGTGTAAATTTGTTTATACTTAAAAATGTGGAAAGACTGAAAGGGAAACAATATTTTAAAATATTTTTGCATCATAGCTTATTGCCCTGAGAAAAGGAAAATACATGCTTGAGCCCTATTGTTACTTGTTCTATTGTACATGATGCTACACCGATCAGTCAGTTCAGCTAAAAAAATTTGTATCCCACGGCGTTACGTCTGGCCCTGTCAATGAAGCAGGCTGACTTGTGTCCTACCATCTCTACACACACTTAATTTCTTCCTAGAGTCTCTGTTTTAGCTGCCAATTAAAATGAATTATTTCACTTAGTTGTTAAAGAAGATGACTTGACCAGTATGGAGAGGACCTGATACACAGTCCCTTGCTGTAGGAGGGATTTATGCTGTTACCGGGAAGCCAATTGCTTAGCATTTAGTGATATCATTCTTGCCCTAAGCCGCAGTGTTCCGTCTTGGAGAGTGCATGGCTCTACTTTTTTTAAAGGCATTTCACATCAGAATGCTCGGTCTTAGATGGTGAGTAACCCCAAGATGGAGTGTAGAAAGACCTAGCTTGCTGTTTGTCACTTACCCTACTGCCCGGAGCTCCTATGTATTAAAACTTCCTGGTAAGAAAAATGCAAACTTACCATAGTCCGGTCCATAGATTCAAAAAGATTTGCCAATCCTATTATTACTTATTTTTAGCGTAGTCTTCCGGTTATATCAACTGATTTTCTTCCCCTCACCCCGTTGTTTTGAAAAATCAAATACGTGAACATTCTCCATGGTATAAACAAAGGAAAAACTTAAAAAATACCTTTAATATGTAAGATTTATACTCATAAAAAAACCTTTTCTGATTTTAATATTTAAAGTAGTTATCATGATCTATATCTTGATTAAAATAGTTTCAAAGAAGGAAAGAAAAGAAGAGAGAGAGAGAGAGAAAGAAAGAGAGAAAGAAAGAGAGAAAGAAAGAAAACCAACCAACCAGATCCTGGCATTATCTCAGCAAAGCTTAAGCTAATGTTGAAGAAAAAATACAGAAAACAGGAAGAATTGGTGTCTTTTTTTTGGGCAGGATGGGGGGAAGACACAGTATAGTATCCTCTTTGCAACTTTATGCTGATAAAATCCAGACAACAAGACAGTTGTCTGAAAAAGAAGATGTACAATATTGTTTTAATGAAGAGTTTTCTAATGGACTCAAGGACACTCTCCTTGCTTTGGGAAGGGACTCAAGACAGGAGTTCCAACAGAGTTTAACTGCATTTTATTTTAACTTTTGGTAGTCATGTGAATCAGAGTAACCTTAGGACTCACAGTGCAAACTTGGACTACATTCTGATTAGTTCTTTCCAATCAGGGAAAATCATTGTAAAAATCCCCGGTAACTCACTTTTTGAAAATAGTGTGGAAAGAATAATATACAGTCAAATATGCTATTAGGAAATTGCAATAACCGAAAGAATCCTCTTTTATGTCTTTTAAAACATATAGGTAGATCTCTAATATTGCTTTTAAAGAGATGTACATGATTTAAGAGACTAAATATCAAGAACAGAGCAGTGAACTAAGGAAGATATAACATTTGATTGTATACTGGATACCAGCTATATTTTGCAGCTGTATACCATTATTTTTAAATAAAACATGAGAGAAAAGAGCCAAATACTACATTCTGAAAGAAAAAGAGGAACAAAATGCAAGTTCAATAAGCTGAGATTTTAGTGTGTTTGACATAAAATAAAAATGCACAACTGTGATTTGGAGAATGGTTGGGCAAAATCTATTATGTGCTCCTCTATACTCAGAAAACTGTGTCCAGATCCTTTTTATGTTATGGGTCCCCGAAGTCCTGTGTGTGTCTTCTCATGTGAACATGAAGAATTCTGAACTAGACACTGTGGATGCACCCAGATAGAATGCATTTGGAATTATTTTATAAACAAAGTTTAAGTCAGAAAAAGAAATGTGAATTTTGGTTTTGGAATTTTGCAAATAGAAAAGAGAGAATGAGTCAAAATAGTCACTTCTAGCCTTTTTCATTGATCAATTTATGGTTTCAAATAAAAATATTCTTTTAGATTTTCAAAATGGGAAAAATATGTATATATGAGTCTATATATTTTCTGCATGTTTCCAATATTAGCAATTACGAAATTGTTTTAAACATTGCTTCTTCTAAGAATGGATTCTCCTTTTTTCATGAATAAATATGGACTTATAGGAATTTTCTCAGATGTTTATAAAATGCTATGGCAGATTATATTACAGCATTTTATTCTTCTGTATACAACATGAAGGTCACTTATGTTCTGTAATGAGCGAAGACTCTATTTTACTAATGTTTTCCATATCACGTTTCCAACCTGATCTCCAGTTTTATCCTTGTAGTCTGGAAGTCATTGGGTGGACCAATTTATTGTCTAGGGTTAAATGAGAACAATTCTAAGAAAAAGCTGCTGTTGAGGAAAATGAAAATTAAGAGAATGATTTAACATTTAAAGAAATCAGGTGTTTGGTTTTCCTCTTATTAATGTGTATTAGACTCTGTGAACCTCTCATAATTATTTTCTAATTATCAAGAAAGCTTTTGCTGTTTTAGGTAATTTAAAGTCTTTTGCTGTGCCTTTTTCTGTGTTCGCGCTCTTTTCCTTTCTTCCATTCTGTGGATTTTCTTGACTGTTATTAGTTGCTGCCTTTGATCCTTTCTCCCTCACTAAGAAACTTTCTTTGATTCTTCAGACTCTGGCTGAATCAAAGAGGATCTCCATGGATATATGGTCCTTCAAGCCCAGCCATGCTAAGTGATACAACTGAGTTTCTCAGCAGATAATAGTCCGGTTTTTTTTTCCATAGTCCATTGTTTCATTTGCAAAAAAAAAAAAAAATCAAAAGGTGATTTTTTTGAAAAGGGTACTAAAATAACATGCTAAAAATTAAATTTCATAAGCAAGGTTTATTACTGGTGGTGTGGTAAGTTATTGCAATTTGGCTCTTTCACAGATTCATTGAGACAAGAATAAACTCAGGTATATGATTTCCATCATATATCTTTTTTCAACTCTAGCAACCTCCTTTTGGTTGGGGGTTATAGGAAATCAGGTAGTAGTATCCTTTGGAATATAAGAGGAAAGTACATGTTGCAAAATTCATTGAGGCTTTTGATTTTATTGCTTCAAAATTGGTCAGAAATCAGGAAATCTTTTTTTTTTTTTTTTTGGTCATTCTTTTTCTAATCAGAAACCAAGGATGACAAAAATATAAAGTTAGGTTCTGAGGGGGCGTCAACCTTAGTAAATCCTTCATATTCATATGCACAAATATGATGTTTGTGCCTAAAATGGTTATTGAACCGTGTATATCACACAATATAGAATTTTCACAGCAAAAAAGGAGGCTTGTGTGATTTGGAAGGCTACTGTAGAAAAAATTTGGCCTCCGGTGTCTAAGTTGCCACCAGAGGGCGATTACTATAGCAAACTTCATTCTACACAATTGCTTCTTTTTTTTTTTTTTTTTTTTTGTCCTGGTTGTCCAGTAAACAAAAAATGTAACATTCTCGGTATGGAAAGGTTAAACTTTATACAGGATAACTCTGACTGCAAGTTCATTTTCAACTTCAAAAGAGAAGTAAATACTGTTGGTGTTAGGAAGGAAGGAAGGGCAAAGGGAAGTGAAATTTCTTGTTAGATTGGCCAGGAGATTCTTAGATGACAAATTGAAAGAAGAAAATAGTGCCTGAGTGGAAGATTAGAACTCCAATGTACTTCCCCCAAAGAGATACTTATTTACTCTGTTTGATTCCTTTGTTTTCTTTAGGAGTGACAGAGCAAGTTGATGCCTACTGCCAGTGGTTTTAGCAGTCATTAATTCTTAAGGATTTTTTTCTTCTTCTTCTTGCCAAGAGTCATCTTAGTGAGATATTTTGGATTTGGTCCTAAATATCCTTTATAGTTTTGTATACATTTTATCCTGGTCTGAACATTAGGCTACATAAACGATAGAGTGATGCATGCATTTAATAGCATACAATGTAACATAATGCAAGCTTTAATACCTGGAATACAGTAAACCAGTAGCTTTGAGTTATATTACCCGTCGTAAACTTCTTTAACCTGTGGCTCATTTTCAAAATAATAAACGTAACTATTCCATAAAAATATCTCAACACAGAAGAGCCAGAAAAGTGAAGGACATGAACAGATGGTACATCAATCTTTTGCATTTATACAATTTGTTTTTTAATGCAAATAGTGTGGGTTGCCTGCTCATGCCTTGGATATTTGTTCCAAAGATGAGCACATTTTCTTATCTTTCTGGATCAATGTGACATTTGCAGTTATCATAAAGTGGGAGCCCATTTAATGATGTTAATGCTTCCTTAATGTAAAAATAAAATCACCTTCTTTATAAAAGCAAACAGATTAAAAGTCCCAAAGAGACCATTGAAATCTGTGACATTTGCAGTTACTGGTAACTAGATGGCTTGATTATACACAGGTAAAAAAAAAAAAATCTTAAAAGCATTGTTTATGATCATTAATCAGAACATTAAATATGAATTCTAGATTCCCCTATGAGTAAGAAGATAAATAAGCATCTATTTGATTAAAGAAACCAGCAAGTTAAAAACTTTTTTTAAAAAGAAGTACCACAATTAAATGTTAAGTCAATAAGCATCTCTGAATTTTAAGAGAGCTTACAGGATCATTGTGGATCCTTACAAATAAATGATAGTGTTTCTGAGATACAGTATTTTTCTGAAACAGAAAACAGACTTAAAAATAGTACAGCAGTTTAGATAGTAATAGTAAAGCAGTTTAGGTGTGGCACTGATTTTTTTTTAACTTAATTCATAGAATGACTCCAGTGTGTACCCGCCCACCCCCATATATTTCCACTTTCACAGAGAAAAGTCATTTATAGAAGAAAAGAGTGATGTTTCTAAGGCTTATTTCGTTCCATCAGTAGAGCCTACTTGGCTACTTCATGGGGAGCCTGCTTTGGGAATTCATTTCTTTTTCGTGTGTATTGTGTCTGTTTTCGATGTTTCATACACATGCCCAGAGGCCGTCTGGCACCACATACACTTTTTAAAGCCAATTTGAAAAAGCAAATCATTTCCCTTCCTGATAAGACAGCTGGCTGTTGCATACAGCCTTTTCCACTAGAAATGAGCTATGGTCACTAACTAATTCCAGAAGGTCCAAAGAGTTGGCATTTGATGAGAGCAAATTTTGATCCCTATCAAACTGGCATCGACTCCAATAATGGGCCAACGTATGAGATGCAGGGCACAGGGGTGTCATGAAAGTAACCTCGGCTGCTCTGCGTAGCTCCTCAAAGAGCCTGTGGAGATAGAACAAGGGCACCACCACCTCAGGAATGTTCTCTGAAACAAGTGGAGATAGGTCTTAGGTGTTTTTTATGGATCTTTATATAGATCTCATTTCATGTGGAACCACAAGTGACTCCCTTTACTGGTAGGTGCGGCCATGTCGACAAAGCTTATCTATATACTTGCCATAGATCTCACACCCAGTTTAATAAATAGAGCTGATGGAGTGAGGGAATTTAAATCTGGGTAACAGGGCCTTTACTGCAGCAATTAAATATTTTTTAGGCTCAGGCATATGTGCCCAGGGTGAAAATAAAATCATATTGACTTGAAATAATTGAATTGTATTTTGAAAAGAAAATAAACATGCAGTCTGGGGCTTCAGACTCCGAGGAAGGTTGCTCATCTAGTCACTCAATCATCCATTGAGGAGCACGTATTTCTCAAACACTTGTTTCACAAAGCCGAGCACACATAATAACAGGATGTTAAGGGTTCAGTAATAAGATGGGCACGGCCTGTCTTCACAGAGCCTGTGGTCTACTAGGGAAAATATATTAGACCAGCTATTAAATAATAATAAAGATAATCCTAGAGGATATATAGGGTGTTTATGGGAGCACAGAGTATGGAGATCTAATCTAGCCTAGAAGTCAGGAATGAGAGAAAAGAAAAGATTGTTTCTAGAACAGGGACTGATAAGTGTGCAGGCTCAGTGATGAGATAGGCAGACTGGAGGAAATGAAAGTTCTGGAAGATTCAAATGGGTATAATGGAAGAGAGAGCATGACAAGCAATGAAGATGGAGAGACAAGTAGTGTCCAAGCAGTAGTGGGTTTTGAGAAGAGAGGCCACTGAAGGGTTCTACAACATGACAGAGAAGGGATGAACTAATCTCCAGGATTGGCTGAAAGGATCAGGAAAGACCATGTAATGCTTGGCATGTTTGCAGCAGAAGCTTAGATGGTAAATCTTTACTTTCAGTAGTTAAAGAGTGGTCATGAGCCTCACACATTCCTGCAGAACTGGTTAAAGCCACATTCACCTTCGTATGCCCATAAACCCTTTCTCTGTTCCAGCACAGAGACTGGCAGATAGTAGCTGCTCAGTAAAATGTTAGGAAACAGAATCCAGGGAATGTATTATTACTTGCGACTGCTGTACCAAATTACCACAGACTTGGTGGCTTAAAACAACAGAAATTTATTCTGTCACAGTTCTGGAGGCCAGACCTCCAAGATCAGCCCAAAATGAAGGTGTTGGAAGGGCTGACCTCCCTCCTGAGGCTTTAGTGGAGAATTTACTCCTTGCTTCTTTGAGCTTCTGCAGTCTGCTGGCATTCCTTGGTTTGTGATTGCATCACTCCACTCTCCATCTCTGTCTTCACTTTGCCACCTTCCCTGTGTGTTAGCCTTTCTCTTATAAGGTCACTGTAAGAGCCTTTAGGGCCCACCCTCGTTATCCAGAATAACCTTCCCATCTTAAGATTCTTAATTTAATCACACCAGCAAAGATTTTTCCACATAACGTAATGTTCCAGGGATTAGGAACTGATATCCTTGGAGGGTCAGTTTGCAGCCTACTAGAGTACCTACTCACAGTCCTCAACATCTTTAGTGTTGAAAAGATAAAATAGCCTTCCATGTCACAACTATTCTAAGATTTAAGTCTTAAACTCCAATGGAAGCAACCATTCAACCTTCCTCTAAATACGACTCTAGTACCCCAGTGGTTCTGTGCTGTAACACACCATGTAAGTGTTGGAAGGGTCCTTGGAAATAAGTCATCAGAAAGATGCTTGGAGTAATTTAGTGCTTACTTGTAGTAAAGTGGGTCATAAGAAATGTGAGAGCAAAGCCACTGCCATTTTGCGCCTCCCACAGGGATTAAATCCAAAGGAGTTTTCTCTGTGGTCTCTGGAGGACCCTGTCTTAAGCATTTCCTCACAGTTTGACTAGGATGGGTTAAAACTTCCAATGTAGGGTTTTTGTCTGAACCACACACTAAATGCTGGGAATGGTTCTTTTACTCAGAACAAACAAACAAAAACCGACCAACATAAATCCTTCTACATACCAGGTGATGTCCTAGGTTCCAGCTCACAATTACTAGATCTCATGGAGGAAGTTCTACACTAGGAATAAATAAAATAAGTTCTAGGTGTTTTCTGGTCCAACAACGTATCAGTCCTACCCCAGAACATGGTGGCAGGAAAACTCAGAAGTGTTTTGGGCACTTGACATGTGCTATAATACTCAATTCTCACAATTCTGTGAGATAATATTATCATCACCTTTTAACAAATAATCATGTCTCAAGAGTTCAATAAATTCATGAAGTCATATAGCTAATTTAGAGTGGATCTGTGATTAGAATTCAAATTAGTCTGACCCCAGTGCTCATGAGTATTTCATCATAACAACCTTATTGCTCAGAAACAGGATTGGAAGTTAGATGTCCTTAGATCGAATTTTGGGTTTGCCATTATGCCACGCACCACAAGATCAATTCCTGAAAGAGGCCATTTCAGGATAAATAGGAGAATACATCATTTTACCACTACATTTAAGAAGTTCATTTTCTTAAGATGCAGTAGAGTCCAAAACAGCAAATAAGTTTAGCTAAGCTAGATCACAGGGCCATACATATCAAGAAAATATCTTCATGGAATATTGCTCACCTTTTGAGGCTGCTGTTGTGGAGAATGGCCATGACCTTAGACAAATATCCTTAAGGACATCGATAAGGATGACCGTCTTCCCGATTTCTTTTGTTTCAGATGAGCCATGAGAAATATGTGCCATTCTTGCATTTTCTAAGTTTAATGATATGACTCACTAATATTAGCAGAGCTCTGAAAACATATTTTTCTGATTTACGTGGCTTTAACATGAGTCAGAAGCACAACTACGAATAGTAAAATTGTCTTATTAAGTCAATGGTAGAATAAATGTTCTGGACATGCCAAGGACATGGCTACTGCCTTCTCTTCAACAATCCTTGGCATCCTAAGGATGTCACACAATTTCTTCCCACAGCGAAGGACAGATTCATGCTGTTACTTTTTTTTTTTTTTTTAAGCAATCTTGGTTGAAAGCACCAACAGTGATACAACTTGGTTCATTTTGTCATTTTTTACTCCCTTGAATTACTACATAAATATTAATAGCTAAACACATTGCAAACAGGTGGAGCTCATTCTGTCTCTGGAGCGCTGCCACCGTTATGTGATATCTCAGATGGGTGACGAGATTTTCCATGTGGGGAGGGCGGTCTGTCATTCCATGCCAACCCCATTGGACACACCCTTGGCTTGGAGTTCTTTATTTCCTGTGATATCTCTATGACAGCCTTCTTGGTCTTTTAACAGTTCATTCAGTAGAGTGGGAAGGAGTAACACACTCCACTTAAGAAC
The DNA here is from genome assembly GCA_028534135.1 of Potos flavus. NCBI lineage: Eukaryota > Metazoa > Chordata > Mammalia > Carnivora > Procyonidae > Potos > Potos flavus. The sequence continues at coordinate 140,526,633 of CM052883.1, forward strand.
CACATTCACTTCACTGTATATCTGGTTACTTTTTTTCATACAGTGGCTGCTACTGATAAGATCATGGAAGAAAGCCCCCAATATTTAAAGGTATCTATCAGCTGCGCATGAAATATTTGTTTACCACACATCCAAAAATTGGTGTATGCTTGATGACCTCTTCAAACTAAGGGAGTCACAGATTTATTATGGCAGATAATATTATGCTAAAGTCCCCTTTTTGTCCCCTGATTTCCAAATACAAAGCTTAAACTATACATCCACTTGATGTAAAAATGTATTATCTTACAGTTATCAATATGTAAGTGGCGTGACTGTTTTCAAAGGCCTTAGGTGTGTGGGCATAATAGTCATCTACCTTTTCGTGCTGAATTATTTTCTTTAGGTATGTTTACCTCCAATGCCCAGACATATTTCAAAATGAAATTCAGAAATCCGGCTGGACATAATGCTAGATGTGATGACTAGGTTATTCCTCCTGTGCCAGTAAAATTATTCATTTAAAATATACGTGTTTTCACAGGAAACAAGCACATTTAGACTCGCTCTGGAATATGTTGAATGTATGTGATTGTGTATGACGTGCTCTGACTAGAAAATGCATGAGGCTCGGTGTACTTGAATTCCTCAACTCGTTTGCAACAGATCCACGAGTCTTGTTATAAATTTTTAAAAATTTGTATCATACATCCAAATGGCCCATCTTTAAAACCTATGCATTTAGAGGAGTTTCTGATTAACCCTTGCAATTAGGCAAAATTTAAATTTTGTAATTTCACGGAGGAGGTTTTAGTCCAAACCATGAAGCGAAGTTGTATTTCTATTGTCATCTCATTGGTTATTTATCACATGTTTAATGAAAAGCAAACTATTGAGGTAAAAGCATAGCTTTTATTTTTCCAATGAGATAGTGACAGTAAGCATCCTTGACATTAATACTTTTGGCATCTGTTTAAAAACCTGCGTTAAAATCAATTAGTATTTGTCAGATCTGAAACGGTCAGTTTTTAGGATCTTTTTCCTTCTCCACTTTTAGCTTAGGCTCCTCCCCCATTTTCTCTGCCAGTTGAGCATTGCCTGGGGTTCAGAGATTCTCCTCAAGGTGGGTCCCACATGTGCTTTTTAGGGATAGAGCCCATAACTTCCATCCATTTGCACAGGAATCTATGACAATCTACTATACGAACCCATACATAATTCAAACCATGGTAGAAGGTGTCCAGAGAAATGAAAACCAACAGATTATGTGAGGATGGGGACACGGCTTCCATTTTCATCCAACTTTGTATGTGCGGACAGTTTTGTTACAGGGAAGAGGAGCCCAGCGTGACCTAGGACTTCCAGTCTTCAGCAGAGCCTTTTGTCCAGAGGGGTGTCTGCCTCAGAGATCTGCAAATACTCCATCAGATATTCGGGTGTATTTTAATTTTTTCTTGTTCCCATAAATACTATTAAACTTATCCACTCCTAAACACAAGTTGAGCAAACTCAAAGAATCCTGATCTCTTATGTCATAGCTGCCTTGTGTCTTCATGGGAACCCCTTTCAGTATTCAGTAGGTATAATGGAGAATTGGACTTTTAATCAGAGAGCCTGGATGCCAGCTAGATTCTCCTGCTGGTTAGCTGGTGACTCTGAATAAGTCACTTTCAGGACCTCATTTTCCTCAGTGTTTTGCGGAAGACATTGGATAGAGCCTGTTGGACCCAGATTCAAATTCCTGGCCTGTCACATACTATTGTGTATTGGGGCAAGGTATTTCTTTTCTTGCTGCCTCAGTCTTCCCATTTTTTGGAAAATATGTACACTGTGGGGTTATTTCAATAATTAGATGAGGTAATACAGATAAGGGGTTAGCATAAGACCTGACATATGATAAACATTGCAGTTGTTATCCAGAAGGCTGATTTAGTGATAGTTCTTGAGAATTAAAGTTTTGTTTTCCTGACTTATAGTTACTCTATCATTTTCTTTTTCTCATAAGGTCAAAAAAAGTAAAGAAGTAAAGAATATCGCTCACTTGTAGTAAGTGACATTATGTCCTTTTCGTCTACACGTTGATTTTGCTTCTACCATGTGCAAACCCCAAAAGGACACTTGATAAATAAGGATGGAGCAGGGGCATGGATGTGTAAAGAGAGCACTGAGCAAGGGGGACCATGGTATAGGCCAAATGACTGGTCAATGGGTCTGGGGAAGTTCAACTTGAAGAGGCAGTGTGACTCAAAGCAAACACGAGGGGGTCATAGACTTAAAAGAAGGCTTTACAAAAGTCTCCACTCATATTCCCATGATGCTTAGGGGCAGGTGTGTGACAAGGTGATTGGAGGTTACATGAGAATAGAATTTGTTTCTCTGTAAGTAACATCACTTTTAATGTCAGAACTCACCCAAAAATGAAAACATCAGATTACTCAGGGGTGCACTGTTGTTCAGTGGTAAGAGATTTCAGACTTGACATAACCCTCACCAAAAAAATTTGCTATTGAAGAAAATTCTTTTCCTATATTTAAACCAAAATCTGTCTATATATTCTTTTTCACTTCAAATTTTTCACATCTATGTTTTAAATTAATGATTCAATCAACTGTTCTTTGCAATGCCATTAATGACTTTCTAATCCCTGAATCTATTAAGCAAACATTCAGTTCTTAAATATGTTACATCTGGTTTTCAGTGCATACTCAATAAATATTATTGTTATATAACACTATCTTATTCTCTAAATCTGAGATTTTTGTCATAATTGACCTTGATTTTTCTTGAAACTTTCTCTGGTTTCTACAAATTCATTTGTGAAATCAACATTTCAAATATCTCATCCAGTCTTTTTTTTTTTTTTTTTTTTGATGTTCTTAGGTTCTTTTATTTCCTTGACGTTGAAATATAGGTGGGCACAGCTCTTGACTCTCCTCTTTTCCCCGGGCTAACTTATCCCATCTCAACAAGGGTGCACAGAGAGAAGGAAACTTTAATGCCCTAGTTGTCCATTCTATGTGCTGACTTAACTTTTCTCCTATGCATTTGGAATAGTGCCAGCTATGTACCATCCTTAGGAGAATTGAGAAAGTGGTCACTCAAATCATTTTCTTTAATTCCTGCACGGAATTCAGACTGAAAAAGGTAACTCTCCAAAATCGCTCTGGCCCAGACCACTGGAGACACATTTCCAACATCTCATTAGCCATTACCTGGACAAACCAGAGTGCTTCAAACCTGGCATTTTCTCCTGAAAGCTTTCTCTTCATCTTCATGCCTAAAGATATACAACTATTCAATCACTTGCTCCAAAAGTTCAGGAAGAACCCTGGGCTCTTTTCTCCCTGAAACCTGAAGAGATTAGCTACTAAATATGTCTCAGATCAGTTGCCTTCTGTCTGTCCACTGGCTATGTTCAGCTCTTTATTACATTTTATTTGGACTATTATCAGAGGGAAGTAGCCCTATTGTCTACATTTCTTGCTGCATGAAATATCACCTAACCATCACCATCATTTTTAACCTATCCTTCAAAACTGTCAAAATGATATCTTCTGAACATAAATAAAATCTATATTCATTTGGTTTGATCTTGGCTCATCCATTGGCATGGCACACAGTTTTCTATTGGCCAACCCAGGTTAACTTTCCCAACCCCTTGAGACAGTCTGTCTTCTCCTCCTGCTAGACTACTTGAAATTCTTTGAATGCACAACATTTTTTTCCCCTCAGTTTTTACATTTGCTATTACCCTTTCCTAAATGCCATTCACCTATTTATCTATCTTGTGAACTTTACCCTTCATTCGATATTTAATTTAAATTCACCATTCTCATTAAAATACTTTGATCCCCCGGTTGATTAGTATTGAGTAGAGTGTCTGGAACATTAAAAATTCTTAACAAGTATTAAATTTGAAATATATTATTTTTTAAATTGCGGTAAAATTGGATTATAGCATATTAGTTTCAGGTGTACAACAAATACACAGTCAATCTTCGAACCTTGAACAGTGCAGGGGTTAGGGGTGTTGACAAAATCTGTGTATAACTTTCGACTCCCCATAAACTGAACTACTAGTAACCTACTATTGACCAGAAGCCTTACCAATAACTTAAATAGTCAAACAGTCGATTAATATATATTTTGTATGTCTTAAGTATTTTATACTGTATTCTTATAATAAGGTAAGAATTACTTTAAAATTAAAAAAAGGAAAAAAATAACTGATAGTAGTATGCTGTACTTATTGAAAAAAATCTTTGTGTAAGTGAACATGCCCAGTTCAAATCCGTGTTGTTCAAAGGTCATCTGTATTGTGAAATGATCAGTACAATAAGTCTAGTAAATATTTTATTAATAATATGTGTTACATTATGATTATGCTGTTGAAGATAGGCTGCAGGCTCTGGATATGAGGTTGTTGCAACATAATTCTAGGTGTCTTCTAAGATTCTTTGGTTTTGTGATTTATTTTCAACTGTTTAGAAAAATCTAGTATTAATTCCATTTCTATTTTCCTTTGGTTAATATGACAAAAATACATTAAGACCTCAAAAATATTTCTCAATTGACTAGGCTTGAGTTCTTGGAATTAATATCGCAATCCTAACTCTAAGACTATAATGTCATATTGACATTTCAAAAAATACGTCTTTAGCTCACTGGCACTTCAATGGAATTCTTTATCCATGAAGGTTCCTCATTTATTTTGTGCCCAGTATAAGGCATATTTTATAGCATTTAAACATTAAATCACGTTTTATTACTTCCCTCACCTAGCCCTAGGGTCTATTTTAGGTTCGAACAATTCTAAGTCAGTGTTTCTTGCCTTTATGGAGGAAGAATCCTGGAAAAGAAAATCTCTAATTTTTTGATAAAAATGTGTCCTTAAATCTCTCTCTACCCCACCATAGTGCTCTGTGTTTTTACTTTCCTCTTTCCCTCTCCCTCTCTGCTGACATTAGCATAAAAATGTGCTACCCTAACTAAGCAGTCTGCTAACTGATAAGCTATCAAAAAATCATCTGTTATTTTTATAGCTCAAAGGCAGATGCCATTTGAAGAACTAGAGTTGAATGAGTAGGGTTTGTTAGTGCTTTTAAGATTCATCATTGTAAACTTGAGGTATTTTAAAATGGAATGATTGGAGGCTTGAAATATTATCCCATGAGCAATCAAGCTTTAGAATTTTGCTAGCCTTAAATTTTTGTCTGCATAAAATCATTTCATATCACATTGTATCATAAAGAATCTTGGTTGTTGTCTAATGTTTGTATGGAAAAATCTTTCCTGCATTAAATCAGACCATTGTAATTATCCAGGAAAACTCAGATCAGAACATCCCCTTCTATTCCAGCAGGGGCCCCCTTTGCCATGAGATGCTTTTCAAAGGGTCTCCAAAACAGCAAACATGTGCTTAGTAAACAAATGTTTTCTCAGGTTGCTTTTCTGAATTGCTTTGGGCGTAACAAGGGGGCACTCTTGGTAGAAGCGGGTCAGTTCCTGGTCCCAGGCCTCAAGACTCCTGAGATTGCTCTTAGAGGTTTGGATGAGAAGTCCATTTGAATAAAAGAGTTATTTAAAAACCAGCGAACTTGGCCTGCCAAGATTTGTCACTGTTATAAACTGCTTTTGTGTCACAGAAGCTAGCCGCCCATTTAAATATCACCCATTTACAGAAAAAAAGTCACGATTCACAGTAAAGGAAAAGGACACCACAAATGGTGGAAAGGAAGATGAACTATTTAATAACACAGATATCAGAGCAGTAAACATGACAATGGATCAAGATGTATATATGATTATGCTCCAATATATTTTATATTGTGCAGTCATCCAGCAGTGCCTTAACGGATTGAAATTTGAATATGTTTTAATTTACTGATCAGTAAACGATTTGAAGCAGATGATCTCAACAGTTCTTAAAATCTAGCCATCATTGTCATCATCAATGTATCGTTTTTCACAAATAACCACCAACATGTTATAGAGAATAAACTGAATATGTGGGTGTGTATTATGGTTAGATGATTATTACTTTTAAATCAAATAATATATTATACAAATCTGCAATGAATGCATATCGTTTTAAAACTTCAAACAATACAGAAATATATTCAGTAAAAAGATATTCTCTCCCTCTCCACATTTACTCAAAAACCAAATTCTGTCAATAATTTAATATGTATCCTTGAAGGTCTTCTACCGTGTGTTCATAGCATATCTGTCTTTGTATCTCTCTACCTACCCACCCACCTATCCTGTGGAGTTTGCGACATCGTGCAGTTTTATTTCTTTTATTTCGTTTTTAGGAAGGTGTCATCTCATATACACCTAAAACTCAGGAGTAAGACGCCCTGAATTCAAAATCTTTAACCTTTCACAAGTTACTTGACCCTCTGTGCTTCAGTTTCCTCACATTTCACGTATCTATAATAATGGTACATACCTCGAATAATTTTTTTAAAGATTTTATTTATTTATTTGACAGAGAGAGAGATCACAAGTAGACAGAGAGGCAGGCAGAGAGGGAGGGAAGCAGGCTCCCTGCTGAGCAGGGAGCCTGATGCCGATTCCTGCAAGATCCCAGGACCCTGAGATCATGACCTGAGCCGAAGGCAAACGCTTAACCATCTAAGCCACCCAGGCGCCCCTACCTCAAAGAATTTTTGTGAGAAATGTGTGTGTGTGTTCCATAGTTCTGATTATTTCTCATATTAATTATATAGATGAAATACTTTGCATTATTCCTAGCATATAATAAATATTGCATTAGTGTTATTATTTTTTTTACTCCAATGTCCTCTTTCCATGTAATAATATATCTTCTATTTTTCCAGATCACTCCATAAAGATCTATCATATTCATTTCAAATGCTGTATAGTATTCTCGACCCTTGAAGTAATTTATTTGACTCCTTTCCTATACATGGAACTTAGGCTCTTTTCCTTTCCTTTCTTTCTTTCTTTTTTTCTTTTGCAATTAGCATAATGTAATGAGCATCTGTGTGTCTGTCTGTCTGTCTGTCTGCATTTATGTGCCTGCCTATAACATAGTTTCTTAGAAATGGAATTGCTAGATCGAATAGTATCCATATTAATTACTTTTTTAGAAACTCCTGAAATACTCTCCAAAATGCTTTAGAAATTTGCATTTGCACCAACAATGAGTACATGTGTCTTTACAACCTCCCTGACATCCTTCCCTGTAACCAAACCATTTCTTACAACTTCTTAAAATTACAATTTTGTTTAAAATTGCATTTCTCTCAGGGGTGCAATTGGGCATTACCAGCTAAGTAGAATGTTACAACTTTTGAATTTCATGTAATCTGATAGGCAAAAAAGTAATAAATCTTTTTTTTTTTTTCAATTTTGCATTTCTCTAATTAGTAGTGAGGTTGGGCATCTTTTCATGGACCATGTTTATATTTGGCTTTTTCTTTAATTTGATTTTTATGATCTAATATTACAGATATTAATCATTTGAATCGTATGTGAAGTGATTTATCCTATTCGTTTACCTGTTTTTTAATTTAATGTGTTTTTCTTATAAAAGCCTTACATTTTAATGTTTTTAAAAAGCCAATATTATTTTTAATGGCTTCTGCATTTTGTATTCTGTTGTGAGATAACAGAAAATTTATATATTGGCCTCTGCCCCTGGTTCCCGCAGGCACAGAGCTCTTAAAACCCTTGTAAATTCCTAAGTGATAAGAGAACTAGGAGCATCTATTGTTCTAATATTTACTTTGACCCCATCCCTGACACAGGGCTCCTAAAACCCTGTGAATTCCTAAGTGATAAGAATTCTAGGAGCATCTTTTGTTCTAATGATGTGACAGTGGGGGTGGGCTCCTGGATGGGGGCCGGTCACCAGAAAGACCAAGTCATGATTAGAAGCTAGAGATTTTCAGACTCACCCTCCCATTCTCCAGAATGGTGGAGGGGCTGGAAACTGAGTTAATAATTGGTCATGCAGTGGGGATGCCTCCATAAAATCCCAATAAAATGGGGCTCAGAGAGCTGCTAAGTTGGTAAATCCACACGGGAAGGGTGATGCACCCCAACTCCACAGGGACAGAAGCTCCTGTACTGGGGACCCTCCCAGACCTTTCCTATGAATCTCTTCATATGGCTATTCATTCGTACTCTTTATCAAATTCTTTAGTAAACTGGTAGATGTGTTTCCCTGAGTTCTGTGAGCCATTCTAACACATTAATTGAATACAAGGACCGGGGGTGGAATTGGAGCCTCCAATCTATAGCCGATTGGTCAGAAGCCCCTGGCTCTGCCCTGCGGGATAGAGGGGTGGGGGCGGGTCAGTCTTGTGGGCCCAAGCCCTTGCCTGGGAAATCCGACACTATCTTCAGGTACCGTCAGAATGGAGTTAAATTATAGGACACCCAGCTGGTGGTATAGAGAATTGCTTGATGTGGGGAAAAACCCGAACACACGTGGTGACCATCAGTGTTGGAAGTGAAGCGCTCTCTGTGAGTAGTGAAGGAGACACACAGGAGAGAAACACAGTGGGAAGAACTGGGTTTTTCCTTTACATTGAATAATATAGATTAATACTCCTTTATTTTTGGTAAATTTTAAATGTACAAACCCTTGAATCCATCTGAAAGTTATGTTTCTGTAAAATAAAGTGTGAGGTTTTTTTTGGTGTGAGAGAGAAATCTGTTTTACTTCCCCCATATAAAGAGCCACATCTAATAGCAGTTATTAAGTAGTCTATCTTTTCCTTAATTATTTAAAATGCCATCATAAAACATACTAAACTCCCATTTATGATGAGTGTAATTCTTTGCTCTCTCTTCTGTTCTATTAATGCTTATCTAGTCTTGTACCAATACCACATGTTTTTAATTGAAATAGTTTTATAGTATATTTTAATACCTGTCAGGGCATTATCATTATAATGGGATTTTTTTCAAAAATTTTTTTCCAAAATTCTCTTCCAAGTTAACTTAGTAATCAACTTATCAAGTTCTGTAAAACCAAATTGGAATTCTGATGGGAACTGCATTAAATTTATAGATTAATTTAGTGTAATTTTTTCAATTTTAGATTCATTTGAATTATTCCATTCAGGTACATGTTATTCATTTTCTTCTGTTCTTCTTTTCTATTCTTTTTTTTTTTTTGAGAGAGAGAGAGAGAGAGAGAGAGTGTTTGTGTGTACAAGTGGGTGGAAGGGGCAGAGAGAGAGAGAGAGAGAGACTCCCAAGCAGGCTCCACGCACAGTGTGGAGCCCGACACGGGCCTAGGTCTTCTGACCCTGAAATCAGGTCCTGAGCTGAAATCAAAAGTCAGGAGGCTTAACTAACTGAGCAGCCCAGGCACCCTATTCTATTTCTACCTGATTATCTTAGCTAATTTGAATTTGACTTTATCTGTCCTGGAACATGGTATTTATTTCTATTTCCATCTATTGTGTAGTATGTCCCTCATTACCATTTTGTAATTCTTTATGAAATAATAGCAATAATAAATGATAAACTGACCCAAAGATAGCATTTACTTTTTGCCAGGCACTTTTCCACCAGCTTTACACATATCTGTTAATTTAATCCATTCAACAACTCTGCAGTAGTTAGCTTTATTGTGTGCACTTCTAACACATGAAGAAAGGGAAGGGCATTTGAAAAGTTGCCAAGGGTCACACAGCCAGTAAGCACTGGAGCCAAGATTCGCACACAGGCAGGGTGGATCTGGCATCTTTGTCCTTAAGGACTATTTAGATATTTTATGATTCTATCTCTTGTATCATGATACTTTGTGTTGCAACTGAGACTGTGATCTTTTCTCCTGTTAAAATTTCTAATTGTTATTGATAACATATATAGAGAAGCTATTTTTTTGGTGAGGTCTTGTGTTATAAACATATTTATTAGGACAATTTAAATAACAAATATGGTGCTGCTTTATATCCAAAATTAAGCAAAGTGTCAATCAGTGGGTACTTAGTTTTGCTTCCGACTTGCCAGTGGGATGACTGGTCTCTTTTGGAGTTCATCAAAAAAATGAGAGCGGAAAGAGTCTTCTTTCTTATTGTGTCTTCCAAAAAATAATGGAATTCTTCTCTCATTTATCAAACCTTTATTGAACACAAATGGAAACTATGCTCATTGTAGCATATGGACAAGATGAATGTGAAATATGATTGCAAATTGATAGTTTGTCACTAATGAGGGTTTTTTAAAAGTCAGTATTGAAAATCATTATGCAATTTACATGAATATTTGTTGATCCTGTATTTAAATTAAAGCTTTTTAAAACATTATTATGAATAAAATTAGGTGGTTTGCAACTGCATGACATCACGTGGGGAAAGGATCATCCATGATTTTTACTGTCCTATCTGTATCTATTATTCTCTTTTGCTTATCCCTATGCCTGTCCCTGTTCCTAAGCTTTCGTTTTACTTAGAACGCTTTTCTGCCCAGTGAAAATATCAAGCAAGCAATGTGACTTCCATTAAAAGCACACAAAATGGAGGAATGATGTTACTGAGATGGCAGAAGAGGAAGCCTTAGACTCTCCATCTTCATATGAAAACACCCACTTAACAACATACAGATCAACTCCCTTCATGAGAAATCCAGGAAACAAGAGGTTCCTGCACCCCACATGAGTGTGCATCCAGGTACATTGAAGCTAACGGGATAATTTGTGGCCCTCATTCACCATAGTCCCTCCCTTAGCTCAGCGTGGCACAATTGTGACAAAACTCCCAGCTCCTGGCTTTTCCATAGGGACGGAAGGAGAAAACTAAGTGTAATGTGCAGACTTTTCTGGGGGCTGCCCAAGGAACCAATTTCTGTCTTGCCTAAATCTAAGCACTGACAGGAAAGGGCGCCAGGTGGGAGGCTGCTGAGACTAAAGGCAAAGATTTGTGCTGGTTGCGTTACTCACCATAGTTCTTCCTGGGTCAGCATGGAACAAGTGGGAGAAAACTCCCAACTTCAGGTCATTTCCCTGATAAACACGGATGCAAAAATCTTCAAGAAAATACCAGCAGACGGAATCCAACAGCACATTAAAAGGATCATAAATCATCACCAAGGGGATTTATCACTAGGATGCAAGGATAGTTCAACATAAGAACATCAATCCCATGAGAAGATCTGTACACTAAAAAACTATAAAACATTGATGAAAGAAATCGAGAATGTATAAATAAATGGAAAGATATTATGAGTTCATGGGTTAGAAGAATTAATATTATTCAAATGTCCATACTTCCCAAAGGGATATATACTTTATTTTTTTATTACTATTTTTTTTAGAGAGAGAGAGGGATGGAACGGGTAATGGAGTGGGAGCAAGAGAATCTTAAGCAGCCTCCACAGCCAGCGTGGAGCCCAATGCAGGGCTCAATCTCATGACACTCACAACTGGGAGATCATGACCTGAGCTGAAATCAAGAATCAGATGATTAACCGACTGAGGCACCCAGGCACCCCAGGGATATATACTTTTTTTTCTTTTTTCTTTCCTTTTTAGTTTTTTCTTTTTTTAATTCAAATTCAATTTAGTTAACACATAGCGTATTATTAGTTTCAGGGTAGAATTTAGTGATTCATCAGTTGCAAATAACACCCAGTGCTCCTTACATCAAGTGCCCTCCTTAATGCCCATCGCCGAATTACCCCATCCCCCCACCTCCCCTCCAGCAACTCTCAGTTTGTTCCCTATAGTCTAGAATCTCTTAGGGTTTGCCTCCCTCTCTGTTGTTACCTTATTTTACTTTTCCTTCCTTTTCCCTATGTTCATCTGTCTTGTTTCTTAAATTCCACATATGAGTGAAATCATATGGTCTTTGTCTTTCTCTGACTGACTTATTTCACTTAGTTGAATACCCATAGTGCAATCCATGTCATTGCAAATGGCAAGATTTCATTCTTTTGATGGCTGAGTAATATTCCTCTATGTGCATGTGTGTGTGTGTGTGTGTGTGTGTGTGTGTGTGTGTGTGTGTGTCACATCCTCTTCATCCATTCATCTGTCAATGGACATCTGGGCTCTTTCCATATTTTGACTATCATGGACATTGCTCCTATAAACATTGAGGAGTATGTGCCTTGTCAAATCAGCATTTTTGTATCTTTTGGATAAATACTTGGTAGTGGAATTGCTGGGTCATAGGGTGGCTCTATTTTCAATTTTTTGAGGAACCCCATACTGTTTTCCAGAGTGCTGCACCAGTCTGCTTTCCCACCAACAGTACAAGAGGGTTCCCCTTTCTCCGCATCCTCGCCAATATCTGTTATTTCCTATGTTGTTAATTTTAGCCATTCTAACTGGTGTGAAGTGGTCTCACTGTAGTTTGATTTGTATTTCGCTGATGATGAGTGATGTTGAGCATCTTTTCATATGTCTGTTGGACATTTGTATGTCTTCTTCAGAGAAATTTCTGTCCATGTCTTCTGTCCATTTCTTGACTGGATTTTTTTGGGTTTTGGGTTGTTGAGTTCCCAGGGATATATGCTTTAAATGCAATCCCTATCAGAATTCCAAAGACATTTTTCACAGAAATAGAAAAAAAAATCCTAAAATTCATATGGAACCACAAAAGATCCTGAATAGCCAAAGTAATCTTAAGAAAGAAGAAAAGAGATGGAGGAATCACATTTCCTGATTTCAATTATATTAGAAAATAATACTAATCAAAACGGTATGGTACTGGTATAAAAACATACACATAAACCAAGAGAATGCAATAGAAAGCCTAGAAATAAACTAATGTATATATGGTCAATTAATTTATGACAAAGAAGCCAAGAATATACAATGGGGAAGAATAGTCTCTTCAATAAATGGTTTTGGGAAAACTGAAAATCCACAGGCAAAAGAATGAAATTTGATCCTTATGCCATACACAAAAATCAACCAAAAATGAATTAAAGATTTAAATGTAGGACCAAAAATATAAAACTTCTAGAAGAAAAATCTTGACATTGGCCTGCTTTGGCATTGATTATTTATTTATTTATTTTAAAGGTTTATTTATTTGAGAGAGAGAGAAAAAAAAGAGAGAGCATGAGCAGGGGGAGGGACAGAGGGAGAAGCAAACTTTCCAATGACCAGGGAGCCCGACATGGAGCTTGATCCCAGGACTCCAAGATCATGACCTGAGCCAAAAGCAGACGCTTAACTGACTGAGCCACCCAGGCAGCCCAGCATTGATTTTTTTAGATATGGTACCAAAAGCTCAGGCAACAAAACCACAATAAACAAGTAAGATTACATCTGCACAACAAAGGAAACAATCAACAAAATGAAAATACAACCTCTGAATCAGGAGAAAATATTTGCAAACCATCTATCTGATTAGGGATTCATATCTAGGATATATAAGAAACTCATATGACTCAATACCAAAAATACAAATAATTTAAAAAATGGGCAAAGAACTTAAGAAGACATTTTTTCCAAAGAAGAGATACACATGGCTGGGGCACCTGGGTGTCTCAATGGGTTAAGTGTCTGACTCTTGATGTCAGCTCAGGTCTTGATCTCCCAGTTGTGAGTTTGAGACTTGTGTTTTTGAAAAAATAATAAGAAGAAGAAGACATACAGATGGCCAATATACAAAGATATACAGATGTATGAGAAGATGGACGACATCATAATCATCAGAGAAATGCAAATCAAAACCACAGGAAGATATCAACTCGTTAGGGTGGCCATTATAAAACAAAACAAAAATGTGAGAATGTGTCATCATGTAGCTGCAATGGAAAGCAGTATGGAAATTCCCTAAAAAAAAAAAAAAAATTGCCTTATGATGCTACAACAATCCTACTTCTGGGTATTTATTTATCCAAAGGAATTGAAAACAGGTTCTTAAAGAAATATTTGACTCCTATATTTATTACAGCCTCATTTGCAATATCCAAGAGGTAGAAGGAAACTAAACGTCCATTGACAGATGAATGGACAAAGAAAGCATTGTATATACGTACTATATAATATCCGACCTTTAAAAAGAAGAAAATTCTGTCACAAGCTACCACATGGATGAACCTTAAGGACATTATGCTAAGTGAAATAAGCTAGTCATAGAAGGACAAATACTGTGTGATTCCACTGATAAGCGGTATCTAAAGTAGTAAAACTCCTAGAAGCAGAAAGTAGAATAGTGGTATCCAGGAGCTGGCAAAGAGGGAAATGAATGAGGAGTTACTGTCCAGTAAGTATAGAGTTTCAGTCACGCAAGATGAAAAAGTTATAGAAATCTGTAGAAAAATGTGCATATAGTTAATAATACTATACCATATACTTAAACATTTATTAAGAAGGTATATCTCATGTTGTGTGTTTTTTTTACCACAATAAAAAAATATGAAATGCTTATGCCGATTTGCTGCTTCATATATATAACAATAGTAGAGTTGTCTGCTTTCAGTGGTTTCTTGGTATGTGATTGGCAAACTAGTACCATGGGCCAAATTCAGACTTCCATTTATTTTTGTAAATGATTTCTAATTGGAACACAGCCATGCCCAATTATTTACACAGTGTCTGTGGTCACATTTGTGCTACAGTGACAGAGATGTATAGGTGTAACGAGACCCTAGGGCCCACAAAACCTAAACTATTTGCTATCTGGCCTTTTACAGGAAAAGTTTGCCAACTTCTGCTCTAGATGGTGGGGAATTTTTTACTTTGACGCATCTCACTTAGTCCCATTTAAAGCCAAACACGTGTATGTTCAATAAATGCTTGCGGGTCATGACGATATATTGCTACTGATGATAATAATATGGAAATATAAACTCTGTAATTCTTTGGACATGTAAAATTAATATGAAGAATTAGTGTAGAATGTTAAAACTGGAGTGAAATTCTGTCTCCTCTGTTCCAATGGACAGAGGAAATGAGACACAGCAGAGCAAATTCTGATAGTTATTACTGTAATACAAACCACTCCAAAACATAGTAGCTTAAAACAGCAACTGCTTGTTATATCTTGAGTCTATGGGTTGATTTAGCAGATCTGCTCTCTGGCAGGGCTCCAGTGACGCCAGCTAGCCTTGCTCAAGCATTTACAGTGATCTCGTGACTCGGCTAGTAGCTGGCTGGTCTGGGATGGCCTCAGTTTAGTGACTTAGGTCTCTTCCAAAGGCCTCTCTTGTTCCTTCAGCGGGGTGGCCTGGACATACTTCCATGGTGATGGGTGGGCAGAAGGTTCATGAGACAATGGAAATGTACTTTTTTTTTTTTTAAGATTTTATTTAGTTATTAGAGAGAGCATGAGTGGGGGGGGTTGAGTGGGTAGGGAGGGGGAGAAGCAGGCTCCCCGATGAGCAGGGAGCCAGATGTGGGGCTCGATGCCAGATCCTGAGATCATGATCTGAGCCGAAGGCAGACCCCCAACTGACTGAGGCACCCAGGTGTCCTGGAAGTGTACTTTCTCAAGCCTTTGTTTTTATCAACTTGCTAGTGTTCACTGATCAAAGTAATCCTATGACTGAGGCCAGAGTCTGTGCGGGTAAACACAAATAGTATGGATATTAGAAATTATGAAAAAGTAGGACCCTTTGTATGATCAGTTACACTGATAACTTGAGCTCACCAGAGTATTTTAGAAGCTGTCATCCCTCTCCTAAGCTCTTTCTGTCACAGCAAATAATTATTACTAATGTTCTCTATTACATAAGTTAAGTGAAAACAGTCTGTTTTAGATATAAAATAGTAAACGGAGTTTAAGTTTGCTGATCATAATCACACACACCATGCTTCCAACAGATATATAAGGTAATGTGGTGGGCAAAAGCGTGAGTGTGGCAATGGTCAACTCGGGGCAGATCTGTTTCTTTCTTCAAGTCTCTCACTACCTCTCCCTTACCACCACTGTAGTATTTTAAAAAATATAAAAAAGGTAATATATTGTAAAAGTGAAGTCATTCTTTTAAGCTTCAGATAAGGTGTTTTAATTGGCACTAAAAAGAGGAAATAATTGTTGCATATATATCCACTGGCGTTTTGTCCCTAAAGAATTGGTATGATCGGGGCGCCTGGGTGGCTCAGAGGGTTAAAGCCTCTGCCTTCGGCTCAGGTCGTGATCTCAGGGGCCTGGAATCGAGCCCCGCATCGGGCTCTCTGCTTGGCGGGGAACCTGCTTTTCCCCTCTCTCTGCCTGCCTCTCTGCCTACTTGTGATCTCTCTGTCAAATAAATGAATAAAATCTTAAAAAAAAAAAAAGAATTGGTATGATACTCTGGCACCTGGGTGGCTCAGTTGGTTAAGGGTCTGCCTTCCTCTCAGGTCATGATCTCAGATCTTGGGATTGAGCCCCGTGTCCAGCTCCCTGCTCGGTGGGGAGTCGGCTTCTCCCTGCCCCTCCTCCAGCTCATGTTCTCACACACTCTCTCAAATAAATAAAATCTTTAAAAAAAAAAGAATTGGTATGATGCTTATATAATAAAGAATACTGTTACTCAATGAAAAAGTCTGTCTTTTCCATGAAGGCTCAAATCTGATACAATGCTGAGGCTATTTTTGTGTTCTATATATTCAAGACTTAATAATAAGATAAAAGATGAAAACTAAATAACTTTAATATTCATATATTTGCCGACCTAGGTTGGAGAACCAACAAAGAACTTGTGCAGTTTGTGCTTTTATTTATTTCAGTGCCTCTTAACTGAGCAGTTGCTGAGTATCTAGACACACACATGCACACAATATGTCATTGATCTTTCTTTTGGATACTCACTGTTTAATTGTTCCGTCCCTGTTTTTATTAGTGATAGTAAAGAATTCAATGGAAAGCACAAAACTTACAAATGCCATTGGACACAGGCCATTCGGATTCCATTCACAGCCGAGCCAAAACTTTGTTCTAGGAGATGTGGTTGGTCAGGGTTTTAGTGCCAGTGGTGTGCAAACTAGTCGAGTGCATATACTCTGGAATTAACAGGCCCATTTTGGAATTCTAACTCCGTCACTTCCTAAGTGTGTGACCTTGGACAAGTACGTGGACCTCATCACACCTTGGTGTCAAGAGCCTCGCATGCTCCGTACGTGACCAGTAAGCATTAGTTTCTAGAATAAATAGCACTAGGATTTATTGAGCCCCTTCTTTGTGTCAGATACTGTTCCATGCGTTAGGATCCAAATAACAATGACTATAGTGAACCAATTTTGAATGATCTCTCTCAATTCTGCCAGTAAGTGAAATTCCTAATCTGAAACTTCTAGAGTCAGATATCCAAAAATTTTAAGATCCTAAAACAGCAGTGTAACATCCCCAGAGGGTCTGGGGCACCATCCCTAATCTAACACATTAACTTTTCTGTACTGAAATGTGTCACTAGGTGCACTAAATGAGATAAAGTCTATAAAAACTTTCACATTAGTCCAGGCCACATGAGTTCAGGCCATCAAATGGGTTTATTTTGAATTTCAGAATTGTGAATCAGGGATTGTGTCCCCCTTTAACCTATGAAGTTGCTACTGTTACTGATTATTGCCACTGCTGGTTCAAGGAAGCTGAAGTGTGATGAGGTTAAATACGTATCCAGTGTCGCCCAGCTAGAATGAAGCAAACCAAGGAAATAGGGCTCCAGAATCACTCTCTGAAGCAAATGATTTCAGCAATCAATAAGATCGATTAAGAGAAGCTCAAGGAATTCGGAGTCCGCGGGAAGAGACAGACATGCAGTTGACAGACACAGCGCACGGCGGGACGAGCAGGGTGCTGGGAACCACAGGAAGGTGCAGGTGACCTGCAGGGGTGCTGGGGCGTGGCCCACAACCCCACGACAAATAGGACCGCGGTGTCTCTTAAGTAACTACGAGTCTAAAATTTAACTTAAAACCTACGTATGGTTTCGTGCAGTATTAGGTTTGCAGCATTAGGATCTTGACTTCTAAAAGACACTCTATTTGTCTTAAACAAAACCTGGAATTCCACTGCTAAGGAAAGCCAGCCAGAAAACCCAAGGCATTTGAGAGCAGCCAAGTTAAATATTGTATCTCTTTTTAAGAAGTTAATCCCCCTGGGTCTTTGACCTTTGTTCTTTGCTCCCAAAGGCAGCGACATATGATGTTTATCTTGCCAAAAATAGTTAAAAGTCATCTAGGAGCTCTCTGCTGAGTGGGCCAACCCGCTCTGACCTTTCTGACTAGACCAACTCCTGTTACGTTAACCTCTGACTTCAGTCCCCTTAATGGCAATATTCCCCAGCACTGTAATTTCCCTCCCACTGTGTTCTCTCAGGCAAATATTTACTACTGAGGTTTCACAATTTATTTTTCAAACAAAGTGGCAGGGACCACCCCATGCCACCACATCCTCATTTCATATTAGAACCCATCATTGCCGAGATATAATTTTACCAGAACAAATGTGCTTTAGGGACTTTTGACATGAGATGAAGGCTTGACTTCCTATCAAAACCAAACCGGGCCCTTGTCAGCTTCGAGATGGATATAAACAAGAAATGCAAGCCTGTAATTGGTGATGGAAATCAGATAAGACCTCTTTAAATACAACCATTGATACAAAAATGTGAACTCGAATTACCTTTGATTAAGTCACTTAAGAAAATAAAGCTGGGGCGGGCTTAAAAGAGATTCTGAACGCACTCGTGAACGAGATCTTGTAGTTTCCAGCCTCTCAAAGGCAAGCTGAAGAAAATTAAAGTCAGAACCAAAGGCTTATGAAATGAAACAGAACTCGTAGTAGACCTCCCCGCAACTTTTAACATCTTGTAGGTCTCAATCATGACAGAAGTCCAGTCGTGATTCCTTCCGAAGCTGCGTTGGGTTCTTTCTAGGCAACGGAAATCTAAGTACTGATGGAGTCAGCATTCTTGTTTAGCTGTGAGAAATGTAGCCCACCAGTGACAAACAACCAACAACCTTCTACTTCATGCGTGGCATGAATTATTCAATAGTAATTTTAATAAAACGTATTCAACAATAATCTTTATCCCTGATGTGTTCTCGTACAGAGACACAGCCTTTTCTAAACTTGGACATTTTATACCCTTCTCTAGAAGAAATAAAATTCAAAAGGATGAAGCTACTTCTCGCTCCCCCTTTTTTAAGTTTTGCTTGAAGTTTCACAACTTGGTTTAATTCACTAGGCAGAATTCCTTAAAACAAAATTTCTCATGTATTGATGTAGAAGACATAATAATTTAATATGATGTATTTTATTTGGTTAAAAGTATTCTATTTTCTGATGCCAAAGAGAAGTTTGTGGCGTTGCTTTAATAATTATCTAAAATGCTTAAGAAAGGAGGCGGGTAGAGATGTAAATAGAACAGTATTTTAAATCATTAGAGTTTATCAGTTAACAAACATGTAGGCAAATATAGGAAGAAAATAAATATACCATACGAAAACATGTTTTAAGTTCTTTGGATTTTTTAGCATGGGAGTATTTCTTTTCTATCATTATGTTATAAAAGCCAAATCTTATTATCTCATTTAGGCTCTATCTTAGAAAAAATGGGAATGTTCTACGATACATATGTAACCTTTCAAAGTCTGCTTCAGGCTTCATAGACAATACCACATAAAAATCTTACATATTTAAAAAAGAAAGAAAGAAAGAAAATGACAGTATCTTTTAACAGATGGCAATCTAACAAGTTGAAATTTTGATACTCTGTATTATATTTAGAGTGTTACTTTAAAAATAGTAAAAGCTCCATTACCTACCCTCACTATTTTTAGTCTCGACTTGTAGCCTAAGTTATCTATATTTATAGTTATTATTAAAAAATAATTATATGGCATGCTTCAATCCACCCACATATCATATTTGTGGAGTAATTTTCTATCAGGATAAAATCACATTTCCACAAAGTAGTGGTGCGGGGACAATTTTTGTGGGGGAGTGCACAACATACCACATTAGAATGTCCTCTGAAATACACAGAAATGCATTATGTGGACTCATTTTTTTATATATAACTGTGAGCATTGGTGTAAGGAAACACATATGCAAATAAAATTAGATCCTCTAAATAATAAAGTATACTTGTTTAGACATATCTTCATATTTATCAGGAAGAGATGAATATTCTATTTCTTCCTCCTTTCTTTTTGTTTTTGTCTGTTTTTCTTTCTTTCTCCTTCTTTCTTTCTTCTTTTTAATCGAGGCATAATTAAGCCATTATATCACACCCTTCCATTTTTCTTGGGGCTGCTGTTGACACCCCTGAAGGAGTACCAGGAGAAGGGATGAAAGGAGAAAGCATCTAACTTGGCATTTATTGCTTAATTTAGCTTCTTAATAAAGCTAAATAGTAACTCTAGTGTTACCCACATCCTCGCTGCATCATGCCTGTGCTGAAGGGACCAGTAAAGCAAAAATAACACCATTGCTGTGCTACCTCTTTGCCACAGTTTCCCTAAAAAATAGGATGAGTTATGAATATGAGAAGGGTATCCCTTTTCTAGTGTGGAGTTAAAATAAGGCATGGGAATAAATAAATACAAGTGTTATATTAAAAATTAAAGAGCATCTCATTAAAATAGATGTGTTTCTTTATTCAAATGGAGAGTAGGTAATTTTTAAGGGAAATTTTTTTAATGGAAATAACTTTTTTTTTCTTTTAAACAAGAACCGTGGCTGTGCTCCTAATGACCACAATAAAGACAACTCTCTGGAATATGTGTCCTGTGCTACTTTATCACACTTACATCTCTGCAAATCTATTGTGCATAAAAAAATAGAAAATCTCTAGGAATTGTAATATTTCCAAACCATACAGTCAAAACAAGCTTTCTCTTGTTTTTTTTTCTAAGAACTATTTACAATAGGAAGATATATTTAGAATTCTCTATTGAAATACACTTGTATGCACAACTGAACTCCAATCGGTCCCTTTGTGCAGATAAAACGAAGATTCCTTTTTCCTCTCTCTTTCTCCAAATTGTTATTGTATTTGTGCTGAAGGACTGATTGTGGGAAAATTGCATTCTCTACCATAAAAAACAAAAAGAAAATATAATAAAACAGTAATTGGTCAATGACGATTGAAGCAAAAATTTTACGGTGCAAGTGAGGCACACATTGTGACTGATCTTTGTACTCTTCTCAAGGTGCAGTGCATTCCATAAAACCAGTCCTACTTGATAAAGTTCTTATTCTATATCAGGCCCCTTTATCTTGGAGTATGCAATACTATAAATTACATAGGCTATTAAAGTTACTTTTTTGTTCTATAGTGCTGCTATCAACAAAAGTTCACTGATAGCATATGTGACAGTAGATTATTTTAGAAAAAGAAGAGTAAGATGTTCATTCTGTAGGTTTCAATATCGAGAATATTAAGGTGTGTGTGACCAGGAAGATCTGGGTCACGGTAGAAGGGGAAGGCAAGAAGGACTTGCTGACTAATGCACGTTTAAACTCAGCCAACTCAGACAAAGCTAGTTAATTCAAGCCAGCATCTGGGGATTTTGCCATGGAGTTCGTATCTCTAATTATTCTTCTTACAAGTCTTTCAGACATTATATGAGGATGGATTAGATCTCTTTTTATTTGCAACATCTCTCTATGAAATTTTAAATTTTACCCTGGTATCTTCTTTACTGACTTTTCTCCTTGAGTAAGAACAGAACACACGCCTGTTAAAAGATGGGTTAGAAAACATGAAGATGTTAAAATGGGGTTTGGGGAAATATTCATCTCAAACACTTCTTTTTAGGCTGCCAGCATTAACACAGACAAGTAATCAGGAAATATGTAATTAGTTGACTTATTTACTTTGAGAAATTACCACAGAAGAAGTTCATCTAATGGTTCAATTTTCCATGTTTTTTCAGAATGAGAAATGTTGAAAATAGGTCCATCTCAGGAAGGAGAGCACCGGGAATTCGTTGTCATTTCCTCTTACGGCATCGTTTTGCACGTGATAAGTATGTAATCAATTCTTATTTAATATATTGCTGATAATAGCATTTTTATCCCCATAGCTTAGTTTGTTTTGTGCATTTTTTAAGAAATACAATTACTTTCATTTCGAGCCTTTGAACATTTAGTCAGCCAACATGTATTGATATGCACTATGTGAATAATTTGGTATTAAAAAGGCAGGTTCTGTAGTTGCCTGGGTTCAAATCCTAGCTCTCCTGCTTACTAGCTGTGGGTCCTTGGACAACTTATTTAATCTCTTTGTGCTTCATTGTCATAGTACTAGTATTTATTCCACAGGAATTAAATGAGATAATATATACAGAGCACATAAGACAGTACAAGACACATAGTAAATACTCAGGAATAGTAGCACTTCTCATCAGGATTCAGGCTGACAACATGCTAATGAGGTGATCCCCTGTGAGCATTGTAACAGATTTGCTGGAAGCTATAAGGAAAAGTTAGAGCTTTTAATTTCAGGCAACTCAAAGACATGTAAGTTCTGTTGCAATCCTGGGCCAACTGATAAAACAGTTGCTAAAGAATGAATAACTAGAGGGTACTTAAGGAAGCTAGGTTTTGAGGGCCTGTGAGCATCACAAACTCTAAGCAAAGGTGAGCTGTAAGAGGCTTTAAAGCATACTTCATTTACATTTTAGAATTATAATTCGGGCAGCAGTGTAGAGAAGGTACTGAATGGGAAAGAAAGAAGAGCCCAGTTGGGTGTTAGAAGAAACATATTAGAACCGTCTAAGGGAGAGAGAGTGGGGTCTGGTACACGTGTGTGGAAGATGTTAAAGAACAGGACAGAAGAGAAGTGACCAACTTCTCTTTGGGAGGGAATGTGACAGTGGTTTGAGGGAGTCACTGAACATCACACAGGAAAAATTAATTGACCCTATATATGCCAAGAATCCTCCTACTGACTGAGACATTTTATATCACTTAATCCCCATGGCAACCTGTAAAAGCAGTATTATTATCTCCACCTTACAAATGAGTAAACCAAAATTCAGGGATAGCATTAAATAATTTAACCAAGATTATTTGGTGGGAAAAGTTGGGAATAAGGGAAGTCTTTGTGGAGGAAGTGACTTTGCTTTGTTTCTCAAAGATTAGGATTTTCAGCAAGTGCAGATGAAGGCAGAGGACACTTCACAGGGAAGCAAGAATGTGAGGAAAACCAGAGGTGGTGGAGGAAGGGGGTTCAGCCTGGCACCCTTGGTAGGAGGGGACACAGAGACAAGTGACACACCATGTTGAGAAGCAGAACGGTGGGCAATGAATGTCACCATAGAAGCACCTGGCAAATTTTTTTGAGTAGAGGGAGAACAATGGGGTTATATTTTAGAAAATAATTTCAAATTTTCTTTATTTGGAAAATTGAGTAAAAAATCAAGCCATTACAAATTTTAAATCTTTGATCTAAAATAATCTTTGAAACAAGAAAGCGTATCAACTGTAATGATAGATTATTGAAAAAAATAATTATGACAGTAACACTGTGCGTTAGGTTGAACCATATGAAATGATCGTTTTTGTTATGTCAAAAACTGTCAACTACTGATGTCAATTTCAGATGGTTCAACCTAAGATTTCTTACTAGTTATAATCAGAGAAAATTTCATAGTTTTAAATGCTTTTATCATTAAACAAGGAAGAATTAAAATGCTTACCATTAAATTCAAGAAAAAAAGATAGCAAAGATAAACCTAAGTATGAAAAGAAAATCCAAAAGTAGTGAATTTTTTAAAAAGAGAAGGGGTAGAATTTGTTAATAAAGCCAAGAATCAATTCTCTATCTATAAAATAGACCAACCTCTGGTAAGACCAATATAGGAAAGAAGAAAAGAAATACAACCACAGATACACATAGGTTGAGAGTTAGGAGGGTGGTTTCCAATGTTAGACAGCCAGGATGGAATTGCATGCTTCCATACTGATCTGAGGGACTTTGAGCAAAACTGTCTCAATGTTAGGGGATCTTTTATTATCTTTTATATATTAATACATCAGAGGAGAAAAATGTAGCCATCATAATATATGCCTTAGTGTTCTCATCCAAAAATGGGAAATGACAGTATCTACATCCAAGGACTGTTGGAAGGATTAAAGAAGGAAAGTGTGTACAGTGGTTAGCAATGTCACCTGGCAAATGGTATTACTACTATGACAGTTGCTAATATGTTTATTACTATGGGGGAAAAAGAGGAGGATATACTCAGAGATGGGAAAATTTAAACATTCTAACTACCCATCATGTATAGCTCTAAATCGTTGATAATAAATTCTCAGTGAAATGGGTATTTCCAATAAAATCAAAATCACCAAAGCAATATAAAACTTAACTATATTAGTTATTATAGAAGACATGTCTAAATTGGTCAATGATTGGGGCGCCCGGGTGGCTCAGTGGGTTAAAGCCTCTGCCTTTGGCTCAGGTCATGATCTCGGGGTCCTGGGATCGAGCCCCACGTCGGGCTCTCTGCTCAGCGGGGAGCCTGCTTCCCCCTCTCTCTCTGCCTGCCTCTCTGCCTACTTGTGATCTCTCTCCTCTGTCAAATAAATAAATAAAATCTTTAAAAAAAATAAATAAAATAAATTGGTCAATGATTATCAAAATATTTGTCAAGCCAAAATGACTTCATCAGCAAATTTTTTTTTTTAATCTTCAAGAGACAAACTCTCATGGAACAATGAAATCCTGTTCTAGTTGAGCTGTTTCAGAATGTAAATAAAGAATAAAAGGCTTCCCGAGTCATTTTTAAATTTAACATAACTCTAATCTCAAATCAGAGACTGATATCATAAAAATGAAAACAATGAACCAATTTCATTTATAATAGAGGTAGAACTCCTAAGTTAAACTACAATATGAGAATACTTAAAGGAGTTATTCTAGGATTTAAAGGATGTGTTAATAATAAACTACAGATAAAAAGGAAAAAAAAAGCACTTTTGTGCCAGGTTAGCAAAGGCATATCTGAGTTGTTAGTATTTCTGTTCCTTTTCTGCTTTTCCATGGTTATTAAGATACTTCCCTTGGCTGTATGGGAGCATTCGTGCTCCTGCCCCACTGTATTCTAATGCCATCTCCTTTCTCGTCCTTTTGGCTTTCTTTTTTCTAGCGTTCTTTTTTATCACTGACACATATCTGAAAAACTTTCAGCCCAGTTCAGATTAAGAGCAGAAGCTTATTCAAGCAGGATGGTCCTTACCTGCAAAGATTATGGGGCCCCAAAGCAAACCATTCCTGGCTCAGTATTTTCTAGCCTTAATGTTTCACAGTAAGTGATAAGCAAAAGCAAGCTGAAACATTGGAGGCAATGAAGGAAGTACCTGGGAGGACAGGTGTATCAGTCAGGGTCTCAGCAGCATACAAATGATGCATTCACACTCGGTAGTTTGAGGAGACTTTAAGAACAGTGTACACATGATGTAAACCAGTTACAACTGCATGAATGAATTCAAGGAAATGATCAAAGACTAAGTTAATACTTCTGGTAGTAATAAGCCCCTGTTTTTGAAGGGTTAAAGAAAGGGAGTTGGATCCTGTATCAGGTAGAATAGTACCCCCTTAGAATTCATGGTCCACCTGACACACCCTCGAAATCCTGACATTATGGGAAATAGGGTGTTTGTGGATATAATGCAGTTACGATGAGGTCATCTCATGAGGATTAGAATGGGCCTTACTTCAATGACCGATGTCCTCAGAAGAAGAGGGAAATTCAGACCCAGACAACACGAAGGCAGCGTGAGGTCAAAGGCAGAGATTGTAGCGATGCATCTACAGACCAAGGAATGCTGGTGACCATCAGAAGCTGGAAGACCAAGGAAGGAATCTACCGAGTGTTGCAGAGACAGTGACCCCACCAACACAACACTGTGACTTTTTACTTCCAGAATCCAGAACTAGAAAAGAATAAGTTCTGTTGCTTTAAGCCACCCAGCGTGTGGTACTTTGTTACGGGAACCTGAGCAAACGAAGATAGATACCGAAGACAGCACAGAGGACAAACAGAATCCGTCCAGATGGCAGAGGAGTGGTGACAATGAGAAATAGACAGTGTTGGCTGGAGTCTTCTTCAGTGTTCATTGAGCCATCTGTCTCTCTTCTACTGACTCTGAGAAATGCTGACCATTCAACTCAGGGCAACTCAGGACCTCCAGCTTCCTCAGAGTTGCTGTGCTCTGACCGTTCACCCGGCTGGACAGCGGCGGAGCGAGGGGGTAGGGAATCGGTCCGGAGGGGGCTTCTACTTCCTCAAGGAAAAGAAGGAAGTGCCCCAGAATGCAGATGGTATGCTAGTGCTGGTAAAACAAACAAACAAAATAAACAAAACATGCTGTTCCATAAGTGAAGGGAGAACGTACCAAAATGATGCTGTCTGATAGAAGAATTGTATTTGAACTTCGAAGAGAAAATGGAAGCACGGGACGCAAGCCTGAAGCGGTTAGGGTGCCCGACAGGGGTGTGCTCTGGTGGGCTGGCGGGGTGAATGAATGAATGAACGAACAAATGAAAGAAGGGTTTGCATAAACTCTGCTCTTTCCCAGTCTTGAACACCGATTCTGTGACAGATTTCTTTTTTTTTTAATTTAATTTTATTTTTTCAGTGTTCCAAGATTCATGCACCACACCCAGTGCTCCATGCAATACCTGTGACAGATTTCTATGTAAAAAGAATTCACCTGATTCTGTTTCCCTAATAAAAGAGAGACTCTTGGTCATGCTTGGTTAGGAATTTTATTCTAGTCTGGAGTTAAAAAGAACCAGAAATTTTATTCTAGTCCAGAGCTAAAATGTCACAGAATACATTCTTTTATTCATTGAGACAATTTAACCTTTAAACTGTTTTAGTTGTTTAAATTATTTTATTTCAAAATTTTTACTTGAAAAAGGACCTTAAGTTCTTACGGGACATGGATATTGACTTTTCAAAAATTAATCACAATGAAGAGAGCTCATCGCTTCGACTTGTTTGATTTACCAATTTCCAGCAAAAGGCTTTAGGAGCCCAGAACTGACACCTACTCCTGGCCTGACCTGTCTTTTGAGACCACTCAACAGGACAGAAAAGGTCTCCCTCGGGAAATACATTTCTTTAAAGAGCAACTTGGTGGCAGTCCCTCTGTGTCACTGTCTCGGCAAGTCACCCCACACGCGTTGGCACACAGTAGGTGCCTGGTAAATATGCATTGAGTTGAGTCAGACTAATTTAATGCATGGATCTTCAGAGGAAGCTGCTTTCCTTTTACCACTGTCTCTGCTTTCAGCCTTTAAACTCAAAACTTAAAGGGCAAAACATATAAATATATGCAAAGCTACTTGTGTTTTCATTTTGCTAAAGGTATTTATATCATAAGGCATTTAGAGTCATCTGCAATGCTTTGTGAGACATTTAACTGGTACTGCCTTGGTTTCTCACTAATTAAAAATCAAGTTATTAGAATATAAATCTACTGGCAGCAGATTTAGGCAAGCACAGCACAGACGCAGTATAAAATATAGGGAGGGGTCGGTGTTAAGTTTTATGACTTTGACATGCTGGAAATGACTTCCTCGTTAAGAAAACATCTTGCCTCAAAGTGCATTGGCTAGTCTCAGGGGTCTCGGGACCCGTCAAATAATTATTCTGATGGCATGTTTTTTTTTTTGTTTTGTTTTTTTTTGGTACAAAAATATCTTCCATGTTTCTAAATGTCCATGGCTAAGCTAAAGGAAAAAAAAAGCTTTACCAACACAACTGTTAAGAGTCGTGTGTGGTGGGCTGTGGGCTGTATGCCACGGATATAAGACACAGACGAGCAATTAGCAGAGACCCCACCCTGCTCACCCAAAGGAGGGAAAGTACTGTGATCACTGGGGTGAGGTACACATTCTGGGCCCCCAGAGTGAGCTGTGTGACATGGCTTGCCAAGGAGTGCTGTGTCACCGGTGACACCAAAAGCCCATTCACGGGCTCCTGGTGCTCTCTGAGATGCTAACACGAACTTGGCTAAAATCCAGGTATATGCTCATATTGAAATTTCCTTTCCAGTTCCATCCTTGCCCGTGCCTGTAAGGGACCAAAATAAGCCAAAAATAAATCAGATCCAGAATAGCTACAGAGCAATTGCCAAAGGGTTTATAACTTTCCAAAGGTGACTTTGTAGTGAGGTCCATGTCAGCCTAGTTCCTGGGGCAATTGGAGGGATGACGGATTGCAGACTGTAGACCTCAAAATACCCTCTGTTTGGTGATTTGTCTGTCTACGTAGATGGAAGACTTGCGTAGACCGATAGTTTTAGAATGTAATGTGTTAAAGGTGTCTCGAGGTTTTATGTCCTCCGGATTCAGTTATTCAACAGCGGTCACGTGTTTCCTGGTCATATGTTGTGTTTTAGGGGTACCAAGCGGAGGGAGACTCCCTACGGATGACAAACTCAAAGTCAGAACATATCCGGTCAAGGCAATGTGATTGGCCCAATCCTGAGGCCGTTCAGGAGAGCATGAGAATGCTGGGGAGTGCCTAACTTACACTGGAGAAAAGGTAACTCTCAGGCTGCCTTCGAAAGGTAAGTTGGAAGTAGCAACATAGAGGATGAAGGTCAGAGAAATCTTAGGCAGAAGAACAGCGAGTGCTGAGACATGGAGAAGGGAGAAAGCACAGTCTGCAGGAAAGAAACGGGCA
This sequence comes from Potos flavus, assembly GCA_028534135.1. Lineage (NCBI taxonomy): Eukaryota > Metazoa > Chordata > Mammalia > Carnivora > Procyonidae > Potos > Potos flavus. Next base: position 140,555,185 of record CM052883.1, read on the forward strand.
GCTCATTGTGGCCGCGGTTGCAGGTGCCTCGTGGAGAAGCGATGGCAGAGGAGGCCGGATAGGAGGAATGAGCACAGGCGTTGTCATGCATATGAGAGAAAGCTTAGGGTCTGTCCTGGCAAGGAGATGATTGGAACATATTAAGTGAGCAAAAACATAACCAGACACAAATTTTAGAAAAACTGCTCTTTCTATCTGTGGAGAATGGAGAGAAATGTCCTCCTTGTCCATTCTTGCCCATCTTAATAAATGGGAAAATTGGCTATCAAGTGTTCAAACCCCAATCCTAAGTGTCATTCTTTACTTCCCGTTTGGGCTCACTCCCCATATCCAAAATACACACTAAATCCTTTTTCTTCATTTCATTTTCCATCACCATCTTCCCTTACCTGGATTGTCGTAATAGTCTCCTAATTCGCCCGATTCAGGCTCCGCACCCAGACAGCTTGCTCCCAGGACAGCAAGAGTGAACTAATCAAAAATTAGATTATATTTAATGATATTCTTCCCTGCTTAAAACTCTCCAGTACCGTCTTAATGCTCCTAGAGTGAAATCCAGACTCCTTTCAATATCCGATGAAGCCACGTGATCTGCTACCAGCCCAACTCCCCATCTCAGCTGCTGTGACACTTTCACCTTTTCTATTCTCCGTTCATGCTGGCTCATTCTCTATTTCAGTTTTGTGCCTCCGTCTATTTCTGGGAGACTCTCTACCCAGTTTCAGCTGGCTGGCTCCTTTTCATCTTTCGAAACTCAGCTAAATGCTACAAACTCAAAATGCCTTTCCTAAAAAAAGTATCCTCCCTTAATACCCTCCAGTCAGTAATAAAATAATTTCCTTTGTAGTACTTAAAACCATCTGCAATTATCTAGTTTGTTTTCTTGGTTACTGTTTGTCTCTGAGCATTAGAATGAAAGCCCCTTGACAGCAGAGATTGGGTCCTTATCCCCAGTGCCTAGGAAGTGCCAGGTTCATTGTCGGCACTCAAGAAATATGTATGGATTAAATTAAAAAGTAAATGTGGCAAAATCAACTTGGAGGGTTGTGAAACAGCCCACATGGAAGACAGGAGGGTCTGAATTAGGGCAGCAGAACTAAGGGTAGAGGGGAAGAAGGGGATGGGAGAGAGATCTGGTGGATGGAATTGATAAAGCTGCGTGACCAGTTGGATATGGTAAGAAGAGAAAAGTGAGGAGAATGAGAGGTACCCACTCAACCCAAGAATGAACCAGATGAACCAGACATAAAGTGCCCTTTGGGCTCTACCAGTTTAAAGATTTGGAGCATTTCTGTTGCTAAATAAAAGGATAAACAGCATGTGCTATTGAATGAATGAAAGGATCATTCTAACAAAAGAGTTACTGAATTATTCATGTTACCTAGGAGAACTTACAAAATATGTATTAAAATTGCACTGAATGCTAGCTCTGTGTTGGGTGGTATAGGGGATATGGCAGAAGTAGAAGATGCTGTCCTTGTCCTTTGTTACTTGAGAATATAAAATGAAGAATTGTAAAGCCATTTAAGAGCAATCCAAGGGTAGCATAGATCATCAGTTTTGAAACTGAATGATTCACCAGGGCTCCAGGAATCACAGACCAGATATAACACCTCAAAAGAACTTCTAGGGTAGAAAATATCATTCTGATTTCACCTCAGATCTTTCTCTGGCCAAGAATGTTCCTAGATTAAGCAAGCTATCTTTTGGATCTCGAAAAAAATTTTGGCACTTTGAGATTTAATTTAATAACATTCAAAGGAAGAAGAGTAGGAGTCATTTTTTTTTTTTTTTGGACAGTAAGTGGATTTAATATTTATATAAAAGTTCCAGAGTGGCGCAGTTTGCTCCAATGCTCTCTTGATAGCATAGGCCCAATTTTGAACAGAACGGGTCAAGAAAAGAGGAATAGATGGAAATTGCTTTAGGAGGCATTGCCTCATAGGCTGTTTATTCCCCTCTGTAATATCTCATTCAGTTTCTTCCTACGATACTGGAATCTCCCCTGTGATAAGTATGGTGGTTCCACCATCTCTTAGAAGGCGGTCCATAGCTCAGCACAGACCTTTGCTCCACCAGGATTTGCCAGTTGATATATGAGAGAAATCTAGGTCCTCAACTCTAACTAAGGCATATGGAGGTTTTTTGTTTGTTATCATTTGTTTAAAATGACTGGAAGTAGATTGAGAGAGGCAACACAATTTCTGAAGATCCCTCCGACGTTGATGGATCTGAGTGTAAAACAGTTTACTCTGTATCATCACATCCATAGCCTGTGTTAATGCAACTGCTAACTTGAAAAATCTCTGGATTCTTTGACAGTGGAGTGGACTTGGATGAAGGCCATCACAATTGTATAGTCATGCCTCAGAACTTCCATATCATTGTGGAATGATATGTGTGCTACCTCATTTTTTTTCTCCTAACAAGCCTGTAGCAAGGTTGATCTAGCAGCGATAGTCTCATTTTACAGATAAGACTTCTGGGGACTTGGCATGGCTCACAGAGAGTTATCATGAAGCTTGTGTTAGATCCTGACCCCTGGCCTCTTGGTTCCTCTCTCTTTCCAAACTAAATAACATGGGAACTATTATATGTACGATAATGATTTGTGGGCATCAGCAGCTTACATTCAAAGGATCCACAGCCACGCCTAAGCCTTGCTGCTCTTCTAATATCTGGAATCATAAAAGCATACCATAGCCTTACACTGACGGTCAGTATTATGAACACTTACTGTACTGATAAAAATTTATATTTACTCTGTGCACTTGGCAGTCTCAGCCATGAACACTTCTGTTACAGAGCAGTGCCAAAACACATAAAGTTTAAGGCTTGACCAAGCACTAAAGCAGAAGCTTTCACCCTTGAGAGTACTGAATTGGAGAATTAACTAAACACTTTCATGCTGTAGCGAAAGCATCTCTCACCCTGCTAATTAAGATCAAATTGAAATAGTAAACACTTGCACCAGTGTGTCTTCCATAGCTGGTAGGTATATTTCAAATCTGAACCTGGTTATTTTCACAGTTCTTAGTGACAAAATACTGCAAATAACAGGTGTCATTAAAAACCTGATATATAATTGATATTCAAAAGAATCGCATACATATATTAAAAGCAGAGAAGAGTTCCACATGTCTGCAGTTTATACAATGCTAAATCCTTTACGTGTGGCATCTCCTTTAATCCTGAAAATATCCCAGTGAAGTTGATATCATTATCAGCATTTTCCAGATGAGAAAACTAACATTTAGGGATGTTAAATAATTTCTGGAAAGTTGAACAAATATTTCTCCAGTTCTGATTTCTGGAGACTTGAACAAATATTTCTCCAATTGTTATTTCTCCAGTTCTGATTATATAAATGATTTTTACTGTTGCCTGAGAAAACACACACAGCAAGAGTTTGCTCTAAAATACCAAAAGACCTACCAGTGGCCATAAGGAAGGGCCTTGACCTTCAGGACAAAGACAAGGGAATAGGGCCTTCAAAGTAATGGGAAATCCACAATTTGGTGGAATGAAGGTAGCAAGCAACCAAAGACAGTAAAGTCACTATTTAACAGAAGTAGAAGCATCAATAAGCAACAAATGACGTTGAAGAAATCAACATTGAAACAGATCAGAAAACTATATACTCAATTGGAAAATTTCACTCAAGTGTGTATGCAAATATTAAAACTTATGCTCTGTATCTGTGGTTCTCAGACCCTCAGATTTAACGTTCCCCCTTTACAACAAGTATTTCGTAAAATCCCCCATAACACCACCAAAAAAAAAAGGAAATAAGAGATAATATGAGAACTTTAAAAAATCAGTATAATGCCCTAGCTGTATTAAGAGAATGAAATAAAGAACAATATAGAATTGAAGGGTCTATTTCAATACGTAAATATCCAGTGATGCCTACTCTAGAAGAAAAATCCCTACATTTCCAAACTGCCCCTGTGGGTAAGCCCCCTACATCTTCCAGGTTAGATGGGTCGAGGTGCATTAGCATGGACTTTCATTAGATCTTGGTCTGAGCTAAAATGGGAAGGGACAGTGTTTAGGGCTTTCTGCCCCGTCCCTTTATTTCCAAGAATGTTACTGATGCAGACATAGGGTTCAGATGGAAATCAGTGGGAGCTGTTTTGAAGGTGGATTTCACCAGTGGGAAAAGTCACACAGTTCAGAAGTTAAAGGGAGAGTGGCTAATTGACTCGAAGTTGCCCCACCCCTCATCTTCAGGGAAATGTGTGACAGTTTTCTCAGAAGGCTGGAGGAGATCTCCACGGGGTCTCTTGGCTTCCTTCCCAGCTGAAAGGAACACATCTGGATTCACATGGTGCAAAGGGGCATCTGTCCATGATCCTTCTCTGAACCTCACCATGAATCCCCTTCCGAACTACACTGTTTTCCCTTCACTGTAAAAAGCAGTTGTGATTAATCCCCCTTAAGCTGAGCAGTGTAAAGAGTAAAGTGAAGTACTTCCCCAACCGTTGCACACTTTTGATAATACGCTAAAGCATAGGATTTTGTAACTCTTAAATCACCTTCTCTTTGACGGCTCAGATATATATCTAATTGAAGTCTGTCAAATTCCTTCTCCAAGCTGGCACCATGTCAATGACCTCCTGGCAATGGTCTCCGAGGGGTGAAGTGCTCAATGGAAGGAAGCAGTTCCTTTTATTGGTTCTAAATTTACTAGCCTTTAGCTTCATTGAATTAAGTTATGGCACAGGGCGAACATTATAGTTATAACTGACATTTATAAACTGCATTCCATCCATTAATCCTGAAACGCTATGCAAACTGATTAACAAAATTAAATGTACAGATGTGTGCTCCTTCAGGCTTCCTGACGACTCTCTGGATACTTAAAGGTCTTTTGCAGTTTGAGTGGCGCACAGACTGCGCCTGTTGCCGCCATTCCAATCCCAACCTTCTGGCCAGAAAAGGTCTTGACATGCACAGTGTCCTGTGAGCTTCTGATTCTTCCCCTGATGTGGGCAGAAGGAAGTGTTCAGCACAGAATGGTGTGGCTGGCCAGAGATACTATGGGTTTCCGCAATTTTCTACTTCACCCACACATCCTCTCTTCTTTTTCTTTTCTTGTCTTTTCTCTTTTGTTTTCTTTTTTTCTTTCCTTTTTCTTTTCTTTTCTTCTTTTTCCTTTCTCTTCTCTTTTCTCTTCTTCTTTCCCTTTCTCTTCTTCTTTCCCTTTCTCTTCCCTTTCCTCTTTCTCTTCCTTTCCTTTCTTTCCTCCTTTCCTTCCTCCCTTCCCTCCTTCCTTCCTTCCTTCCATCTTTCCTTCCTCTTTTTTTTCCTCTCTGAGAGGCAGTGTGGTACACAGGAATGGCCAAACGGGCCAGTGAAATGACTAGTGTTTGTATCTAGGCTCTGACACCCACACCCTGTGTCATCTCAGATGAATCAATTAACTACCCTGAGCTTTAGTTTTATCAGCTGTAAAAGATTTGAGTTAGCATGACTGCTGAAGTTCCTCCAGTGAATTTTCAAAGCTCTATACTACCTCACTTTTTCTCAGATTGGGTGGCTTTTATAGAATATGCCTCTTACAAATTAACCCTGGTTTGGCTTTACTGCAAATAAAATCCTAAAGTTAACAAAATATGTGGAGTACATGGGTGGCTCAGTTAGTTAAGCGTCTGCCTTCAGCTTAGGTCAAGATCCCAGAGTCCTGGGATTGAGTCCCTTATCGGGCTCCCTGCTGGCGGGGAGCCTGTTTCTCGCTCTTCCTTTGCCTGCTGCTCCCCCTGCTTGTGTTCTCTCTCCCTCTCTTTCTCCCCCCTTCTCTATCAAATAAATAAATAAAATTTTTAAAAAAAAAAACCACAATGCGATATGTGTGTCCCACAACCAGGGAAGAATTGAAAGCCTTTCCACTTACACATCAATATGTGCATAAGTAGGCTAGCTGTAAAGTTCCACTTGAGCTGTATAAATGAGAATGTGGACCAGGTTAGAGGATCTATAGAGGGATGTCAACCTCTCTACAATATTGAATCGTGGTATAAAAAAAAATTGTAGTACACTTTGGGTTTTTTCCACCTTTACTGAGATGTAATTGACATATAACACTGTGTAAGTTTAAGGGATACAGTGTGATTGATACCCTAATGTATTGCAAAATATGACTTCATACACTTATATATTGCCTTAGCTGATACTTGCATTAGGCCATATAATTACCATTTCTTTTTTGTGGTGAGGATATTTAAGATCTACTCTCTTAGCAACTTTCAATTATATAATACAATATTCTTAATTATAATCATTATGCTTTATATTAGTTCCCCAAACTTACTCATCTTATAGCTGCAAGTTTGTACTCTGACTAGCGTCTCACCTTCCCTCCTCCTAACCCCACACCTCGATAAGTACCATTTTAGTCTTTGTTTTTATGAATTAGATTTTTTTTTAGATTCCGCATGTGATACCATGTAGCGTTTGTCTTTTTTCTGTCTGGCTTATTTTACTTAGCATAATATACTCCAGGTTTATACATGTTGTTGCAAATAACAGAATCTCTTTTCTTATGGTTGAATAATGTTCCATTTTTATAGCTATATATCTGTATCTCTTTACATCTTCTTTAAGCATTCATCTATCTATGGACACGGGTTGTTTCCATATCTTGGCTATTATAAATAATGCTGCAGTGAACATGGGAGTGCAGATATCTCCCTGAGACCCTGTATTTGTTTCCTTTGGATATGTACCTAGAAGTAGGATTGGTGGATCATATGGTGGTTCTAGTTTTATTTCTGAAGAACTTCCATACTGTTTTCCATAGCGACTGCATCAGTTTACCCTCCCACCAACAGTGCACGAGGGTTCCCTTTCCTCCACATCCTCGCCAGCCCTTGTTTTCTCTTGTCTTTTTATTGATAGACACCTAACAGGCATGAGGTGATATTTCATTACGGCTTTGATTTCCATTTCCCTGATGATTAGTGATGTTGATCAGCCTTTCATGTGCCTGCTGGCCATTTGTAGATCTTCTTTGGAAAATGTCTATTTAATTCCTCTGCCCATTTTTAAAATGGATCGTTTGGAGGTTTTGCTATTGAGCTGTGTTCTTTATAGCTGCGTTCTTTATAGCTGAGTTCTTTATAGGTTTTGGATATTAACCCTTTATCAGAGAAGAATGTTTATTTTAGATCTGACTCAGGGCGGTCAATAAGGTAGCAAATTATTTGATGACTGTCTTGGCAGACAGTCAATGGCCTTTATTTTTTTTAATTTATTTTATTTTTTATTATGTTCAGTTAGCCAGCATATAGTCCTTCATTAGCTTTTGATGTAGTGTTCAACGATTCATTAGTTGCATATAACACCCAGTGCTCATTACAACACGTGCCCTCCCTAATACCCATCACCCGGTTAGATACGCATAAAGGAGGAGGTGTTTTGTCAGAGAACGCTGCTGGGCCCTGCCACAGCCAATGAGCTAAATGATGAATTATGCTATGCATCAGACCCCAGGCCCAAATGCCAGCAAGGCAAACACTAGTGGACAAAGGGCATTGCCCTGCTGACCATTGAAGGCACAGGACATCATGAGTGAAGTCCTTCATCTCTGTTGTTATAAAATTGGATAAGCTACACATAGACTCAGACTTTAGGAAGGAAACAGAAGACAGGGGCTACCTGAGAGATTGCTCATGTTTACATGAAAGCCTGATGTCTAAATTGACTATTTAAATAATTGGATCTGATCAGACTTTAAACCATATTTGACTTTTTTTTTTCCTGCTAACCAATGTGTGGGAGTTTGGGATGGGGGTGGTGGTAATTGGCAGAGGACAACTAGATTAAATTTAGACAGAATTAAAAGTACTCTCCTTTTTCTAACAATCCAAATCATAGAGTGAGTTAAATTTTGTGACTCCATTAAAAAATAAATGGGGAAATGCAAGATAATCCTAGTATACAGATCTCATGAAACATTCTCAGATGTCAGGAAAAAAAGAGAAGGAAGACAGAACTTTGGTGGGTGGAAATGTGCAAATACACCATTAATTTTAGTGTAGGCTGAGTCCTAAAATCTAGAATAACAGCAATTATTATTTAAATTAATTCATTCATTTAGTTAATGTAGTTTTTAATGGCTACCATGTGTCAGGCACTATGTTAGGCCCTGGGGACGCAATAATGAGCAAAAGGCATGGTCCCTGCCTTCATAGAAATTAAGAGTTTTGTGGGAGAGACAGATACTAGCCAACGGTCACACAAATGAATGTAAGATTACCACAGTGATAAATTGCTTCAAAGGACAATAGTGAACTCAGCAATAACGAGCTATGAGAACGCACAATGCAGGAACTGCCTAGGGAAGGGAATAAACTGTGAAGAGAGGACAGGGCTAAACTCATAAGAAGAGCCTTTAACGCAAGGCTGAGTGTGGGGGGGTGATGAGTCCAGGGGCGTGGCCAGGGCAGAGGAAGCCTTGCGTGCAAGGGGCGTGGCCTGGGCAGAAGGGGCGTGTGCATAAAGGATCTGCCGCTGAACAAGAGCAGCCACAGTTGAGAGGTGAGAGGGAGGTGGGGTGGAGATGGGAGGGAGGTGAGGGGGGAGATAGAAGAGAGGTGGAGAGAAGGTTGGAGGGAGGTGAGGCTGGAGTAGGTTTCTCTGCAGGGAACTAGTTTTTATCCTAAGTGTAATATTAAGCCATGAAATGTTTTAAAAGTGTAAAGGTGTATGTGTGTATCTTGAGAAGACAAATGTATCCTTTCTACTTATTTTTTTTTAAGATTTTATTTATTTATTTGACAGAGATCACAAGTAGGTAGAGAGGCAGGCAGAGAGAGAGAGGGGGAAGCAGACTCCCCGCCGAGCAGAGAGCTGAATGCGGGGCTCCATCCCAGGACCCTGAGATCATGACCTGAGCTGAAGGCAGAGGCTTAACCCACTGAGCCACCCAGGCACCCCAATCCTTTCTACTTTTAAAACCAACTCCATCCACACACATTTTGGTTTTAGGTGTTAGGCAACATTTTTACAGATAAATTATGTCTAGCTGAAGTTCTATGCTCATTACTATTAATTATTCAAAAACTACCATCCAGCATCCCTGAGCAAGGAAAGCATTTATGAATCCTCCGAGAATGTAGTTGTATATTGAATGGTGTGCACCTCACATCATGAGGTTATTTCTCTTAAAGTTATAATGGTCATACTGGTTTTATTTCAACCGACAGTTTTTCTGTTTAGTAATGGGCTTGAACAAGAGACTGGATCTCCAGTCTAGAGGATTTTGTAGGTTCCCTGAATATGTCATCCTTATTTAATTGGGTGTATATTAAACACTACTCTGTGTGTGTCTTTGTGTGTTGGTGGTGTTAGATTAAGAAGGAGACAAAGATCATTGAGCAATAACATAATCTCTTTTCCATCAATCTGAACCATGTAGAAAAGCCTCCCTTGCATTTTGAAGAGTTCCATCGGCACTAAGCGATATGCATACATTTTATTACTAAAAATATTACTAAACCTCTTTTAATTATGGTGATTTGGGGGGGGGCAAGAAATTAACCCTTAAAGGCAACTTCAGTTCTATAACACTGTGTGTGTGGGGGGTATGTAATGTCTTTATTGCTTTATCTAATTATAAAAAGAATACATATTTATTAAGTATTCACACATCACATAAATGAAGAAGCAAAACAAACCCCAAAAGAATGTCCCCTCTAATGATGGGGCCAGGGGAGAAGTAGAGATAGAGCACGAGCTAGGGATGCTTGCTGCTCATAGCAGTTGTTCCTAAACAATGGTACTTCATTAAGTACCTTTTTGACACGGATGCATTAAAGAGATTACATCAAAAGAGCCAAATCTAAGTTGCTTTGTCAAAAAGTCTTCCTTCGAGATAATGTGAAAAATGTATCCAATGGTAAATTCTTTTCCTACTTTCTTAAAAAAAAGTGTTTTCCCTTCTGTTATAGTCCCTTTTTTTTTTTTTTATGTTTCCTTTGTCATTTTATACTGTTCTGTCTTCCTCAAAATAGAAGACTTATAAACCTAAAGCAGTTGTGTCCCTGGACCAATAATCTGAATGCTGGTTACTGTATTATAGGGAATGAAGTTTTCTGATTTCTTCGCTACCCAACACAAGAAGTTTGGAGGGTTTGCTATTCCCCAATTGGTTTTTAGAGGGTAAGCTCTACTTGTGGTAGCAGAGAAGACTCTATTCTCTGTGATGTACATAGACATCTCTCTACCACCTATTTTGTGTGGTCATTATAACCATCACACACACACACACACACACACACACACACACACACTACTAATTTTCTCCAACCATGGAAAAAAATTATGAGCCATTATACATAGTGAACCAAATTTATCTGCTATTGGTGGTGACTGTGTCCCTATCAATTATATTTATTTCTTGGGCAACTCACATGTCTTGCTTTGAATAGGAGAAAAAATATCTAAAAAATTGCAACAAAAACTAAGCAGGTGTTTCGTTGTTTTATTTTGGTGTGATTTTAAATCTAGCAGACTACATATGGGGCTATATTGTGAGATTAATTATAGCTCTTTTAAAGATACTTATTTGCAAATATCAGCATAAATATAAAGGTCTTTGGTATTCTTGATAGCAAATTAAAAATGAAGCAAGGGAAAGCATTGTGATCTATAGTACTACTAAGTTTTTTATTGTCCAAGTTAGGTGGGTACTCATGGAAGGCAGTAATCTTAACCTCTTTCAAACAAATAAATGTAATTCTCTAATAATTATTTAAAACACTTGTGAAAGAAAAATAGGAGACGTTGAGAAAAAAAAACTTAACTCCTGATTTGTGTCTTTCAAGACTTTTTGGAAGGTCACATATTCTTCCACTCGAGTGTGTGCCTTCCGGGTAAGTTTTCTGACACATAGTAGTGTCTATGGCAACATAAATAACAAGGTAGCAGCATATCCAGGGCCAACCTCAGACAAAACAGATACCCCATTTCATCTCCATTTCAGACAGTTCTGAATCCTGCCACATTCAGATGCCAGCCCTTAACATAGACTTTACTCTTGTCTTGTGTCAAGTTGTGGTAGGGAGAAATTAAGGGGGCTGTGTCTTGGACTGGCGTATCTTTTTTTTTTTTTTTTTTAACTTTTTTTTTTTTTTTTTTAAGATTTCATTTATTTATTTGACAGAGAGAGATCACAAGTAGGCAGAGGCGGACAGAGAGAGAAAGGGAAGCAGGCTCCCCGCTGAGCAGAGAGCCCGATGTGGAGCTTGATCCCAGGACCCTGAGATCATGACCTGAGCCAAAGGCAGAGGCTTTAACCCACTGAGCCACCCAGGCGCCCCTGGCCGTATCTTTTCTACACCTCACCCTTCTGCTGGTAAAGGATACCGCTCCCTGGCACTGGAGAGGGAAGCACAGGACTTGGGCTGGCCACACTGTCTGCTTCAGTTATCTACTCTTACATATCAAACTACTCTATAACTTACTGATGTGAATCACAACTGCAAGTTCTGCAGTTTGTTCTGGGGACTTGTCTTGCAAGTCCCAGCAGCTTGTCTCTGCTCCAAGTGGTGTAGATGGAGTTGGTTGGGTCATCCATGCAGCAGCATGAAGCTGGGAGCTTAATGAAAGAAGAAATATCACAAAATGGCTTTAGTCATATACCTGGTGCCTCAGCCGGGATGGCTGGAGAGGCCAGTGTGCCTTGGTTTTCCTCTAAATACTAGATTTCTCATTATTTGCTACTCTCCCGAGCTTCTTTACGTGGTAGCAGGCTTCCAAGAAGGCAAAAGCAGAAAGTGCCAAACCTCTTCAGACCTAGACAAGCAGCTGGCATAGCATCATTTTTGCAAGACACAGTGTCAGTGTAGATTCAAGTGGATGGTAAATAGGTCTCTCCAGATGAGGGGAGTGCCATGCATGCAGAGATGGAAGAGCGTGTTGGCAGCCATGTTTGTAAACCATCTGCCACAGTGTCTTACCCTAGATAGTTGGCTGCCCTGGTCAGCCTACCCAGGGGGTACACCTGACATGAATTAGGCCTAAGTAGCTCCTTAGACTTCCAAACTGAAACGGAGATGGAGGAAAAAGAGCAAAAAGCAGAAAACAAGAACAAAACTTTTTCCTCTCAGGTTGTTGGTCTGGAAGGCCAGGGTTCTAAGTGACCATCTTCTCTGGTACACAGGAAAGCCCTTCTGTGATAGGAAAGGAAAGCTAACCCTGGAGACAGAGGTAGAGAGAAAGAGGGAGAGGAGAGGGAGGGAAGGAGAGGGAAAGAGAGGGTGGAAGGGGGGAGAACGGGAGAGAGAGAGAAGGAGGGAGGGAGAGTGGAAAGGACAGAGGAAGAAGAGAGATGGAGAAGGGGAGAAGGAGGGAGAGAGAGAGAGGAAATGAATGAATGAATGAGAATTGAATTCCTAGATCTGGTGCCCCAGACCAGCTTATTTTGCTTAAATTAAACTGAAATAGGTTTTTGATATTTTCAGTCCAGAGTTTAAAAAAGAAAATTCTTCAAGACCTAAAGTTTCATCTAAAAAAATTAGGCATAAGGAAAAGTATGTGTTTTTAGATAGGTGGGGAGAGGCAAGCAGGAATTATGGAAAGTTTGAAAAGTATTAGTTCAAGTTAAGCCCTATAGGAAACTCGTTATGTGGCTTTTTCATACTGATTTGACTTTTGTAAGGCAAAGTCCATCAATTTGAATTATATGTGCTTCTTTGCTCTTTAAAACTAATGTGAAAAGACAGAAATGTTTAATGGTGCTCTTATAGACTCGTTTAGGGTTTGGAACTTTTAACCACATATACTTTGTTTTCATATGAAGTTATTTATAAAGTTTGCCCTCAAATGGGGTAAGAAAGAAAATCAATATACCAACACTATATATTTGTTTGACATTCTAAAATTTAAAAGTGTTTCTAGCATTTTATGGAATTATTTTACTTAATAATACTCTAGGCACTCTTTTATAGTGAGGTAAATGGTGGATGTGAGATAATAGAGAAAATATATATTGGTCTCTGTCCTGGTTCCTGGCACAGAGCCTCTAAAACCTTTGGAATTTCCTAAGTGATAAGAGTACTAGGAGCATCTTTTGTTGTAACATTTGATCATTAATTTGAGTTCCTAACACAGAGTTCCTATACCCCTTGGAATGTCCTGGGTGATGGGAGCATCTTTTGGCCAAGGTGACTCTGGGTGGGCTCCTGAATGGGGGCTGGTCACCGGAAAGACCTAGTCATGATTGAAAGATTGGAATTTTCAGCTCCACCCCCATTCTGTGGAGAGGGGCTGGAAATGGCATTAAAGATTGATGATACCTACATGATGAGGCCTCCATAGAAATCCCAAGGGATTTTTTGAGTTGGTGAACACCTGGAGATGCTAGGAGAGTGGTGCTCTGGGAGAGGATATGGAAGCCTCAGGCCCCTTCCCATACACCTTACCCTATGCATCTCTTTCATCTGGATGTTCATCCGTATCCTTTATCACATTCTTTTATAATAAATCTGTAAATAGCAGGTAAGCATCTCCTCACTTTTCTGAGCCACTCTGGCAAATTAATCAAACCCAAGGAGTAGGTCGTGTCAACCTCTGATTTATAACCGGTGGCTCAGAAGCATAGGTCATAACTTTAGACTTGTGACTAGCATCAGAGGGCAGGCTTGTAGGACTGATTCCTTCATCTAGGGATCTGATACTATCTCCAGTGTCAGGGAGTTAAGCTTCAGGACATCCGGCCGGTGTCCCAGAATTGCTTGGTGTGTGAAAACCCCAACACATCTGGTGACCAGGAGTATCAGAAGTGAAGTGTCCTCTGTGAGTGGTAGAGCAGAGACACCCAGCAGGAGAAATGAGGCTTTCTTTACAATGGACTGAATTTTATGTAACTATTGATGGATTTTCAAGTTGTATAGCTAATACTGTGTAAAAGATGTGGTAACGACAGCTATAATTTATTCAGTAATTATTGTGGGCTAGGCACAAGGAGAATTGCTGTATATCTGTAACAGAACATAAGTGAGGTTTTTTTCTCTTGTGCCAGAAATGTGAGAACAAACGGGGTTAAATACCTTCACATCCATATGTAGTCTTTGAGGGGAGGGACTTTTCTTGGTACCAGATCATTCCTAACTGAATCTACGCATGTGGCAAAAAAGAATACCTCATCATAGTGACTTAATTAGACATGGGTTTATTTTTAAATAAAACAAGAAGGCCAGTAGTAATAAGTCAAGATTGGTGAGGCTACTCCAGAATGTCATGAAGGACCCAGGTCATCCATAGTATATAGCATTTATCTTCATGTTTGCAAGGTGGTTCTTCTCTTCTAGTACTGGGTTTGCACTCCATACAAGAAGAAAGGGAAAGAGGGAAGACATCCAGGATCATTATAATATTGGCCCTCAGTGAGCTGCACTGTGCTTTTCCCGTGCCCCTTCGAGTGTGACATCACTCTTCCCATAAGGAGGTGAGAGTCCCTTTCTCCACTCCCTCGAGTCTGGGCTGGACTTGTGATTTGGTTTTCACAAGAGAATGTGGAAAAATTGACATTATATGAGTTCTAGAGCAAAGGGCTTAAGAGACCTTTCAGCCTTGAGACCCTTAAGAAACCATGCCGTAAAACATCCAGCAAAGCCTAACTAAGGATAAGAGGCCTCATAGAGATCTCAGGGTCTCAGCCAACAGCTAGCACCACCTGCCAGACGTGTGAGTGATGCCCGCTTGGACCCTCCAGGCCAGCCTTGCTCTCAGATGATTTCAGCTGCATGGTGACCTCAGGAAAGACCAGGAGGAGAACTGCCCACATTGTCAAGAGACAGAACTATGAAAAATAATAAATTATAAGTTATTGTTGGCTTAGGTCAGTGAGTTTGGGGGTGGCCTGTTATGAGGCAACAGATAATAATATACTAGATTATGGAACCATTCATTCCTAAGTAAAAGAAAACAAAAACAAAATCTGGGCCTTAGTTAAGGTACATTCCCTGCTTCTGGAGTCGTGGTAACTGAGAAGACGTGCATGGCTGAATTGTGGAATTGCGATAGACCATCGACAGGACGAGACACTGGAAGTTGGAAGATGGGTGAATATATCTGCATAGCAGGGACACACATCGCCAAGGCCAGAGGACAACTTTGATAGGTTGTTATAAATGACCACAAATGAGTCAACCTCCCTGAATCCAAGGGTAGTCCTTTCCCGTACTCCTTGCATCTGGGCCACTTAGACCAAAGAATATGACGGAAGTGCCAGTTCCAGATCCAGAGCTCAGGAAGCTTCGCAGATGCCTCTTTGGCTCTCTCGCTTCCCTGACACGTCAGCTACCCTGACACGTCAGCTACGGAAGCCTGGATGAGTCAACGTGAGGATGACAGGCCTGATGGAGAGGGGAGCCCTGGAGAATGAACAAGCTCAAGGACTGAAAGAGAAGCTCGGCCAGGTGCCTTCCACCCCGTGAGATGTATTATACACCAAAGGCAAAGCTAATGAAACTCTACCTAGTAAGTCATGTTATATCTTAGCCGGAAGTAAGTTACGCAGGTACCCTCAGGTGCCAGCCTGGAGATAGCAAGTATTTTAATTTTTCAGTCTCAGAGGGAGAACACAAAGGATGGGGGGGGGGGGGTGCTAAGGATGTTTTCTTGGTAGTCAGCCCCAAATATCAGCCACACTGCTGTATCACCTATGACTAGCAAAGTGAGGGTCTGTCACGTAATAGGCTTTCAACAGATATGAATAAGATTCAGTTTAAGCAGTTTCCAGAAGTCAGCTTGCCTCACAGGAATTTTTCAGAAGGACCTGGTAAGAGCACAATCTCCGGCCACTATCTACCACCCACGTCTCTTGCAGCGGAGTCTGAAAGATTTGTTGACCTTGTGGGGAGTGTACTGTTTATATTTATATCACCTTTCCATGGGAAGGAGTGGGACGTGTTCCTCCCACCCAGAGCTAAATGAAAGGGGCCACCTTTAAAGACTGGGGGCCCCCTCAAGAAGGAGAGCCTGGCACCACATTCCCTGGTGAAATGCTTTCAGTCTTTCAGACCTCCTGGGCTACTCCGGAACCACATGCATGGAAGGTAGGAGAGACTTGTGGCCCTAGCATCCCCAGCATGGAGAAGAAGGATGTTTGATACACATTTCCTGTGCTTTAAAATATAGTGCATCAATAGAAAATTGGAGGTATAGTAAGATCAAGAGGTCAGGAGACAACTGCCATTGAAATGACTGTTTGTTACTCACAGTTTCCAAGAGGAGGGGGCGTGCTCCACCTTGAGGGACACAAGGGGAAACACCAGGGTCAATCTCAGGGACAAGGGAGTGGGGGGAAGTGTGGGAAGGAGCCTTTATGACGGTTTCCACAGGAAGGAAGAAAAGCGGTGGGGCAGTTAGGCCTAGGTGGGCTAGT
Source organism: Potos flavus (assembly GCA_028534135.1). NCBI lineage: Eukaryota > Metazoa > Chordata > Mammalia > Carnivora > Procyonidae > Potos > Potos flavus. Next base: position 140,571,578 of record CM052883.1, read on the forward strand.
TTGAATAATTCTACAGGCTCTGGCACATAGGGGCTGTTCCTAGTTGTGTGGCACCGGGCTCAGGGTAGTAAGGACAGGTGTCTAGTTGCCCAGAGTGTGGGAACCCAATAAAGGAGGGAATTGGGGGATGTGGACTCAGGATCAGTTGGTTTGTACTTGAACAGCATGCCTCTGGGAGGAGGGGAGGTGATGGCAGGGTGGGAGTGAGGGAGGCAGGAGGCCAAGCCGAGGTGACTCAGGTATTTTATCTGGTTGTCCGGAACAAGACATGTCTGGCATATGCACGTGGGACAGATGTTGAAGCATCAAGTTTACAGAAGCTAGAAATAGGTTAACATATCCTGAGGAGTGGAGGTATGTACTCCTGGTTTAGAGATTTCAGAAGATGAGACTCCATAGGAATTGTCAAAGCCAAAGGTGCTTCAAGAGGCCAGGGTGCATGGGGCATCTGGGTGGCTCAGTCAGTTAAGCGTCTGTCTTCTGCTCAGGTCATGATCTCAGGGTCCTGGCATCGAGCCCCGAAATGCTTCCTGCTTCAGTGGGGAATCTGTTTCTCCCTCTCCCCCTGTTCTTTCCCACCTCCACCCCTGTGCTCATGTAAGCATGCTTTCTCTCATAAATAAAATCTTTAAAAAAAAAGAGAGAGAGAGATGAGGGTGCAGAGTTCACCAGAGAATGCAGGTGAGAAGGCAAGCGATTCGGCATCTCAGTCCTCTGCCTCTCTGGGGTAGCGCTGGGAGCCCGAGGGGCCCAGGCTTTACAAACAGCAGCATGGCTGAAGAGAGGCTCAGGTGTGGGCCTCCAGCACCGGGCAGAGCCGGGAGGCGGCTGCGTGAAGGCTCCGCACACCTGCGACGGCACATCGCGGAGCAGAATGGGCCCGTCTCCCTAATGGAGCTGGGAGGGGAGATGCTCTGGAAGTGAAGTGAGTGGGCTCTAGAGTCCGGGTTTGGGAATGGAAAGCAGGAGAAGGAGAAGTAAGTACACAAAATGTGTAACATTGTGCTCCGTTCCTGCTTACACACGGTCCACCCAGGCCCGAGTCTGAATTAAATATGAGACCATGAAATTAAAGTTTTAAAGTCACCAGGAATGAGTTTTATATGCCGATATGTATACTATTCTGATATACCAGAATGGTTTGGTTTTTTTTTTTTTACCAGAATGATTTGATTTGATTTGATTTATTTTATTTTATTATTTAAGAGAGACAGCACAAGGGGGGGAGAGGAGCAGAAGGAGAGGGAGAAGCTGGTTCCCCACTGAGCAAGGAGCCTGATGCGGGACTCAGGGAACCTGGGATCATGACCTGAGGCCAAGGCAGACGCAAATGACTGAGCCACCCAGGCACTCCCCAGAATGGTTTTATATGCACAACCTTGGTTAGTCTTAAGAGCAGCCTTATGCAGTAAATATTATTAAATCCCTTTGACCGTTTAGGAAAGCGAGGTACAAAGAGGTGAATGAAATAAACAGTGAAGTGGCAAAGCTGAAGTGTAAATTCAGATTTGTCGCTGCCTGAGTTCTGGAGTCCTGAACTACAGCAGTGCATTCTGAGCCCTGCTCGTTGGTTTTGTTACTAATATTGCATTCAAACCTACTTGTCCTTTTTCTCAAGAAAGATTTCATTTCACTTTCCACGTAATTCTCTAAAGCCTTGAGAGAGGTCTCGTTTCTCTGACAGGGCAGTCGAAAGGGCAGGAGCCAACTGAGGCCACATTTGAACCCAAGGTCCCAGACTCCTCCTGAGACTTGTCTTTGTTCCAGTTTTGTCACACTGTCTCTTTTAGTTCTCCTTATCACCTGGTAATTTCCACCAATCTTCTTTGCAAATAAGAGACAGGTTTGTGAGTACCAACTTCAGTAGTCACATGATTCTTATAGTTCCCTTCAGTTTTAACTTTTCAAACTCATAGGACAAAGTCCAATCTTCTTTCTGCAAGACTTTTAAGTAAATTTTTTTCTTATCTATTCCACATAAAAATAGTCCCAGAGAAGCCTAGAAGGTCAGCTCACCAAGTCCCTGACTCCTTTCCGAACCATTTGAGAGACGAAAAAACTGAAGGCCAGGAAGAAGAAATGACTTTATACTCACCTTTAGAAATAGATTTCTGAAATACTTCTCATAGAGAACTGGAGCGTAGCTTTTGACGTACTTTCCCTGTATCCTGTCATCACCAAAACTCGGGAGCGGAAGAAGCCTAGAAGCAGGTAGAAAGTACATAAACTGCTAACGTTTAATTTTGTTTCAAAGAACATTTCATTGAAATGATTAAATCACTTTTCTAAAAAAATGACAGGATGCGTCATCTGTCGAGAAGGAAGTGTGTTTTGGTTGCCACTTCAGAACTTCTGTTAAGATTGTCCAAGGCATGTGTTATGAGAGGAAGATGCACTTCCTAGGTCACCGAACATTTGCCGCCGAGCATATGCTACCTCACAATGGCTTACTTACACCCCCAGCTTCTTATCGCACAGTGATCTGAATATTTTATGGCTCTTCTGAATGGTAAGATAATTGATGATAGAACTCTGGAAGAAAGAACCGATGGCTTTTTTGTTGGTGGCATTTATCAGATTGCCGGTTAAATGCTTGTCACGGGGTAAAGGAACAATATTTATGGCCTTAGCAGGACATCAAGCGCGAGTCCACGGGAGCAGGCTGGGGGATCCACACCTAGAATGACTCGCTGTTCCTTCTCATCAGCGGAAAGCCCTAGAGCGTTGACATTTAGTAACCAAGATCGGGGTTGCTTCTCTTGTTTCAAGTTTATTGGGAAAAGAAAGTATCGGTGTTTGTTTTACAGATCCGTCAGACTAATTGGCTAGCTGAAAGAGTAGCTGGGTCAAATCATTTTGGGGAGGAGGCACCGTGTAAAAATTTTACAGCTTTGAAATATTTATGTGCAATGTACAGGAGAGAACTACTCGCTAATCCCATTAAAAGGGTTTTAAAGGGCTTCTCGTCGAAGGTATCATCTCTTTGCCGGAAATGGGTTAATTCCCCTTTTCCGAGCTCCCAAGGTGCTCTGGACTCAACTCGGGTTAAGACTTCCTTCTCGCTTGTGCTTGGATTTTGTGCGCCCTCCTCAAGAGGTTATAAACTCGACGGCAGCAGGAACCAGGCCTGTCATGTTATGTCTGTAACTGCCAAAGCCGCACACTGGGCTCGACAGAGCAGGAGTCCATAAATATTTGATGATTCACTGATAGTTGCCTAAAAGGGAGTTTTCCAAGATAAACAGGCAGCTAGTTGATATTTACCATGTGCCTTTGGTAAAATCTGCCTCAGCATCTTCCAACAGTCGAAAGTAGTTAAATTCTTTTTTAGTGCAGCAATAGTAATACTAAATCAAAGGCCTATTCAGTAGATGAAAAAAAAAATTGTTCCATTTCTTCAAAGAAGAGAATGCTGTGAGAACTCTAAATTTTTCTGTAATGATGAGCTTGGTGTTAAAAATAATGGGTAGGTGAATGAAATTCGAGTCGGAAAACTATGTTCCATGACACCGGACAATGGACTTTTTCTTATTTTTTAAAATCATCTGGCCGGTTGTTTTGAGAATATTTATGTATCATGATGTATTCATGTTTTTGTACTAAAGTTAATTTTATTATAAAGCCTATACATATCTCTAAATTTCAGGATCTACCTCTCTAATCTCTCTATGTATTTATACTTCAATGGGCTCCTTTCTGTTGATACTTTTGTAAACGTTGTGCTCTCTCTAGAAAGTTTGATGGTGACTCAAGTTTTTACTGCTTTTCAATGCCAGGCACATAAATAGGCTTAAAATTACAGTTTGCTTAAATAACCTTTTAAAATAATCTATAGATAGAAGTAATCCGGTAATGATATCCTCAGACGCGGCAGCTTGGCCATTCGCTCTGGCAGCCTTTAGATCACGTTCTGTGGGGCAAAGCTCTCGTGAATGCCTAATATGGTCCTGAAAGCTGGGGCTGTGGTGGGTTTAATAAGTCCCAGCCTTTTCACAGAAACCAAATTCAAAGACATTGTCACGATTTCTGGAGCAGCAACTGAGAGTCACTTAATATTAGGGAGAACTGGTTCCAGGGGACCAACTTCATTCCCTGAAATCAACTAACAATTTTTAGTTTGCTTATTCTTTCCCAGCCCACTCGCCCTAAATTACAGAGCTTTCATTTCTTTGGCAACCGCTAAAAAAATGACATCAAACCAGGCAGCGGTCATTCAGCTCATACCTTCGGTGTGTTCTTACTAACTATATTTGAAAAGAAGGCTCTGCATCCCCAGTTTTGTAATGCTAAATCCTGAATACCTTGAATGTGACGGTTAACATGATTTTCACTATCAAAGAAACTCTCAAATATCCAACATCATTTTCCAGAGTTTTTTAACGTATCAGACATCGATGGTCTTGGCCTCACACCACATGATCAGTTGTTCCACCAGGTTAAGAGATGAGGAAGAGGGACATATATTATTTATTATTTTAAAGCCATTACAAAAGTGATGCTAAACAAAGGCAAGCAGCCTTTTAAATCACGACAGCATTATAATTGTTCTACTGCTCATGAATGTGTGTTGAATACTCTTATGTGCCAGCACTGTGCTCACTTATATTTGCAGTAACTTCATGAGCTAGTACTACTCTAGTCTTCATCTTACAGATAGGGAAACTGAGGCTGAGAGAGTACGTGTCATGCTTAAACTCCTACAGCTGCAAAGTGATAGATCGGCATTCAAACATAGCCAGTCTGATGTCAGGAATTAACTATCACTACAGAGTGCAGATTAACCAGACATCAGGGGACAAGAGTTTGCTTTGGACCCTGTGAGCAACAACTACCCATTCCAGCTTCAAAATAAGTTATTGGGATCTCAGGAAGATATTCTAAAACTGTGAAGGCACAGGTGGAAAATTGAGGACAGGGTGTTTTAACATATTCATAGACAGTATTTTATGGCTGCCCTTCAAGTTGCAAGTTAGAGCCCAACCTTGACCTAGTTTAACATAAAGACACAAAAAGTAAGAAACATGAATGTATGTCATTTCAAATTTGGAGCCATCAGTGTTAGAGGAACAGAATAAGCAATGTATGGCATTTGGTGTGTATTGGCAGGGAGGGGGTAGACATGTTACTGTTTATGTCAAGGGATGTGAACCCAGAAGACTAAACATTTAAGCAAAGGCAGGTGTCTGGGTTAAGTGCCGATACTTTCTAGATTTTCGAGACACAGAAGCTACACAGGTGCTAGGGATGCTCCGAAAAGGAAAGCAAGTGGGAGACTGGGAGGATTATCTTTGTTAACGGTGAACACTGGTTTTGCTTGCTTTCTACCCCTAGAGCTGTGGTCATAAGGGGAAGCACTCAGGTGATGGTAAATCCACACTGCACTTCCGGGATACTCACTCTCCAGTTAAATCTCTGCCTCCTACCCCATTCAGCTTCATGCACATTTCCTAAGGCAGATGTTTCCAGCCAGACCCTCACCCTCCTGAGGACAGTTCCACCTCCTGCTTTTGCAGGGCTACATCCTCCTCTTCTCTGCTCCACCTGAAATTTCTTTTTATAATCAGAATCCCATCCTATCTGTAGAATACTTGCCTCCTGGTGCCATTGACCCAATCCCACTTCCTAGTCCCTAGGAACTCTTCTATTCTGTAGTGGCTCCTTAGTGAACCTTCCATCACTGCTTCTCCCCTGGCATGTGTGTGTGTGTGTGTGTGTCCACGTGTCCACGCACATGGGCACACACTCTCTTAGAAGTCTTTGCTTGACCTCGAGGTTGTGGTTGCTCCTCATCGTCACTGAACTTCTCAAATTAATCACATCCAAGGCCTCCATGTTTCACTTAACCCTCAGGGCCCCGACCATGCCGTCTGAGCTTTCCTGTGGCTTCTGGTCAAACCACTTGCTGAACCTTAACCCTGAGAGCTCTCATGGACAGCCTTATTGTCAGAGCAAGTGTTTTTCCCTCTCCCATTCCCCAGAGCCTATAACATAGGTGTAAGACACTATTAACCATTCTCTCCTCTTCCAAAATCTCTTCTGATGTATTTTTCTGTCTCCTTCTTTGATTAATTTATTTGTTAGTTACCTATCTGATCATCCACTAATTTACTGAGCAAACTCGTTAAAGGCCCACGTGGCGCAATTATATTTAAGAAATGCAGATACAGATGTGAAAGTTAGCCCAGTCGGTAAAAGCGAAATAATTATAGAAGAGTTTGATAAATGTGTTGTAGAGCCACGAAAGGTTCCCGCAAAGAATGAAAAGAGGGGTCTCTGATCCACTTAGAAAAGTAAGGGAAGGCTTCTAAGAGGAGGAGACGCTGGGTCTGCGTTGATGGTTAGACTTTATCCAGTCAGTAGAGAAAGTAATTACGATGTTGTGCAGCAGTGGGAGAAGGTGGCAAGTCTCTCCGTGAGGCTGACCTAGAGCCTGGCCGGGTGATAGTCACAGTAGATGGAACTGTCTGGATATATGATGACAACAAAAAGAGTAGGCTAGCGAGTTTGGAAATCATCCTGAAGATTTAAAGAGTTTTGGCCAGTGGAGGTGACATGATCAATTTGTGGTTTAGAAATATTGTTCTGGCATCAATGTGAGGAATAAATTGGAGGAGGGCAAGACTTCCTTTATTTAGCTTCCTCCCTCTCCCCTGTTAAGGAAATTCCACAAGGCCTATGCTGTTATTTTACATTCTTTTCCTGGAAGAATGTGTCCACTCCTGTGTCATCAATTATCCTAATAACCAGATGACTATTAAATATTATGTTCTGTCTCTGACCTCACTTCTTACTAAGGTCCATTCTACTTCTGTGTGTTTTAAGTAATTTCCTCTTCAACACTGCTGTCTTCCGGGCTTCGCAGCAACGGGGCTTCCCGGTGGGGAGACATCTTGGATGGCCTCCCTTCTCGCATTGCACTGACCTGAAGCCAGTAGGTTTGATTACTCTCTATATTCCATTGACTTTTGCATTTTTTTTCTTTTCTCTCCATTCCCACTCTTACCAATATTGCCCAGATCTATTTTGTTGTTATCTAGATTACTAATTAAGACGACTCTTCTTCCTCGATTGTTCATTTGGGGG